>CATNEN010000001.1:14005000-15205000 GCA_950097015.1 Macrostomum hystrix
AACAGAAGGCTGCAATTTACGATTTGTAATCTTAATTTTGCCTATACTTAACAAAAGAATTAAAATTGTTGCTGATTAGATCTGACCGATTAGAAAAACGGTATGAGATTTTTTTAGATTTAATTTTTACATGGCAATGCAAAAATTGATGAGTTAATTCAAGAAATCTGAGTAAAACTGTATTTAGTTGTTAGACATTAGTAAGATTGATAAGACTGTGGTGAGGAATGGAGTGAGATTGATAAGGCTGTGGTGAGGAAGTGAGTGAGATTTTGATAAGACTGTGGTGAGGAATGGAGTGAGATTGATAAGACTGTGGTGAGGAATGGAGTGAGATTGATAAGACTGGGGTGAGAAAGGGAGTGAGATTGATAAGACTGGGGTGAGGAAGGGAGTGAGATTGATAAGACTGTGGTGAGGAATGGACTGAGATTGATAAGACTGTGGTGAGGAATGGAGTGAGATTGGTAAGACTGGGGTGAGAAAGGGAGTGAGATGTGAAGAAGCAAATACCACGAAGATTAACCGAGAGGAGAAGACAAAGCAAGATCGATAAATCTTCAGATGATGGGATATTTCTAAGAAACACTGTCGAGAGCTTAGCGCAACTGGGAAATCTTATCTTATCAATGGGAAACTCGATATCCGAAAGCATTGATTTATTATTGGGAAAAATCCCCTAGGAGCGTAGGGCAAACAGTGAATCGGAGAGACGAAAGGCTGAAAGAAGATGTTTAACTTTCGCTGGCACGGTCAGATATTCAGGCAAGTCACTGGCCTCTCCAAAGATCTCTCTGGAGTCTGGAGTCTAGAATTTTCAATCTCTGCGGGATTTTTTTGTTTGCTTTGACCGCATCAGCTGCGGGTATGGGCCGTGATGGACAAAGTTTGTTATGATAAGAATAACACACCCGGCCGACAGTGACTGCATGGCGGATCACTTTGTCAGCGACTGCCTGTCTATAACTGTCACACTGTATGTGGCCTGTACGATTCACTGGTCACTGTGTTATGAATCTGCTTAATACTGGGCCTGGGCTGGAGACATCACTCACACACTCACCCACACTCACGCACTCATACTAACATTCACACTAACACACACACTCACAGTCACACCCATTCTCACTCTGAATCTCACTCACACTTACTCACACTCACTCACACTCAGTCACGCGTACACTCACACTCACTCACACTTACTCACAATCACTCACACTTACTCACACTCACTCACACTCAGTCACGCGTACACTCACACTCACTCACACTTACTCACAATCACTCACACTCACTCACACTCACTCACACTCACACACTCACTCACACGTACACTCACACGTACACTCACACTCACTCACACTTACTCACACTCACTCACACTCACTCACACTCACTCACACTCACACACTCACTCACACTCACTCACACTCACTCACACTTACACTCACACTCACACTCACACTCACACTCACACTTACACTCACACTCACACTTACACTTACACTCACACTCACTCATACTCACTCACACTCACTCACACTCACTCACACTCACACTTACACGCACAGTCACACTCACACTCGCACTCACATTCACAATCACATTCACAATCACAGTCACACTCACAGTCGCACTCACTCACACTCACACCTAAAGTCGCAGAGTGTGCAGAACCTTCATTCTATGAAATAAGTTTTCTAAGAAAGCACAATTCGGAGGACAGAATAAAAATTATCAGGAATACTGATTGTAACAAAAACAAACTCGAAAAAGGAATTAAAAAATTATTTTGTTAAAACATAAACCTTCTATTCTAAGAAACTCGAATATAAACTTGAGTTATGCTCTCTCGCGAGTTCTATTTTGTAAAAATTTCACTTCAAAATGAGCAGAACAGATATTAACTCCGCATTCACCTCAACGCGGTACTCGTAGATAAAAGGACAGGGGAGAGAGAGAGTAAGGGACATTGCAAGAAACCTGGTGAGAACTTGAGTAAAGGATTGAGCAAACTGTTCTTGTGCTCGTATAACTACAACGAAGTGTGACGAAAGTTCCAGTCTAAATTTGGTCCAGTTTTACAGCTCGCCGCGGGCAAGTAGAGTATGAGCACCGATTTTTTCCTTACATAATAGTGAGGAGAGTGAGGAGAGAGGATTGTGAGTTTGCCGTTAACTGTGAGTAGATGAGTAGATTGGAAGTGGGTGAGTGGGTTGACTCGATTCTAAATGGAGCTTCTAGATCACAAGAGCACGAACTCCAGGTGTGCTCAGGGCGGCGCAGATACTTGAAGCAAATGGAACAGAGACTGGGGCCTCGTGGCAATTCACTTCCTCCGATAACTTTCTCTACTATGGATTCTAAAATTAGTTCATTCTAAGAAAGGTCGATTCTAGAATTGACTACGTAGAATAAACTTGAAGATAGGAAATCTGGACAACTGAAAATTAGATTCCAAGAAAAGTCGATTCTAAGAAGCTTCGATTCCAAGAAACTTCGATTTTTAAGAAACTTCCATTCCAAGAAGCTTCGATTCCAAGAAACTTCAATTTTTAAGAAACTTCCATTCCAAGAAGCTTCGATTCCAAGAAACTTCAATTTTTAAGAAACTTCCATTCCAAGAAGCTTCGATTCCAAGAAACTTTGATTTTTAAGAAACTTCCATTCCAAGAAACTTCGTTCCGAGACACATCGATTCCAAGAAACTTGGATTCCGAGACACATCGATTCCAAGAAACTTGGATTCCAAGAAACTTCAATTTTCAAGAAACTTCCATTCCAAGAAGCTTCGATTCCAAGAAACTTCAATTTTTAAGAAACTTCCATTCCAAGAAGCTTCGATTCCAAGAAACTTCGATTTTTAAGAAACTTCCATTCCAAGAAACTTCGTTCCGAGACACATCGATTCCAAGAAACTTGGATTCCGAGACACATCGATTCCAAGAAACTTCAATTCCGAGACACATCGATTCCAAGAAACTTGGATTACAAGAAACTTCGATTTTTAAGAAACTTCCATTCCAAGAAGCTTCGATTCCAAGAAACTTCAATTTTTAAGAAACTTCCATTCCAAGAAGCTTCGATTCCAAGAAACTTTGATTTTTAAGAAACTTCCATTCCAAGAAACTTCGTTCCGAGACACATCGATTCCAAGAAACTTGGATTCCGAGACACATCGATTCCAAGAAACTTGGATTCCAAGAAACTTCAATTTTCAAGAAACTTCCATTCCAAGAAGCTTCGATTCCAAGAAACTTCAATTTTTAAGAAACTTCCATTCCAAGAAGCTTCGATTCCAAGAAACTTCGATTTTTAAGAAACTTCCATTCCAAGAAACTTCGTTCCGAGACACATCGATTCCAAGAAACTTGGATTCCGAGACACATCGATTCCAAGAAACTTCAATTCCGAGACACATCGATTCCAAGAAACTTGGATTACAAGAAACTTCGATTTTTAAGAAACTTCCATTCCATGAAACTTCGTTCCGAGACACATCGATTCCAAGAAACTTGGATTCCGAGACACATCGATTCCAAGAAACTTGGATTCCAAGAAACTTCAATTTTTAAGAAACTTCCATTCCAAGAAGCTTCGATTCCAAGAAACTTCGATTTTTAAGAAACTTCCATTCCAAGAAACTTCGTTCCGAGACACATCGATTCCAAGAAACTTGGATTCCGAGACACATCGATTCCAAGAAACTTCAATTCCGAGACACATCGATTCCAAGAAACTTGGATTACAAGAAACTTCGATTTTTAAGAAACTTCCATTCCATGAAACTTCGTTCCGAGACACATCGATTCCAAGAAAATTCGATTCCAATAAACTTGGATTCCAAGAAACTTCGATTTTTAAGAAACTTCCATTCCATGAAACTTCGTTCCGAGACACATCGATTCCAAGAAACTTCGATTCCGAGACACATCGATTCCAAGAAACTTGGATTCCAAGAAACTTGGATTCCAAGAAACTTGGATTCCAAGAAACTTGGATTCCAAGAAACTTGGATTCCAAGAAACTTGGATTCCAAGAAACTTGGATTCCAAGAAACTTGGATTTCAAGAAACTTCGATTTTTAAGAAACTTCCATTCCATGAAACTTCGTTCCGACACACATCGATTCCAAGAAACTTCGATTCCAAGAAACTTCCATTCCATGAAACTTCGTTCCGAGACACATCGATTCCAAGAAACTTGGATTCCAAGACACATCGATTCCAAGAAGCTTCAATTCCGAGACACATCGATTCCAAGAAACTTCAATTCCGAGACACATCGATTCCAAAAAAACTTCGATTCCAAGAAACTTCGATTTTTAAGAAACTTCCATTCCAAGAAGCTTCGATTCCAAGAAACTTCGATTTTTAAGAAACTTCCATTCCAAGAAACTTCGTTCCGAGACACATCGATTCCAAGAAACTTGGATTCCGAGACACATCGATTCCAAGAAACTTCAATTCCGAGACACATCGATTCCAAGAAACTTGGATTCCAAGAAACTTCGATTTTTAAGAAACTTCCATTCCATGAAACTTCGTTCCGAGACACATCGATTCCAAGAAACTTCGATTCCGAGACACATCGATTCCAAGAAACTTGGATTCCAAGAAACTTGGATTCCAAGAAACTTGGATTCCAAGAAACTTCCATTCCATGAAAATTCGTTCCGAGACACATCGATTCCAAGAAACTTGGATTCCAAGACACATCGATTCCAAGAAGCTTCAATTCCGAGACACATCGATTCCAAGAAACTTCAATTCCGAGACACATCGATTCCAAAAAACTTCGATTCCAAGAAACTTCGATTTTTAAGAAACTTCCATTCCAAGAAGCTTCGATTCCAAGAAACTTCGATTTTTAAGAAACTTCCATTCTAAGAAACTTCGTTCCGAGACACATCGATTCCAAGAAACTTCGATTTTTAAGAAACTTCCATTCCATGAAACTTCGTTCCGAGACACATCGATTCCAAGAAACTTGGATTCCGAGACACATCGATTCCAAGAAACTTCAATTCCGAGACACATCGATTCCAAGAAACTTGGATTCCAAGAAACTTCGATTTTTAAGAAACTTCCATTTCAAGAAACTTCGTTCCGAGACACATCGATTCCAAGAAACTTCGATTCCGAGACACATCGATTCCAAGAAACTTCAATTCCGAGAAACTTCGATTTTTAAGAAACTTCCATTCCAAGGAACTTCGATTTCGAGAAACTTCGATTCCAAGAAACTTCGATTCTAAGAAGCTCCGATTCCGAGGACACATTTATTCCAAGAAACTTCGCTTCCAAGAAACTTAGATTCGAATAAACATAGTTTCCAAGAAACTAATTCCAAGAACCTTCGACTCCAAAAAGTATTTGTCTAATTCTTTTTCTAAGCAACGTTTGCTCAGAACCTCTGTTATGTGATCGTATCCAAGTGGTAAAAGAGATTAAACTTGAGTTATGAAGGTCGGGGGTTCGATTCCAGTCTTACCAGAAAACAACTTGCGTCCTTTAGGAAACTTGGATTCCTGAAATTATATTATTAGAAACCCGGGTTCCGAGAAATAAGATTTTAAGAAAATAATATTCATAGAAATTGCTGATTCGGATTCTATGCGACTGACCAAGAGAAATAATTTTTTTGACCTTCACGGAACGCAATGGTTAAAAAAATCTAGGGAAGGCATAAGAAACCTACTAAAAGCTGTCCCTAATCTCACTTTTTTTATTTACTCTTGGCTCTTTTCAGTGTTCTCGGCTTACAAAATGGTAATTTGAAACCATTCTTTTTTCTAGCTTTTTAATTTTCTTCAGTTCCCGGGGCTGTTATTTTTGGCAATGTTCATGCAACATTGAATGAGAAGATCTAGCTTTATCACGACATGAATGCTATAACTACTACTGCTGCAACTCTACTGCAAGTAGGTTAGATGGAATACTACTGATCAAATAATTATCTTGGCACTCGACAAATTCGGAATTTTGACAAAGCCGTCAGCAGTTAGAAAGAAACTCAGTTACACCAGTTGTACAGAAACTGGCAGACAGAAAAAAGGTGGACATCAAATCTATCTGTTAAACATAAAATCTACCTGCTAGACGTGAAAGATATAGAAAGCAAGATAATAGATGCAGAGAGAAAGATAAGAGAGGGCTGAGAGTGAGGTAGAGAGGGAGATAAGAGTGGTAGAAAGGGAGATTAGAGAGGTAAGATGGAGATAAGAGAGCTAGAGAGGGAGATAAGAGATATAGAGAGGGAGATAAGAGAGGTAAGAGGGAGATAAGAGAGGTAAGAGGGAGATAAGAGATATAGAGAGGGAGATAAGAGATATAGAGAGGGAGATAAGAGAGGTAAGAGGGAGATAAGAGATCTAGAGAGGGAGATAAGAGATCTAGAGAGGGAGATAAGAGAGCTAGAGAGGGAGATAAGAGATATAGAGAGGGAGATAAGAGATATAGAGAGGGAGATAAGAGAGGTAAGAGGGAGATAAGAGATATAGAGAGGGAGATAAGAGAGGTAAGAGGGAGATAAGAGATATAGAGAGGGAGATAAGAGAGGTAAGAGGGAGATAAGAGATATAGAGAGGGAGATAAGAGATATAGAGAGGGAGATAAGAGAGGTAAGAGGGAGATAAGAGATATAGAGAGGGAGATAAGAGAGGTAAGAGGGAGATAAGAGATATAGAGAGGGAGATAAGAGATATAGAGAGGGAGATAAGAGAGGTAAGAGGGAGATAAGAGAGCTAGAGAGGGAGATAAGAGATATAGAGAGGGAGATAAGAGAGGTAAGAGGGAGATAAGAGAGCTAGAGAGGGAGATAAGAGAGGTAGAGAGGGAGATAAGAGATATAGAGAGGGAGATAAGAGATATAGAGAGGGAGATAAGAGATATAGAGAGGGAGATAAGAGAGCTAGAGAGGGAGATAAGAGATATAGAGAGGGAGATAAGAGAGGTAAGAGGGAGATAAGAGATCTAGAGAGGGAGATAAGAGATCTAGAGAGGGAGATAAGAGAGCTAGAGAGGGAGATAAGAGATATAGAGAGGGAGATAAGAGATATAGAGAGGGAGATAAGAGAGGTAAGAGGGAGATAAGAGATATAGAGAGGGAGATAAGAGAGGTAAGAGGGAGATAAGAGATATAGAGAGGGAGATAAGAGAGGTAAGAGGGAGATAAGAGATATAGAGAGGGAGATAAGAGATATAGAGAGGGAGATAAGAGAGGTAAGAGGGAGATAAGAGAGCTAGAGAGGGAGATAAGAGAGGTAGAGAGGGAGATAAGAGATATAGAGAGGGAGATAAGAGATATAGAGAGGGAGATAAGAGATATAGAGAGGGAGATAAGAGAGCTAGAGAGGGAGATAAGAGATATAGAGAGGGAGATAAGAGAGGTAAGAGGGAGATAAGAGATCTAGAGAGGGAGATAAGAGATCTAGAGAGGGAGATAAGAGAGCTAGAGAGGGAGATAAGAGATATAGAGAGGGAGATAAGAGATATAGAGAGGGAGATAAGAGAGGTAAGAGGGAGATAAGAGATATAGAGAGGGAGATAAGAGAGGTAAGAGGGAGATAAGAGATATAGAGAGGGAGATAAGAGAGGTAAGAGGGAGATAAGAGATATAGAGAGGGAGATAAGAGATATAGAGAGGGAGATAAGAGAGGTAAGAGGGAGATAAGAGAGCTAGAGAGGGAGATAAGAGAGGTAGAGAGGGAGATAAGAGATATAGAGAGGGAGATAAGAGAGGTAAGAGGGAGATAAGAGATCTAGAGAGGGAGATAAGAGAGGTAAGAGGGAGATAAGAGAGCTAGAGAGGGAGATAAGAGAGGTAAGAGGGAGATAAGAGAGGTAAGAGGGAGATAAGAGATCTAGAGAGGGAGATAAGAGAGGTAAGAGGGAGATAAGAGAGTTAGAGAGGGTGGTAGTTAGGTGGATAGCTTAAGTGCATTACAAAATTATTTCTGGATTTAGACATCAGCAGGCAGTAAAAAGTTGTATTTATTAGGAAATTATTTTACTTCTTATCTCGTCGCTTTTTAAATACTTTTTTGCCTCTCTTCTCGTCGTATTCATGGGCGCGGTCGCTACGAATGTCATGCATCGCCTGTATTTCATGATCATAAATGTGACATTAATCCTATCCATGGTTGACTAGTTGTGAGCAGGTTGTGTTTCAGGACAAGCCGATTCCAATTTAAAGGTTGCCTCCTAAGATGGAAGCCAGGCTGTTTAAGGTAGACAAACGCAATTTAGCCTAATCTTTTCTAGTGAATTGATTTTAGCCTTCCTGTGATCGCCAATGCCTGCCGTGGTCCATTGTTGAGGGGAAATCTTAGTCTGTAGGATTAAATGAAACCTGTTTGACTCAATGCCTAAGACTTCACCTTTATTGGTGCAGTAAATTGTACTTTCAGTTGTCTCTGGTCAAATTAGGAGTGTAGTTGGGGGATTTACTGTCTAACAGGTAGATTTACTGTCTAACAGGTAGATTTTATGTCTAACAGGTAGATTTACTGTCTAACAGGTAGATTTCCTTTCTAACAGGTAGATTTTATGTCTAACAGGTAGATTTGCTGTCTAACAGGTAGGTTTACTGTCTAACAGGTAGATTTACTGTCTAACAGGTAGATTTTATGTCTAACAGGTAGGTTTACTGTCTAACAGGTAGATTTTATGTCTAACAGGTAGGTTTACTGTCTAACAGGTAGATTTTATGTCTAACAGGTAGATTTTATGTCTAACAGGTAGATTTTATGTCTAACAGGTAGGTTTACTGTCTAACAGGTAGATTTACTGTCTAACAGGTAGATTTACTGTCTAACAGGTAGATTTACTGTCTAACAGGTAGATTTCCTTTCTAACAGGTAGATTTGCTGTCTAACAGGTAGATTTTATGTCTAACAGGTAGATTTACTGTCTAACAGGTAGATTTACTTTCTAACACGTGGATTTCCTGTCTAGCATGTAGATTTTTGTCGAACGGGTAGACTTCCTGTCTAACCCCACTTTCTCCCTCTCTTATCTACCTCTCTCCCTCTCTTATCTCCCTCTCTACATTGTCTCTCTTTACCTCTACTTTTTTCTATCGTCTGTCTGTCTCTCCATTCCACCCTTCCTACCGGTGTCTCCCTCACAATCGCCCTATATCCTCAAATTTCCAATTTAATCCGTCGAATTTTCGTGTCGCGTGTCTTTACAGGAAATGCAGATCTCACCAATAGCCAGTTAAAATCGTCAAAAATCCCCAATTGCAATGGAAATAATATTCTATTTTTCTACCCTCAGCTCCGGTCTCTGGTCTGAGCTTTGGGATGGGAGTGGCTTTACCTGGCCAAGCTGATAAAAATGGGCGTAGTCTGGGCTCCCACAGCCTCCGACATCAAAATTCAGCCACTCTTTCTCCACCCGGCCTCTCTATTTCGGAATTCTAAAGTTTCTTTCGCAATGTCCGACATTGCTGTCGACAATGAGGTGGCCAACGAGACGAAACTAGCCCACGATGCTGTCAACGAAGCCGTTACTGAGGCAGCCAAGACGGTTTCGAGTGAGAAGACCAACTGGCGAAGAACGTCTAAGAAGGTTCGAGAGTTGTCTGCGATATCAGCATCTCACGACAAGACCGATGAGAAAATCGATGAGAAGATAAGTGCGCAGGCGGATGAGAAAATCGACTCCAAAGTGAATTGGCGAAGGACTTCAAAGAAGGTCCGAGAACTGGCTTCCCTATCAGGCGGACAGTCGGGTGACAAGGGAGATGAGAAGGCCAATGAGAATTCCGGCTCAAAGAAAACTTGGCGCCGAACTTCGAAGAAGGTTCGCGAACTGTCTTCTCTATCGCTGACGGAGGCGTCGAATGATAAGGACGCCGATAACAAGGATGAGAATTCAAACGAGAAGGCAGATGACAAGGCCGGTTCTAAAAGGGCGAATTGGCGTCGAGTTTCAAAACGATTCAGCGATAAATCATCTTCCTCGTTGAGATCCGACAGAGTGTCGGAAATAGCCGAAGCCGATGAGAAGACGTCTGAGCAAGTTGGTGAGAAGAAGGTCCGCGAGCAGACGTCACCAACAATGGAAGATGAGACGGCGGCAGCAGCAGAAGACAAGTCCAAAGTGAAGGCCGGCTGGCGAAAAGCCTCGAAGCGAGTTCGCGAGCAGACCTCGGCATCGTCTGTGGCAGCTCTGGCGGCTAACGGGGAGGATCAGGTGGCAACTGCCGGCATCGCTGAAGAAACCGAGGATGAGAACACGGTTGAGAAGATAGAGGTACCTCCAGTTGAGAGTGAACTCGAGAGTCATGACAAAGTTTTCGAAGGGAATCCTGGTGAGCCACCCAATGAGACCGCCGTTGAAACCCAGGATGGGAAGACGGCGGATGAGGAGAAGGATGAGAAGCCTGGTGATAAGACAGGTGAGAAAAACCCTGAGAAGGGTGCATCGTCGCGCACCTCCTGGCGTCGGGCCCGGATGCGATCGGGCAGCGCTGGAAGCAGCAGAGGCTCCAATCGCAGCGTGACAAAAGCAGAAAACGAAAATGAAAGCGAAAATACTGAAAAAACTGACGGCGAAGAGGAAAAACTCGGCGAGAACAAAAACCGTTCTGCCACTAATCGAACAAGTTGGAGGCGAACATCGCAGAAGCAGCAGCAGCAGCAGCAGGACATCCCTGCCAATCCTCCCGAAGGTGCGGCAACCATTCCGGAGGAAGACGAGCAGGCCAAGCCTCCAATTCGTACCTCGAAGTTAGCAGCCGGTTCCACCTGTCCTAGATGCAGCACCCCGATGCAGGCCGACACGCCCGAAGGTCGCAACAGTCGCATTCGTCGGTGCCAAGCATGCGGCGCCCAGGTTTGTCTTCTGTGCGACGCGGACTTCGGCTCTGATTCCCAGGGCGCCTGTTGCCTTCAGGCCAAACTTGTGGGCTGGACCCTGGGCACCCACGCTGACAGGTTCAGCGTGTTTGGCTGCGAGAGAATTCTGTGGCCGGGCTGTCCTGCTGGACGGAGACTCGCGCGCGGCGTCTTACTGGGTGAGCTTCATGCAGTCTGCGTTTCTATAGTTCTCTAAAATTGTCAATGACCTTTCGGAGGAGAATCGGCGGAGTGCTGCACAGTCAGAACTGCTCCTTCGGAGGAATATTGTCCAGATTACGAATTTAACGACGGAACTTACCATTCGGAATTGTGAAGAGGCAGTTAATGAAGATGAATGGGCCTTCTTTAATACCTCCATTTCAGTGATTCGCTTGCTCCCGTTGCTGCTGTTGCTGACGCTGACGCTGCCGATTGCCTGGCTGCCAGCTGCGTGCGGCTGCCTTCGCTCCCGCGGTCTGCAGGCCTCTGGACCTGATGATGATAAGGAGGCCCAGATCCTGCCTGATGACGGAGCAGTCTGACAGCTCCTTTCAAGATATCGTTCAATCGTTGAACCGATTTACCCCGTGAGACACTCAGTACTGAATACACGCTGGTTATGGAGGCTTGTGTTGTAGTTGTTGTACTTTTTTATCGCAGAGTATCTTTCATTTCTGCACTACTTCGCAATTACAAGTAGATTAAAACATGTTGCTAGCCTACCTACATGTTAGAAAAATGCTAACCGGAAAACGAAAGAACACTTTAATTGTCTTCATAGGCGGATTTGTATATGCATATGGTATTGTCGCAATGCAATGTCTACTATCTATTCCTACATAAAAATATACAAAACCCACGGTCACTTTTTATTGCATTAATAGATATATTAGGGAAATCTGAAATCTTCAGTCAGATCCCCACTCTCCCTTTTCTCCCAACCTCCCTTCTCCCTTGCCCTTTACTTCAAACAGCTTCTAGAAGACAGTTCTCCTAAAGGCTTGATTTTATTTCCCCTTTTTGTGATGAGTCGATATTATTCAGCCAGGCTGATAATCCCTGATCTTGTACGGCACTAGTGCAGACAAAATCGATTAGAGAATGCAATTATTGACGCTTTTGTTTAAAAACGAAATCATCGGCACCATATCGCTCCTTATCTAGAAATCATCGCATATTTACTTAAATTAAAGTACAAATATCTATGATGAAGCAGTGCTGTTGGAGTGTAAACATGTCTAATAATGTATCCTAAATAAGAAGAAAAAAATTAAGGCGGGGCTCGTCATCGGCGAATACCGAGTAGCTTAAAGACTGGGCGCGGTATTTCTTAGTAAATATTAATAGTACATTATGTTTGGGCGACGGCTCACGCGTTTCTCGCTTTGCTACTCAACAACTGAGTACTTGCACAAGATAAAAGCTTGTACTTTTATCGTTTTCCTTTATTCTGAAAGGTTAAGATGGTTAAAAGGGTGGTAGAAAATTAAGGAATAAATGAGACTAATTCGAGAAATAAATTAAAGTTAAGTTAAGATAAAGAAAATAAAGTTAACAAATCATTTTTTCTCAGAAATAACATTTGTTATAATTTAGATTTCAGGTGTTCCGCCGACAGAACACATTATGCCCAAAGTTCAGGTGTATATATATGTACGCATTTATTAAATAATCAACAATGGATGTAATAAATTACAATAGCTAACGACAATTTAGAAAGAAAAATATATATATATTTATGAAAACGAAGTGTCAAAAAAACTGAATTTTTTAAAGAACAGGAGCAGCATCATCAGTGCATTTAAAATATAATCATGAAACGCAATTCACAGAAGTAACATCAGATAGGCAGGAAAATGTGGGCTAAATTTTGTTGCCTGGAGTGCAACAGAATAAAATGTCTGTTACAAAATAATAGAACATTTTGCAATCACTAACAACTTAACTACAGAAACAGAGCACAAGTGTCCAGATAAACAGATAAATAATTTTAGGTAGTATTACAACTATTGTTTTAAAATTCTAACGGCTCTAGATCATACGAGCGTATAAAGGAAATTTAAACCCTAGTTTGCTCCGAAAATAGTTAAATTGTGAAACTATAAATATAAATTCAATTCAAGGCTCGTTAAACACATCAGGAAGTGACACAGGACACTGAGCTGTGCAGTTTTCATAAAATATTTTTCATTGTCGACGTAAAATTTGTTAAACCATTTACAAATTTTTGTAAATGTAAACTTTTTTCGCAAAAATATTGTTGTTTAGTGTGTTTACATATTTATATTGATTTATATTGATTGATTAGTTAAGTTATAGATACTTAGCACTTTAATTGTAATGTTTTTAGTAATTCAGTAATAGTTGATTGCAAATGACATTTGCTTACTAAATTATATATTTTTTTCAATAAGTGTCACTTCTAAGACGATTATTTAATGACCCCAAAACCAGGAACTATGTAAATAGGCATTGCATTTGCCGGTTGCATTAAAATTATAACAGTCAATAAAATAAATGAATTTCATATTTCTCTTTGAAAATTCTAAAGAGAGATAAGAAAAATGTGCTAATTAAGAAGTATAACCTTACCTACCAACAAAAATATTTCAGTGTAGTATTTACGAAGTTAAAGTCAAATTTTATTGCGCTAAAAATAGCAGAGAAATTATGAACTAGATTTATCGTTTTCAGATCGCACAAGCTTTCGATAACTATACATTTGCACACAATACACAGTACATGCGACTCCTTATAACCCTCCAGAAAAAAGTGACCTCAAACAAACCCGTCGAGTTTTTAATTATTATAATTAAAGTTCTAGTCGGCAACACCAAATATGCAAACAAAATATTATTTGCGACCACACTTGTCTAATTCTGGAAACTGTTCAGGATTGGCTCTAGAATTTATTGGCAATCTGAATCATTTCTGCATTTGATTTACCTTAGTTAATGACGCTACAGGGCCGAAAACCTTACTGAATGACTACTAAGTCTTTTGATAACGAGAGGCTTTCCGTTTAACTTAAAATAGTTTTTAGATTTAACGCACAATAAAAATATCTGAAATTTAAATAATTTTTTGTTTTAAATTAAGCCATTTTGAGGATCTAAGTAACAAGCAATGCAATGCTTTACACTCACTACTGATTTTTTGCTAATATTTGTGCACAAAAAGAACCCATTTTTGTGTGGCAATGCGAATATATTTTATCGTGTATTGTAAAATATATAACCATTTGAATTTAATCATTGAGATCTAATCAATAAGTAGGCTATATGGTAAAAGAACTTCTAATACCGAAAAAAGAAAACCATATACATGTGCTTTATGCACTATATAATTACAATAGGAAAGAAAGGAAATATGTACCTACAAAATATTCGCTTCTTCTATTTTCTCTTATGCAAAATAATAACAACACGAGAACCGTAGTCTTTTGTATTCTTGACTGGCTTTGATTTAGCTTAGCGGTCTGAGGACGAGATAAACTAGATTTGTGTTAAAAAAATATTTAAACCTTGCAACTTTACACAGTCAATGATGTGAGATGCGGAAATTCTGACAAACTTAAGAGCTGTTTCACTTGGAAATTCAATAGCTGGACTATTGACTCGCCTTTTGCTGCATGACAGCCATCATCTTTTTGAATTCTGCGGGTTGTGCGAGATAAAAATATAATTAAATGTGCATATTTCTACTCATGTCAGTAGTGAAGTGATGATTATGTGTCATTGCGTTAAAAGCTAAAATTCATTGCATAAACTGGCAGAAATTAATAAGCCAGGCTGCTCACCATCAAAGTTGATTCTTCCATCGTTGTCAACATCTGCCTCCCGAATCATGGATCTGACATCTTCGTCCGAGACCTCCTCGCCAAGGAAGTGCATGGTCTTCTTGATCTCGGCGAAGTCGATATAGTTGTCGCCATTGTGATCGAATGCCTGTTTCAGAGTCAGGTTTCAGAGGAATAGTTTTGTTTAGGGGAATAGCTGGTACACACTGTCAAGAGTTAGAAGGGCCTACCTTGAAGGCTTCCCACATATCGGCATCTTCTGAGTGCTCATCTGAGCTCCTCTTGTAGTACTTCTTCATCATCTTCAGGAACTCGTTGAACTCGACTGTGCCGTTGCCTGGAGTGAGCAAATATTTGCTTTGGATTGGAGGCTAGACTAGCAATCCAGTCTAATTATCGACCAATCAGAGGCTAGACTAGCAATCCAGTCTAATTATCGACCAATCAGAGGCTAGACTAGCAATCCAGTCTAATTATCGACCAATCAGAGGCTAGACTAGCAATCCAGTCTAATTATCGACCAATCAGAGGCTAGACTAGCAATCCAATCTAATTATCGACCAATCAGAGGCTACACTAGCAATCCAATCTAATTATCGACCAATCAGAGGCTACACTAGCAATCCAATCTAATTATCGACCAATCAGAGGCTAGACTAGCAATCCAATCTAATTATCGACCAATCAGAGGCTAGACTAGCAATCCAATCTAATTATCGACCAATCAGAGGCTACACTAGCAATACCTCCCATTACCCACCGTCAATGTCAACGTCCGCAATCATTAGCTTGACTTCATCCTCGTTAGTCTTGAAGCCGATAAATTTGAGCACTTTCTGCAGCTCGCCGCTGGTTATCCGACCATCCTGGTCGATATCGAAGAAGTTGAAGGCCTCTTGCAGTGCTGGCAGGGTGAGGAGGGGCTTGCAATTAAAAGTACATCGAGTAAAGACAGACAGCAGGAAGGTAAAGCATTTTCATTTTTAGATGAAAGTGACTAAAGGCACGCTAAAGCAGACTTTTTTTTAAAAAAATTGAACACTGCTTCAGATATGGCCTAGGATGAACTAGATCAAGGATGGTCCGGATATTAAACTTTTGGTTACTAAAGCCACGGTCACTTTGGTCACTTGATCACGCGATTCTAATCAATTCATCGTCAATTAAGAGAAAATGCATTGCTCCAGTGCCGGACTCAATTTGAGACCACTTCATCTGCTGCCAGCATCAGTATAGGAATGGGAAGTGGGGATAATAGAGACAGAGGGGAGAGACAGGTTGGGTTCTTTGACTTCTTAGACGGGAAGTACAGGAGGTTTGTATTATTCAGAGATAGAAGACGACGAGAATTTGGAAGAGTGTAAGATGTAGGGAGACAATGAGATGTAGGGAGACAATGAGATGTAGGGAGAGAATGCGATTCAGGGAGAGAATGAGAAGTAGGGAGACAATGATATGAAGGGAGACAATGAGATGTAAAGAGAGATAATGAGATGTAGGGAGAGAAAGAAATTTAGGGAGAGAATGAAATGTAGGGAGAGAATGAGATGTAGGGAGACAATGAGATGTAGGGAGACAATGAGATGTAGGGAGAGAATGAGATGTAGGGAGACAATGAGATGTAAAGAGAGATAATGAGATGTAGGGAGAGAAAGAAATTTAGGGAGAGAATGAAATGTAGGGAGAGAATGAGATGTAGGGAGACAATAAGATGTAGGGAGACAATGAGATGTAGGGAGAGAATGAGATGTAGGGAGAGAATGAGATGTAGGGAGAGAATGGGATGTAGGGAGAGAATGGGATGTAGGGATACAGCAAGAGCCGGTATAGACGTACAATTTCCCGCAAGGCCAACCGAATCTACATCTATAACATTTCTCATATCGATCACCAGCTCACACATTCGACCAGCATTCGGCAGAAGATTAGCCTGTGAGCACGCTAAGCAATAATGAATGCAAATTAGCCGCAAAGAATCTGCAAGGCTGGTGCCGTTAAACTGATCCATACTCCAACATCAAATGCAAATTTTGCAATCCCATAAGATGGCATCAGAGAGCCGGGTAGGAAAGAAACAAGAAAGCATTGTAAATGCACGGTTTTGCTGCTGCTGCAAAGAGAACCAATTTAGAGAGAATCGTAAGAGACAGGGACTGTGATCTGATGGCTGTTTCTATGGTAGTTTTGAGAATAATTGGGCTTTGACGGTGAGATTAGAAGTGAGATTAGACAGTGAGATTAGACAGTGAGATCGAACAGTGAGATCAGATAGATTAGACAGTGAGATTAGACAGTGAGATTAGATAGTGAGATTAGACAGTGAGATTAGACAGTGAGATAAGACAGTGAGATTAGATAGTGAGATTAGACAGTTAGATTAGACAGTGAGATTAGACAGTGAGATTAGACAGTGAGATCAGACAGTGAGATTAGATAGTGAGATTAGACAGTGAGATTAGACAGTGAGATCAGACAGTGAGATTAGATAGTGAGATTAGATAGTGAGATTAGACAGTGAGATTAGACAGTGAGATTAGACAGTGAGATTAGACAGTGAGATTAGACAGTGAGATTAGACAGTGAGATTAGACAGTGAGATTAGACAGTGAGAAGATAAGCAAATGCATGTGTCACGTAATGACAATTTCATGTAATTCATTCTGCCTGCCTGGTAACACACAGATTCCATTAGCTTTGCTTTAAGTTTAGTTTGAGGTTTTGCTGAAATCATTGAAACAAGAGAAAGATTTCCCACAGATCCGTTGTACCCCGTGTGAAACAGACTATTTTTACTAAAATCTGCCAATCACTCACTCACAGAACTTTTCTTTTACTCTCTATCTCAACTCAGTCACTCTCTGATTGTCACTCTCTGAAAGTCACTCTCTAATTGTCACTCTCTGAAAGTCACTCTCTGAAAGTCATTCTCACTCATTCACCCTCACTCAGTCACTCTCACTCAGGCACTCTCACTCAGTCACTCTCTGATTGTCACTCTCTGATTGTCACTCCCTGATTGTCACTCTCTGATTGTCACTCTCTGATTGTCACTCTCTGATTGTCACTCTCTGATTGTCGCTCTCTGAAAGTCACTCTCTGAAAGTAATTCTCACTCATTCACCCTCACTCAGTCACTCTCACTCAGGCACTCTCACTCAGTGTCACTCTCACTCAGTCACTCTCACTCAGTCACTCTCTGATTGTCACTCTCTGATTGTCACTCCCTGATTGTCACTCTCTGATTGTCACTCTCTGATTTTCACTCTCTGATTGTCACTCTCTGATTGTCACTCTTTGATTGTCACTCTCACTCAGTCACCCTCACTCAGGCACTCTCACTCAGTCACTCTCTGATTGTCACTCTCTGATTGTCACTATCTGATTGTCACTCTCACTCAGTCACACTCACTCAGGCACTCTCACTCAGTCACTCTCTGATTGTCACTCTCCTGCAATAACCTTTGTAGTCAGTAAAAATCTGAGAGTCTCAAACATTTGCAGACTTTATTAAAACAGTCAAACAAAAAAGTAATTAGCCTACGCAAGCATGGCAAATGAACCCCAGCTTCACTTCCTGATGGACGAAATTCAGAATCAAACACAAACCCAAGGGATTTGTCAGTCAAAAAAAATTCCTTCAAATATCCGCCTACGTAAGTTTAGAAAAATCCTAAAATATCGAGCGAAAAGACGGAACTGACTCAAGCTGAGATTTGAGCAGCCAGCAATCGACTGTTCCACTTAGTAGCAGAGTAGTGCCGAAAATGTTCTCAGATAGATATAGAAATATAGCAACTTACTCTTCTGCTCGGGCTCTCCTATGCCGCCCTAATGAGCACGGGGGGGGGAAGGCGTTACAGAGGCGGAGAAGAGAAGAGAAGATGAGACCGAAGGGAGAGGACTTTGAGATGACTTTGCGTGCTCATTCGGAGACTCAGCTCAGCTCAGCTTACTTCTATTCCGTTGAGCAGTTCGCTCAGCTAAGTATGCCGAATATAAATATATATATTCAATTCCCACTGCTCAGCTCAGCCAAACCCTTACTATTTATAGATATTTGTGTGCCAGGCGCCAGTGGATTGACAACTTCTCCTCAAACTCACTCACCGATCTCTCACTATACTTGCAATCATATTCAGCTAGCTAAGGACACGCTTGTAACAGTGCCTGGCACTGATTTATTGGCTCAGGAAATCTCAGCTAGTTCTTTGGCATGGAGCTAAAACACTCTGACCTACACTGTCTGCTTATCCACCCTACCCTGTCTGCTTATCCACCCTACCCTGTCTGCTTATCCACCCTACCCTGTCTGCTTATCCACCCTACCATGTCTGCTTATCCACCCTACCCTGTCTGCTTATCCACCCTACCCTGTCTGCTTATCCACCCTACCCTGTCTGCTTATCCACCCTACCCTGTCTGATTATCCCCTCTACCCTGTCTGCTTATCTACACTACCCTGTCTGCTTATCCACCCTACCCTGTATCCTTATCCACCCTACCCTGTCTCCTTATCCACCCTACCCTGTCTGCTTATCCACCCTACCCTGTCTGCTTATCCACCCTACCCTGTCTGCTTATCTACACTACCCTGTCTGCTTATCCACCCTACCCTGTCTGCTTATCCACCCTACCCTGTCTGCTTATCCACCCTACCCTGTCTGCTTATCCACCCTACCCTGTCTGCTTATCTACACTACCCTGTCTGCTTATCCACCCTACCCTGTCTCCTTATCCACCCTACCCTGTCTGCTTATCCACCCTACCCTGTCTGCTTATCTACACTACCCTGCCTTATCATCACACCCTACCCTGCCTTATCACCACACCCTACCCTGCCTTATCACCACACCCTACCCTGCCTTATCATCACACCCTACCCTGCCTTATCACCACACCCTACCCTGCCTTATCACCACACCCTACCCTGCCTTATCATCACACCCTACCCTGCCTTATCACCACACCCTACCCTGCCTTATCACCACACCCTACCCTGCCTTATCATCACACCCTATCCTGCCTTATCATCACACCCTATCCTGATTTCAACTACCCTGATCCTGCTAACCCAACACCGTATTCCCCTGATGCATTGGCACAGCTTCTGAACAACTCCCATAGTTCATCCTCACTCTACTCATCCCGGCCCTACTATGCTCCAAAGCCCCTGATTTGCCTTCGCAGAGTTGTGCTAATTTAAGCTTTCTCAACAAGGTTTCTCTTACCCAAGCCAAGAACTCAGTATTCCTTCATCTTGAGCCCAGCAATTTCTTCTGATATGATTAGACCTTAGGCTAGCGACCCACACGGCCGCTGCACTGCCACACAAACTATATTCCTCAATCAGTCTATGCCTCATTTTGTAGGCGTGCACTATATCTATTCAGATGGCTGTCATTTATTTGTATCATTCCGCTGCTGTGAGGCTGAACAGATGAGACCGGAGGATTTCAAAGAAATTTTCGACTCAAAATAACTGCTTTGAAATAGTAAGGCTTGATTAACTGAATGATTAACTTTGAGCACTCTTAGTCTGCTTTCTCCTAACTATTCATGGACACTCTCAACCTACTTCTCTTATCTACTTTCTCACTCTCAATCTACTTCTCTTATCTACTTTCTCACTGTCAATCTACTTCTCTTATCTACTTTCTCACTCTCTCAACCTACTTCTCTTATCTACTTTCTCACTGTCAATCTACTTCTCTTATCTACTTTCTCACTCTCTCAAACTACTTCTCTTATCTACTTTCTCACTCTCTCAACCTACTTCTCTTATCTACTTTCTCACTCTCTCAACCTACTTCTCTTATCTACTTTCTCACACTCGATCTACCCTGATCTACCCTATCAGAAGTCGAAGCTTCTTATCTTTTAGTTCAATAGTAATTATTTTTTCTTCACCTACAAATGTACTTGTCAGCTATAATACGCCCAAATCAGCCGTGTGCAACGCAGTCAGTTTTTAATCTATTTGTAAAATCCCCTAAAATTGCGACCAAAAGCGACTGACACATTTTAATATTATTCTTCCCAAAATAGGAGCTAAATTCCAGGAAGTGGCTCGCGATTTGACAAGAACGGGAATTCGGGACGGGTGAAAGTCTTAACTTTAAACTGGGCTTATCACATGTTCAACAGCAAAGCTAAAATAGTTCGAAAAACGATAGAAAACTTTCTATTTCAAGAAAGGACTAGAAAATAATTATTGACTTATCTTAAAAAATCCACATAATTCCCTAAAAATTACAACGCTTTCAAGTTAAGACTTACCCTCCAAACGCATCTCCTAATTAGGTCATTCGAATATAATCTATTAGTATCGATCAGTATAGATTTTTATCTATTAGATTAGATCATTATCGATCCATATCGATCAGTATAGATAATTATCGATCAGTATCGATCCGTATAGACGATTATCGATCAGTATCGATCTGTATAGATCATTATCGATTAGTATCGATCCGTATAGACCATTATCGATCAGTATCGATCTGTATATATCATTATCGATCAGTATCGATCCGTATAGACCATTATCGATCAGTATCGATCTGCATAGATCATTATAGATTAGTATCGATCCTAAGTGATCATTATAGATCATTATCGATCCGTATAGTTCATTATCGATCCTAAGTGATCATTATTGATCATTATCGATCCGTATACTCGTAGATCAATATCGATCAGTATCGATCAGCATAGATAATTATCGATCAGTATCGATCAGCATAGATAATTATCGATCAGTATCGATCCGTATAGATAATTATCGATCAGTATCGATCCGTATAGATAATTATCGAACTTTATAGATAATTATCGATCAGTATAGATCCATAGTGATCATTATCGATCGTTATCGATCAGAATCTATCATCATCCATTCTCTAGTCCTTGTATCGGTCATAATAAATTCTTTTAACCCTGTTTATGTCTCAAACAGTTATCCGGTAGTTCTAATTAGTGAAAAAGCCCTTACAAATTTCCTGTGACCATCGGATCTTCATCAGTAATACCACTATCAAGTCTCACCTTTGTCGCTAGGCTGATGTGGTCTGCCGCTCCGAGCTCCGTTGCTATGGGCCATCTAGCTTATATTTTTTGTCTCGATGGGTCTTCTTTAACACGGCTGCCCAATTTTTAATAGTTTCAACTTGAACGGAAGTTTTGAAAGTTGCTCTATGCGCTTAGTAACTATGGTATCCAGTTTGGGGAGTGCAGATCAAGGAATCTTTGATTTGGGAAAATTCTCAACTTTTTAATAATTTCTAGTCAGTCTGGATTTTGCTTTTAGGGGCTTCTTTAGATAAGTACCGCTGCTGCTGCTGCTGCTGCTGCTGCTGCTGCTGCTGCTGCTGCTGACGCTGCTGCTTGCTTTAGGGAGAATGAGCAAAGGGAAGGCCTAAAGTCCCAACAGCCAATCAGCTTCGACTAGACAGTACTCAGCTCTGCTGGTCTGCGATTCAGCCACCCCACCAGCCAGCAACTAAGGAGGCGGCAACCAACCAGAAACAGTTTGTCTTAGTTGGCAACCAGCCCTGTCTGGCACTGTGTTTGCCTGTCTCCGCTCCGTGCGAGCTCTGCATCGTGGCCTCAACTTTTACTCATATGACTGCATATGCCGACCTAAAACGTTTTAGCTTCTTCGCATTCTCTCCCCTCTGCCCTTCGCCTCCTCCATTCCTCCACTTCTCTCCTCATCTCTCTCCTTATCTCTCTCCTCATCCGTCTCCTCATCTGTCTCCTCATCTCTCTCCTCCTCTCTCTTCTCATCTGTCTCCTCATGTCTCTCCTCCTCTCTCTCCTCATCCGTCTCCTCATCTGTCTCCTCATCTCTCTCCTCCTCTCTCTTCTCATCTGTCTCCTCATGTCTCTCCTCCTCTCTCTCCTCCTCTCTCTTCTCATCTGTCTCCTAATCTCTCTCCTCCTCTCTCTTCTCATCTGTCTCCTCATGTCCCTCCTCCTCTCTCCTCCTCATCTATCTCCTCATGTCTCTCCTCCTCTCTCCTCCTCATCTGTCTCCTCATGTCTCTCCTCCTCTCTCCTCCTCATCTATCTCCTCATGTCTCTCCTCTTCTCTCTCCTTATCTCTCTCCTAATCCCTCTCCTCATGTCTCTCCTCCTCTCTCTCCTCCTCTCTCTTCTCATCTGTCTCCTCATGTCCCTCCTCCTCTCTCCTCCTCATCTATCTCCTCATGTCTCTCCTCCTCTCTCCTCCTCATCTGTCTCCTCATGTCTCTCCTCCTCTCTCCTCCTCATCTATCTCCTCATGTCTCTCCTCTTCTCTCTCCTCCTCTCTCTCCTCATCTCTCTTCTCATCTGTCTCCTCATCTCTCTCCTCATCTCTCTCTTCATCTGTCTCCTCATCTGTCTCCTCATGTCTCTCCTCAACTCTCTCCTCCCTTCCTCCATTGAAGAGATTTACATATCTTCAGTCTGAGAGGGCATGTCAGCCGTCAATGCTTTGTTAAATAAGCAGTTTTATCAAAGTCAAATTAGCTTGCTCGGCTAGCCAAGGATTAACTGTAACTAGACAGAAAAAAGAAAAGCATTGCCCAATTAAATCCAACTGGCTGGCCTATCAGACAGAGAGGATCAAATAGAATTTTCAAAGGCCAGCAACAGTAGCAGCTAAACATAGGAAAGCAAGAAGATCAATAATAGTTTGATGGCCGAGAGCGAAAAAGATGGGAGTTATTTTTGTTGACTCTAAAATTAACCTGGAACTTTGGGAGAAGAGAGAGACAAAGCAGAGGGTTAGAGAAGGAGAGAGAAATGAGTAGATGAGGTAGGAGTAAGGGGAGAGTAAGGGGGGAGAGTGGGCGGAGCGGTCTAACGCGTTTGCCTCTCGCATTAAGGTCCCTGAGCTCGATTCCGCGGCGAGGCCACATTCATTTGGGGCGCAGCAGCGGAGAGAAGGCTTGGAGGCTTGTCGTGCAATTTACGCCCTTGAGGGCCCTTGAGGGTGAGAATAAGGGTTAGAGTAAGGGGAGAGTGAGGGGAGAGTAAGGGGTAGATGAAGAGGTAGATTAAGGGGTAGATTAAAGGGTAGAGTAAGGGGGAGAGCAAGGGGTAGATTAAGGGGGTAGAGTAAAGGGGTAGATTAAGGGGGAGAGTAAGGGGTAGAGTAAAGGGGTAGAGTAAGGGGGAGAGTCAGGGGGAGAGTAAGGGGGTAGAGTAATGGGGTAGAGTAAGGGGGAGAGTCAGAGGGAGAGTAAGGGGGTAGATTAAGGGGGAGAGTAAGGGGGAGAGTAAGGGGGTAGAGTAAGGGGGTAGAGTAAGGGGGAGAGTCAGGGGGAGAGTCAGGGGTAGAACCGGAGGGGAGTGAGGCAGTACTTCATGGATCAGTGATAAGGCAGAGGAGCAGTTTGGGAGAGGCGCATCGGGAGGGTGGCTGATAGTCGCGGAAGGCAACGCTGGGTTAGTGGTGAAGAGTGGTGAATTTAGGAGGAATCACGGTACGTATACACAAACTCACACTCACACTCACTCACGCACACACACACAATGCAAGGGCCAAAGGCTGTAAGCATCGGCTCAGTTCTGCATGAAATTCGAGAAACTTTCGTCAGCTAGTATAAAAAACCTAGACAGAGAGAAGTATTGTAACCCGACACACTGCCGCCTGAGTCGATCTTGTCGAGAGCGGAAGAGCGGAGGGACAGAGTATATACAACATCGAAGGAAAGGAGCGGATCAAATATGACTGGAGGTGGGATCTGCTGTCTGTTCAAACAATCTCTTTTTAGGGAAAATTATTGCTTTCCTTTCATCTTCCCATCTGCATCCGGCTGTTTTTAGTGTTTTACGAACAAAAATACGATTCAATAGTTTGATAATTTGAATCCAGCTTGTAAAGGGGAGTCTAGCTTCCACTTTCTTCATACTCACATCGCATCATGCTGCTTGAAAAGTAGTTGTCGTCACCGTTCTAAAATGAGAAGGGCAGTTAAAAACTCTAAAATATATAGGCGCACACTATACTTTCTACTTATTGACCAGAATGAGTAGGCTAATTCGGACATGACAACCTAAATTTGGGTGAAAATTTATTAGAAAAAAATGTTAATTTTCAATGTCTCACCGCGGCCGAGGCATTGTTGTGACTGCCATTGTTGGCAACGCTGTGATGGGAAGTCTGAAATGAAAACAATAAAATGTCATTTATTTAGGGAGATGCTTGAAATGTATTGTTAAAATTAGGAGACAAGCAACACAGCAACTATGACTGAACACATTTAGGCTCTCAATGCCAACGTAAAGCACAAAAAATCTAAATATAGAACACATTAAATTGGCCTCCTTAAGTAAAGAAAGGGCAATCGATAATGTGCAGATCCTCGCTTAGAAAAAACGTTATGCGATGTACTTTTAAAACTAGCAGCGGTCAAATAGGAATCGATAAAGTGAAACAACGGGATAACAAATCAGGAGTCATAAGGACAAAAAGAACATACAGTCATAGAAACGGTCATAAAGAGTCATAGAATCGGTCATAAAAAAGTCATAGAATCGGTCATAAAGAGTCATAGAATCCGTGAACCAGTCAAAAATAGTCATAGAATCGTTCATAAAGAGTCATAAAAATGGGTCATAATGAGTCATATAATCGGTCAAAAATAGTCATAGAATCGTTCATAAAGAGTCATAAAAATGGGTCATAATGAGTCATATAATCGGTCATAAATAGTCATAGAAACGGTCAAAAAGAGTCATAGAATCGGTCATGAATAGTGATAGAATAGTCATAAAGAGTCATAGAATCGGTCATGAAGAGTCATAAAGAGTCATAGAATCGGTCATGAATAGTGATAGAATAGTCATAAATTCATAGAATCGGTCAAAAAGAGTCATAGAATCGTTCATAAAGAGTCATAAAAATGGGTCATAATGAGTCATATAATCGGTCATAAATAGTCATAGAAACGGTCAAAAAGAGTCATAGAATCGGTCATGAATAGTGATAGAATAGTCATAAAGAGTCATAGAATCGGTCATGAAGAGTCATAGAATCGGTCATGAAGAGTCATAAAGAGTCATAGAATCGGTCATGAATAGTGATAGAATAGTCATAAATTCATAGAATCGGTCAAAAAGAGTCATAGAATCGGTCATACATTTTTTTGACTATCGAACGAGTCCTTGACTATTGACTAGTTTGACAAGTTTTTGACTATTGAACAACATATATCAATTCAGTACTATTATGAGCAATAGTCCAGGTTCTAGACTCATCGAATGCAGCCTGTCACAGCAGGTCGTCCTATTTTTAACTTTATCAGCCTTAATCCTCATGCGAGTGTCTTGCTGTTTCTCGGAACAGGGTTAGAACTGGACAAGAAAGTCAGAATATAAACCGACAAAGATTAGCCGAACACAAAGATTCAGCAGCTCAATTTTGAGTCTGAGTTCTGTTTGCTAAAAATGCTAAAAATAGAAAGGGAACATTAAAGGAAAAGTGTGCGTCACTGACTCGTGGGTCTGTGATTTACTGCCACTTTTATTTGCGCCATTTAGTGCAGACTAATTCTGGCAAGCTAAAAGATACTTGCATTATCCCTTAGCTCCTGCTTTTGCAAAAGGAGACACACTCAACTCTGTCACTCTCACACACACTATCACTCTCACATTTCTCTGTCGCTCTCACCATTTCTCTGTCACTCTCACCATTTCTCTGTCACTCTCACATTTCTCTGTCGCTCTCACCATTTCTCTGTCACTCTCACATTTCTCTGTCGCTCTCACCATTTCTCTGTCACTCTCACCATTTCTCTGTCACTCTCACCATTTCTCTGTCACTCTCACCATTTCTCTGTCACTCTCACATTTCTCTGTCGCTCTCACCATTTCTCTGTCACTCTCACATTTCTCTGTCGCTCTCACCATTTCTCTGTCACTCTCACCATTTCTCTGTCACTCTCACCATTTCTCTGTCACTCTCACATTTCTCTGTCGCTCTCACCATTTCTCTGTCACTCTCACATTTCTCTGTCGCTCTCACCATTTCTCTGTCACTCTCACCATTTCTCTGTCACTCTCACATTTCTCTGTCACTCTCACCATTTCTCTGTCACTCTCACATTTCTCTGTCGCTCTCACCATTTCTCTGTCACTCTCACATTTCTCTGTCGCTCTCACCATTTCTCTGTCACTCTCACCATTTCTCTGTCACTCTCACATTTCTCTGTCACTCTCACCATTTCTCTGTCACTCTCACATTTCTCTGTCACTCACATTTCTCTGTCACTCTCACCATTTCTCTGTCACTCTAACCATTTCTCTGTCACTCTCACCATCTCTCTGTCACTCTCACATCTCTCTGTCACTCTAACCATTTCTCTGTCACTCTAACCATTTCTCTGTCACTCTCACCATTTCTCTGTCACTCTCACATCTCTCTGTCACTCTCACATTTCTCTGTCACTCTCACCATTTCTCTGTCACTCTCACCATTTCTCTGTCACTCTCACATCTCTCTGTCACTCTAACCATTCCTCTGTCACTCTAACCATTTCTCTGTCACTCTAACCATTTCTCTGTCACTCTAACCATTTCTCTGTCACTCTCACCATTTCTCTGTCACTCTCACATCTCTCTGTCACTCTCACATTTCTCTGTCACTCTCACCATTTCTCTGTCACTCTCACCATTTCTCTGTCACTCTCACATCTCTCTGTCACTCTAACCATTCCTCTGTCACTCTAACCATTTCTCTGTCACTCTAACCATTTCTCTGTCACTCTAACCATTTCTCTGTCACTCTCACATTTCTCTGTCACTCTCACATCTCTCTGTCACTCTCACCCTTTCTCTGTCACTCTAACCATTTCTCTGTCACTCTCACATTTCTCTGTCACTCTCACATTTCTCTGTCACTCTCACATTTCTCTGTCACTCTCACATTTCTCTGTCACTCAGATTTCTCTGTCACTCTCACCATACTCTATTTGCCACTATATAACTATGTTAAGTTTTTTACAATACACGCTAAAATGAATACAGAATGCTCACCCTGTGACTAGAAGCAGAACCGGAAGCGGCAGCAGCAGCAGCAGGTGCGGCGGCAGCGCCGGAGCTTCTCACACCGTAAGCCTCATAATTTGAAGAGTTCGAGCTGCTCACCCCTGAGGAGGTGGAGGCAGAGCCAGCCGACTGCTGCTGTTGCTGGCGCAGACGCTGCCCCGCTGACGATGCCGAAGCAGAAGACCTGGCCCCGTAAGCTGCCTGTCCGTGACTTGGCTTGCTCATGTTGGATCAGAACTGACGCAATGTTACAGGCGACGGTCTCTGATGAAGTCTGTGTTTTGTCAGTTAACTTAAAATAAATTTACATTGCCCCCCAGCTCATGGAATTGGTCAGTATGGATATTGCAGTCAGCTCCAGTTTGCTGATTGATCCAATTGGATTCTTGCAGCTGAAAGTGTGAAAATTAGGTGAGTGAAGTAGGGAGAGAAGTAGGGAGAGAAGTTGGGAGAGAAGCATGGAGAGAAGTAGGGAGAGAAGTAGGGAGAGAAGTAGGGAGAGAAGTAGGGAGAGAAGTAGGGAGAGAATTAGGGAGAGAAGTAGGGAGAGAAGTTGGGAGAGAAGCATGGAGAGAAGTAGGAGGAGAAGTAGGGAGAGAAGTAGGGAGAGAAGTAGGGAGAGAATTAGGGAGAGAAGTAGGGAGAGAAGTAGGGAGAGAAGTAGGGAGAGAAGTAGGGAGAGAAGTTGGGAGAGAAGCATGGAGAGAAGTAGGAGGAGAAGTAGGGAGAGAAGTAGGGAGAGAATTGGGGAGAGAAGTAGGGAGAGAATTAAGGAGAGAAGTAGGGAGAGAAGTAGGGAGCGAAGTAGGGAGAGAATTGGGGAGAGAAGTAGGGAGAGAAGTTGGGAGAGAAGCATGGAGAGAAGTAGGGAGAGAAGTAGGGAGAGAAGTAGGGAGAGAAGTAGGGAGAGAAGTAGGGAGAGAATTAGGGAGAGAAGTAGGGAGAGAAGTAGGGAGAGAAGTTGGGAGAGAAGTAGGGAGAGAAGTAGGGAGAGAAGTAGGGAGAGAAGTAGGGAGAGAATTAGGGAGAGAAGTAGGGAGAGAAGTAGGGAGAGAAGTAGGGAGAGAAGTAGGGAGAGAAGCATGGAGAGAAGTAGGGAGAGAAGTAGGGAGAGAAGTAGGGAGAGAAGTAGGGAGAGAAGTAGGGAGAGAAGTAGGGAGAGAATTAGGGAGAGAAGTTGGGAGAGAAGTTGGGAGAGAAGCATGGAGAGAAGTAGGAGGAGAAGTAGGGAGAGAAGTAGGGAGAGAATTGGGGAGAGAAGTAGGGAGAGAATTAAGGAGAGAAGTAGGGAGAGAAGTAGGGAGCGAAGTAGGGAGAGAATTGGAGAGAGAAGTAGGGAGAGAAGTTGGGAGAGAAGCATGGAGAGAAGTAGGGAGAGAAGTAGGGAGAGAAGTAGGGAGAGAAGTAGGGAGAGAATTGGGGAGAGAAGTAGGGAGAGAAGTTGGGAGAGAAGCATGGAGAGAAGTAGGGAGAGAAGTAGGGAGAGAAGTAGGGAGAGAAGTTGGGAGAGAAGTAGGGAGAGAAGTAGGGAGAGAAGTAGGGAGAGAAGTTGGGAGAGAAGCATGGAGAGAAGTAGGAGGAGAAGTAGGGAGAGAAGTAGGGAGAGAAGTAGGGAGAGAAGTAGGGAGAGAATTAGGGAGAGAAGTAGGGAGAGAAGTAGGGAGAGAAGCATGGAGAGAAGTAGGGAGAGAAGTAGGGAGAGAAGTAGGGAGAGAAGTAGGGAGAGAAGTAGGGAGAGAAGTAGGGAGAATTAATCTGTTGACAAATCCAAGCGTCGGTGAGACGAGAAGAAATGGCGTGTGAGTAGGAGAGAAATATGGTGTGGTATAAAGAACGACATGCAATTGAGGTTAGACAGAAATTTGTCAAAGAGGGGATTAGCAAGGTGAGTATTGATTGAGAAATGCCAAATTTGATGTTAGGACAAGCCCAAGGACATAAGACAAGCGGGCGAAGGTGATAGATATCCATAATCATGAAATCCTAATTGACCTAGACAGCTCGGACAGGTGAATGTACTCATTAACTGAAACCTTGAGCAGTCCGTCTGACAGTTGCGAGCTCTCTGTCTCTACACACAAAAAACTCAAAGTTGGCACAGCAACTATGCCTCACTCCACGCATAGTTGCCGCTAAAAATAGAACTAGCTACGCAAGTACTCCTATCATTATGGGCTCGACCATGACAGTCAAAATGATTAACGTCCCGTCTAGGATTGAACAGAGAGCTAACATCACAGCTGAGTCACTGCTTTTAGGCATTGGATTTTTCATACTGTAGCACTCAAATAAAATACATAAAAGCCAACACTGCCTTAGCTAAATATGGCTTTTATGGATTAGCTATCTGCAAAAGGTGTTCTAGACAGTAAAAGGCTAGGTTTCAATAAACACTATATGGATCACCAAGCTCTTAACTCACCGTCACCTATTCTACCCTCACTTCCCTGTTCCCCTCACTTCCCCTGTTCCCCTCACTTCCCTGTTCCCCTCACTTCCACTGTTCCTCTCACTTCCACTGTTCCCCTCACTTCCCCTGTTCCCCTCACTTCCCCTGCTCCCCTCAACTCACCTGTTCCCCTCACTTCCCCTGTTCCCCTCACTTCCCCTGTTCCCCTCACTTCCCTGTTCCCCTCACTTCCACTGTTCCTCTCACTTCCACTGTTCCCCTCACTTCCCCTGTTCCCCTCACTTCCCCTGCTCCCCTCAACTCACCTGTTCCCCTCACTTCCCCTGTTCCCCTCACTTCCCCTGTTCCCCTCACTTCCCCTGTTCCCCTCACTTCCCTGTTCCCCTCACTTCCACTGTTCCTCTCACTTCCACTGTTCCTCTCACTTCCCCTGTTCCCCTCACCTCACCTGTTCCCCTCACTTCCCCTGTTCCCCTCACTTCCCCTGTTCCCCTCACTTCCCCTGTTCCCCTCACTTCCCCTGTTCCCCTCACCTCACCTGTTCCCCTCACCTCACCTGTTCCCCTCACTTCCCTGTTCCCCTCACTTCCCTGTTCCCCTCACCTCACCTGTTCCCCTCACCTCACCTGTTCCCCTCACTTCCCTGTTCCCCTCACTTCCCTGTTCCCCTCAACTCCCCTGTTCCCCTCACTTCCCCTGTTCCCCTCACTTCCCCTGTTCCCCTCACTTCCCCTGTTCCCCTCACTTCCCTGTTCCCCTCACTTCCACTGTTCCTCTCACTTCCACTGTTCCTCTCACTTCCCCTGTTCCCCTCACCTCACCTGTTCCCCTCACTTCCCCTGTTCCCCTCACTTCCCCTGTTCCCCTCACTTCCCCTGTTCCCCTCACTTCCCCTGTTCCCCTCACCTCACCTGTTCCCCTCACCTCACCTGTTCCCCTCACTTCCCTGTTCCCCTCACTTCCCTGTTCCCCTCAACTCCCCTGTTCCCCTCACTTCCCCTGTTCCCCTCACTTCCCCTGTTCCCCTCACTTCCCCTCACTTCGTCTGTTCCCCTCACCTCCCCTGTTCCCCTCACTTCCCATTTTCCCTCACCCTTCACCTTGTCACCTTTGCTGTCACCACTCCTCTTACCACAATGTCATTCTTCCCAAGTAAAGCAGATTAGGAAAGTTGCATATAGCAGTGCAGTACAATTTCGCGCAATATAAAATCCAATTCAATAGCATGGCACCACATGAATCACAATGGACCCTTTTTGTTGTCACCCAATTAAATGGAAGAATTAATTTCCCCTAAAAGCTGTCCTTATTGTGTCTGAGACCATGAGTGTGAGTTCTGGCTATTTATACAGAGCTTTGACCTTACAGCTATTAAAACTTTGTTATAATTCTGCACTCGGATTTTAACGTTAGATTCGGAAATCAATATGAAGCATGCCGATTCTCTCTAACCAAAAGTGCGCTGAACATTTGAAAGCAAGGGCAGAGTGCCACGTAAAGGTTTTTTACAATTTTTAACAAGCTTAAAACTTTTGACAGTAGGAGAAGGAGAAGATTTTTCTTGGCAACTGCCGATTCTTCAGTGAAGTTGGGCAGACAATTAACCAGCGCTGTATTGGCAACATCCTGAAAGCTTAGAAAGCCAATCTTAGGCTTACCAGCTAAGAACTAACGATGACATTTGAGGACGAAGCATTTGGGTTAATTAACTAAGGATTGAGTTCAATAATTAGGCATGGCATTTTGGAATTCGGCATGGATTCAGGGATTAGGGACGGGATTCAGGGATAACAGATGGGATTCACTACTGGATTCAGGAAAAATAAGTGGATTCAGGAATTAGTAATAGGACTCAGGGATTAGAGACAGGACTCAGGGATTAGAGACAGGACTCAGGGATTAGAGACAGGACTCAGGGATTAGAGACAGGACTCAGGGATTAGAGACAGGACTCAGGGATTAGAGACAGGACTCAGGGATTAGTAATGGGATTCGGGATTAGAGACAGGATTCAGGGATTAGAGACAGGATTCAGGGATTAGTAATGGGATTCGGGATTAGAGACAGGATTCAGGGATTAGTAATGGGATTCGGGATTAGAGACAGGATTCAGGGATTAGTAATGGGATTCGGGATTAGAGACATGATTCAGGGATTAGAGACAGGATTCAGGGATTAGAGACAGGATTCAGGTATTAGAGACAGGATTCAGGGATTAGAGACAGGATTCAGGTATTAGAGACAGGATTCAGGTATTAGAGACAGGATTCAGGGATTAGAGACAGGACTCAGGGATTAGAGACAGGATTCAGGGATTAGAGACAGGACTCAGGGATTAGTAATAGGATTCAGGGATTAGAGACAGGATTCAGGGATTAGAGACAGGATTCAGGGATTAGAGACAGGATTCAGGGATTAGAGACAGGATTCAGGGATTAGAGACAGGATTCATGGATTAGAGACAGGATTCAGGGATTAGAGACAGGATTCAGGGATTAGAGACAGGATTCAGGGATTAGAGACAGGATTCAGGGATTAGAGACAGGATTCAGGGATTAGAGACAGGATTCAAAAATTAGTAATAGGACTCTGGTATTAGAGACATGATTCAGGGATTAGAGACAGGATTCAGGGATTAGAGACAGGACTCAGGGATTAGAGACAGGACTCAGGTATTAGAGACATGATTCAGGGATTAGAGACAGGATTCAGGGATTAGAGACAGGATTCAGGGATTAGAGACAGGACTCAGGGATTACTAATGGGATTCAGGATTAGAGACAGGACTCAGGGATTAGAGACAGGATTCAGGGATTAGAGACAGGATTCAGGTATTAGAGACAGGATTCAGGGATTAGAGACAGGATTCAGGGATTAGAGACAGGATTCAGGGATTAGAGACAGGATTCAGGGATTAGAGACAGGATTCAGGGATTAGAGACAGGATTTAGGTATTCAAGGATTTTTATATCTTATTTAGGGATGGGATCTTAATTGAGATTGAAAATTCAGTAAAGTAGATATTGTACTTACCACAAAGTTTTAACAGTAACGTCTTACGTTTTAACACTCGCAAACTCAAAGCTTTCCAGTTTGCCAACTTATTTTTTTTCACCGTCTAGAAAATTGTTTGAAAGGGTGGAAACTTTTTGAGAGAGGAGAAATGCACGAGAGGATTTTAGAGGAGGAAGGGAGAGAACACACACGGACGCAAGAGGTAGCGCCAGTCAAAATTGGATACCCTTAGCAACCGCTTTTGGCGGAACTGGGAGAATTTGAGGGATGAGCGAAGCAGGGATGGTACGGGACAAGGCCTTGGCTAAAAATAGAAAAATGGAACAGCGGGTCGATGCGACACAGCTAGGATTGAACGGCTTACCCTAGCCTAACCCACTCTCCTCAATCCTCAACCCTCGTCTCCCGTTTCCTACAGCTCAAATGTGAGTACCTAAAGTGGACACTCAACGAGTACAGCAGTGCCTCAGTGTAGGCTATTGTAATGCTTTCAACTTAATACTTTATTCTAGGCTATCCAACTGAATCTAGGCAATCGGGCACAATGTCCTCACTTATTAACAAACAATATCATCTGCTACTTATAAATATATTTACTTGCCTAACCATGCACTACCTTAGCAAACGTGTGTGCATCAGTGTCACGAGGAATAATCAATGGAAGAGTACATTTTAAGTTATTATTAATAAAGACAATTATAATTGATTAGGCCAAATGTGCAGCCGACGGCACAGCCGCAGCTATTACGCGGCGCATCTGAAGGCTGCGTACGGCTGTTCAGTCCATGGACTGGGACCTCAATTACCCCACCCGTCAACCGAAGCAATACAGAGTTAAGTGTCTTGCTAATGGATACAAATGGTTCACAGTGGAATTGTGAATCGAACCCCCGACCTTCAAGTCATAAGCCAGCCACTCAACCCTCTACTCTACTGGCTAAAACCAGTTTTTTAGTACAAGAATCATGGATTCAGCAATCAAGGACCACTAGATCTGCCATGTGCAAGCTATTAATTTGCTAAAATCTCGCTAAAAATACTAATTTACTATATTATTAATGCAACTTTAAACGATATTTCGCTTTCAGAATTTTACAGAAATCGGCTTTTAACTTTCATCGCTGTAACATTTTAAATTAAATCAGTTAAGCTAAAGCAAAACAAATTAAAATTACTGAAAATGTATATTTGATTACTTGGCCTATGGTCTGATAATACATATGGTGCATTTAGGTATCCCTTAAATTCATCATGCCATAATTTCGACAAGTGGTTTAAATAATATTATATCATAAATGGCTAGTTATTTACAGTACAAAAAGCAATATAATTATTTAAAATCGTTGTTTTAGTGTTATAAACTAATAATGAATAATATAATTAAACTAAAAAACAAATACTAGACTAGCCATGATAAGAAACTATATTAATAAGCTATGTAAGGCAATGAAGCTGGAAGATTATAAAAGATGATAAATTAATTGCAAGAAATTATGGCTTATAAATAAAGTACTTAACACGAGAAATGTTATCGGAAACCCATTCCTTGAATTAAGGTTCCCAGTAAAAAGAAAAAAGGTTCAATAAAATATATTGTTATCTAAAGCTGGTACAAAGGTAGGCATGCATCACAGTTTAAGAAATGTTTCTTGAAAGTTTTCCAAACAGTTATGAGTGCATGATATAAATGTATTTAATGATTTTTTATTTTAACAGATTTTACTTTATCTTGCGATTGCATCTTTCCTTGCACCTCTACTGTACGAGATATAACACAATTGCCAAAAAAAGAAATAGTTTTTATGTACTTCAAACAAAGCTAGATTATCAGATTTTGAAGGAAGTACTAACATGAAAAATATTAAACTCAATACCAAAATAAAAAGTTTCTACAGTACTACTTAATAACATTCAGTTTTTCTGTTTTCTTTTCCAGACTTTCGATAAATGCTTATAACGTATTAGTTATGCAACATACATATTTATTAGACAGCACTAAAAATGACTGTATTCAACACAAAGGAGCACGGCAGCTAAATAATTGAAACAATTTCATATTTTAAGTCGTCGAACGTAAGACCTAAGTCTTCAAAACAATGTTGAGAGGTTCAATACCGTGTATCTAACGGTAAAATCTGAATCACGCACGAAAATCCAAAAAATCTTGTTAAAATAAATTTTATTTATTATGTTATCGCCTGATTCTATTTGCTACATTCTGCAAATAAGAAAAGTATATTTAACTTCTAAATAAATACATATGTACCTGTTTCTTGATAAAAGTAACTGGCAACACAAAAATGTAGGATACTTTGTCTTACCACTTCAACGTAATTTTTAATCCGTACCTGCTAAGCAACACAATTTTTGCTCGCCTGTTCTAAAAACCACTTGCCAGTTTTTGCTTTTGTATTACTAGTTTCTTTTCCAAGAACCGTACTGTTAATAGAATGTTTCTGTTTATAAGAATGAATCAACAGCCAGTGTAAACATTTATATATAGTACGTATTAAGAAAAACTATTTTACAACAAAAGCACAATGAACGCTAACCATAATCATAGCATGGCGTTAAAGTGAAAAACATCCCAATTATATTTTTATTAGGTAATAGTTATAGATTTTTTATCTATTTCTGATGGAACGAATCTACAATCCAGAAGGCTTCATTTCATCAAAGCTGTTCAAATAACAAGAAAACAATAAAGACAAAAAATGTCTAGTGCTTTTCAATTTTCTTTCGACGAAAAACAATTAATGCATTTTCAATTAGATTTTGTGAGTTGCTTTGCTTAATTAAATTAATCCATTAGATGAGAACTTTCAGGGATAAATAATTAATCAAATGTTTTCCACGAACTTCCCTTCTACCTGTACCGACTAAGTCTACGACGTCTGGGTGGTCGTAAATATTTTTTTAAGTTAAGAAAAACAATAATCATTTATTGTGCACTCTAAACATTATTGACGATCGCCTAAAAATCAAAAGTTTGATTTCAGTTTAGTCTTGAAAAAGTAAGATATCGTAGACTACGACTGAATGTAGCACTGTTAGCATGCTACTGGGGTACATATAAATACCCCATCTAATTCAGTCAATGAGTCCATTGCCATAAACAAGAACTTCACAGAGATTGACCGACAACTGCTGCAGATTGGCAACTGTCAGCGTGCTGCCGAGGGCATTGCATCGGAAGCTCGCCACGGAGAATGGGACGGTCAGGTTCACGCGGTGGCACTCGACGCCGTCCACTTGAATCGACATCAGATTGAGCACCGATTGGCAACAATCCTGCCTGTTGTAGATGGTGACGTGCGTGATGCGAGATCGTTTCGACAACTTTCCTTGCCACCAGCCGGATAAGTTATCTGCGGTGTGACTGCACGACCCAGCCAGTGTCTGGTTGGTGTCCCCGTCTATGGCTCGGCCGCAGACTGCGCCAAGCTTATCCGAGCTCTGGCTGCAGCTGATAATGTTTAGCCTCTCTGTAAAAATGGACAGAACTGTAAAAGAAAAATAATAATAATAGTAATCACGCAGATGGGCTGCGGGCAATGGCACACCATTAGGTGACAGTGAATGGGACACCACTAGACCCGCAGCCAGCGAGGAGGCCATTCTGCCCATTTCGCAGACTCCTTAGTGCACACACTCACACAGGTGTGTTCATCTACGTTGGCTTCCTGAAAATTGATGTGGCCTCGCGGCGTAATCGAGCTCAGGGACAATGGTGCGAGAGGCGAACCGCACAGCCACTCACCCCTTGACATAACAGTATACCTTAGTTGCAAACATCACCTGTCTTTCTGATGTAGACATCGCACTGCTCAGACGGACGCCATTCGTCATTGTTGAAAGCGGACCAGTTGAAAAGACGACAGACACCTCGCAGCCAGCTGAAACCGAAGCACATCCTGACAGCCGAGCAATCCTGGGCGCACTTCAGCCGCTCACTTCCAGACACGGCCACCGTGGCAGCCGGAGTTGAGAAGTTGCGCGTCCTGACGGCAATGTACCGGACCTGCAGTGTCACCTGGCCGGAGATGAGGATAGTAGACAGCAGCAGGACCAAATTCTTGCTTGACATTTTGAACTCTGCTTCTTATTGTTGATTCTAAAAATGCATAGTTCTCATTGTGACGAGTCGCTTTGAACTAAATCCTAAACCCATGGTTGGGCCTTTTTAAATATTTTCGTCCTTTTGTTTGATTGGCCGTAAGAAAATGACATGAGTGATGTTTAATACCTTATTCCTATCTGTCTGGTGGGCTTTTTGTAGTCCTATAGCAACTATAGACATTTTACCAAAGCATACACTCAATAGTGTAGTTAGCTATAGCAGTTCACTCACACAAGTATTCTCTAGTTTTCCTTTATAACCTTTACATTTTATAAAACTTTGTTTTTATTTGTTTAACCTACATGAGCTTCTATTGTTCGCAACCGAAATCATGTTCAATTGGAATAAAAGCAAAAGAACATTAAGAACAGTGACGCAAGATGAAAAAGTCACACTGGAAGTAAAAGTAAAAGTCAAACAAAAGGGGCTGGAAATTCTTGCTTTCCTGACTGTTTCTTCCTCAGAATCTTTCGTATCCCCAGAAGCGAATGTAAATAGATATTTTTGACAGAACAGAAGGACAACGATTAAACATGAGACAAGCCAAGCGCCAATTATACGATTAAGGAAGGACAGGATGAACTCTAACCTTTAATTAACGCGACGTAATTCAATAATTCTCGCGTTTTTGCAGTTTCTGCATGGCAGAATGAGGTGCATGAGGTACGGCTCGTAACGATCTATATAAATGAGTCGACTTCAAGTTAAAGTAAACAATTTTCAACGGAAGGGTTATTTACTGCAGTAGTTCTTGCTTCAATAAAAAATTACATTGATCAAACTTACTAACTAAATCTAAATGTGACTAAAACTAATAAATATTTGCATAATTTTGTAGTTCGGTATCCAGAGCGACACACAACGGACGAAAATTTGTTTTATTCGAATAATCAAATTTTCTCGAATTTGAAATTCGAGACAGTTAGTAAAAATGTCGGCATGTCTCAATGGGCAAACTGTCCATATGACTAATAGTATTAGTGTGTGTAAAAGAAATGAATTTGTGTCAAAATATTTTGTACCAAATGATTTAGAGGTATACACTAACGCTTATGGGAAAAATCCGACCTTCATCAAGAACCGTTGAATATCTCGACGATCTGAAGAGCTTGCCCCACACAGATATTGTACTCAGGAAGCACAGTAGGTTTCGATGTGTACATCTGCTCTAGAATTCTCAACGAATGTGGCCAATTTGACCCGTTAACCCGTTACTGCACCTTTGGGACACATCAGGTGACGGTCCTACAAGTCCTAAAACGTTTTCTTGAATCAATTTTCATTCGTTTTTGCCATCTTTTTATCAGAAATTCATTTTTAACAGTAGAAAGTCCATTCGGTTCTTTGAATTTGAATGAGAAGCCATCTTGATATGCATCGCTTAGAGACCTTAGACATCCCTGACATTGTCGAATGACGACTGTCACAACTTTTACTGACAGGCAGTCCTAAGTTGAGACGTAGCTCTCTTCAGAAATGAAAAAAACTCAAGCATGCGCCTAAAAGGGGCAAACAATGAAGCCTCGCGCCAAGTATAGCTGTTATGGTTATTTGACGAGTTAGTCGCGATGCCACAGTTGCCCCTATCATCGCAAGGATAAATACACAGATAATATATAACAGTTATATATTATCTGTGGATAAATATTGACTCGCAGTGGTATTCTCAAGCGAAGCATTATATCCACTACAGTCGCCAGCCATTATCTTCTCATATTAACTATTAACTAACTATTTTATTTTCAGATTGTCAAGCCAACAATTGTGTCAAAATAATGAAGATTTTACCATAGACAGTTAGTAAACAGAGCGCCATAATGCTTGGCTTATCATCAGCGTGCATTAATTATCTTAAATCCACACAATTAATAAACTCTCCACTCGTAGAAGAGCAGGCTTGGGAAATCCGTTAACCAACTCAAACATCTAGCTGTGGGTGAAGAGTTGCCATTAACGACTAACATAACCATAGGTAGCGAGGAAAAGTTAATAAATGGAAAACTATTGTGCAGTGTGACCAACGTAACACAGGTCGATTTCTTCTGTTAGCAATGCGCGTCGCGATTTTATTAGCTCTGCTGCAAATTGTGTGTTTTAAAGGTGAGCTCACCTGGATTACTGTAAGTTGGCAACCTATAATTTATGTTGAAACTAGAGGTTTTATTTTTTTGGTCTATTAGTGTAATCATTTTGCACTAATTTTACATAACATTGCATAAAATTGAGTAAATATCACTTTTTGACAAGTTTTTGAACACGAGTGTTAAACACGCGATGTTTTTTCAGTTTGATTATAGATTAAAACAAAAGAAACAATTAAAACAAGTCTTAGATAGGTAGAACTACGTTTTTGGACAGATAAGTTTGAAGCAAAAAATGCATTCAATTATTTAGAATCCATGATCTTTTGCTACCTCCGCAATTTTCTATCAGAACGATTGGTTCATTCAAATACTTTAGCTCATTTAAAGAGCTAAATAGCTAAATTAGCTAACAGTGGATAGTTAGTTAAATAAAAAGCCAATAGCCAGGCAATTCTGCCCCTTTCGCTGACTCCTGAGCACACACGCACACAGATACCGTACGCTGGCATAGGCTCACACAGGTGTGTACGTCTGCCTGACTTTCTCATCATCTGGCCGTGTACACTTCACTGTACCTTGAAGGTTAGCCCTCAAAATCGCCCCGAAGCGAAGCAATAAATGTTGCCTCGCCGCGGAATCGAGCTCAGGGACCTTGGTGAGAGGGGCTGACGCGTTAGATCGCTCTGCCACTCGACCCCTTCAGAAGATAGGTAAATTTGCTCGTAAATGAACTACTATTAGTAGACTTAAAAATTTATAAAACATTAAAGATTAACTCTAGAGGACTTGAATTAACGAAAAATATATATTGCTCGCCTACACCGACAATATATTTGCTTTTAGTTGGCAGTTCTTTCGCCAGCATCAGGAGCAGCATTTTCCAATCGGCAGCGTCCATCAAGCTTGACACAACAGTGAGCAGTTGGATCGCTAGTGAAGCCAACATCGGCAGCCACATGGTCTGCTTCGCCAAGTGCCAGTCTGCTGGCTGCGCCGCTGCTTTGTTTTATCCGGGCCGACGCACCTGCGAATTCTTATTGATTAACGACGCTTCGTTGGCCCCCGGACCGCCTGGAACTCACCTGACCCGAGAGCTGAACGGCTCTGCGATTGGCGCTAGAGTGTGGAAAGCTGCGAACTATGACGACGTTTTGAGAAGCCGGGCGATGGTCAACCTGACCTATCTAAGTAAGCCAAAGTGATCTTGACTGCCACACTTTTTAGTTCCGGTTACTGGGGTGAATCCAGCCTGTACAGGTCGAACACACCTTTAAATATGGCACTCCACGGGGGTGAGTGGCAGAGGTGTCTAACGCGTTTGCCCCTCTCACCAAGGTCCCTGAGCTCGATTCCTTGGCGATCGCAATATTCATTTGTGGCTTGTCATGGAATTAATGACTTTGAGGGCCAACCTCCAAGGTACGGCGAGAGTGTACACTGCCTGACGGTGAGAAGGTCAGTGGAGATGTACACACCTGTGTGAGTGAGTACTCAGGAGTCAGCGAAATGGACAGAATTGACACTCCAAAAACAGCACATCAAATGATCAAGCTAAGCAGCAGCACCCGATACCACCCAGTTCTCCAAGGTAGCACCCGCCTAAAATACCCCCTTAGCTTATTTTACAAAAAAGGCTCTAGCTTGGTGACTTGGCGTCTCTCGCTGGCTTTTTTCTTTCCCAACATCCACCCAAGCAGTCGACATTGCTTGGAGCAATGATCCAGATGGACGATGATTGCTGTTGCAGATTCGGGCACAGGACGTGTTGGCAGTGTACAGGTCCTTCTTATCAACATCACCGGCTGCTATCGCATTGAAGCCGCCGGTGCCAGAGGCGGCCAATCAGGAACTTCGCTGCCCGGCGGCTGGGGCGCCACCTCGGCTGGCAGCTTCGGCCTGGCCGCCGGCACTCGCCTGGCTATCGTCGTTGGCCAGGCTGGTGGAGCCGCTTCAAAGAATCAAGGCGGCGCCGGTGGTGGCGGCGGCAGCTTCGTGTACACCAACTCGGACAGCGGTTACAGGAACAGCTCAGTCACGAATCCCAGCGTGAGCAACTGCATGCGAGATGGCAGTGCAGCCGCCTGCTACTTGCTGCTAGCCGCAGGAGGCGGAGGGGGTGCGTCCAGCGACTATGATGGTGAGTCTCGTCAAAAGTCAAAAGTGCTGACTGGTGTCAGGCGCAGAATGCGGTTACAGATCGGCTGCTAAAAGTGGCTCCAGTGAAATGCAATAATTAAATTATCTGAAACCCACGCTGGCTCACGGTTTACCAAGGACTAATACTTACATTAGAAGGCCCTTAATTATTGGAAAAGTTTTTTTCATAATAGAAAATCTAATTGTGAGCCACTTTAGAGAGCAGAATTATGATAGTTGAGGATATAGTTCTATAGACTCATTCAGTTTTATATGTGAAATTATTTCGTATGGTTTGAAGCGAGAATGAATATGGCTCATTTTCCAGTTTTTTCTTTCGGCATTCTTCTCCTGGCCATTTTTTGCCCGATAGTATTCGCGCAATGTACTTTTATTATAATTAGATAAAATGTGTGAATGCAGATGCAAAACTTAGGAAACTGGTTTTCGCATAAAAATGAGAGAATTTTTTCATATTTTCACATTTCAGATGGTGATTGATTTCTATTAAAAGCTGCTATTGTGATATAACTCTACCCAGTATTTTGCTGATTTGAAAATTATTTTTTTTGAAAATAAAGATTTTCAAATCCTATTATTTTCTTTACTGGGCCTATAAAAAACATTGGCAGAGTCTAAGCATATAAGCAGGGTGAGTGGCAGAGTGTTTAACGGGTTTGACTCTCGCACCAAGATCCCTGAGCTCGATTCCGCGGCGAGACAACATTAATTGGGGCGGAGAGAAGGCTTTGGGGCTTGTCGTGCAATTTGCGCCTTTGAGGAAGGCACAGTGAAAGTGTACACTGCCTGGCGATGAGAAAGTCAGGGAAGATGTACACACCTGTGTGAATACTTCAGTAATAGGCTCCTAAACTGTTTCTAAGAAACAGAGGTTCCCGTCCTTCTTCCATATTCCATGTCTACGGTATGCGGAAGAAAAGCACTGCGATATGTTGAAAAATAGTCCAGTGGTTGTCCACTTTATCCCTTTATCAGGCATTGCTGGCCGGGATGTCACATCTGGAGCGAACTCGATTGGAAATCTGAACGGTAAAAGTGGCGACGGTGGCACTAACGGCAACCCGGGATTCCTGAACCCAAGCGACAGGTACATGCTGAACAGCCTGGGCGGCTGCGGCGCAGGCTGGCTCGGCTGGGCAGTCAATCCGAAGAACAAGCTCAATGATGGCGACCGCGGAGGCAGCCTCAACGTAGACTGGCTAGGCGGCCAGGCCGGCGACGACGGAAGTGGCGGCGACGGCGGCTTCGGCGGCGGCGGCGGCGGCGGCAACGACAGCGGAGCATCTGGTGGCGGCGGCGGTTTCAGCGGCGGAGGCGCCGGGGGCGGATACACTCATGCTGGTGGCGGCGGCGGCTCTGTCTGCTTTGGAACCGGTTGCGTCGCTTCGACCGGTGGCAACTCCGGTCGCCAGCAGGGCATTGTGACAGTCCGCCTGCTGAACCATTTGCCAGCCAACTGTGGCTGAAGGATTTTGGAAGGCTTCGAGATCATTCGTTCATCGTTAGCTCCCAATTTTGCGATGATCTTTTGCGGTTCTTTTGGCTTGTTCTATGACCTGCTACATTATTATAACAAAGTGACACAAAATACTGACTTTCAAAATTAGCACAAACCATACACAATCTTTAAGTTAGCTATTAAATTATTAGCTTTAAATTATGCTTAATTTGTCTTATGGCCGGCACTATCGGCTTTATTAAAAATGAATAATACAAGTACTACTTTCCTTTCTTCTGAAAGTAGTAGGTTGATTTTTTTCTCCAGAACTGGCACTATAAAAATGCTGGAAAAACCGTAGAGACGATCTGGGTTGAACGTACGAGTAAATGGGTAGCTGCCTAGGTTTCAGAGTCCACCCATACACTGATGCGGAGAAGGTTGAAGACTGAGCACATCGAATCAACAACAAAAATATTTCGCTCAGAAAATGTTAACTCCATGCGCAGAAAAAAATTATTCTGAGAAAACTTCCACAACGATCGATTGCTTCCATCTAAAAAAAGCAATGAAAAAATGGAATACGCAAGCAAATAGAGGCACCACTATATGAAAGTAAGTAAAACATGCGAGAAAATCTCGCTTTCCTTTTCCTTTACAAAATAAAAAACTTTCTTCAGCACGCGACTGTCTGTCCTACGAATCGGATGTGAATCGATCGTTTTTAGTAAAAAAATCGATCTTTTTTTAACAAAACGGAAAGAATAAAACAGAGCCATTGTGTGAGTGCAAAGACTTCACTTTCTCGCTGCTGAGTTATGATTTTAACTTGGTCATTGTCTCCTCAGTTTGTTGTCAAGCATCCGTCTCCAACGACTACTCGTGGCTGTAGCGGCATAACAAAAATGTAACTGATCTGAGGCTTAAGAATGGCTTGGTGTGTAATTATTAATAAGTACGAGCATAGCCTACAGATATGCTTCGAAAGTAAACACTCACACAGGTGTGTACATCTACCCTGACTTTCTCATAGTCAAGCAGTGTACACTCTCACTGTGCCTTGGGTAATGGACTCCGTAATTGGCTTTCACAGACGCAAATTGCACGGCAAGCAGCCCTTCAAGCCCAAATAAATGTGACCTCCCCTGGGGTTGAACACATGGACAAAGTTGGATATGACAGTCAGACGCGATGCTGATGTTCGCTATATATTTCCTGCATCACATGCAGGCTGTACGCATGAAGGGGTCGGTGGCAGAGCGGTTAACGCGTTAGCTTCTTGCACCAAGGTCCCTTTAGTTCGATAACGTGGCGGCGCCACATTTATTTGGGGCGCAGCCGCGGAGAGAAGGCTTGGTGGCTTGTCGTGCAATTTATACACAGTTTATTCAGTGAAGTTTACACTGCCTGACGATGAGGAAGTCAGGGCAGCTGTACACACCTGTGTGAGTGTTTGCCTGCGTACAGTATCTGTGTGCGTGTGTTCTCAGGAGTCAGCGAAATCGACAGAATTGCCTCCTCGCTGGCTGCGGGTCTAGTGCCACCGAATGATGTTCCAATGCCCGCAGCCCTCCTGCAATTATTATTATTATTATTTTTATTTTTAAGCTGTACGCATAAGCCATGAAATACAGAAATTTCATAACACAATTGACGTTGTTAACAATAAGAACTTGTTACACAAAAATTCTTAGATGAGAAGCCATTGAGACTCTGCCTTGGTCGTTTAGCTTTCTAAAATCTTACATTTTATTTTAGACGTAGTTAAATATCAACGTAGTTAGACGCAGACAAGAAAACTAAAGATATGAGAACAATAATGAAGAAAACCTTTAGAAATGTCTATGTCTGCTCGATGTCTTCAACAATTAAAGGCCATAAATCTCGATTTCGCAAATACTAACTGCTGACGGCTGCAGGTTGATGACGCTGATTTTGCTCCCAAATGCTTCGCAGCGAAAGGTGGCCACACTGAAGACTGCCGTGAGATTCACCCGGTGACACTCCGTGCCGTCCACCTGCAGCGAGAGCTTATTTAGCCAGCCTTGACAACAGTCGATCCTGTTGTAGATGGTGATTCGGGAAATCTGCGATGGTTTAGATAGACGCCCCTCCCACCATCCGAACACTCCGTCAACGGTGTGGCTGCAAGATTTAGCAGAATACACCTGGTTGACATTGCCATCCATGGCTCTCTGACAAATACCGCCAAAATAATCCGAGCTTTGATTACAGCTCACAAAGCTAAGCCTTGTTGTCACTGAAATGAGTTTAGTGAGAATAGTCTCATGCTTTATGTTTTGATGTCAGTTTTTCAAGTCTCGGTTTTTAGGTAATTAGTTCCTTTCACCTGTGTCTCGAATGTAAACATAGCAGAGCTCCGAGTTGTGCCATGCTTCATTGTAATAGGCAGCGAAGTTGAACATACGACACAGACCCTGTAGCCAGCTGAACCCGAAACAGGTGTCATCCACCGAGCAGTCTTGAGCGCACTCCAGTCTGTTGCTACCTGACTGGGCGATTGTGGCAGCTGGAGAGCTGAATTGGAGTGTCCTCATGCTTATAAACCTCACTTCATTTGCTTCCAACATGTTTAAGAGATTTGTAGCGGCAAATAATAGAAGCAAATTACTGCGCCGCATTATTTCTGAAATGATGCTGCAGACCTGCCAAAATAGTACGAGTAAATTGGTCGCTCAAAATCTTAGTTGTTTTATCAGTTTGGTTTAGCTGTGATTGGCTAACAAAGGTTTTAGGCGAAGAGAAACGTTCTGATCTTTAATACAACAGTTTCACTTGTTTTGTTTACTTTAAGTAGTCTAGAGAGATGAGACTCAACTGGAGCCCAACGGCTGGTGAGCTGTGTACAATATTGCAAAAGCAGAAAAAATGAGAGAGAACATTTCACGCAGTGACAACGACTCAAAGCCGCCGTCTTTCATTCCATATTGTAGGAATGCGATATTTAATTTATGCAAGAAAATTAAAATAATTGATTTCCCCTGCCCGAATTGGGCCAGATGTGCAGCCGACAGCACATCCACAGCAAGTGCGCGGTGCATCTGGAGTCTGCGTACGGCTGTTCAGTTCATGAACTGGGTGGGACGCCACACCCACCCTCATTACCCCAGCTGATGCTGGTACCCATTCAACAGTTGGGTGAACTGAAGCAAGGCCGAATCGTGTCTTGCTGAAGGACACAAATTGTTCCAGTGGAGTCAGGAATCGAACCCTGACTTTCAAGTTGCGAGTCTGGCGCTCAAACCACTAGGCTACAAACGACGTGGTTAACAGTACATGTGATTTTGGTTGTGGTATTGGCTTTAGTTTTGGTGTATGGAAAACATGTGATTTTGTTAATATTCGATATTCGATCTGACTATATGATCGTTTGGTAAAATACGTGACACGTTCTAGGAGCTGTTAAGGCGAAGTTGTTGTGAGTTTATAATCACTTACAAGTAAATACGTGGCTTAGTCTTAACAACTAACAAGCCACTTATCTATTCTGTATTCAGTGTGACGGATTAGTTATTGAATTTAAAGTCAATTTCCAGCTTTTTAAAATGTGGTAAGAGAATAAATCTTGAACTTTATAATCAGCCGAATGTGTTTATTGTATTTTTCTTGGCTTTCTTGAAAAGCCAAGTAGTTAAACTAGGCCTATTCAGAAAATTATAAAAACACTGTCTTAGAATTAAGCTAGTCAGCCCCTTTATTTGCAATAATGTATAAATTAATTTTTATTACCTTGTTAGGCATTTCTTAATTACATTTTTATGTAAACTCTTAACTTTGACTTCAGACCTTCATTTCAGGTATGGGTTCTAAATCCTGGACATTTTCCATCCCAAGATCCTAGACAAAAATGATCTAATCCTGGGAACCTGGGCCAATCCCAGGACTGAATAAACAAATTTAGGGTAAGCTTTCCATTGTCTACAAAACAAAATTCTCAACCAATTTGAGCATCATTTTGGTTTCTTCTTTCTAGCTTGTACTGTATTGATAAAATAGGCCTAGGCCTAGTTGAAGTTTTTTCATTTCACTTATCCTTGGTCACTAAGGGGGAATCCAAAAATAGTACAGATTTTCTGTCCAGGACATTTTAGATAAAAAATTTCACTTAAAATCATTTTTTATCAAAGATAGGGTGAAATCTCATCAACCAAACAAGAAAATGTCATTTTCAACCATTCCATGTTTGATAATGAGGCAGAGTATAATTATTGCATATTATTTAAGATTGAATTGGCGCAAAAAATATATTTTACCATATACATTTTGTTTAAATAGTTTTGTGTTTTAATGGGGTACGCCACCCCAATTTTATGATATAAATATAGGGAGATTTGAGGAGGAAAAGGACTGGAGTTCCGCACTCACTCGCAAATTACAGTGTCTTACTTATTCTTGTTAAAGTGAATTACTTATTTTATATATTCCTCATTGAGACAAAGCCAAGCTGTCTTAGAATTAAAAGCAAGGGAGTCATTCATACTGTGTGATTGACTGGGCAACTCTAGTCCATTGGTAACCCAATTAGGACTGGAAACTCAGATCAGTACATATTGTAGAAAAATAAAAATAAACCAGTGCGTTATGACAAGTTATTAATTAAGTGTCTTGCTGCTTGGAGTCAGCAAGATGCTAATCCTCTAAACGCTTAGCAAATCGCTACCTACAGAAATATATATAACAAAGGAGTCTTTCCTTACGAAGGCTAGAATTCATGTATCTGGAAGTCATTTATATATAAATAGTAAATTCATAGTTAAATATAATACTACTGGGAGTACACTAGTGAATTTCAAAAGTGAATAAACCTTAGGTTGGAAATAACAGCAGAATAGCAAAAATGAGAGAGGGACCTGCAACAATAACAAAAAAACTGAACAAGATAAGAAATTCTAATTTACAGGTACTTGTTGAAAACAACTTTATCTTTCAAATGAAGTCTACTCATCCAAATCGTTTAACTACAAAATAAGTTGTGGCTATTTTTGTTTCTATTCCGAACAATGAACTTCCCATTGTGATGTTGTCACTTGTTGTAAGCGCCCCTATGAATTTAATCCACGTGTAAATTTACATAGCTAATTTACATGCATACTAACCCGGTGTAAAAAACATCGTCCGGCAGACTCTGCTTTTCGACGGACGACCAATTTCGGACCAGTGTAAAATGTTGTGAATACTACTATTAGTAGTGTAGCTCTGAATAAAAATTGTATTCATTATTCTATCGTCTTCTTTTAAATAACTTATTGATCACGAATAAAAATATTTTGATTTTCTCATTTCAAAAAGAAATGTTATCACATGTTTTTTTATTTTTAGTTGCAAATAAATTAGTCATAGCATAAATTCATAATAAATTACATTTGCAAGTTATAAAAAGAAACAATTTGGAATAGAAATAAGCAAGACAGAACTTGCTACAAAGTTAGGAGTATAAAAAAATTACATGCAAAAATATAGAATGCAAAGTATAAAATACAGATAAAGTATTAATAATCTATATATATAAAAGTGAAAACTCTGTCTGTCTGTCTGTGTGTGTGTGTGTGTGTGTGTGCAACCTTTTGTCTTTATAGACGCCGAAACCGCTCAACCAAATCGCACCAAACTTTGCACATACCTAAAACCACCTACGCTGAGTGCAATAGGCTACTCAAATTCCCGAAAAATCATTTCCTTCCTGCTCAAAAGTGCAAAAAACTGCTCAAAAATTGTCAAAAAATCACTCAATTCGACATATCGTCGCCCCACTTTGTCAGATTTTCTCCAAATTTGATCCACTTACACTTTACATGTTTTCCAACAATGCTGTCAATTTTGAACATCTCTACTCAATCCAGAGCAAAGCTGCATCATCTCAAAGTGAGTCACTTTTTGTTTTCCGAGGACAGCCACCCCAACTCCCCTCCGCCACTCTGCGGGCCAAATTTTATTACAGCCACCCCCTCCCTTCCCCGGGCGCCGAAGCCCCAGACTGTAGGGCCTACATTGTATTTCAAGCCGTGAATGTACACAGCCCAAACCCCTAGACTGTCTACTGGCCCCCAAGCAGCACTGAGACTGAGTGTGGTGAGTGCGGTGGCGTCCCAGTGCGCAGGGCTCTCCGGTCGATATTTGGGTTAGACAGTACTAGAAATGATGCCGCCAACGAAATTAACTACCCACTGCTTCAGGAGTTGCCAGGTGCAGTTTTCACCTACAAGTCAATTGATACAACGTTGACTGATGACAACGCTGTGGAGTATCCTGTTGAGTTTCTGAACTCTCTAGATCCTCCTGGAACTCCATCGCACAACTTGCAGCTGAAAGTTGGGGCACCAATTATGCTCCTCCGCAACCTGAATGCGCCAAAGCTGTGTAACGGCACCAGACTGATAGTCAGGCGGCTCTTCCCACACGTGATTGAGGCCACAATAATGACTGGATCTGGCAGAGGAGAGTCTGTGTTCGTTCCCCGGATTCTAATTATCCCCACGGACCTGCCATTTCAGTTCAAGCGACTGCAGTTCCCTGTGAGAGTGTGCTTTGCGATGACTATTAACAAGGCTCAGGGACAGTCGCTGAAGGTGGCTGGCATCAACCTGGAGACTCCTTGCTTCTCGCATGGGCAGCTTTATGTCGCCTGCTCCCGTGTTGGAAATCCAGCTGGCCTATTCATTTTCGCACCAAGGGGAAGAACGAAGAATGTGGTGTATCCCCAGGCCTTGAGGTGACTCGCAAGCAATTAATAGAAAAGTAGTCACGAATTGACCTTGACCTGTCTAACTCTGAACTCTGAAACAGTTTAATTTTGTTTCTTTGACATTGTTATTGTTATGCCATGGCTATTTTCCTTATGTATACGCGTGCACATGCATACTGTATACAGAGGCAGATTTAGGGGGGGCGGGGGGGCAGTTGCCCCCCTAAATTTTAATCATGGGAATAAGATGCCCCCACCAGGGGCGCCAGTCGCAGCACTGGCGCCCCTTTTCGGCCGCTGGCGCCCCTTTTTCAGCCGCTGGCTCCCGTTTTTCAGCCGCTGGCGCCCTTTCTTGGCTCCTGGCGCCCTTTTTCGGCCGCTGGCACCCCCTCTGTGATTCTCATGGCGCTCCCCTGACAGACCGCCCCAAAACAAAATTCCTGGATCTGCCACTGACTGTATAGAGGAGTGGCTAAGAGACATGTTTCTAAAGAAGTAATCAAGAGGGGGCTGTTTGGACAAACTTTTCACTTATTTTTTACTTAAAACGCTCTTAAACAAACTCTTCACTTTTCATTAATGCAGTAAATAAATAAATGGTGACCTTCACTATAAAGTTAATACAGAGACGTGAATTGCTTACTGCTTTGCTTTAAATTTCTGCCCCAAAAACAACGGGCAAAAAAAGCTAGTCTATATATATAAAAGTGAAAACTCTGTCTGTGTGTCTGTGTGTGTGTGTGTGTGTGCAACCTTTTGTCTTTATAGACGCCGAAACCGCTCAACCAAATCGCACCAAACTTTGCACATACCTAAAACCACCTACGCTGAGTGCAATAGGCTACTCAAATTCCCGAAAAATCATTTCCTACCTGCTCAAAAGTGCAAAAAACTGCTCAAAAATCGTCAAAAAATCACTCAATTCGACATATCGTCGCCCCACTTTGTCAGATTTTCTCCAAATTTGATCCACTTACACTTTACATGTTTTCCAACAATGCTGTCAATTTTGAACATCTCTACTCAATCCAGAGCAAAGCTGCATCATCTCAAAGTGAGTCACTTTTTGTTTTCCGAGGACAGCCACCCCAACTCCCCTCCGCCACTCGCGGGCCAAATTTTATTACAGCCACCCCCTCCCTTCCCCGGGCGCCGAAGCCCCAGACTGTACATTGTATTTCAAGCCGTGAATGTACACAGCCCAAACCCCTAGACTGTCTACTGGCCCCCAAGCAGCACTGAGACTGAGTGCGGTGAGTGCGGTGGCGTCCCAGTGCGCAGGGCTCTCCGGTTGATATTTCTCTCCAGCCAGCCTATTTCTCTCGATATGCTGACGTTGACTGGCTGTCAGAGAGGGCAATTCTGTGTCCTAGAAATGATGCCGCCAACGAAATTAACTACCAACTGCTTCAGGAGTTGTCAGGTGCAGTTTTCACCTACAAGTCAATTGATACAACGTTGACTGATGACACCGCTGTGGAGTATCCTGTTGAGTTTCTGAACTCTCTAGATCCTCCTGGAACTCCATCGCACAACTTGCAGCTGAAAGTTGGGGCACCAATTATGCTCCTCCGCAACCTGAATGCGCCAAGGCTGTGTAACGGCACCAGACTGATAGTCAGGCGGCTCTTCCCACACGTGATTGAGGCCACGATAATGACTGGATCTGGCAGAGGAGAGTCTGTGTTCGTTCCCCGGATTCCAATTATCCCCACGGACCTGCCATTTCAGTTCAAGCGACTGCAGTTCCCTGTGAGAGTGTGCTTTGCGATGACTATTAACAAGGCTCAGGGACAGTCGCTGAAGGTGGCTGGCATCAACCTGGAGACTCCGTGCTTCTCGCATGGGCAGCTTTATGTCGCCTGCTCCCGTGTTGGAACTCCAGCTGGCCTATTCATTTTCGCACCAAGGGGAAGAACGAAGAATGTGGTGTATCCCCAGGCCTTGAGGTGACTCGCAAGCAATTAATAGAAAAGTAGTCACGAATTGACCTTGACCTGTCTAACTCTGAACTCTGAAACAGTTTAATTTTGTTTCTTTGACATTGTTATTGTTATGTCATGGCTATTTTCCTTATGTCTACGCGTGTACATGCATACTGTATACAGAGGCAGATTTAGGGGGGGGGGCAAGGGGGCAGTCGCCCCCCTAAATTTTAATCATGGGAATAAGATGCCCCCACCAGGGGCGCCAGTCGCAGCACTGGTGCCCCTTTTCGGCCGCTGGCGCCCCTTTTTCAGCCGCTGGCTCCCGTTTTTCAGCCGCTGGCGCCTTTTCTTGGCTCCTGGCGCCCTTTTTCGGCCCTCTGTGATTCTCATGGCGCTCCCCTGACAGACCGCCCCAAAACAAAATTCCTGGATCTGCCACTGACTGTATAGAGGAGTGGCTAAGAGACATGTTTCTAAAGAAGTAATCAAGAGGGGGCTGTTTGGACAAACTTTTCACTTATTTTTTACTTAAAACGCCCTTAAACAAACTCTTCACTTTTCATTAATGCAGTAAATAAATAAATGGTGACCTTCACTATAAAGTTAATACATTGCTTACTGCTTTGCTTTAAATTTCTGCCCCAAAAACAACGGGCAAAAAAAGCTAGTAATAAAATACAACGCAAACAGGCAGCATAGACATGGGGTCAAAATATTACAAATTTAAATACATAGTGTTGTACCTGTGGTAGCGTGGCACACACAATTGGCAAATGACCAAGACAGGACACTGGATTCAGAGAGGAGATTTTACCGGCCTCACACACAGATGCTTCCTAGCAGAGGAACAATCCGGTAGTCAGGCTCCGAATTGCTAAGTTCTCTCGCAGCTAACTACTCTCACAGATCTTACTCTTGATCGGGCGGCACACTATGCTTCTAAATGCAGTGTGCGGCCTAGACCAACAATAGCTTTGTAGGATCTTAGAGAGAATGCAAACACAGACGATAGAAAACTATGTCAGACGATGCAAAAAGGTAAACGCAAAACGATGCAAAACGCATGAAGACTGGAGACAAGAAAGTGCCATCAATATAAAGAAATAGTGCTACCATGATAACAACACCATCTCAAGGATTCGTCGGACTGTGCTCTACTTATAGTAGGAGCATTTGAGCGTTGTTCTGCCAGTCTTCTTCCGAACTTAAGCGATTGCACCATGGTGTGCAATGTGACTCAGTGCACAGACAGAGCTGGAAAGAGAGAGAGAGAGCGGAGGGTGTGGCGAGCGGAAGTGACAGTGCACGGGAAACACTAACTACCAACCCTAGCCCTCCCACAGACCTAGAACAGCCTGACTCACAGATTGCCTGGAGGCTGCTCAGCAGTCTACAGCACATCACTCTCCTCCAGCTAAAGGATGACGGTCAACACCGGCTGGCCGTCAGCCGTACTTAAACCAAAAACAGGTAAGCAACTGTCCTTTTTATTTTCCTTCTCAGTAAACAAAAACAATCGCGTAGCCATCATCAAACCAAAAAAACATATAGCTCAATGGCGCATGCTCATTTTCTCATGGCGCAAACTGAATAGAAATGACAGGCAAAAAGAGGGAAATAACACAAAACAAAAAAAAGGGGGCACAGGCTTGTGACCTAGACAACTTGGCCGCACCGGCCTAAAAGGACCAACAAAATTAGCAACAGGGAGTACGCTCAAGAGTAGGAGCCTACTAACATGTCCCGTTCTAAAACCTTGCCATGCGGACCAAGGCCTCGGGGTACCAGGCCCCTTCCACCAATTCGATGACGGCCTGACCATATCGTGCTACTAGTAGTAGTGGAGCCGCCGCTGGACCGCCAACGATTCGTTCCGCCAGTGTCGCTGCCTCGTGGGCCATTTCCCGCCTAGTGGCCCTTTCTTCACTGACGAAACCTTGTTGGATCTCGGCCGGCCACCCGTCTTCACGTATCCCCTGGGCTGCCCTAGCCAAAGCCTGAGCCAACTCGCCAATAGCACGCTCTCGGTCCGGCGCCCGATGGCCCCACTGTGCCCGGCGCTGCCTGCGCCGCTGGGCGCCACCTCGTCGTCTTCTTGGCCTGGCCCCCGCGCCCACTTCTTCCAGGCTGTCGCTGGAGGATGAAGTCTGGGGCGGTTGCCATGGCAGTGGCGGTGGTGCTGCCGGCCCCTCGGCGACTGGCAGCTCCTCAGAGGAGTCTGGGTCTGAAAGGCCCTCGTCCTCCGAGGGCATGCCCTCCTGCAAGGCAGCCCATACGTTTTCATCAGGGTCTGCCTGGGCCTCGTCTGACCCACTGCTGCTGCTGCTCGCTATGGGTCGGCGCACCTGCACGCCGGCTTCTGCGGTTTCCGGCACCGCCTGCACGGCTACTTGTCGCCTCTTGCCTGCTGGCCCAAGTGGTGTAGCAGCAGGGCGCCTGACTGCCTGCTGCGAACGGGGGAGGGATGGCATGAAATGCTGGTGCCAACTCGGCGAGCGCTGACCCAAAGGGAAGGGCGCACTGTTGCCGAATTGGCTCCTTAAGAGCTCCACCCGTCTACTCACCTCCGTCGAATCATTGATTTTCCTCACTAGCCCCATTAGACGTGGGCGTGTCGGCATCCTTTCCTCTGGTCCGCGGTTTTCCTTATTTTCCATTTTTTCTTATCTCTTTCGGGGAATCTTCGACGCTCCGATTCGGAAAGGATTTCACTGGAACATTGTAGGTAGGCCATACATTGCTCTAACAAAATAAGACTTTCTACTAGGGTCGACCTGCAGCCTTTCAGGCTCTCGCCTAACTCTTTGCGGCCTCTGCTGCGGCTCCTGATCCCTAGCTACACCTAGTTGAGCAGCCTCACCTACTTCCTCGGCCCTAACACCATCTGCAACCTCCCCGTGCACAGAGGATGGGATAGGGGGCAGGGTTGGAGAGGGCAACGGACTGTCCGACGGCAGGACAACCACATCACCAGACGCCTTCCCCGCCTCTTCTCCGTTGCAGATCTCCTGGCCGACCGGTTCTTCAAGATTCGACCTGGAGGCAGCTCGTGATCGCAGGTGCCACCTACGAGCGCTCCATTTCCATTCCATTTCAGGCTTTCACCCTCGTAGAGGGTATGCCTCACCCCATGTCGCTCATGGATCTTCGTTGTCGCACTTCTTGCGGTGTCTCGCCATGTTGGTTGCCGCCAGAACTCGCTTGCATCCTGGGCACTCTTTCCACTTTTGTTTGTAGACCCTCGCTGTTCCGGTGATGTTTCGTTCTGTCGTTTCGGCGCTCTTGCAGCTTCGCCTGTGTCTGGCGAGGTTCTTCCGATGCACTTTTGCTCCGCACTTTCCACAAGTTCTCATTTCTCCTTCGCTGCTGTCCACTCCATTGCATGCTTTTCTGTGATTGTTGAGGGTATTCTCACTCTTGAAGGTTGAATTGCATCTCTCGCATCTGAAAACGACCACTTGTTCCCGGTGCATTCTCTTCGTATGGATTGCTAGCCCGCCGCGGGATTTGCAGATTTTTCCGCAGCCTGGCCATTCGCATACGTTTTCTTTCTTTGTCATCATAGCATTTCTTTGAAACGTAGTTTCCTTGTTGTACTTGTTGCCTTTACTTCTTTCGAACTCCTCCAGGTGTTGCATTCTTCTGGTGATGGTTTCTTTCCACTTCTTTCTGTCTTTCGTTTCCGTTGTTATTCGAGTCCAGTCGATGGCAGCCTCGCTGAGCAGTTTCTTCCAATAAAACAGAGTCTTCTTTTTCTTGCCTCTGCTCTTCCTCGTTCTCTCTAGGTCTTTAAGCCATCCTAGCGTTGCTACTTTTGTCATTCTGTTGTTGTCCATTCTCATCACATGGCCGATTCTTTCCAGGGTTCTCTTCTCGATTTTCCATCGGATGGATCTAACCCCCAGCTCGTTGCGTACGTCCTGCATGTTCTTGCCTTCTTTTTCCATTTGCTTCAGAGGAGGTTCGTGTCTGTTACTCCAGATGGATCGGTAGCACTTGTCGATCCAGCTTTGTAGCTCGCGTATTTCCTTGACAGCCCATGGTCTTGTGTTGCAATCGAACAGTAAACCGCTCTCTACGCAAGCTTCCACGATCTTTGCTTGTTTTTTCTTTCCGATGCGACTCTTATATAGCTGAGGTCTGACTCTTCCCCAGAGGCCGCCTGCTCGGCGTTTGCGGTTTCTTGTGTCGTGTTTCGTTCCGATCCAGCATCCTAGGAAACGGGTTGCTTCTTGATCTGTTCTTCCAAAGACTACTCTTTCCTCTTTGTCGTCGTTACTGTGTTCTTCGAAATTGTTCATGATGGATTTCACCGTCAGGACGCCTCTCTGAATCTCTTTTGTCTGGCCTATGATCGTGGTGTCGTCGGCAAAAAGTAACGATGTGGTGGTTACTTCGGCCAGTTCGCTGTTGTTGGCGTTTCTGGATTTGTCGCCTGGCAGGCCACCATCCGGGATCCATTGCCATTTGATGCCTTCCACTTGTTGGTGTTCCTGGGCTGCAGTTTTCCTTGCTTCTTCAGCCTGTTGTATCACTACTTGGTGGTAGATGTTGAACAGCACCGGGGAGGTCGGGCACCCCTCCCGTAGTCCTCGTTCCGGGTACCAGCTCTGGCTATCACCCTCCTTCCCGCGTATGCAGTAGCTCGTCGTCTCATGCAAGTTGATGGTTGTTTGCAGGAAATTGCCTTTGAGTCCTAGGCGGTCGAGCATCCTCCATAGCGCAGGTTTGTTCACGCGTGGATAAGCTTTCTTTAGATCTAGGAGTCTGGCTTCTGGGTCCGAGTCCATTTCGGTTTGGAGTCCCATAAGGTCCCTCCGCTTTCGTAGGTCTTCCATGTCTTCTTGTATTCGAACCATAATCTGGGTTGCATCGGCTGTGGACCTACTCTGTCGGAAGCCGTTTTGGTTCTCACTGATTATGTTCAGTCTCTCCGTCCATGTTTGTAAGCGTTTCGCGAGCACTCTTGCCAGGATGCGGCTGCCCATCGCTAGTAGGCATACTCCTCTGTAATTGTTTGGGTTGTTCCTGTCACCCTTTTTGTGAAGAGGAATGATTTGTCCTGTCTTGAGAGTTTCGTCCCATTTGTCTGCGTTGCTCTCAAACATTTGTTGTACCATGCCGATTATCTCTTTCTTGATGTTCTCGTCTGCTTCGTTGATGTAACACATCCTGACTCCATCCTTCCCTGGTGCTGATTCCTTCACTTCTCTCATCGCTTGGCGAATTTCCTCCTCTGCTGGTCGTCTGTTCATGTCTATGTTTGCCTGAATTGCTTCCTTGTCTTGTCTTAGGTCTTGCATTCTATCCACTTCTCTGAAGATTTCCTCACGTTGTAATTCGAAACGTTCTTGGGAGACTTTCTCGAAATGTTCCTTGAACTCGTTGGTTGTAATCGTTGATCCTGTGTTGGGTTTGCTCGTTCTCTGTCCGAGTTTCCTCAACGCTTGGTGCATCCGGCGGAGGTCCCCTCGGTTGCTCGCTTCGACGCTCTCTTCTATGATTTCTTCCCACCACTTTTCTTCGAGTTCTTTAAGTTTTCTTTTCATGCTTTTCCGTGCTTCTCGCAGGTTCACTGAGGCGACTTGCAGTTCCCTTCTCAGGTTCCGTTTTGATCTCTCAGATTCTGTTTCGTTCAAGGCTGTTGATATTCTGTTCCTTTCTTGGACTCTTGTGTTGATTGTGTCATGTAGATGTTTCAGCTCAGTCTCGTGTCCGATTGTCCATGGGTTGGCGACCGTCTTCTTTCTCGTGCCGCAGATTTCTCTTGCTGAATCGGTGAGTATCTTCGATACTTCTTCCCATTTCCCGAGCTTCTCGTTGTCGTCGCTTCTGTTTTTGTTTGTTTCAAGAATTTTTGTGAGTTTTTCTTTGGTTTTGGTGCGGAAACTCCGCTTGTTTTCCTCATTCCTTAGGTTCTCCCAGTTGATTTGGGGTAGCCGGGTGCATTCTCTTTTTCGCCATTTCTTCTTCTTTCCTCTCAGATTGATCGAGACCGGTTTATGGTCTGACAGTGCCATTTCTTCCGTTGTGTAGATTTTCTCAACCTGTCTGTGTCTGTCTCTTTTCCTGAGGATGAAACCGTCCAGTTCATACCATCTGCCTGTGCTCTTGTTGAACCATGTACCTCTCCTTTTGTGTGGTGAGAAGGTATTGGCTAGCTGCAGATCTTGCGTGGTGCACCACTCGATGATGTCATCTCCCGCTCTGTTGGTCTGTGTTTCGAGGCCGTATTTCCCTGTTGCCTCGGTGACAGTCCCCCTGCCTACATGGGCGTTATGGTCTCCGCCTATGATGAGGATGTGGTCTTTCGGACAACGGGAGATTTCTCTCTCTAGTTCTTGTCTGTACTCCTCTCTCGTCTCTGGGCCGTAGTCCCACAGCGGTTGGTAGGTGGCGATTAGGTGGTAGTTAGCAACCTTGACAGCTGTGACTCTTTCTCCTAGCGACTTTTGCTGTTTCTCTTCGATCCATTTCTGCAGTATTTTCCCTCTTAGCAATATTCCTGATCTCTTAGAGTGCACTAGGACAATCTGGTCATCGTTTTCTTCGTCCTCGAGCCAGATGGTGCCGGCTTCCTCCGCTCTGATTTCCGAGATAAGAACTATTTCCCATCCTTTGCTTTGGATGTACTTGATGGTCCTTCTCAGTCTCGCTCTGTTGTTTTCTCTGACCGATATGCCTTGTAGATTCCAAGTTGTTACTACGAAAACGTGTTTCTTTTCTGTTTCCTGCTCATTCTTCGTTCGTCCTTTTTCTTTGTTTTTCTCTCTTTTTCTTTCTTTGCTTTTTTTGTGCGTTTCGTTTTTTTCTCTTCTCCTTTTTGTTCTCTGATCTCTGTTCTTTTCTCTCTTTTTGTTCTTCCGTTCTATTCTTGCTTTCTTCTGCTCTGGTGTTCTCTTCTTCCGTTTGGATCTCCTCTTCTTGCTCTTCCCACTTTCCGCGCCTTGTTCCGTGCTGGCTGCAGCTGGCCCGGGATTCGGGTGGATGGTCTCAAGCTGCTTCTTTACTATTTCCACTTTGTGCCTTCGGGTCGTGTTCTTCTCGATCTTCTTCTCGTTGCGACTTCCTTCGATCCTTGGCGGGCTCATGGGGGCCCTCGCCTGGTGGTTGTTTTCAGAGGTGCTCAGGTTGGCTAGGCCGTTGCCGCTCTGTTGTCCGGGAGGAGGTGGCGGGTGCGAGTCGGACGAGTCGCACCCCACTCCTATTCCCCCGGCCGTGTGGAGAGATTTTGCCGCACTGTCGCGCTGTCGCGTGGCGTGCGTTTCCCGCTTGCACCGCTTGGAGGTGCCCTCCACTTTCTGCAAGCGCTCCACAGGCCGATCTCTTCTTCGTCGTCGTCGTCGTCGCTGCTGTCGGCTGGCTCGCCGGTCGCGTCAGCCGTCGGAGGGCTACCCTTGGGTGGCCTTCCGAGCTTCCGCCGTCCCGGGCTCGCCTCCTCCGTTCTGTCGCACATCGAGGCCGGTACCGGGAGCAGGTTGCGCCGGTGGACTACCAGCACCTGCTTCCTGGCCTTCCTGGTGTTGCCGTGTCGCCCGATCTTGTACACCGTCTCGCCCTTACACTCGAGCACTACGTAGACCGATTGTCTAGGCCGATGGAATTTGCTGATCTCGCCGGATTCGATCACCGGGTTGTTGAGCAGGACCAGCTGGCCTGGGCGGAGTGGTCTCGCCTGCGGTCTTTCTTGATAGTGCTCTTCCCGCAGCACCTGATACCTCTCGAGCTTGTCCCGGGCGCAATTGACAGCCTGGTCTATGCGCTCCTGGAACTGTCGGAGATAATCTGGCAGATCTGTGTACTCAGCCAGCGCAGTCAACGTGTTGTCTACGGGCAGCCGGTATTCCCGTCCGAAGACCAGGAAGTACGGCGTATACCCGGTCACAGGGTGGACACTGGTGCGCAACGCGATTAAGCACGCGGGCAGCATCAGGTCCCAATCCTTGTGATCTTTTTCCAACAAGCACGTGAGCACTGACTTGATTTGGCGATTCAGGTTTTCGACCTGGCCATTGCTGGCCGGGTTATAGGGACACGTGTGCGTGTGGCGGATGCCATACAGCTTGCAGAAGTCCTCAAACTCTGCACTCATAAAGTTCGTCCCCTGGTCCGTGTGCAGCCAGGCTGGTGCACCGTACTCGGGTATGAACCTATCCAGCAGCAGTTTGATCACGGTTTTCGTCTTCTGGTTTCGCATCGGATAGGCAAACGGGTACTTCGATGTTGCATCACACAGGGTGAGGATGTACCGATGTCCTCGGGCACTTGGTTGTGACATAGGCCCGATTACGTCGGCGTGCACCCTTCCCAAAACCTCACACACTGGAAAGTTCTGCGGGGGGACTATTTCCTTCCGCCTTGACTTGCTCTCCAGGCATGTCCTGCAACGCGCCACGTACCCCGTCGCCTCCGACCAGAGACCGGGTCTCCAGAACCTGTCTCTCACTCTCTGCACCGTCTTGGACTGACCAAGATGACCCGCCAAGGGCGAATCATGCAAGGCCTCAAAGACGCGCGAGTCTAATGCTTTCGGTAGCACCGGTCGCGGCGGCCGGTTGTCATCAAAGTCAATGACGAGCAACCCGTCGCGCACCTCCAGCTCCTCAAATGCACCCAGGAGGTCTCTGACCTCTTTCGGCATCTGGAGTCGCTGATCGAACCTGGGCTTGTCCTTTCCTGACAGCTTCAGTTCCGTCAGGTATCGGATTGCCGGGTCTTGGTGCTGAGCTTCTAGCAACTCGATCTGGCTAACCGGCACCTTCAGGAACTCTGTCACCACTGCTTTTACCGGAGGCAGCTCTCCACTGTCCTTGTCCTCCTTGTCCTTGGACCCAGGAGCCCTGGCAGCAGGGGGTGTCCTTGACAGGCGAGACTGGTCGCAACGAGTCTGACAACTCCCCTCCACCTCTGCTCCCTGTCTCACGGAGGGACCAACAGTCGGCAGGCAGGACTGGCTGCAACGAGCTAACTGCTGATCCTCCTGACCCGAGGACCTTGACACAGCGGGATCAGTCGCTCGCAGGCAGGACTGGCTGCAACGAGCCAGCGACTTCTCCCCTGTTTCTGAGAACTCCTCGACAGCAGGATTCAGTGTCTGCAGGCAGGACTGGCTGCAACGAGCGGACACTTCCTCCTCTGTCTCTGGACACACCAGAGGCTCTGGATCCGGCGCCTGCAGGCAGGACTGGCTGCAACGAGCGGGCACCTTTACCTTTACCTCTGAGCCTTCCGCTACCACCTGAGTCTGCACCTGTGCCTTGGCATCACAGCCCCGCACCCAGTGCTCCTCCCTTGTGGCTCCCTGGCTCCAGCTACCTTCAGTAGCTACCGTCTGCACGGCGGCATCCACAGTCTGCAGGCAGAACTGGCTGCAACGAGCTGACTGCGGAGCCCCGTAGACAGGTGCTTCTCGCCTCAAAAGCTGGCCTGCGGTTGTGTCTTCCTGACACCCTTGCAGCACCGCCTTGTCTTGGCGCACCTCGACAGGCTCCAGGACCGGCTCTTTCACCAGTCCTTCAGACACAGCTGCTCCACTTCCTGATCGGCCGTCCATGACCTCCTGAGCCCTGGGTTTCACAGCTCGCAGTGGTTCTGCGGCTCCTGTGATTTCACCCTGTTCATTGCTCCTTTCCTGTCCCTCCTCCAGCTGACTCGAAAATTGGCGGGTGCAAGCACTCGCACCGAACTGGTTGTGGGGCGTTAATACCCCAAGAGAACAATTGACCGGATTATCCGGCTTCCTCGACATCGAGTCAGCATTTTGGTGAGACTTTCCAGGACGATGAACGATGGTGAAATCAAACTCACTCATTCTCTCAACCCAACGGCCCAAGATGCCTGTCGCCTCAGTCTGATGCATGAGCCACAGCAGGGCCTTGTGGTCAGACCGGACGACAAACTTCTTGCCAACCAGGAAGTACCGGAAATGCCGCATCGCATCTACGACTGCTAGCAATTCTTTGCGAGTCGTAGTGTAGCGGGTCTCCGGCCCTCGCAGCTTCCGGCTGTAGTAGCCAACAGGCCTCTCTACTCCATCGGACTGCAGCTGATTCAGAAAAGCCCCTATGCGGTCATCAGAGGCATCTGTGTCCAGGATGAAAGTTACTTTCGGGTCAGAGGTGTACTCCGGGTACGCCAGTACCTCCGTAGAGCACAACGCATCCTTCAATCCCTGAAAGGCCCTCTCATGCTCTGTCTTCCACAGACCCTTCAAGCTGGTAACGTCCCGCTTAGTGAGCTCGTGCAATGGTGCTGCAATCCCTGAGTAATTGCGGACGAACTTCTTGTAGTACTGCGCCAACCCCAAGAAGCTGCGCAATTCCTTGGCGCTTCGAGGTGTCGGCCAGCCTCTGAGCTCGGCGATCTTATCCTCGTTCGTCAGGATGCCATCTGGCGTCACCACGTGGCCTAAGTAGTGCAGCTCCCTCTTGAACAGGTGGCACTTCTTTGGCTTCAGTTTGAACTGGGCTTCACGGATTCGAGTCAGCATCATCCTCAGATGCTCCAAATGATCGTCAAAGGTAGGCGAGTGGACGAGTATATCATCGATATACCCCAACGCTACCTTTGGCGTCAGCCCCTCCAGCAGCTTGTTGATACAGCGCTGAAAAGACCCTGCCGAATCCGTCATGCCCATCGGCAACACAGTAAACTCAAACTGACCTCTGTGGTGAACCGAGAACGCGGTCAGGTGTCTATCCTGCTCTCTCAGCGGGATCTGCCAGAAACCCTGTGCAAGATCTAGGGCGGAATAGTACTGCGCCCCTCTCAAATGCTCAAAGGTCTGCTGTATGTCTGGCAGCGGATAGACGTGCTTCAGGCAACGGCTATTCAACTCGCGATAGTCTAAGACAATCCTGATCGTCTTGTCTTTCTTAGGGACAATCAGGAGAGGCGTGTTGTAGCTGGAGAATGTCGGCTTGATGATGCCTTTCGCCAACATCTCATCCAGCATCTTGTCCAGCTGTTCCATCAAGTGAGGCGGGATCCTCCTCGGTGGAATGTGAACTGGAGTGGGATCTGTCACAATGATCTCATGAGTGACTAAGTCAGTGACACCATGGTCCAGGGGATGCATTGCGAATGCCTCGCGGCACTCTCTCAACATCTCCTTAACCCGATGCCTCTGCTCCTCGGTCAACCTCTCACAAATCTCCACCTCCTCTAGCCATGCCTCATCGCTCTCCAGCCCTTCTGCCTGAACCTGCCTGACCGGCGTCTCCTCTAGCTCTGGTAGATATTCCAGTTCGTCTGCCTTCAATGGCCTCGCTAGCCCTACAAGTCCATTGCGCCGAATGACCGCCGGGAAGCAAGAGGTGTTGACGACTTCAACACACCCTGTCCCGTCAGCCATCGTCAGCAATGTCGGGGCCATCTCGACCTGAGACGCCCCTGGCTTCAGTCCTGACCTCAAGGACTCAACAAGCAGCGGCGTGCCGTGACAGTCAGTCCGGCCACCCGCTAGCTTCACCGCTACGAGCATCGAAGAGCGCGCTGGCACAGTGGTCTGCTCGAGTGAGTAAACCCGACTGGCCCTCGCCTCTCGCCTCGTGAACCTCAGCGGCACTCTGGTACCTGACTTCATGGTCAGCATTCCCTTCGGAAAATCAATCTTCTGGGTGTGCTGGCGCATGAAATCAATTCCTAAGATGTTCTCGTGCTCGCCCTTTGTCACACAGAACTCGACGTCTACTGCGTAGTCGCCGAGCCTGACCTCAAAGGCGACTCGCCCTAAAACCGGCAATCGAGAACCATCAAAGTTGCACAGGGCACTCTCTCCTGTCAGCACAGCGTGCGGCACTACATGCCGCAGAGATGCCCACGTCTCACTTCCAATCAGACAGCGCCTGCTCCCTGAGTCTAGGAGAAAAGGCACCGTCTTCTTGGAAACCATCGCCGTCACATAGGGGTCAGCGTTGGAGGCATACCAACGCTCGAGGAAGCTGGTGCTAGGAGAGCCCCTACCCTCTCCTCCAGCTGACTCCTCAGTCTCCCTCAGGCCCGTCCAGGAACTGGACTGCGAGGGGCACTGCCGTCCGTGCTCCTCGCCGTCCCGTTTCCCGACGTCTGAGTGCCTTGGGCCTGCAGCTCGGACTGCTGCCTGGGCTCTTGCCGTTGCTCTCTCGGGTACCCCTGAGCGTGGTGCTCATAACGCGGCTTGGGTGGCCTCGTCGGGCAATCACGCCTCAGGTGTCCGAACTTCCCGCAACCAAAGCATGCCCCTCTTGACAACGCCGGTCCTTCCTGCTGCACGGCTCCTTGTGGTCGGCTGAGCGCCTGGACCAGCATCTCCTACATCTTCTGCTGATGCTGCAGCTGCTGACCCTGGACCTCGACCATCTTGGTCATCAGCGATTCGAGTCCCTTCAGCGCAGCGGTAACACCTTGCGGTGGCGGCCGCGCATTCAGGTCCTCATCCTCGCCGTGCACCATCCGAGCCGGCCCATCCTTCGCCCTCTGGACTGCCTCGTCGACCACCTCTAGGCGCTTTAACTCTCGCCTAGCTTCCAGGAGTGTTCTAGGGCGAGTCCGCAGCAGGTGCTTGCGGTTCTCAACCGAAGTCCGAACTCCCTTAATAAACTGGTCGACCAACTCATAGTCCAGGTCTCTCTGGCGAAGGTTGGTGTAGGCCTGCTCACCGAGTCCCTGCAACGCATCAGCATAGTCATCAAGCGTTTCCGCTTTCTTCTGATAGCGATTGCGGAACTCGTCTCGGTACTCCTCAGGGCTACTCAGCTGCGCGAATCGCTCCACAATACGCTCCTTGAACTGGGCATACGTGAGCTCTTCAGGCAGCTTCATCCTGAGGACGGCATTCAGGCACTGTACATCGAGGTGGTCGAGTAGAAGGGCCTTGCGTGTCTCCGAACTGCGAATCGCAGCCCGGGCGCAATACGCTTCAAACGCGTCCACCCACAGATGCACGTCCTGACCCCGAGAAAACTTGGCAATCTTCGCCGTCCTACCTTGTTGCTGTTCCACCTGCTTCTCCATCAGGTTGAGCATCCAGTACACCAGGTCAGCCGTCGCCCTGTCGTCCAGCCTCGGTCGTCGTCGCCTTGCTGCCGCTGCCGCTCCTCGGTCGTTCTCGCCGCCGGACTGGTCGTCGTCGCCGAAGTCGCTCTCGCTGTCCTCGCCGTCGCCGACGCAGCCGTTTCCGCGGTCATACCGTCTTGACCGAGCTTCCTGCAGCGCACAGCCACCGCGAGACTCCTTGCTCCGGGCTACCTGCTGCCTCTCCTCCCTCTCAGAATCCAGCTCCTCTTGGGACATGGCGTTCGTTTCCGCAGTGAATGAGTAAAAGGCTAACTCGAATCACACCGCTTTGCCACCAATGTTGTACCTGTGGTAGCGTGGCACACACAATTGGCAAATGACCAAGACAGGACACTGGATTCAGAGAGGAGATTTTACCGGCCTCACACGCAGATGCTTCCTAGCAGAGGAACAATCCGGTAGTCAGGCTCCGAATCGCTAAGTTCTCTCGCAGCTAACTACTCTCACAGATCTTACTCTTGATCGGGCGGCACACTATGCTTCTAAATGCAGTGTGCGGCCTAGACTAACAATAGCTTTGTAATAGGATCTTAGAGAGAATGCAAACACAGACGATAGAAAACTGTCAGACGATGCGAAAAGGTAAACGCAAAACGATGCAAAACGCATGAAGACTGGAGACAAGAAAGTGCCATCAATATAAAGAAATAGTGCTACCATGATAACAACACCATCTCAAGGATTCGTCGGACTGTGCTCTACTTATAGTAGGAGCATTTGAGCGTTGTTCTGCCAGTCTTCTTCCGAACTTAAGCGATTGCACCATGGTGTGCAATGTGACTCAGTGCACAGACAGAGCTGGAAAGAGAGAGAGAGAGCGGAGGGTGTGGCGAGCGGAAGTGACAGTGCACGGGAAACACTAACTACCAACCCTAGCCCTCCCACAGACCTAGAACAGCCTGACTCACAGATTGCCTGGAGGCTGCTCAGCAGTCTACAGCACATCAATAGCAAGAAATATCTTTGTGTACTATACTCAACGTAAATAACTTAGCGCGTTTCTAAAGCATGCACGAAAATAATTGAAAGGAAGACGAATAAGTTTTATACGTCACAAACACTACAAAATTTTGTATGTATACATCAAGACCCATAAATACAATTTGGAGTATAAATTGTGCCACTCATGTCCCATTTTAGCTACTCACTAGCAAGTCGTTAGTAGCAGCATACTAATTATAGTTCCGAAAAATAAACGAAAGGTGGGACTTATGAGTGAGAGACAATTTATAAATATTCATGTTCTGAGCTGCTGCTCGGAACTCGAGGGCGCTTTCGAGCCGCCGTAGCTCCAGATGCCGCAGCTCCGGCCTCCGCAGCTAAGGCCGCTGAAGCTCCGGCCTCCGCAGATCCGACCGCCGCACCTCCAGATGCCGCAGCTCCGGCCTCCGCAGCTAAGGCCGCTGAAGCTCCGGCCTCCGCAGATCCGACGGCCGCACCTCCAGATGCCGAATTTTTAGCCGCCGCCGCGTTGCGCTGCCCGGCACTGACTCGCCGCTCCTTTGCCGCCAGCCTCTCGGCTGCGTGTTTTAGGAGGTTTTTGATATCCTTCTCCACGTCGAACTCCGATGGTCGACTTTGCTGGTGGTAAAGCACGGCGACAGCGTCTGAAAAAGAGTGTTCAGAGTCTCAATGACGAAATGCTCATGACATGATTGCCTAATTTGCCCATAACAATTTCATGTTGCCTAAATATCAATGAATATGATGAATATCTTACCTAAGAAAATACTGTTGAAATTGCAGAATCCCAGCTCGTTGTCCGACAACTCCACGCCTGTTTCGGCCTCGCGCAGTCTCGCCGACATCTGTCGTCCTGACCAATTGACAACGCACTGCATGTTGCTAGCAAGGCACTTGTTCAGCATGCGCTTGCATGTGTCGTGGACTGAGCTTCCCCGACAGCTACGGAGGCAGTCGGCCTGTTTGAGATTGATTTAGTGTATTGGTAGTATAATGTGTACAGTGGTCAAAATTTTTTTGAAAAAGCTTTACTTTTTAAATGTTGTGAATACTACTATTAGTAGTGTAGCTCTGAATAAAAAATAGTGTAAGACAAAAATAATACTCACCAAACGCTCTTGCTCCACGCGGGAATTCCGGAAATTCACGTCGGCATCCCAACTCGAAATCGGAGAGAAATCCGGTTGCCCAGCGTTGTTAGACCGCTGACCAAGCTGCTGCACACCGAGCTGCCGCTGCTGCATAAATTCAGTCAGTCTAGCCGAGATAGCATCAACTGACGAATTCATGTCTCTCCGGAGAGCTTCGACAGCGGCCTGTGTCTCATAGCATCTCCTAGCAGTCAGAGTCGCCAAATAGATGGCCGTCTGCAGGGATGCAGGGTCCAGGCCGCTTCTTCGCAGCCGGTTCTGCGTTCCGGCCATAGAGGAGCCCGGTTGGCCTAGGAAGCTGCCATTGTCTGTTGACAACGTTAAGTGAACGGACGGGTTGATATGTAAGTTTGTAACTAAGCAAGTCTATTTGCGAATAACCAATCAATAAGATTGTGAATGGATCAGTGAGTCTCAATGATTCAATAGTGAGTCTACAAATTAGTGAATGCAGAAATATTTTTTTGAAACCTTACCATCAGCTACTTCCTGATGGACCGAGCTGCTCAGCCTGCTCGGTGAACGCTGAATGTCTGATGCCGATGGCCCCGAGAATTTTGGCACAGTAGTGGCATTGTCATGAACTGTGAATGGAAGCAGAGTGGTGGGGGGAATAAATTAGACTTTGAATCACTTTTTGTAAATACGCTAGTAATTGATTGAGAAAGTCTGTGAATGAATTGAACAGTGAGTCTGAGTGAATTGAACATTGAATTGTGAATAAATGCACCAGTGAGTCTGTGAATCAATAAATCAATGAGTTTTCGCGAATGGATCAATGAGTCTGCGAATTTATATCAATCCGTGAGTTTTTGAATACGTGTTTGCATGGATGGATTGGATAAGTGAACCAATTTAGTCTATAGTCTAATAAACTCTTACCATCAACAATCGGAGATTCCATGGCGCTGGTTGAATGCAGTTGGTTTTCCTGGTCCTCCATCAGTCTTTGAGGTGTGGATGGGATCAGTGTCGCGGTGCTGCTTAATCTCTGTAGCTGCGGTCGATCAGGCGGAGGAGCTGCTTTGGAGCCCACATTCCTCTGATTTATGGCCTCGGAAGCTTCCCTCTCGCTCTCCGAGGTAGTAATGTTCTGTTTTAATTTTAGAAGTAAATGTGATGATAGGCAGTGTAATGACTTGTGTTAGAAGTCAAAAGGAACTCCAATTTCAAGTGTCTCGGCTCTCACTGGGAGCAGACAGAAAAGGAGGAACAGAAGAGTGTGTGGAGCTCAACCAGTCAGGCTCAACATTATATTTGAGGGCTCTGGGCCTATGACAAAGCAGGCTACAACAAGCGCAGGGGAAGGCCAGTCTATGGCCGCGGGCTAGCCGGCCCCAGCTCATGCGTTTATTATGCGCCTAGCCAGGGTGCCCTCATGGTGAGGTGAGCTGGGCTAGCCGATCGCAGCTCATGGGCCCAGGGTGCGCTCCTGGTGTGGGCCTCGGATATGGGATAGGAAGGTGACGGGGGGGAAGGAGGAGGGGGAGAGGTTGCCCATGAGGGCGGATAGCTCAGTCAGTAAGGTGTCGGACTCTGGATCAGATGGTCCTGGGTTCGACTCCCGACCTAGTCTAGAACTATTCGTGCAGCCCTTGGCAAGCTGCTTTGCCCTGATGTGCACACAGTCTACTCAGCTGCAGATGAGTACCGACATTTCGTCGGGTAATAATAATTCCGGCTGGCGTGGAATAAAGCAGTTCTGTGCGGCAATTCTGTGGGGTTCGGATGCTGCCGATATGTTTGGAAAAATAAATTCTTTAAGAGTTTTCTTAATTTAAGAGTTTTTCAAAACATATAGGCTATCCTACTGTATGTGATTCCTTTGGTGCTTCGAGTGTACTGTATAGTGCTGATATTTATGTAAATCAGCGTAAAACCGCTTTTTTTCTTACTCAGCCGGATTAAGAAATGAGTAGGCTTATATGATGTTCTTGTTGTTCTGCAAAACATATAATCATTAATTTAAATAAAAAATGAGTCGAACCAACGACCCGCAGTTGTCAGGCTGACGTGCTACCAGTTTCACCACATGACATTGCCCATATACAACGAAGAATTACTATTTATTAGTAATTTGGCTTACTAATTAGTAATTTATTACTTTTTTGGCTGCAGGCTGCAGCTTGTGCTTACTTATTTTAAGCAATGGCCATCGTAGCGATCAAATTCGCAACGCAAGCAAATATATCGCGAGCTAGCGAATCGCTCCATTATCTAACGACGGGTCCAGCAGGTCCCCAAATTTTATCTGCAAAGCTTCAAAAACCAAAAGGGTGAACGTCAATATTACAAATACTCAGCAAAAGTCAAAATTATTAGCACCCGTAACGAAAGTCATCGATTTATCGTTGCACCAAACATTCTACTTATTTTTGTCATTGCATGTAATCCATAAAGTTTTAAATAAAGACCAGCAAGGCAAAAATCATTATTTTTAAAGCATAAAAGTAACTTAAAAGAAAGGATGAAGCGAAAATAGTTCGCTAGAATATTTTTTTTAAACACATACTACATAAAAACGGCAAAACAGCGTTTAAATTTTGTAGGGTACGAAGTGCAATGCCTCACACCAGTATCTAAATGTTTTACTTTGTTTAGAGTTACATAAAGTTTCCGGAACATTTAACTTTTTCGACAGAAATCAACATGATAAATAATCGACCAATTTATAAATCTAATTGATGCAAAGTCATTGCATTCTGTCGCAAAAGCAGTATAATCGCACGAGTTCAACCTACTGAAACATCGATTCAGTTAATTCATCTACAAATATTATATATTTTTAATAAAAGTGTCTGAGCTTTCGTGTTCTGCTACAAAGTAGGGAAACCGTAAGACTTTCTGGTATATTAGGTCTTAATTTAATAATTCTCGAAAAACCAAGGTATTCCAAATAATTAGCTACGAAACACATTATTTTCCTTTCTTGAAGATCGGCTCGATATTACCCGCAACTTACGTATGTAAACCGTAACGTACTCGTAGCGTTCAAGTTTAAAAAAACAAAATCGTAATAAAGGTATAGGCTACTTAATGAAAGTGAGGGCACAGAGAGAAAGTGAGGGCACAGAGAGGAGAGTGAGGGCACAGAGTGGAGAAAGTGTGGGCACAGAGAGGAGAGTGAGGGCACAGAGTGGAGAAAGTGAGGGCACAGAGGAGAAAGTGAGGGCACAGAGAGGAGAGTGAGGGCACAGAGAGGAGAGTGAGGGCACAGAGTGGAGAAAGTGAGGGCACAGAGGAGAAAGTGAGGGCACAGAGAGGAGAGTGAGGGCACAGAGTGGAGAAAGTGAGGGCACAGAGGAGAAAGTGAGGGCACAGAGTGGAGAAAGTGAGGGCACAGAGGAGAAAGTGAGGGCACAGAGAGGAGAGTGAGGGCACAGAGAGGAGAAAGTGAGGGCACAGAGAGGAGAAAGTGAGGGCACAGAGAGGAAAGTGAGGGCACAGAGAGGAGAAAGTGAGGGCACAGAGAGGAGAGAGTGAGGGCACAGAGAGGAGAGAGTGAGGGCACAGAGAGGAAAGTAAGGGCACAGAGAGGAGAGAGTGAGCCACAGAGAGGAGAAAGTGAGGGCACAGAGAGGAGAAAGTGAGGGCACAGAGAGGAGAGAGTGAGCCACAGAGAGGAGAAAGTATACTACTGACATAGTCAGAGTCGATAAAATTACTAAAAAGTAAGAAAATGGTCATAACTTTTTCTTCAAAAGATATTGAGCTCGGACCGCCTAGAATGAATTTCCCGTCCAAAAATAGTTTAGAAAACATAGTACCTAATAGTATGGAAGCAGTAGCTAGCAATCGGCTAGGTACTTGAAATGTTTTCGCATGTATTTCGTCAAATTTTCTAGGTGACTTTCCAGGTTAATAAGTTCAAGTAGAAATCATTTGAAATCATGAAACCACAATCGTCAGATAGTACAATTATCGCTCTTAGTACAATACAACGGCAGCAAATCTATCGACGGAATTAACAACATCTGACGCTAAATCTACTGACCTACCAGACAACGTCAGTCTCATCTCTCAAGATGAAGCAGTTTTCAAATAGGGTCCACTCAAAGTCGATACCGTCCTGCCTGTCAAGGCTTGTCATTTTGACGGGGGTACCACTGACAAAAGTGATTTCGGGATGCCCCTTAACTTTGATGAATTTCGATGGGATTTGATTCCCCGTATTCTGGGATAGACGTAGAAGCGATCCCTGTCGAAATCCGGGGTCAATAAGTAAGCCTGCGGCGTCGCATCACACAGACTATACTTAATTATTACTATTGTAGCCAGATTTATAAACTTGAACTGGAGCTTGTGGGCACCTATAGCCGTTTAGGAAAATTCAAGAAACCAACAATTGGTGCCACGCTTGGCCTCAACTACATGATTTTCGCACTACAAAGACTACTTAATTACTATTGTAGCCAGATTCATAAACTTGAACTGGATCTTGTGGGCACCTATTGCCGTTTAGGAAAATTCAAGAAGCCAACAATTGGTGCCACGCTTGGCCTCAACTACATGAGTTTCGCACTACAAAGACTATACTTAATTACTATTGTAGCCAGATTTATAAACTTGAACTGGAGCTTGTGGGCACCTATTGCCGTTTAGGAAAATTCAAGAAACCAACAATTGGTGCCACGCTTGGCCTCAACTACATGATTTTCGCACTACAAAGACTACTTAATTACTATTGTAGCCAGATTTATAAACTTGAACTGGAGCTTGTGGGCACCTATTGCCGTTTAGGAAAATTCAAGAAGCCAACAATTGGTGCCACGCTTGGCCTCAACTAAATGATTTTCGCACTACAAAGACTATACTTAATTACTATTGTAGCCAGATTTATAAACTTGAACTGGAGCTTGTGGGCACCTATTGCCGTTTAGGAAAATTCAAGAAACCAACCATTGGTGCCACGCTTGGCCTCAACTACATGATTTTCGCACTACAAAGACTATACTTAATTACTATTGTAGCCAGATTCATAAACTTGAACTGGATCTTGTGGGCACCTATTGCCGTTTAGGAAAATTCAAGAAGCCAACAATTGGTGCCACGCTTGGCCTCAACTACATGATTTTCGCACTACAAAGACTATACTTAATTACTATTGTAGCCAGATTTATAAACTTGAACTGGAGCTTGTGGGCACCTATTGCCGTTTAGGAAAATTCAAGAAACCAACAATTGGTGCCACGCTTGGCCTCAACTACATGATTTTCGCACTACAAAGACTATACTTAATTACTATTGTAGCCAGATTCATAAACTTGAACTGGATCTTGTGGGCACCTATTGCCGTTTAGGAAAATTCAAGAAGCCAACAATTGGTGCCACGCTTGGCCTCAACTACATGATTTTCGCACTACAAAGACTATACTTAATTACTATTGTAGCCAGATTTATAAACTTGAACTGGAGCTTGTGGGCACCTATTGCCGTTTAGGAAAATTCAAGAAACCAACAATTGGTGCCACGCTTGGCCTCAACTACATGATTTTCGCACTACAAAGACTACTTAATTACTATTGTAGCCAGATTTATAAACTTGAACTGGAGCTTGTGGGCACCTATTGCCGTTTAGGAAAATTCAAGAAGCCAACAATTGGTGCCACGCTTGGCCTCAACTAAATGATTTTCGCACTACAAAGACTATACTTAATTACTATTGTAGCCAGATTTATAAACTTGAACTGGATCTTGTGGACACCTATTGCCGTTTAGGAAAATTCAAGAAGCCAACAATTGGTGCCACGCTTGGCCTCAACTACATGATTTTCGCACTACAAAGACTATACTTAATTACTATTGTAGCCAGATTTATAAACTTGAACTGGAGCTTGTGGGCACCTATTGCCGTTTAGGAAAATTCAAGAAGCCAACAATTGGTGCCACGCTTGGCCTCAACTACATGATTTTCGCACTACAAAGACTACTTAATTACTATTGTAGCCAGATTTATAAACTTGAACTGGAGCTTGTGGGCACCTATTGCCGTTTAGGAAAATTCAAGAAGCCAACAATTGGTGCCACGCTTGGCCTCAACTACATGATTTTCGCACTACAAAGACTATACTTAATTACTATTGTAGCCAGATTTATAAACTTGAACTGGATCTTGTGGACACCTATTGCCGTTTAGGAAAATTCAAGAAGCCAACAATTGGTGCCACGCTTGGCCTCAACTACATGATTTTCGCACTACAAAGACTATACTTAATTACTATTGTAGCCAGATTTATAAACTTGAACTGGAGCTTGTGGGCACCTATTGCCGTTTAGGAAAATTCAAGAAGCCAACAATTGGTGCCACGCTTGGCCTCAACTACATGATTTTCGCATGTCAATGTCAATGTCAATGTCAAAAAAGCCAATAAATTTAATTAGCAGCTGAGCTTGAGCTCTGGTATTTGGGCAGATAATGTGTAACGCATGGAGGTCGCTAAAGGGGGTCAATCAGTTTGACCTAGATTAGAGAAGGGATCAATCAGCTTGACCTAGATTGTCATATGTCAATGTCAATGTCAATGTCAAAAAAGCCAATAAATTTAATTATTGGCTTAGATCGGGCAATCTTCAGCTGATCTGCAGACTTTAAATATTTGAATATTATATATAGTTGAATATTTATAGTTGATTGTTGATTATTTATAGTTGAATATTATATTGAATATTATATATTCAATTAAATATTTATAATTGAATTAATTATTTCAAAGTCCGCAGATTCAGCCGAAGATTGCCCGATCTAAGGCGTCTCAGTCTGAGAGTGTGGAATCTTCGGAATCTTCGCTGCGGCGCGACTGGCGGCGGCGGCGGCGCTTCTACCATATCATCTTCCACCATTTTTCTGCAATTGTGCATTAAATGCATTAAATGCAATTTAAAATTAGGAGGAAATTTAAATTAGGAAAATAGAATTCCAACTTAAAAGTAGGATTAAAGGAATTATTTCGAAAATTAGAATGATGATTAGGAGGCAATGAAAGTTGACAGTTTCCCCGAGCGAGAATTTTTTTATAAGTGAGCAATAACAATAATGTGTTGTAAAGCATGCTCTGTGGAAAAGTTGGCTCATTTAAATGAGCATCGGAAAGTCATAGAATTAAAATGAGATTTTATACGACCGAGCAACAAACAGTTATGAAACGACTTGCTTTCTAGGAAAGATGGTTTCTACACCGTTTGTTATGAGGGACCATTTAAATTAACGTTTCGCGGTCAATTTCTATGAAGACAGGGGTACGTCGGTCAAGTTATAAATTGCTTGTTTCACAGTAAAAAGCGAGGCATAATGTGAAAGCGGAGAATATTGAAATTTAGCAGAATACAGTATGCTGTAATGTGCAGAGCTGGACAAGTGTTACTGCTAATCACAGGCTTGGGCTTTTAAATAAAAGATCAAATAAAATAAGGGGAAGAAATAAGAGAATTGGAACCAAAGTCTAACATCTGTCATCTATAGGGTAATGTATCATCAACCCAACAAGAATGTGTATTTTTTAACTTCGAACCTAAGCTACAGATTTTCTATTTAAGATATGATGATAAATCAAAAGCCAAGTTATAGAAAACAGTTACATCTTTCTAAAAAGTGGCTGCTTTTGCTATTTTGTCAAATAGAAAAAAGTTATTCCTGTTTTTCATCTAAAACCGAACAATGATTTTCATGTATCTTCAAACCAAATGGAGAAGTTGGTGTTCGGTTTTACAATTTGAGTGAGTGGTTTAATCTTATTTTGCCATATGAAGTGCTGTCAAAGTGTAGACTACAATTCTGTGTAAGCTAGGAGGATAGGAATGTGAGTGAATAGGAATGGGAGGAAGGGAAAAGGATCCCTGTGGCCCTGTGGCACTTGGGTGCCGCAGCCCCTCATGCAGCAGCTACATGAGTTTAATACTCTGGCACCATCTATTTGCTGCTGAGCATAGCTCACACAGGTGGGAAACATTGGCAACTAAAGAAATTTCTGCTACATCTTTTTAATGCCATCCAAACAAAAATAACTGCCTATGTCCCATAGCTACTGAACTTGAGCTCTGAGTGAGCATGGTCAGGTTTATTAAATGTTTCTTGTTTTTTGGTGGGGTCACATTTTTCACATTGCTTGCATGGGGAGTAGGTTATCTAGGGAATATAAGATCTATGGACACTGACCTATTAGGACAGGGTTGGTAACCATTTTTATCTTGTAGGCCAGATAGAGATTTGAGCACATGGGTCATGGCTCATAAACACATGGAAGAAGTGGAAGTGTAAGTAGAAGAGTAGAAGCTTAGAGGGTGGAGTGGAGAGGAGGCTGCATTGGGTGGGGTTGGGGTTGGGTTTGGTAGATTTGGGCTAGATTTAGTAAGCCATACAAGTAAAGTATGGGGTAGATATCTGCTCCTGTCCTGTCTGTCTACCTGTCTGTCTGCCTACCTGCCTGCCTGAGGGCACTGGTCCCCTCTATAACAGGGGGGCACTGACCCCTCTCTAGCAGGGAGGGCACTGATCACTCTAGCAGGGAGGGAACTGGCCCCTCTAGCAGGGAGGGCACTGACCCCTCTCTAGCAGGGAGGGCACTGATCACTCTAGCAGGGAGGGAACTGGCCCCTCTAGCAGGGAGGGCACTGACCCCTCTCTAGCAGGGAGGGCACTGATCACTCTAGCAGGGAGGGAACTGGCCCCTCTAGCAGGGAGGGCACTGACCCCTCTCTAGCAGGGAGGGCACTGACCCCTCTCTAGCAAGGAGGGCACTGACCACTTTCCAATCCCACGATCCCCTTTCCAATCCCATGATCTCAATTCTAATCTCATGATCTCAATTCTCTCCTCTCTGCCCCTCACTCCCTCCTGTCTGCCCGAATTAAACAATGAACAATATAAGCAATCCACAATACGAAAATAGTCAATAATATAGTCAACAAAATTAGCCATTTTTAATAAAAGAAACGAAATAATGATGTTTAGTTGTTCCTTGGTCTTTAATAAAGAGGAGAGTTAGGGAGAATGCGATGAGAATATGTTCTTCTCAGAGTTATTCTGTTTTTCTCAATCTCAGATAGTCTTTGCAAATCTCAACGTTATAAAAATAAAGATGTACTGAAGTTTATTAGATTCGATAAACAATTTTCTTTCTTAGTAGAATCAACAAGTACACTGTCTAATGACAAAATAGTTTGAGAGTCGAGACTGAACGAGCGTCTTTTTCTGGTCTTGTGTTAAATAGATGGTGTGATATGCAGGACACCATAATAGGCAAGCCAGGAGCCTCAAGACAGAGAGGACACGCAATTATGGGGTTTGGGAAATGGGGTGGGTGTCATTAAATGAATCACAGCGAATCGCACGCGAATATGGGGTTTTGGGAATGGGGTGGGTGTTAAATGACTGACAAATATTTTTGGTTTGGAAGGATCGATAAATTAAACGGCCGTTAGTTTGGCTCGGTGTGAGAAGGGTTTAGTCAAAGGACCCCTATATAGCAGCATCTGCACTGGAAGCTAAACGGAAAAGTTTAGTTAGTAGTCAAAATTAGTAGTTATTTGCAAGGACTACTAGAGTAGAAGGACGCGACACTTAAAGACTGTAAATTTTATTAAAGGCCACTTTTCTAAGCGATGTCTTTGTTAAACGGATGCACATAGAAATTTACTTTTTTCGCTGGGACCTTCGAAATTTATTGCCCTTGAAGATAAAATACATTTGCGTCTGGATAAACATATTTTTTAAACTCGCTAATCTGATGGCCCCTGCTACCCCACCACCCCTGCTACCCCTGATGTGGGATAACTGCTGATGTGGTATAACTGCTGAAGTGGGATAACTGCTGCACTGGGAAAACTGCAGAAGTTGAATTACTGATGAAGTTAGATAACTGCTGACATTGGATAACTGCTGAAGTAATATAACAGGTTATGTGGGATTACTCCTGAAGTGGGCTATCTGATGAAATGGGATTTCTGCCGACATGAGATAACTGTAGATGGGGGATAACTGGTGAAAGGGGATAGCTGCTTAAAGGGATATCTGACGAAGTGACGAATTTAGTTAGTGACGAATTTTTGAATAACTGAATAACTCGGGGCGGCTTAATTGCTAGTCACATTTTAAAATTAAAATTTGGACTGGAAGCGGAGCTCATTTCTTCCTTTTTTCTAAGACTTGTGGCCAATGAAATTGCCCGATTTACACAGGGGCAGGGCAGATAGACAGGATCAGGCACACATAGACAGAAAATAGCGTATTTATTTGTTGGCAGAAGCCAGAACTCACCAGAAAGCGATGCCCCCACGGTGGCGGCATAAATCCAAAAGTTCTGCAAAATACAAGGCCTTCTGGCAATTGAATTGATTTAGAGAATTCCATCATTAGCTGTGAATCTGACAAAAAATTAACTCACCCTCAGCAATAGGCCGTCAAGCTTCTGAGCTTTACCTGCTCCATTAGGAGCAGGTAGGCTCGCACGCTGTCTCTCTGCAAATTTTAAAAACAAAAAATATAGAGCAAGGACGAAGGACGGTTGTTAGTACAATCCTGTATAACTGATAAACGGGGATAACTCATGAAATGGGATAACTAATGAACGGGGATGATTGCATGATAAAGTCAATAACTGAAGAAGTGGGATTTTGGAGAAGGATTTGGGATCAGAGAAGGACTTTGGATCTGGGATTAAAGCTGTAAATCCCAAAACCCCGAATCAACGAATAAATGCATATTTCTGCTATTGACTGCACTGAAGAATTAATTTATAAAGTTAGGAGGGTCACTGTCAACAGCACTATTTAAAGGCACAGAAACTCACATTCATCTTCCAATTTCGCCACTTGCGGCCTCCCCGATGATGAGGGCGGCCGCGGCGAATCTGCTGCTGGGGATGGGGGGGAGGGTGGGCTGGGCCTGGGTTGGGTTGGGGAGTGATGGGACGGGCTGGACGGGGGGTTGGCCGACTGGGGCAGGGGTGGTAAGGGTGGGTTGTGGGCCTGGGTTGGGTTGAGAAGGGATGGGGCGGGCTGGACGGGGCGGTTGGCCGACTGGGGCAGGGGTGGTGAGGGTGGGTTGTGGGCCTGGGTTGGGTTGAGGAGGGATGGGGCGGGCTGGAAGGTTGGGTTGGGCGGGGAGAAGAGGGCGGACTGGGGCAGGGGCAGGCTGGGTCGGGATCGGGGGGGGAGCGCCGGCCACCCGGGCATATGAAGCCCTGGTGGCCGGCCTGGACGGTGGCGGCGAAGGCGGCGGCGTTGGCGGTGGCGGGGGGCGGGGCGGGGCCCGCAAGGGACGGGCGTCGGCCCGACCCTTTTTTCGGCCGGCCGATTTTTTCTTTGATGCCTGAAATTATGTATTGCAAAACTCGTTAATCACGCAAATTATGTTTCTTGGAAATTAACAAACATGATTCAAGGAAGTGTTGTACCAGTAAACTAACGGTGAGGTAGCTATAGCAGTATATGTAAGTTATAGGTGAGTTTGTCAGTTCAAATATTACCTGGCCTCTTTGGACACATGAAAGAGTTTTTCTTTTCTAAGAAAATACCAAAACTTTGCCACTTAATAGCTTTATTGGTTAAGATAATCATACTTGATTTTCTTCATCAAATTCTTAAATATTTACTAGTAAGTTTAAATTTTACTCTAAAAGTTGGGTAAAGTCTATCACTTTAATATACCAATGATCTAATATCATGCATAGAAGGACAATTAATTTGGTTTCTGCATTAAAAAATTCGCAATAAAGTTTTAATATTTTTATATTAAAAATTAGATAGAAAGTCAGATACAACAAACAGTAGTAATGTAGGATCACATATATATATCATTTGTGTGAATTATCTGTGAGTTTCTTGTAAACATTTGCTATAGCATAGCTATAGCTATGCCCTATGTGAATCTTTAAAAAATTTAAGTCTCTTTTGAAGAGGACAGAACAGAAGTAGCTAGTCCTATATGAAGAAACAAATTTCTTAGCTTAAATTTAGCTAATATATGATTTTTTGGAATAAATGTTACAATTACAACCCTATTTGGCTAGAGGAATTCTTTCAGTTTAAGGATGGAATAAATAAATATATTTAGACATAACTAGCTATAATCAGTGCTGCTGTTGTTGTCATAGACCACATTGAACACATATGAAAATATTTTTTTGTAATGGAGTGTGTGCTTTTGATTTACATGTAAAATATAATAGATATTGTTAATTTTTTAACTGGAATTGGCTCTCTATTGTAAACATTTTATAATGCTAAAACACAAGGATCTCACCTTGTATAGTAGCAAAATAGCTGTATACAAAAGATTATCAGGCACACCAGATGGCAAATATGGATCTCAGATTTAAATAGTGAGTTGACAGCTGACCCTACCTATATTTTTATCCATTTTTGCCAAGCGAGAAGGTTTCCAGAAGTGCCCATAGATTTTGAGTGCAAGGTATTCAGAGCTTTGGTCAATTTTTAAGACTTTAGCTTCACAGCACTATGTTAAATGCAAGTGGTTAAAATGAATACAGCACATAATAGCTATATCAATCTACATTAAAAAGCTTTCTACTGAGGCTTACAACACTTCTAAAGAGTGCAATGTACATTATCCTCATTGATTTTAATAGCACATCTATAAAGTGCAATATACTGACTGTTTTATTTAACAATTTGCAGTCTAGTCTATCTAGGAAAAAGATGGACTGTCCTACTGTTTGGCTGTTGTGAGATAACATGTTCTTCAGCAGCACTTTGCTGTGTCATATGTGACAGGCTTGGTAATGAAAATTGTAAAGGTACCTGAGGAGGTACTTGAGACTCAGATATCTGTATTTCTTGTGGCAATAGCATACCTGGGTAATAATTCTGCGAAAACTGAGCAAGACGTAGGTGACTATGTATTACTTGATTTTGAGAACTTCTAAGTTGCTGCAAATGAATGTCTTCTAAATAAGCGTCTGGATTTTGGAATAAATTGTCAATACTATTGATTTTTGAAGTAGTATTGTTGAGACTGGTAATATCATTGACATTACTTTGTGATGCTTCTGCACTTTGACTACATTCTTCATTGAGGCTTATCTCAGCCTCAGCAGCATAGTCATTTTGCTGTGTAGCCACTATTGCAGAATCATCATTACCATTTGCACTAGTACCTTGCATGCCAACAAGCAATGCTTGATTTTGGTTTGCCAGAGTACCTTCTGTGCTAACTGTAGGTGCTACATTTCTCTCATTCCATTCTGAATGAGACCAGAATTTCACTTCACCATGATCCGAAATTGCCTGAAATTGTGCAACACATTGCTGTTGGTTAAGATTATGGGGTGAAGAGAAGTTGGGAATAAAACGTCCTGGCCCTTTCTTCTGACCTGTAGCTAAATCAGAAGCTATAAGTGCCCATTGAATTGCACCAGAGTTGCCTGCCCTTTCATAAGCGTCCTTAGCTATTTTACTAAGCTCCTTGCGCATGTAGACAACACCCTTTTTAATAATTTCTTCAAAATTTCCTTCTGTTTGAGGAAGCTGCTGCAAATTTTGAAGCCTGTGTTGCGCTTGCTTATCTGCTCTTATAAAATCAACAATAGAACTACATGCTTCTTGGACCTGTCCACTCAAAGTGCCAGTGACATCTTTAGAACAGTGATAAATGGCTCTGTCATGTTCAGTAATTCTAATAACAATGTAAGTTTCTTTATGTTTGTCCAAGTCCTGAATGATTCTTTTAATTGGGCGAGGTCGATTTTTAGCAGCTTTTCTTAGTCGTTCTTTTTTTGCTATACTTAGACCCCTATACTTCTCTAGCAATGCTGAAGTCCAAGCTGAAATGAAGAGGTATATGATATTAAAAATATTTAAACAAGATTTCCACTACTAGGCTTTTGTCCAGAACTGCAGAATTAAAAGTGAGGCCATGCTTAAGTTAATCTCCCCTTGACCTAGGGGGAGAGAACAACACCATTACTGAATTAACTGTTTAAATAAAAAAATGAAAAATTAATACCCAAACCAGCATTATCCATGAAAGCATATTTACGAAGTTTTTAAGGCAGTCACCCATTTTTTAGAAAACTAAGAAAGCTGCCCTTTTCTTTTTTTCCAGTCAGCTGTACAATTCTGAATAAAAACCAAGTTAGTAGGTGCAGAAATGCCCAATTCCTTTAAGTCTTACTGTATATAAAACACTTACTAGCACAGCCTTTCTTTCGAAGAAATTCATTGCCGCTAGTAGGTCCCATCTAAAATTAAGTTTTTAGCAATATGTAAATCACATGTCTGTCACATGAACTATTTACCTACTCTTCATTGGCAAAGTATATATTTTTGGAGAGTCTATAGGCATGTCAAGTAATACCATATTATAGGGCCACAAAATGGTCAAGTTAGAAAATCCAAAACTGTAACATGTCACCATTGCTATTAATAGGAAAAAGCATAAAAATTTCATGAAATACAATTTCGAATTCTTAACTTGAAAATTAGTTCTACTTTGAAACTTTTTCTTCAGGAATTATTTAGCATGGGCATGGTGAATTTTTTGGTCTTGGAACAGCTATTTAAGTATTCTATAGCTACCAGTGGGACTGATATATTCATTTCCTTGAAGGTACTCTTAACAGGCCCTAGTCAAAACACATGCTGCACACATTTCACAAGCTTTGAGTTTTTTCAACTTTTAAAGAGGTAATCACAGTTTAGTCATGGTTTTCAGTTTTTGCACTAAATATTGATATTATTAATACATTTTCCACAAACATTTCCAGCCTGCCTTGCTTGCTGCCTGACTGTTTGCTTGTCAACATTATGTACTCTAATGGACGACTAGGTCTATGCTGTCAAACTGCCATTGTCTGGTTCTAGGCAAGCCTCAAGTTACTGCAATACTTTTGCTCTCAGAGCTAGCTACTATCAGCCTGCAGCTCGACTCTTTGGACGAGCGTGAGTTAATATCTATAAAAATATTGATTGCTTCTGTGAAAGTTACAGTTCAATGTGAATTCAAATGCAATGGCCCTCATTTTTTATAAACAGGTGTTTTGGCCCATATGGTCCCATTCTATTAATGCTACATGCTAATACCAATAATTAAACGAGGACTCGATTCCATGTGATTCTCAGATTCTCCTCTCTGCATCAGCCTCGAGGAGACATGCCCGCTATGGTCAGGCATTTTCCTTATATTTAACACACTGACTTTGACAAATAGAGGCTGTTCCTGTTTCTAACTTTCAATTACATTCAAATTCTGCCGCTTTCCACAGTGCTTTTTTCATCTGCTCTCTCTCCCGATCTCTCCGTCATTCCCCTTTTCTCCTGCGCCAGATGCAGAGTAAGAACGGCTAACAGTTGATACTACTCCTCATCTAGTAGTCTGTGTCGCAACTTTTCTGTATTGGTTTGACTGAAATATTCACTTCCTTGAAGGCACTCTTAGCAGGTCATAGCCACAGGCCACAGGGCATGTTACATATTTCTCCGGGCTGCAGGTGTGGGTGCACTGATTAAGAGTTGGACTATCTAAGATTTGACACCTTGATATGTTGGGTTACCGGTAACATACTGGTAACATTACTGGTAACATATGGGTTACCAGAAATCTGCCTAACACAGGGGAAATAGGAGAGCGTGCATTTGAATGGGAGAGGGTGGCCTATCCTCTGCATATAGGATAGGTGACGCTGTGACGATCTATGTGGCTGAGGGGTTGGAGCCCCATTACAATTACTCATCAGAATTCTGAGCACCAAAAATTAGCGAAAATTATCAGCATGAGCTTGCCGTGACACCCGAGACAGTAATGACCCCTGGAATGGATTTCTAGGCTATGTATGCCACTGTTTAGATCTGCATGAAAAGCTTGTTTAGCAGGCAGCATTAATGAGCTATTTGACTTACTTGACTTAGCGGCAGGGGGCCTCCATGACGGACGCAGCGAGGAGGCGGCTGTTGCCGCCCATATCGCTAACCCCTGGCAGCCAGACGGCCTCCAGCGAGGCGGTGCCGCTCAGGGTGGTCCGTCGGTCGGTTCCGCCGCGCGATCTTCCTCGCCATAGGCTGGGAAGAAATCAGCTCGGCCGGTATCCCGGAGGAAGTGGGCGAGCTGAGGGATGTTCTCGGGCGAGCAGGCTTCGGCAAGAGTCGGTGCCGGCCCGAGGTGTTTTAGCCTAGCCCGGGTGAAGGCCGGGCAGTGGCAAATGAAATGCTCGGCGTTTTCACGGCCGGAGCAGCAGAAAGGACACGTTTCCTCAGGCACGTGGCCTTGGAGGTAGCGGTGTCTGGTGAAGCAGCCATGTCCCGAAAGGGCCATGGTGACTGCTCTCAGGTCTCTGCGGTTTAGCCTGAGTAAGGCCTTACGCAGGTTACTAGAGGGGGTTGGCACCGCAGCCCTGGACTGGCGACAGTTCAGGGTGCTGGACCACCTCCTCCGGTGCTGGGTCTCCATCCAGTGGTTGATGCTGGAGTTGACAACGGAGGCGGGGATCGGGGATTCCGGGCCCGGGCCCATCAGGGAGCTGGCTGCTCCAGCCTTTGCAAGCTCGTCCGCCATCTCATTCCCTGTGAGCCCGGCGTGCCCAGGGATCCACATCAGCTCCATCTTGTTAGACTGCGCCAAACCGTTTAACTGGGTGTTGCAGTCCAAGGTGGTTCTGGAGCGAGAGGTGCAGCGACTGAGGGCCTTAAGGGCTGCTTGACTGTCGGAGTGAAAAAAGATCCTCCGACCAGCCAGCTGCCTCTGGCGCAGCTCAGCCGCACAGAAGCTGATGGCGAGCATTTCGTTTTGGAAAACGCTTGAGCTCTTGCCACAGTGTTGGGAGTGGGTCCAGAGGACCTCGCCACCCGAGGCGACGCACACCCCGAATCCCGATTTACCGTTCATCAGGGAGCCGTCAATGTAACAGTGGACTGCCGGGTCATCCCAGCAGTCCTTTACCTCATTACGAGGGGAGATGCTGACTTTGTACCTGTGGCTCCGGAGTAAAGTGGCCGGGGCCCCGTCCGAAAGGATGGTGAGCCCTCCGCACTCGCCCAGAGTTTTCAGGCAGAGGTCAGAGTGGGGCAGAAGGGAGCGCTTCGAGAAGGCTCGCGAATTCTGGAAGGATACACCCGCATCAAGGAGACGACGGGTGGACTTTGCCGCTTCCCCCTTAACAAAAATGTCAATGGGTGTAGCGTTGAGGAAAGCGTTCATGCCTTCAAAGGGAGTGGAGGGTGGGGCGCCCAGCGTCATGCGACAGGCTCTGCCCTGCACCCTATAAAGCGCCTCCAGGTTTTTCTGGATGCTCATGGCACTGGCCCAGATGAGGCCAGCGTAAGCGACTGACGGTCTAATGATCGCCGTGTAAATCCACCAAAGGTTTTTGGGGGTTAGCCCCCAAGTGGTGCCCACGGCTCGCCTGACTTGCGCCAGAATGGCCAGGGCCCTCTTGGCCTTTGTGGTAATGTGCGGGGTCCAGTTAAGCCTATGGTCTAGCAGGATACCAAGGCACCGGACCTGCTTTTCCATGGCAATATTCTTGCCATAGAGAGTCAGAGGCTCAATGGTCCAGCGCAGCCTGCTGGTAAACATAACCGCAACGGTCTTGGACTCAGAGAGTCGGAGCCCGCATTGGTCCGCCCAGCGCACCGCCCTGTTGATAAAGCCCTGAATGAGGTCCCTGGTGGTTTCCGCCGAGGGGCCCGCGCAGATGGCGGTCACATCGTCGGCATATCCCACCTTCAGGACTGGGTCAGGCCGAGTGCTTTTTAGCAGCTCATCCATGACGAGATTCCACAGCAGTGGGGTGAGGACGCCACCTTGGGGCCCTCCTTTTAGGACAGGTGCCGAGAGCACCCTGCCTTCGAGGTGGGCCACCACGTGGCGATTCCGGATCATGTACATGACCCAACGGACGAGGTGGGGGTGAGTGGCCCTGGAAACCAGGGCCTTCTCAAAGGCTTCGAAAATAACGTTATCGAAGGCCCCCTCAATATCAAGGAAAACAGCCAGGGCAAAACCGCTGCCCAGCACTGCCTTCTCGAGAGTCTCCACAATGCAGTGGAGGGCGCTCTCCGTGGACCGGCCCGCCCGAAAGGCGTGCTGGTTTGGTGAGAGCGGGGCCCGCCCTAGCTCTACAGTAAGAAGGCGCCAGAGCACCAGTCTTTCCATGAGCTTGAGGCAGGTGGAAGTCAAGCTTATCGGGCGATAAGACTTGACCGAGCGATAGTCGCCTTTGGCGGGCTTCGGGATGAAGACGACCCGGGCTTCATGCCACCGCGCTGGTACGTAGCCCAACACGATGCAGGCCCGTAGAAGTCTGCAGAGGAGATGGAGGAAGCGGCCATTTTTAACCGCTTCATGCAGAAAGGCCGGATATATACCATCTGGCCCAGGTGCTTTAAAAGGATTGAATGACTTAGCCGCGCGAACGATGCGGTCATTCGTAACGAGTGACTGAGCCAGGCCCTGACCTCCACGCGAGTGGTCGTCTGGGCCGAAGTGCGCCGGTACACTCGGGAAGAAATGCCCTAGCATAAGCTCGAGCGTTTCCTCCGGGCGCTCAGTGATCGAGCCGTCCGGCTTTTTAATCGATGAGAGCTTGGAGAAGCGGTCGTTGGTGAGCGCCTTTACCACGCGGGCCGTGGGCCGCGAGCCCTCAAGCCCTTCGCAGTATTGTCGCCACTTGTCCGCTTTTGCCCTTCTGACCCGGCCCTTAAACTCATGGATGGCGCGAGTATAGGCCTCTTTGTCATCAGGGTCGTGCGAGGTTTTCAGCTTCCTCTGGAGAGCCTTAGCTCGGCGTCTTAGGACTCCGAGCTCGGGGTTCCACCAGGGGGCCGATTTTTTGCCTTTGTAGGCTTTGAGCGGGCAAGCCATTTCGTAGGCCTCTGTGATGGCGCCGCCCAGCAGGGCAGCCACTCCATCCAGGTCCTGCGTGGTTTCCATGGCCATGGAGGGGTCAGAATCCCGAAGGCCCTCATGCAGCTTTTGGCTGAACGCGGGCCAGTCGGTATTTCTGACATTACGCCTCCAAATAGGCTTTTGCTTCTTATCGGGGGTGCCGATGTTGAAACGGATGAAACGGTGGTCCGAGAGCGAGCTTTCGGTCTCCCACACCTCCCACCCCAGCACCCTTGGGAGGATGCCGGGTGAGGCCAGGGTGACGTCAAGCACCTCAACCCACCGCCCATTGTCGAAAGTGGGCGTGTTGCCCACATTGCAGAAGTTTAGAGGCGTGCCGCTGACGAAGGCCAGGAGCTCTTCGCCGCGGTCATTGATTTTTGAGCTACCCCAGTGGGTGTGATGCGAGTTTACATCTCCCGCGAGGAGCAGCTCGAAGTTTCGTGCCCTGGCGAATTCACAGAGGGCGACGAGGGTATCGCTAACCACGGGGGCGTCGCCTGCCAGGTAGGCGGATGCCACGAGGGTCAACTTGTTAGGCACAATGTGTGCAGATTGGATGACGCAGATGTCCCCGTTAGAGAGATCGGGTCTCATCCACGCATTTAAGGCTTTTGCGGCATAGATCAGTGATCTAGGGCGGACAGAGTCTGCCATGCAGAAGCAGTCATAGCCAGCAGGAATGTTGCTTGGCTTGTTCTTTGATAGCCAGGGCTCCTGCACAAGTACAAGGCCCGGCATCATGCGCTCTGTCGTGCGCATCAGATTGACTGATGCTGCCACGCAGTGCTGGGTGTTAACTTGCAGACATGATATTCCGGGGATCATCATGCAGGCAGAGGTCTACTTGGAGGGGGACCCAGCCAGAAGGCGGTCCTCCTCCTCCGGGTCGATGTCGGTAGCCATGGGCTCCTCCGTGCCCAGGCCCCGAGCCGGAGACGGGAACTCGACGGCGTCAGCCGCCCAGTCCCCGCCCCCGGCCCCGAGCCCAGGCCCAGAGTCGCCCTCAACTGGAGCCGACACCGCTCCCTGGGCCGTGGGAGGGGCGCTCGAAGGGCCCTGCTCGATGGAGCTGGGCACCTCTGAGGCCTCCCCCGTAGCCCTTGGTTGCGGCGCCTGCCCCGGTGGGCCACCGCGCATCTCAGCGCGCAGCTGGGCCATCTTGGCGGTTCGCACCACCTCGGAGGCCCGCTGGAGAAGGCCCCGGCGCTTTGTGACACGCGCGGGGCGACGCTCAGAGCTGCCAGCGATGGCACGCTCTGGCCTTTTTTGGCGGGACGACTGGGCCCTGCCCCCAGTCCCAGCCTTGGGGTCCGAGGACCCTTCATTGGCCGGTACGGTGGTGGGCCCGGTCTGACCTCGGGTTTTATCCGCCTCGAAGGCGAAGATTTTGGTCTTCCACAGACCAATGCAAATGTTGGCGCCATCTGGGTAGCGGCGTGTCCATTGCTCGGACAGGCCCAGAATGGCGGTGAAACCGGTGCCGTCGGGGCGCAGGATCGTGCGGTGCACGATCAGGCCCGCTGTCGGCAGCTCCCGGTTCATCGCGATGAGGCCCCTGCGGAGGTCCTCAGCGCTGGTGACGACACTTTTCGCCGGGACGAAGATACGGTGTCGCTTGGTCTTTGGTGGCTCGTTCTCCCGTAGGAACTCGAGGCCAGCCGCCCAGCTCTGCGTGGGCAGCAACTCGAGGAGCCGCCGCCCCGATTCCGCATCGCCGGGCCAGACGACGAAGCACGATTCCCTGGTAGCGCTTGCGCCGACCGCCAGGGGCTCGCCCTTCAGTTGAAGTTGCCACAACATAGCATCTATGTTGCGGCAAATGTCGCTGAGCTGTTCGCTGCTCAGCCTTTTCCCGTCTCTGCCGGTGATGATGACGGCAGGTTGCCTACGTGCGATGGCGGCGTAGGTAGCTTGTGGTCCCGGGCCCTGTCCGGTGGCGTCCCCACCCTCGGGATCTGCGTCGGCGGTGGGCACAGGGCCCTCCGCCTCCGCTTCTCCTTCGGGCCGGGCAGCCGTCCGGATGGGCGCCGGGCCCTCCTTGGCCCGCGACCCTGGCCTCGGGGCGTCGTGGGCTCCGCCCCGTGCAGGAGCCTGGGCAGGAGGCACAAGGCCCCCCGCCCCAGCCCCCGCCCTAGGCAGAGCCCCTTCGGCCCCTCTGGCCTGGGCCTGGTCCTTGGTCAATGGAGCCGACGTACCGTGGGCCAGCATGCGCCTACGGCGTTTTGCCGCTCCAGAGGTGGTGGAGCGCTTAGCGCCCCGGTCATCGCGCGAGTTGGGCAGCGCGGCATTTGTGGCGGTCGCGGGGCCAGCTAGCCCGGGCGCCGCAGCGTGTATGGCCTCAGGCACCATGGTGTCCTCGGCCGGAGCAGTTGAAGGGCTAGAAGCCATTGAAAGCTGCAATGAAGAGAGGGGCTTCCTGTAGACACAGGCAGGAATAACCCGCTCAGCCGCGATCCCAAAACTGAGCGGGGGCAGCCAAAAAAGACAAGTTACAACCCGGGGTGGGATGCCAGGACCACCGGGAGGAACCGTAAGAGACCAGACTACTCCCTGGCCAAGCGTCCATCAGCACGGTCAACACTGGGACATTGGAGGGTGCCATTGAGCCGGCGCCGAGGCCTGCGGGCTGGCCGCAAACCCTGTTAAGGTCAAAGGGTGACACCTGTCCCTCAGGGCCGTAGCCAGAGGTACCTGATCACGCACAGGTGCACGAAAATTGCGGACAAGCCACATACCCTGTTAAGGTCAAAGGGTGACACCTTTCCCTCCAGCCGGGGCTAGAGGTACCCAGTTTGGCCGGAGGCCCTGGATGGGTCATCCAGCGCTGTTGCCCATTCTGTCCGGCTGCCCTAGGGTCAGCCTTGAACACTCGCGGGACGTGTACCCATGGGTCAGCTGACGGGACAGCGTTGGAGGGATTCCTGCACCCGAAGGTACAGGTCTCCTTCCTGCCAGGCCTGCTCAAAAAACGGCTGCAGGTGTGAGGCATCGCAGACCAAAGCCCGTGGGCCTGGACTGACTCATACCTCACAGGCACTGTGTCCCGCCGGTGCGAGCTTAATGAGCTATTACTACTATTAATATTGATAGTAATATTTATAATACCAGCAATTTCCAACTATGTACACTATTATACAGCAGTAACAAATATGGATTGATTTTGACATGCCACAAACTCTTACAATACATTATTACAAATACGAAAATATTAAACCGACATGGGTCAAATAACAAATATGGATTGATTTTGACATGCCACAAACTCTTACAATACATTATTACAAATAGGTAAATATTAAACCGACATGGGCACCTAAACTTGGCTTACCTGTCAGTTCTTATTTGAGCTAATAAAAAAGGTTTCTATTTAACAATTCTAGCTAGTATAGGAAATAGAATTAGATTTGAAGTTTTGACTCGACGAGCTCTTTACTATTCGAGTTTTGGTGGGAAGAGGAAAAACAGTTCGTTCCCCTTTGTCCCCCGCTCAAATAGGGATGCATGGCACCATCGTCTAGTTCGTTCCCAAGTTTGCGTAAACAACCCCTCCCAGCCAACCACGCTTCGTCATGGGGTTCCCACGCTTCACGTTCCCACAGGGAGCTCATGAGCTGCACTCGTCTAACCGGACTCATGGCACGGTGAGGTGACCTGGGCTAGCCGTCTATTTTTTACGGTGAGCTGGGGCAGGCTAGTCCACGGCCGTTAGGTGGGAAGGCATGTGAACGTACAACGGGAAACTCGGTGCGCAGTGAGTTGAGAAGCGTACAGCGCCCATGAGTCAGTCAGTGGCCCCCACACTGAGTGCAAGCAGACAGGACACAGTTAGTTTTGTGCAGTCAAAGTTCCCGGCCAGGCGTGCAGACCCGAGCAACATTTTTACGTATGGTTACGTCCATGATACGTATCCAGGAGGAAATTCATTTGGTTTCACATCCGTTTTCCCGTTCGTCTCCCCAACGTTCCCATGACGAAATTTTGTTACGTATTGTGAATGTCTTTGCACGACATGCAGGAATCCATGCGTGCAGTGCAGCGCGCCATCCTAATTCCACGAACAGCCTAATTTTAAGGTGTCGCACAACTAAATCCCGTACCAATTCAATACAAATTCACGTACGCCTTTAAATGCACTTAAAGAACAAATTAAAATAAGGCAAAATATCTGATCATCAACCCCATCCCAAAAAGCACGCTACTTTTATTTATACGAATAGCCATGCCTATTTGCTACCGCTTCCGCCAATACCAATAAATATGAATCTAAAGTAAAAATTCCATTTCAGCGAAGAAGTGTTATAAAATTAAAGGAGCTTTATAAATTGAATGTACGCAACAATGTTTATTGATTTAGTGTTTCCAGCTCGCTCGGGAGCTACGCAGCTCCCAAATTCAGATCAGAAGCAATTAATTAATTCATTCATTCATTCACACATGCTACAACACTACGAGCTTTATATTTTTCCATAGCAAAATTGGGTAAAATTCAGATTAAACGATTTCAATGAGCAATGAGCAATTGGCGAAAACTAAAAGGGGACATGATCGGAAAAGATAGAATATTCTTGGAGAGCACATGTTCTTGCGGCCACCAGCTACCCGCTACCAGGACGAATGATAATTCCAGGTTTCCACTCCCACATTGGTCTTTTTCCAGTTTTTTCTACTGTTTTGGGGGTTTCCAGGTTTTTCCAGATTTTCCAGGTTGCGGACACCCTGTACGGTGGTAGATATAAATACTTCTTTGGTACAAAAGTCTCACAAGCGACTGATCCCGAGTGTACATATCTCATCTAATCAGTCATTCACTGTTACTTATTGTCCGGCCTCCTTACTGCCGTCGTCATTACCCTCGTCGCCATCATCGTCCGGCTCCACGCTGCCGCGGTCTTCTTCCTCGTCACCATCATCGTCCGGCTCCATGCTGCCGCGGTCTTCTTCCTCGTCGCCATCATAGTCCGACTCCACGCTGCCGCGGTCTTCTTCCTCGTCGCGATCATCGCCCGGCTCCATGCTCCCGCCGTCTTCCTCATCCATCTTCTCTTCATCGTTGGTATCGTCGCCCCGCTCATCATCTTCTCTCGTCTCGTTGTCACGATCGTCATCTATTGTCTCTCCTAGACGCTCCGCCCTCTTTGTCATCCGCTTCAATATTCCTCCGATAAATGCAGACGGAGTAGTAGTTCCTAATTGACGCTTAAAATACTTTCTCTCAGTTATAATCTCTGCAAATTAATGTTATAATTGTATCAATATTTTTAGTGCATAATATCTTCGAAGTTGCCTCAAAACTACAGAAACTCACTTGATAGGCACTCCACAATTGGTTGGGGCAATCTAGCCTTGCCTCGACGGCCCTGAATGTTGAAATGTTTTAGAACGCCTGGCCTTGCTGTGAACTCCAGCATTGAAACGGTGGTCAGTCAGTCAGCTTCGGTATATCAGACTTAGCAATGCAGTATTGAATCTAAAACAAAAAAATAGTATAATTATATATTTATTACATTTTTCCGATCTTGATCTGGTAATATAAATGGCCTAATTAAGTACATAAAGAAATCGGCGGCAGCGTAATTAGCTGCTTACAATCAACTTACGTATTCGGCACGGACGTCTTCTTTTTTATCTAGCAACTGTGAGAAAGCCTCGAAAGCTCTGCGCGTTCGGACGGGCAACATGGTTAGAGAATCTGGGATGTCGATTTGCTGTCTTCCACTTGCAACTAGAGTCTTGAGCTCGAGTATATGCTCAAGTAGGAGGCCTATCCATTCTGTAATATAATAGTCAGTGAAATTGTAAATAATCAAAATGCAATACAAGGTCAGTGGTGACACAAATGCTGAACGACTTACTTTCAAGATGCTTGCAATGACACGGAGCTGTTGAAGTAGATGCCGCTGGCTCCAGACGAGCAGATAGGGCAGCTAGTGAATGAGCAGTAGAAGCAGCACCAGCCAGTGGACGAGCTGAAGCAGAGCTCGCTTGCGGACGAGCAGGAGAAGCAGCACCAGCTTGCGGACGAGCAGGAGAAGCAGCACCAGCTTGCGGACGAGCAGGAGAAGCAGCACCAGCTTGCGGACGAGCAGGAGAAGCAGCACCAGCTTGCGGACGAGCAGGAGAAGCAGCACCAGCTTGCGGACGAGCAGGAGAAGCAGCACCAGCTTGCGGACGAGCAGGAGAAGCAGCACCAGCTTGCGGACGAGCAGGAGAAGCAGCACCAGCTTGCGGACGAGCAGGAGAAGCAGCACCAGCTTGCGGACGAGCAGGAGAAGCAGCACCAGCTTGCGGACGAGCAGGAGAAGCAGCACCAGCTTGCGGACGAGCAGGAGAAGCAGCACCAGCTTGCGGACGAGCAAAAGCAGAGCTAGCTTGCGGACGAGCAGGAGAAGCAGCACCAGCTTGTTGAAAGGCAGAATTAGTAGCACAGGCTTGCGGGAGGTCAGAAGCACCAACAGTCTGCTCCTTATGTGAGGACGATGCAGCAGCTGATTTAAGTGAGCAACCAGTAGGTGGAGACGGACAAACAAAGGTTGGACACTTTTTTGCTTGCTTAGGTGTAGTGCTAGTAGTGTTGGAGTCAATAAAATATTCAACAGATCGTCGCTTTCGCTTAGAACTTGTGTCTGTGTCCGAAAACGTCCCAGAGTCTTTGGAGCGTCGCAGACGGTAAAGCAGGTACTCTAAGTCGTCTAAATTAAGTATTGGACACATTAGATAGTTTAAAAAACATAAAATGTAACAAAAATACAATATTTTAAACATTAACATAACCGTTTTCCAAGTGGATTTTTAAGACATTAAATCAGGGCCAGTCCTTGCCTACTTCGGCACTTTTTTTACAAGACGTAAGAAAGATGCATTTAGAGCATCATGAAAATTGTTAGGTAGAAAAGCAGTTTGCTTATCATTAGCTAACCAGGTGAGTGGCAACACAACTGAGCCATCATCAAACTCAGCAAGAGCAAATCGCTTCATTGTACTGAAATAAAATACTAAGGGCCTGGGCAAGCAAGATAATAATTTAAAGATCTAACTTGTACATCAAGGAATGCTTACACCTAAAATAGACCTTCAGTATGCCTTAGTGGGCAGGTCATCCATTCATTGAATGTTTCATGCACTGGAATGGCCATTACTTTGGCATATACATTAGACAAGTTAACCTTAGTTAGTTTTTTTGACAGATTTCGCACTCCAAGTATTCCTAAGTCAGAGGAGCTAAGCACACAGTTGTAAAAAGAGCGCTTTTCTGTAAACCGTTGAGCAACCAACCAGATACCATGAGCATCTTTAATAATGTTGCATACTTTGAGAACATTTCCATTTTGAGTGCTAATATAGCTATCACGGCGCCCTAGTCTGATGCAAGTGAAGCTAAAGTTCAAACACTTAAATTGGCACACATCACTGACATTTGTATCTATAGGAAGCACATTGCTGCTATGCTCCTTAGAGAGTTCAGGTTTTGAAGAGGTTGGCTTGCACTGACCTAAACATTGACCTTGTTCAAATACTCTGGCAACTGCTTGCTGAAGTGGCAAATTTGGCGTTCGCACTAGCCGCTTCACAAAGCGCATGAAATTTTCAAACTGGAAGCAGCTGACTTCATCTATATTATTGTGGGCAAGAACATCCTCAACCAAGTGTAACAATGAATGAACATTGTACACAGCAAATTGACAACCAAACAATTGGATGCCTCCTGTTATGAAGCTGCGACAAAGCTGACGCAAGTAGGCTATATATTCACCACTAAGATCCTTAATGTTAAGCAAAGTTACAATTACATGAAATGACAACAATAGGCTTTGAAATTCTAGATTTTCTACTGTTGAGCTAAAAATGAAAGGGACCAAGTACAAAAAAAACTGACGGACAACAGTAGCTTTCCACATTCCTAAGTGCTGTAGAAGAGATGGCTTACGAGAAAAGTCACTAGGGATATAAAGCCGAATGTGTAATAACAACCTGTCTATCTGACTAATAATTCCTTGGGATACTTTAAATGGCTTGGGTCCTTCTTTCAGAAGCTTTAAAAGCATAGGGCCAATGCCACGATAAAGTAAATGCATAGGATCACAAGGAAAGCCATTGACCATATCTATAGCTAGATCCTCAAAAGGTGAGGCTGCATGGTGGTGCTCTGGTTGCAACTTCAAACGAAATGAACTATCAGTTCGAATAGCAGCATCAAGTTCAAGAAAAACTACTGCCCTTCCCTTGTTCAGGGTCTGAACATATTCAGTGGTACCTTTTTGTTCACAATGGTCACAGCCAAAGAATGCACTATGTGCCTTTACACATTTAACAAATCTACGAGCTGGAGTGTCACATGACATAGTCTAGAATAACCTTGCGTTTTTTCCCAAGAAAACATTTGCCAGAAGCAAGGACTTGCAACTCAGCAATAAGTGGTCGAAGAAATTTTTCAGCACTCTGGGGCTTTTTCTCTCCATAATATAGACCAACAAGAAATGTAGATGAAGGAATATTAGATAATGCAGCAACAATAGGCCAAAAACCACTGACAGAACTATTAAAAATTGGCAATCCATCGACACAAAGTATTATGTGTATTTCATCCAAATTAAGAATAGTATTATCTTGTTCTTTTAACTTAAAAACTTCACTAATACCATTTTCAACACCAAAATGTTGATATTTTCCTGGTTGGACATCAACTAGATTTGATTTGCCTTTACACTGAAGCAAATTTCGAGGATCTGTTGGCAGCATAGGGTGATATGGTTTTAAAATAAAGCATATCTTTGATTGCAGCATGAGTAACATTGTGGTCAATAAAAACGCTTCGAAGTCTATTAGCTAAATCAAGGTCTTGTTCAAAACTGTCATCATCAGCACTTGAGTCTTTTTCTGAATCTGAATCATCTTCACAATCAATATTAGATGCTAGGCCTACTGAATCATTGTCACTCTCTTCAAGATTTCTAACTGTTTGCTCCCAGTTTATAGGCCCATTGTCACTCTGATCTTGCTCTCTAGGTTGTAAATTTGATTCTTGATCATCATGGCTAGGCCTAGATTCAACTTCTTGATTGTGGTATTCAGCCATGATGATGTCTTGCTGATCAATTGTGTCATCATCACTGCTACTAGAATTTGTGACAACACATATTTTCATCAAACTTTTGGATTGCTGTTTGAATGACTGCATTGTTCAGTGACTAGGTTTTCTATAAGTATAAGCCTTGAAGAGAAATTAAAGATGTTTATGAAAATTAGAAAATTAGTTCTCAATAAAAGTCACTTTAAATTTATACTGTATTGCAAACTGTGAAATCAGTTATTATTATACCTAGCTAGTTACAATTATCAGTGTTATCACTAACACTAACTAACTACCCAATTGATAAATTACATTATAAAAAATTGACATTGTAGGCCTATTGTATGGAGAAATACTAAAATGTAGTCATGGCATGTAAACTAGTAAAGAAAAACAGATTTAACATAAAGAATAGTGCTTCGGATTTTACTAGCTTATGTAACTATTATTTGCTATTACAATTTGAATTACACCACCAAGTGTTGCTGAGAATAAGTAATAATTCAAATTATTAGAATTAATTATTTCTAATTCAGATGGTAAAGGTGTAACGGAAAGCGGAAAATTTTGAGACAGCGAGACACGCACGAAAAGTGGTTTAAATTTTTTCAACACAAACAAATCTGAATTTGTAATTCAAAAATCTATACACAATATTATTAATTGCATTTCCAAAACCATTTTTTTATTTATTTAATTATTTTTCTTGCAATATCCCATAAATTAAATTTTCTTTCGTCTTAGTTTTTGTACGCGTTCTCTTATACGAATCTGTTTCGTATTCTATGGAACCTATTTTTTCTAGGTCCCAAAAAGCTAACTAAGACATGCTGAAATTCTCGTTTAGCATATACTTCCTATAAAGCACAGTATTATCGATCACTAGTAAAGTAAAAAGGGAACTAAAATGCATGTTGAAAATTGGTGATGTAGTTACGTACGGGAGACCCATGGGCAACGTAAAAATGTTGCTCGGGAGACTGAGGGTCTGCAGTCCAGGCCATCACAGGCAGCTATTCTGCTTACTGACAAACTCAATCTGTTATAGTACAAGTTGTAATGTCCTACCTGAATGGCTCCCAATCGGCTTCGGTGGCGCCCGGCATTCACCCGACAAACGGCCTTCAGCAGCGAGTCCACACTTTTCTTCTTGATGGTGCGCATTCTCCGCAGGTGAAGGACGGTTGGCGTGCTGTCCACTTCTGGGTCAGTGACCACCTGGAGGAGAACGGCGTCATACCATTCGCCACTGTACTCTGCCCTCACCTCAATTCTCGTAGCTGAGTACAGTTCCGAAGGCTCCATGCTGGCCCAGTCAAAATCCTGGTATTCACCAAGCATAATCTCCGTCTCATCTACTTCTAAAATTTCACCATCATTAGAGAAAAATACAATATAGCGATTGGACTGCATTTTAAGCTTTTATAATAGCTTCAATATAAGAATTTGAGAGATTAAGTAGCTAGAAATTTTCTAGAGACTAAAAACTTGCTCAACAAAGATTGATATACGAGCTACGTACGTGCAGATATGCTCCGTTGGGACCCCGCACGCCTACTATGCATATGCTGAGCCTACAGCAGCTGACAACAGAATTAATTTCTTTCATGTGTATTTTTTAACTAAATAGCTAAATAATTTGGGATGCGTTATCAACAATGTATGCTGTCTTGTAACCGTCTCTCATATAAACGATTTGTACGACTCGTGCGCACTACTCTTTTATTTCGAATTATTAAGACAATATTTTAAGAGGCAAGCTGCAAGTAAAGTACTGTAACTTTGCAACAACTAATGACAATTGAGAGATGAGGGATGAGACAGTGTGAATAAGATGGGTGAGACTGCAGTTGAGAGAAGAGACAGTTGGAAGATGATAAGTGATGAGACAGTTAAGAGATAAGACAGTTGGAAGATGAGTGATGAGACAGTTGAGAGATGAGTGATGAGACAGTTGAGAGATGAGTGATGAGACAGTTGAGAGATGAGACAGTTGGAAGATGAGTGATGAGACAGTTGAGAGATGAGTGATGAGACAGATGAGAGATTAGAAATGAGATAGGGATGAGAATCGAGATAAGACAGGTATAGAGTTGTGAAATTGAAGGAGTGAATTAAAAGACAGCGGTATATAGTCAATTCTCACTTCTCAATCAAAGTAGCTAATAGATGGTCACTGCAGTTACTGCGGCAAGCGAAATGTATGACAAGGAAGGACTAATGATGTTCGAGAGCGTAATACGTAATTTTTTATGCCAGCTTACACATAACATGTACGCATACATGCAGGATTATAACATGTGATTTTCATGTCTACGAACCAGGCCTTGTTTTATTACGTTAATCAGTAATAATATAAAGCTGCAAATCGGTGTATCGTAATATGGCAATATAAGAGCTATGATTCCGATTCAGACTGGTATAACTGTCCTTTGATTTCTCAAATTTCTCAAGGTTTCACATACTAATACTATATGTATATACAAAACTATTCCTTATTGTCAAGTCAACAACTACGGAAATCCAACCAGTGCCAGTGGCACACAAAAAGTGAAGGCGACGATGAAAAATTATGGCTTGTGTATTTTTTGTGTAAATGTGTATTTTTTTTAAATTTATTTATTTAAAAATGTGCGCGTGCGTATTTGTGCATAAATATTGAACACAACATTGATACAGTTATTTATAAATTACAAGCTAATAGGCCTAAACAAAAGATAGATTGTTTGCTTGCTTTAAGTTTAACATTGCAATTATGAGTATGGCTAATAGTTCCACAGTTCACAGTTCTTGTTGTCGACTGCATGGCTGCTGCAGAGTTTCATTCTTTTGTATGTACTGTACTGTTAAATTGTCTGTTGTTGATGATCAATGTAAATTAAACAATGTATGTTATTCAAACAATGAATGTAACTTTATGTAACAGGTTCATAGCAACTTAATTGTCACGTCGGTCGTCGGTCAATTCAATCACATGATTCTATAGATTGGCGCCAGTCAGTCAGCCGGCTTGGTCAGCCGGTCCCAGTCAGCCGATCTGCTGCCCTGCAGCGATTCACAGGACGCCCGGCTGCGATATAAAATATGGGTTTCAGTTTCATTTAGCTTATTTAGCTCGGTTATCAGATCAGATGCGTTAATAAATATTCTAATAATAATAATATTCAAAAGCGACTACTCACATATGGGTCCAGGCCCGCCGCTATGCGGCGAGCTCTGGCCATCCGAATCATGGCCAGATTCACACGACGCGTCGCTTCATTCAGCGCGTCCTGTGCCCGGCGCCGTGCGGGCGTCCAGGCCACTGTCGCCGCCATCTCTTCCGCAGCGACGAGGCACGACTGGATGGCCTCATCCAGTTTGGTGGCGGCATTGGCCAGAATGTTAGCCCGGAACGGTGCCGGGAACAAATGAAAGTGGAACTCATTGTAGACATCAAGGCCACGGACATGGCATTGGCTGCTGTTGATGCTGTTGCTGTCGCTGCTGTTGTTATTCATTTTTATTTGTTGAAGGAAGGTTGAAGGAAGTTAGTTGAGGGAATTTTAGTGATCTGGTGGGAGAAGTTGCAACTATAAAATTGCTCAACAACGATTGATCATCTATTTATATATGAGCCATACGTGCAGATATGCCACAGGTGGGTCCCCGCCTTCTCAAAGATTTATTGGACACAAGCCAATGAAAACGTGCCCGCGCCGCGCGGAATCCGACAGAGCCAATCCGAGCCAAGAGCGAGCCGAACCGGCTCGAGCCGAGCCGAGCGAGCCGAGCCGAGCGAGCCGAGCCGAGCCGAGCCGAGCCGAGCTGAGCCAACTCGACTCGAGTCTCGACAAAGGCAAGTAAACTAGCAATTGTAGTAAATTAGTGAATTGTAATTTACAGACTTCTAGGCTATAGTAATATTATTTTCCCGGGTTAATTTACAGCAATTTTATTTTCAATATATCCCATCTATTAGCCTTTGATAACCATCACTTACTCACAAAATGTCTAAAAGACGGACTAAAGGCGACACGAACCAACGACGAAAGTTTCAAAATTGGTTCACAAAGAACCTACTTGACTTTGCGGACAGTGATGTAGAAATGGACCAAGTGAGTTTTCAATTTTTATTGAGTTTCTATTTAAGTTTCATGCAAGTTTGTGAAGAAATTTGACGAGGGTGGGGCAGACAGGCAGGATTGACAGGGTGATAGGTTTGATTGATTGCCTCGAATTTTATGCACAGTTTCATCGTCTTCTTTTTTTCCTCTTTATTTTCAATCAGGAGGTTGCATCTTCCCATGCAGATGGCGCAAGCCTCATTCCACCTGAGGATTCGCGGCCTGATTCTACCAGTGCCGGTGTCAATGCCTGTGACCCCATGCATTTATCAGCTATTAACGAGGCTTTCGACGAAAGTGAGGCTGATGAGTTCGACTACGCCGATCACTTGTCAACAGATGCGGAAGATGGGGACCCAGGCCAAACAGCAAAGCCATCATTGGAGAGCCTGAATGAGGAGCTTCTAATATTCTTCGTTCGTTACAACATCTCACATCGAGCGATGCAGTTCCTGCTCAATGCTCTAGTCTGCCGAGGCCTGCCGGTCGCAAGAACAGTGCACCGTCTGCGCAAAGAACCTTCGGCTGAAGCAGTACAAATACAAAAGTACACCATGGGTAGTGGACACTTTTCCTACATCGGTATTGCTTCGAACCTGGCGTTCCTGATTCGCGGCGGCATGTTGGATCTTGGAAATCCGGAAGCCACCCAGAATGACAGAGCAAGGTTGGAACTGGACATTGATGTTGGCATTGACGGAATGCCGATTTACAATTCGTCAAATTACGCGGCATGGCCTATTATCGTTAAGTTTTCGAGGTTCTGTCGCCCACTTCCTGTTGCTGTGTATGCTGGGTTGGGTAACCCACCTCTTACCGAGTACCTGGCCGACTTCATCAAGGAGCTGCAGTCCTTCATGACCGACTTTGTCGAAGTTAATGGGGTGCTAATCCACATCAGGAACATCACGTTCATTTGCGACACGCCAGCGCGGTCCTTCATCACCGCAACTTTGGGCCACAACGCACATCACGGCTGCCCCTACTGCAGAGTGGTAGCCCAGACGGTCGACCGGCGAATAGTCTACCCTGTCGAAGTCGGAGAGTGTCGCACAGCTGAGGATTATCGTTTTAATAGGTGCGTGTGTGTGCATGGGGTTGTGTGTATGTGTGTGTGCTTTTGCGAATTTTGTATACCAGCTTATACATCTGTATACGCCTACATGGCAGGATATATGACATGTTTTTTACATGTCTACGAACCTGACCTGACGTTGTCTTAATACGTGAATCAGTTATCATATAAATGTGCAAATGGCTGTATCGGGATATGGCAACTAAAGAAATGTGATTCCGATTCAGACTGTCTATATAATGGCTGTCCTTTTAAATCTCAAAAATGATTCACATACTATATACAATATAAAATATACAATATACAATATAAAATAATATACAATAGTTCGATTCCCGACTCCACTGAAAAAATTTGTGTCCTTTAGCAAGACACTTAACTCTGCAGTGCTTCAGTTCACCCAGCTGTTAAATGGGTACCAGCTGTTGTGCCGCAAGTTACCGAGGAAAGTGGACTCTTTTAGAGTTGCAACGAGATGTGAAGCTTTTGTATATTTTTTATCGGCGATGACCGGCCGCGAGTTAGTATATAGCGAACAGGGGAGAGTGGTGGAAGGAACATAGACATAGACTAAAACGGACTAAAACGAGTAAGATAAAAGTGCAATAAACAAGTTGTGATGCAAAACAAGCACGTTAAAGTTCATCGGGTCATTCCATAGAGTTAAGGTTAAACGCCACCTCATCTTCCACCTTCGAATCGAATCGGCGGGATGCCTCGGTTAGCACGCACTGGGTAGCGGGGCTCTGGTCTCTCGTTTGGCTTGCCGATCACGCTCTGATGGTCATGAAGGAGGTCGCCCGGCTGATTTTCGACAGGCTGTTCAGTTTGCTGCTGCTCGTTAGGCCGGTGCGGTGCGGACTCATCAAGCGGGTGCTGTCCTGGGTCAGTTGGCTGCCCCTCGATAACAGGGCTGAGCTGGTCAGCGTGAGCTAGTGTGACCTGGCCTCCTTGCCGCGCGATCAGTGCTGTGTTGGTGCCCTTCTGGGCGACGAACTCGGCTCGCTCTTGGACCTGCTTGCCGCCGGGCGTATACCAAACGCTCGCTCCGATTGGCGTCTGCATGGTAATAGGGTTGCGTAGCTGCCGTCCCATGAGCTGCGCCGGGCTCTGCAGCCGGCCTGCGTGCGGTACGCACCTATAGTTCAGCAGCAGCCTGGACAGGAATGAGTCATACGTTTCCGACTGCTGGTCCCACGCTTTCGATGCTCTCTTGATGGATTGCACCATCCGCTCTGCTAACCCGTTTGATTGCGGATGCCGCGGCGGCGTCTTCAGGGCTCGACAGCCGATTCTCTCTAGCCAGGTGAGGAGATTCGCGTCGTGGAACTCGGCAGCGTTGTCGCTGACGAGCACGTGCGGCACTCCGGTTCTCGCGAAGACAGACTGCAATACCCGCTTAACGGTTGCCGCGTCTCGGTTCGGCACCCGCACAGCCTCTGGCCAGCCAGACATCGCGTCGACCAGAATGAGCAGTAGTCCGACATTCGGCACACTCGCGTGGTCCATATGCACTCTGTGCCAGGGCTCCTGCTCCTCCGGCCACCGGTGGACAGTCGCTGTGCTTTTTGGTCGAAGTCTTGAGCAGGTTGGGCAGCTGTGGATGAATGCCTCCACGTCGTTGCAGTAGCCTGGCCACCAGGCGGAGTTCTGAAGGCGAGCGCGAGTTGAGCTGGATCCTTGATGCGTATCGTTGTGCACCAGCCGGAGTGCTTTTTGTCGGAGTACGGCCGGAATTACCACGCGATCGCCGTAGCAGAGAACTCCGTCCTCCACAGTCAAGGTGTTTCGGGCCGCTTTGAAAGGCTTCTCGGCTGGTGAGCAGTTGGACCATCTGTTAGTGGCGACTCGCCTCATAATGTCCGTCAGCAGCATCTCCCGCAGGGTTTCTTCCCTGAGCTCCTGCCATGGAATTACGGCTTCTCCCGTCCAGTGGATGACGCTTTCTACCTGCTCGCCCTGACTCTCCGAGTTGTCGTTATCGAAGTCCAGCCTTGTTAGCGCGTCGACTTGCGGAATCGACTCACCCTTTGTGTAGGTGATGTCGTAGTCAAATGCCATCAGCTTTATGGCCCACCGAAGCAGCCTTGCGTTTGCGACCTTCGGTAGCTGGCGCCTCGTGCCAAAGATAAACTCCAGCGGGCGGTGGTCGGTTCTCAGCGTGAAGTGCGACCCCAGCAGGAATTGCTTGGCTCGCTCCATGGCCCAGACGATTGAGAGCGCCTCTCTCTCGATGTTGGAGTAGCGAGTCTCAGCGCTACTCAACCGTCGACTGAAGTACATGACCGGGTGTCCGGCCTGAGATAGGACCGCTGCAATTGCCCTCTCGCTGGCGTCGGTGGTGAGCGTCGTCTCCTCGCGCTTGTTGTAGGGCTGGAGCACCGGTTCTCGGCTGAGAATGTCCTTGATCAGTGAGAAAGCGGCTTGCTGAACAGGACCCCAGTTGAACTCTGCTGCTCGGCCTCGTAGCTGATTTAGCGGTTCGACGACATCTGAGTAGCTCTTGATGAATCGACCGAAGAAATTGGCGAGTCCCAGGAAGGACTCCAGTTGCTTCTTGTCCTTGGGAGGCTTCACAGAGCGAATTTTTCTCACCAACTCCGGATCCGGGGTTATTCCTGAGGCGCTGATTCTGTAGCCTAGGAATGAAATTTCTGTTGCTCTTAGATTCGACTTGTCCAGGTTGATGGTCATTCCAGATGACTGCAGAGTTTGCAGTACGCGTTGCACTTTCTGATTGAGCTCGGAGTCGGACTTTGCACCCAGTAGAATGTCATCCTGGTAGACAATCTTACCGCTGATGTCTTCCAGGATTGTCTCCATGGCTTTCTGGAAAATTGATGACGCTGACTTCAGACCAGGCACCAGTCTCTTGTACTTAAAGAGGCCCAGTGGCGTTGAAATGGTGGTCACTTCTCGGCTGTCCTCGTCCAGCTCGATCTGCAGGTAGGCGTCCGAGAGGTCGAGCTTGGCAGAAAGCGTCATGCCAACGATTTCGGAGAATATTGTCTCCATTTCCGGCATCGGGTAGGTGTCGTTGCAGATCTGGTGATTCACTCCTGCCTTGAAGTCGGCGCATACTCGCACTTTCCCATTGGGCTTCAGGACGTTGACAATGGGGGACGCCCACTGGCTGCCCCCGGCAGGGACCTGCTCAATGATGCCTTCAGACTCCATGCGCTGCAACTCACGTACCACCAGGTCTTTGAGGTGCAGTGGCACTGATCGTGCGGCGCAGTAGAACGGTTTGGCTCCCTCGATGAGTCTGATTTTGGCCTGGAAGCCTTTGAGACAGCCGAGCTGCTGTATTTCGTTGATGGTCACGGCGTTCTCCTGCAGCTTGATGTTGTCCATTCCGAGCAGTTCGTGCTTCTTTTCCGCAACGGTGACGACCAGGTCGACTGCTACGAATTTGGAGTCGGTCTCGAGTGACGCAGTGAACTCGCCCAGGCAGGCAATGCTGGAACCGTCGAACTGCCGCAGAGTTTTCTTGCACTTGCGCAGGGCTGGGCGGCCGACCTGACGCCAGAGGTTCTGAGGAATGAGGCTGACCTCCGCCCCGGTGTCGACCTGCATTGGCACGCCGCAGCCATTGATCTTAATGGTCCTGAAAAGGCCAGTCTGCTGCGCTGGGGCCTACGGCGTACACCTCTGCTTCCTCAGCGGACTCTGTTGTCTCCAAATGGACAGCTCGGGATCTGCAAATCCGCGAAGTGATTCTTTTTCTGGCAGTTGGTGCACTTTTTGCCGTACGCCGGGCAGCTGCCCCGAGGGTGGCTGGCGCCACAGAATCTGCATTTGGAGATTGCCGATGTTCTTGGAGGTGACGAGCTCTTCTGCTGGCCGTTGAAAGCGATGTCCGCAGTCGCGGGAGCGTGGTATTCCCTGATTTGCTCTAGGTGTTGTAGGCTCTGCAGAATGCTGTCTAGCAACATGTCGCCTTCTTGCAGCCGCTCGAGGATCCGCTTCTTGTGTTCAGGCGAGTTCAGACCATCGATGAGTCGCATGACGATCATGTCGTTTTCCTTAGTTTGCTTGCTGCCCAGTGTCTCGAATTCACATAGCGATGCAGCAGCTCTCAACCTTCTGAAGTACGCCATGACGCTCTCTCCCGACTCCTGCCTCAAGTTGAGGAATTTCGTGCGCTCAGCGATGACGAGGCGCTTCTTAGGGCGAATTGTGCTGTCGACGAGCTCTTTGATGTCGTCAAACATCATTTCGTCCAGCTGTTTGGGCGCTGCCATGAGGGACAGGGTGCGGATTGCATGGAGTCCCGCCTTTGATAGAAACAAGTCTGTTTTGTCTCGAGCTTGGTCAGAGTCGGAGATCTTCTTCATGCGTGCTGTTGCCGATAGCTGTTGCATCCATGCCTCGGCCATCTCTGCATTTTCCAAATCGAGCTCTTGGCTCTGTTGTCTGGCTGCTTGCGACGCCATTGTTGTGCCGCGAGTTACCGAGGAAAGTGGACTCTTTTAGAGTTGCAACGAGATGTGAAGCTTTTGTATATTTTTTATCGGCGATGACCGGCCGCGAGTTAGTATATAGCGAACAGGGGAGAGTGGTGGAAGGAACATAGACATAGACTAAAACGGACTAAAACGAGTAAGATAAAAGTGCAATAAACAAGTTGTGATGCAAAACAAGCACGTTAAAGTTCATCGGGTCATTCCATAGAGTTAAGGTTAAACGCCACCTCACCAGCATTAGCTGGGGTAATTGAAGGTGGGTGTATGGCGTCCCCCCAGTCCATGGACTGAACAGCCGTACGCAGCCTTCAGATGCGCCGCGCATTAGCTGCGGCTGTGCTGTCGATTGGGGCAGGTGTAATCAATTATTATTATTACTAGTCTTTATCGCCAACAACTACTGCAGGGAATCCAACCAGCGGCATGAACCAAGTCCGCTCCTGTCACTGCCAGGCTTGCAACTACCTGATGCTTGCCCACCGGAGCCAATGCACCTGCTCTTTCTAGGCGTCGCTAGGCGTCTTTTCACCTTCCTCTTTGCGGTGGATGACGGACGGCGGCGCAAAATTAGGCCGGATCAAGTTTCCGCTCTTTCTGATTTTGCCGAATCACGTGCGCTATATACACCGACAAATTTCCAAAGACGCCCTCGGAGAATCGACCGAGAACTCGGACATTTCAAAGCCAGCGAGTTCCGCACGTGGACTTTGTATGTGGGCCCGTATTTTTTTCGCAAATTTCTGCCAACAGAGTTGTACAGGCATTTTCTTCTATTTCACTTTGCCTGTTATGTTCTTTGCTCTGATAGCCCACAGCCTGAACTTCTTGATGCCGCTGAATCTGCCATGAAACTTTTTGTGTATGACGCAGCTCAACTGTACGGCAACAGTTTCATGACTCACAATGCTCACGTTCTTTTGCACTTGTTTCAATACGCGAGGCAACGTGGAAATGTGTCCAACTTTTCGGCCTTTCCATATGAGAACTACCTCTCTCACTTAAAGGGTCGCCTTCGAGTAACGCGCTTTGTATCATCTTGCTAAATCAAATGCTTTCACTTCGCGACTTACTAGTCAGCAACCCAATTAAGCCCATTAAGTACTCTGTTAAGATGCCCGACAACTGTTGCATCGTGAATGGCTCAGTTGTTCGGGTTACTTCTGTTCTTGGTGACCAAGTAACTGGCAATATTCTGTCGCTGCAAAAGGACTTGTATGACTATCCATATCCGTCCTCAAAACTGGGTATCGGAGTCTATTGTAAAACACGATCTTTTGTTACTGGCACTCCCCACAGGAAGTGCTTTCTGTTCCCGCGCGAGACCGGAAAGGCATGGCTGGTGATTCCTCTCTCTGGTGTTGATTAGTGGAATCGCATTCTGTTCCACCCTTGTCAGCAAATGAAATTTTGACTGTTAATGTTTTGCATCAATTTGACTACAGACATAAAAATGTACAAATGTAAAAAAGTGTATACTCCCAGAGTTGCAAGCATAAACTCGTATGTAACTCAGAAGTATAAACTCACTGTATGAACTCAAACGTACGGATCAGAGACAAGACTAAGATATTGAGCAGCAAAGTCCGAATAGCAAAATAAATACCGGGAATGATAAGCGATAAGGTTTATTTGAGGCGGTGTGTGGTCTCCGATAACAGGAGTCCATTTTTCTTGCCGTTTGTTGCCTGAAGAGCGCGTTGACACTTTAATGCCAAAACTTTGTTCTTTCGCACATTTTTACGAAATTCTTAAATCGAATTTAATATTATAAGGCATTCGAAAGCGTGTCATTATCTTCGTAATTGCTTTTATTGTACGCGTGTTTAGCAACAAGCATGCTTCCAGAATCACTTAATTCCCATTAATTGAAGTGACTGCTAGAAACGGTAAACATCTAGCTAGTAGAGCTCTTCTGCATAGTCACAGGACTTGAACGGCCAAAAGAGGAAGGAGCAGCTCAAATAAAAACGGATAAACTGATGACTGGTCTCCCACCACAGACAGAAGGAAAGCCTTATCTTATCCATTTGGTCTGTGCTCCCAGAGACTTCTAGAAATAACAAGTCTGTGTGCTCCCCTCCCCACCCCACTTGATCGGTCCCACCCAAACCCGTTCAGAGTCATTACACAGGAAATTATTTTGCGATTTATTTTCATCACAAAAGTATTTAATATTTCATGGATATGAGTGATCAGTGGCTAATATCTGACTGCGGAAGTGCAGACACAGCAGCGCCCGGTTTAAAAATTCGTTTAAAGCGCGTATCGACCGCCCTCAATGAGGTGAGAATTCAGAGGCAGCAAATTATTTGAGATTGTAAAAAGTTTACAACTTTTCCTTTATTCTTTTGTTATATTTCTATTGTACACTCACGTATTGCACGCATACATTGCCAGACTTCCCAACGCGCTGATCAGGTCAGGGTGACCTGCGAAACTGGCCCGGGACTTATAGTCCGATTCAAGCGACATTCTTGCGCAATTCCATCAACGGCTGAACTTCAGGTGAATGAGAACGTATGTTACCTGACCTGCCTGTTCATAAACTTGTCCTTCTAAGTATTCTCCTTCTCCCCTCTGCAACTATAATCTCCCACTATAATCTTTGCATGTAGGCCCCGCGTCTTAATTTCTGTTATGCACATTCTCATGTCTCATGAGAAAAAATTAAAGATGTTTAATTTTTCAGACTAACAAACGCGCTGTCCCTGAGGTCAACGTCGAATTATCCTTCTCCGACAGCGAGGAAGAGGGCGAAGGCAACTCACGCGTGGATCAATCTTTACGAATCGCCCTAGCAGTATGTCGATTAGAGGTTCGTCAATCAATTGAGTGCGATTGGATGGTGTGGCTGTATAAAGCTGATTTAGGGGCAAAGTTTCCTTTTCTGTAATCGTTTTTCTTTGAGTAACTTAATGAGAGAGGAGAGGATTAAGAGGGAGTAAAAAGTAGAGGCCGATTAAGTGAGATGAGATGCAAACGAGATGTCAGCAAGCAAGTGAAATGTGAGAGAGGTGATGGAGAGAAGGGCGATTTAGAAGCATGAAAAAAACAAATTAAATCGTGTTTAACTGCACCCCCGCACAGCCTTTGCCTGACCCGACCGTTAAGAAGAGGCCGGCTCAGAGGCTCAGCCGATCTAGTGTCGATTATCGTCCCCCGACATCCACTAGAGATACAACCGAGCGCATACTGGGCATCAACGGGAAGACAGACACCGCGATCGCTGTTGCACCTGCGGGCGAGAAGGGACTGGGCGCCTTTGCGAGAATCAACCTAGCTGCGGGGGCGTTTGTCGATGAATTCGCCGGAATCCTGCTGAACGAACAGGAAGCGATTAGACGCGAATGTGAACCTAACTCCGACTGGATGCTATTTGAGTTTAAAGTTAACGGCAAATTATGGGTAATTGACGCCAGCAACAGTGATGGATTGGGAAGGTACCTGAACCATTTTTCTACTGCTCCCAACTGTAAAGCAAAGCTCATTATTATCGACCAGGGGCTGCGACCCGTCATTTATTTCGTGACAAATAAATTTGTTGCAACGGGCACAGAACTGACGTTCGACTATACGACTGGTAGAGGTATCGATAATGATGATCTTGTGAAGAACCCATGGCTTCGAGACTAGAAAGACACGCATGTTATTATGACTCGTCGCTTAGTTTATTTTGCTAAATCTTTAATCATGTAACAATATGTTTTATTATGTATATTCTTTATTACAAATAAAGCAATGGCGCATTGAGAAAATTGTTACTTTTCTGAAAAGTTTCTCGGAATTTGTGTCCTAATTTTTTTAATCGCTTAATGTACTCGTACTCATTGGCATAATAAAGTAATAAAGCAAACAGGATGCTCCAGAATCACTCCGCATTAATTGAAGTGCAACTACCGCTAGCCAAATGTCGGCCCCAATGCATGCCCAAATTATTTATTTCATCATCAAGCAAGTAAATATAATTTAATAGTTTTATAACTCAGCAAATATCTTTTCCTAACAGACTGTACAAATCTGTACAAATCTGTACATATTTTTATTTTTCGAGACAAATAAGAGTATTTTAGAGGCAGAGTTCTGCGGAAGTTCGGAACTGACTCGCGCCCCCAGTCTTTTAGGGATCTAAAACCAATTGAGGTGAGTCACAGGACTTGAACAGCCAAAAGAGGAAGGAGCAGCTCAAATAAAAACTGATAAGAATATTTAGAACGTAATGCATGTGGGTCTCCCCACCACAGACAGAAGGAAAGCCTTAACTTATCAATTTGGTCTGTGCTTCCCACCCGATCAGTCCCACCCGATGTGCCACGGCGTTCCTGCATGGCTTTCGAAGTTTCGGAGAAGGGCAATGGGGAATTTATGAACAGGGACTATTTTACTTCGATAGACTTAAAGTTGTTTTAAAAAAGCTTGAAAACTTCATGATGAGCTTGAAGATGAACTTTCCTTCATCATGAGGAAATCATTTGAAATCATGAAACCAACTCAGTCGTGTGGGAAATCATTTCTAGATTGATTTTCAATTGAATCCGACTTGATAAACTGTGCTCAAATCTATTGGGACACCGACGACAGCCATATAGTACTGACATAGTCAGAGTTAAGATAAAATTTTCTAGGTGACTTTCCAGGTTAATAAGTTCGAGTCAAATAAATTTGATGATGATCCCCCAGTTGATGATGATCCCCCAGTTGATGATGATCCCCCAGTTGATGATGATCCCCCAGTTGATGATGATCCCCCAGTTAATGATGATCCCCCAGTTGATGATGATCCCCCAGTTGATGATGATCCCCCAGTCGAAAATGATCCCCAGTTGACCATGATCCCCAAGTTGACAATGATTCCCAGTTGACAATGATTCCCAGTTGACAATGATCCACAAGTTGACAATGATCCACAAGTTGACAATGATCACTCAGTTGATTATGATCACCCATTTGACGATGATCCCCCATTTGATGATGATCCCCCAGTTGATGATGATCCCCCAGTTGATGATGATCCCCCAGTTGATAATGATCTCCCAGTTGATGATGATCCCCCAGTTGATGATTATTCCCCAGTTGACAATTATCCCCCAGTTGACCAAGATCCGCCAGTTGACAATGATCACCCAGTTGACAATGATCCCCCAGTTGACCATGATCCCCAAGTTGACAAAGATTCCCAGTTGACAATGATCACTCAGTTGATTATGATCACTCAGTTGATTATGATGATTATGATCACCCAGTTGACAATGATCCCCCAGTTGACAATGATCACCCAGTTGACAATGATCCCCCAGTTGACAATGATCCCTCAGTTGACAATGATCCCACAGTTGACAATGATTCCGAGTTGACAATGATCCAAAAGTTGACAATGATCACTCAGTTGATTATGATCACCCAGTTGACAATGATCCCCCATTTGATGATGATCCCCCAGTTGATGATGATCCCCCTTGACTTACTTGACTTATCTGCAGGGCGGTCCGACGGACGCAGCGGGGAGGCGGGAGTCGCCCATTCCGCTAATCCCTGAAAGACCCGCAATCGGCCGATGGCGCGGGGCCAGTCAGGGAGGTCCGTGTTCGGTCCTTCCTGCAGCTTGTTCCTCGCTGGGGAAGAAAGAGGCTCGTCTGGTAGCCCTTAGGAACCGGACGAGCCGCGGGATGTTCTCGGATCTGCAAACATCGTCCATGGATGGGTTTGGTCCGAGGTGATTAAGCCTCTCTCTGGTGAAGAAAGGGCAGTGGCAGACGAAGTGCAGGGCATCCTCGTCCTCAAGGTTGCAGAAAGGGCACAGCTCACTCCGGAGGTCTCCACGGAGGAAACAGTGTCTGGCGTAGCAGCCATGGCCCGTGAGGGTCATGGTGAGGGCCCGGATGTCCTTCCGGGTCTGGTTCAGAAGGACCTTCCGGAGCCGAGCGGATGGCACTGGAACTGCCGCTTTGGATTGGCGGCAGTTAGTGGTGCTTCTCCACCGGGTAAGATGGAGGTTGGCGGTCCAATCATTAATCTGACGATAAATGACGGTGCTCGGAATCGGAGCCGGGGGGGAGGGGCCCGGCGCAGAGCTGGCTCCTCCCTGCTTGGCCAGGTGGTCAGCAAGCTCGTTACCAGGGAAACCGGCGTGCCCTGGTATCCACTGAAGTCTGACGGTATTCTTACCGGCCAGGTTATTGAGCTGCCGGACACAGTCGTGTGACAGAGGGCTTGCAGAGCAGCCTGACTGTCCGAGTGAAAGATGATAGTCCTGCCTGAGATGTTTTTCTCATTCAACTCCGCAGCGCAGGAGCTGATGGCCAGGACCTCGTTCTGGAAAACGCTCGAGGATTTTCCAGTGTGTTGGGCGTGTGTGGCGACAACACGTCCGTTGATAAGGATACAGACCCCGAAGCCAGCGGAGCCATCCTTCATGGATCCGTCCGTGTAGCAGTGGACCTCCTGGGTGTTCCAGTGGTCGCTAACTTGGTCCCTGGTGGGGATGAGAACCTTAAAGCGCTGAAGGAGGTTGAGCGAGCACGGTTCACCGTCCGTAAGGACATTGATTCCGTTGCTCGCACCCAAGTCTCTCAGGCAAAGGTCCGTGTGCGGCAGGAGCTTTCGCTTCGCTGCCGCTCGTTGGGGGACGAAGCGCACACCGGCATCAAGGAGACGCCGGGCGGTTTTTGCCGCCTCCCCGCGGATAAAGATATCGAGCGGGAGGATGTTCAAGAAGGCGTTGAGGCCATCGAAGTGGGCGGATGGCGGGGCGCTCATGATCGTCCGACATGCGCGACCTTGCACTCTCCGAAGAGTCTCATGGCAGGTCTTAAGCTGCAGGGCACTAGCCCAGATCAGTCCGGCGTACGAGACAGCCGGCCTGACCATAGCAGTGTAGATCCACCATAGGCGTTTGGGGGTGAGACCCCACGTGTTGCCCACCGCCCTGCGCAGCTGCGCCAGGATCGCAAAGGCCTTTTTGGCTTTGGCATGGACATGAGGAGTCCAGCTGAGCCTGTGATCGAGCGTTATGCCCAGGCATTTAGTTTGCTTCTGGAAGGTGATGTCCTTTCCATACAGCTGCAGGGGGCGAATATGCCATTTGTTTTTGCTGGTGAACATGATCGCCGCTGTCTTAGACTCGGAGAGCTTCAGACCGCAGCGAGTTGCCCATCTTTCGGCGTTGTGTATAAAGTTTTGCAGAAGGTCTCGGAGGGCCTCTGGTACCGGGCCAGATGCCACTGCCGTAACATCATCCGCATAGCCGACCTTTAGGATGGGGTCTGGCTGAGAGTCTCGTAAGAGCTCGTCGATAACCATGTTCCAGAGAACTGGTGAGAGGACGCCGCCTTGTGGGCAACCTTTGCAGACAGTGACCGTCCGCTGGTGTCCAAGAAGGTGTGCCGTAGCAGTGCGGTGGCGGACCATGTACATGATCCACCTCCTAAGATGCGAATGCGTGTGCCGCATACGTAGGGCCCTGTCAAACGCCTCGAAGAGAACGTTGTCGAAGGCCCCGTCAATATCCAGGAAGATGCTCAGGGCAAAGCCGTTCCCGAGGACGGCCTTTTCCAGAGCGTCCACCAGAGCGTGGAGAGCGCTTTCGGTGATTGCCGCTTAGTGGCATATTTTTCAGCTCCACAGAGAGGAGGCGCCAGAGCACCAATCTCTCCATCAGTTTGACCATGGTGGAGGTTAGGCTAATTGGCCGAAACGATTTAATGGAATGGTAGTCCGGGCGGCCTGGCTTGGGGATAAAAACCACCCTCGCCTCGGTCCATGCCTTCGGAACATACCCAAGCACAATGCAAGCCTTAAGGAGCTTGCAAAGATTTGTGAGGAAGCCATGGCATTTTACCGCCTCGCGGATGAAGGCTGGTATAATGCCGTCCGGCCCCGGGGATTTGAAGGGTTTGAAAGACTGGGCTGCCTTGGTAACCCGGTCTTCAGTAATGATGGACGTCGCAAGGATATGACCTCCCTCGGTGTGATCCGGGGGGTCTGTCCCTGCTGGCACGCTGGGGAAAAAGGCTGTGAGCATAGTGTCGAGCGTTTCCCCAGGGTTCTCGGTGGGTCGGCCATCGGCCTTCCTCACCGTCGAAAGCTTGGACATTTTGTCCAGCGTGAGGGCTTTGACAATTCTGGAGGTGGGGCGAGTGCCCTCAAGCTCCTCACAGTATTGCCGCCACTTGCTGTTTTTGGCGTTTCTGACTTCCTTCTTGAAGCTATGGATGGCTTCGAGATACGCAGCCTGATCAGCCGGGTTTTTTGTCTTCGTGGCCCTGCGGTGCAGCCGCTTCGCCGTTCGACGGAGCTCGCCGAGCTGCGGATTCCACCATGGGGCCGAAGTTTTGCCTCTGTAAGCTTTGAGGGGGCAGGAGGCCTCGAAGGCGGTGGTCAGCGAGTTGGTGAGAAACTCAGCTAGCTCATCCGCTTCATCGCAGGTGTTGGCGGGGGGGCTGAGGTTCCGTTGGGTTCCTTCGAGGTTATACCTGAAGGCTTCCCAATCGGTATTCCTAGCGTTCCTTTTCCAAGTGATCTGGTTAGTGCAGCGTGCACCCGCCAGTTGGAAAGAGATGTATTTGTGATCGGAGAGGGAGGTCTCCGGCAGAACCTGCCACTCCCTAAGGCTCTGGTAGAGCCCAGGTGTGGCTAGAGTGGCGTCGATGACCTCAGACCACCGTCCATTGTCAAATGTCGGGGTGCTCCCTGTGTTGCAGAACTCCAGAGGCGTGGTTAGGATGTAGGCAAGGAGGTCCTCGCCTCTCGAGTTAATGTCAGAGCTCCCCCAGTGGGTGTGGTGGGCGTTTATATCGCCAGCCACCATGAGCTCATAGTTTTTGGTAGCGCAGGTTTCAGTCAGAGAGATCAGCTCCTCAGGGACTGCCGGCCTGTCGCCCGGTAAATAAACCGATGCGATTAAGACGGTTTTGCCTGGGAGGATGCTCTCCGTCTGGATGACACAGGTGTCCCGATCAGAAAGGTCGGGTCTGTACCAGGCGTTGAGGGAGTCTCTCACGAGGATGCACGCCCTGGGATTTTGGTTCTCCCGGTGACGGCTGTTGTAGAAGCAGTGATACCCATTGGGTACATTTTGAGGCTTACCTTTATGAGTCCACGGCTCCTGGACGAGGATGAGACCCGGCGTGTTGAGCTCGACATAGCGCATCAGGTTGACGGATGCAGCTATGCAGTGTTGCAGGTTGACCTGCAGGCAGGTAGTCCCAGTCTGGCCGATCATGGTCCAGCGGGAGACTCCTTGAGCAGCTCGTCCTCCTCAGACGGGGTCGGGCTGCAGACCTCCATGAGTAGCGGCGCGCCCGCATCCGCTGTGGAGGGAACGGCGGGAATCGCTGCGGAGAGCTGCTGCTCTGACCGCTGCGTGTCCCGGCCGCTCCACCCAACAACGGTGCAGTCGCTGCCATCACTCGACGCCTCGCCCTCGGGGGTCGGGTCCGTGTGGATGGCAGCCTCCTTCCGGTGAGGGAGGTCCTCAGACCAGTCGGTGGCCACCGCTCCGTGGGTCCCGGCACTCTGCGGCTGGCTAGGGGGGGAGGAGGTTTGCGCTTTTGCAGCGCGGGAGCGCTCCAGGTGCTCTTTGAGCGTCCGGGCTTCGCTGAGCGCCCGCAAGACCAGGCCCGATTTGCGGTTGTTGCGGGCTGGTCTACGATCTCGGGGGCCGGATTCGGCGACGCGGATATTTTTGCCCGGGCGGGGGTCCACGGACGTCGCATGCCCCTTAGCTGGCGGAGCTTTCGCCCCAGGGCCAGGAGCGGCCCGCTTGTTTTCCGGTCCCTCCCCGGCCTTCCTCTCCTGACAATCCAGGATGGTCAGCGGGTAGAGTCCCGGTTTGATCACGCTCTTGTGAGGGATCCTTTTGGACCAGGCTTCGGAGAAGCCGTAGATCGCCGTGAAACCCTCCGCTCCTTTGCGGACGGTCTCGTGGCAGATCAGCCCGGAGGCTGGGAGGTCCGGGTTCATCTTCAGCAGCAGCTGCCGAAGTTGGTCCCCGGACCGGATTGAGCAGGCGTCGGGGACCCAGACGCGATGGCGTCGGGTACGTGGACGCTCAGACTCGGTGGTGCACCTCAGTCTTCCGACATCGGTGCTCCACTTGAAATCTTTAATCCGATCGCGCAGTAGACGGCTATCCCCGGCCGATTTGCACCAGAGAAGGACAGCCCCCTCCTGCGCTTCAGACCTGACAACGCTGACTGGTGTCCCTGCCAGTGCCAGGTCCGTGAGGCCCTCGTCGATGGTTTTGAGCATGCTCTTGAGCTGCTCGTCTGAGAGGTCCTGTTCCTCACCGACAACAATGATGGCCGGCTGGGCAGGCTCCCGCTTGGCTTTGGAGGCGTAAGTCTCCTTGGCCTTGCTGGCGTTGGACGTGCCAGCCTTGTGAGCGGTGGTGGCCGTGATGGCGCTGGGGGCGGCGGCTCCAGATGGCCCTGCTGCGCCTTCCACGCTCTTCCCGTCGGCGTCGGTGCCGGCCTCGGAGATGGTGATGGCCGGCGCGGCGGTGAGGGCGGCGGATCCAGGTGGCCCGGCCGCATTTTTCGCACCCGCCTCCTGTGCAGGTGTCGGGCGCCCACCAGTCGCAGCCGCCGCAGCATTGCGGCGGCGTTCGTTGCGCTTCTGGTTGCGCCTAGCACGCGCTTCCTCCGAGCGTTTGCGTTTGCGGCTCGGGTTGCGCTTATTTTGGTCGACGATTCCGGTGGCGGGATTCTCAGACCCACCGGCTACACCGAGGACGTGGGACCTGCCAGTGGCAGCGTCCGGAGCGGCCGAGTTTTCGGTTTCGATAGAAGAAATGGGCGAGGCCATGGCTGAAAAGCGGGTGGGGGGCTGCTCGTAACACGAGTGAGAAAAGCCCGACTGGCCGACACCCCAAGCCAGCCGGGAGCAACAGAGAGAGTGAAACACCGTTAGCGGCTGGAATACTCCCCAGCCAAAGCGCGGACCAAGGTCCGGCAAACGCCCAACAGCACGGATGCACTGGGGACATTAGAGGGCACCAGATGGCCGGAAACCGGGGCCTGCGGAGCTGGCCGCATACCCTGTTAAGGTCGAAGGGTGACACCTTTCCCTCAGAGCCGTGGCCAGAGGTACCTGATCACGCACAGGTGCACGAATGCTGCGGACTGGCCGCATACCCTGTTAAGGTCGAAGGGTGACACCTTTCCCTCAGAGCGGTGGCCAGAGGTACCTGATCACGCACAGGTGCACGAACGCTGCGGACTGGCCGCATACCCTGTTAAGGTCGAAGGGTGACACCTTTCCCTCAGAGCCGTAGCCAGAGGTACCTGATCACGCACAGGTGCACGAACGCTGCGGACTGGCCGCATACCCTGTTAAGGTCGAAGGGTGACACCTTTCCCTCAGAGCCGTAGCCAGAGGTACCTGATCACGCACAGGTGCACGAACGCTGCGGACTGGCCGCATACCCTGTTAAGGTCGAAGGGTGACACCTTTCCCTCAGAGCCGTAGCCAGAGGTACCTGATCACGCACAGGTGCACGAACGCTGCGGACTGGCCGCATACCCTGTTAAGGTCGAAGGGTGACACCTTTCCCTCAGAGCCGTAGCCAGAGGTACCTGATCACGCACAGGTGCACGAACGCTGCGGACTGGCCGCATACCCTGTTAAGGTCAGAGGGTGACACCTTTCCCTCCAGCCGGGGCTAGAGGTACCCAGTTTGGCCAGAGGCCCTGGATGGGTCATCCAGCGCTGTTGCCCATTCTGTCCGGCAGCCCTAGGGTCAGCCTTGAACACTCGCGGGACGTGTACCCATGGGTCAGCTGACGGGACAGCGTGGAGGGATTCCTGCACCCGAAGGCACAGGGCTCCTTCCTGCCAGGCCTGCTCAAAAAGCGACTGCAGGTGTGAGGCATCGCAGACCTTAGCCCGTGGGCCTGGTCTGACTCATACCTCACAGGCGCTGTGTCCCGCCGGTGCGAGCATGATGATCCCCCAGTTGATGATGATACCCCAGTTGGGTACCAGCATCAGCTGGGATACTTGAAAGGTGGGTGTGGCGTCCCGCCAGTCCATGGACTGAACAGCTATAAGCAACCTTCAGATGCGCCGCGCCATAGCTGCAGCTGTGCTGTCGGCTGCACATCTGGCCCAATTGGGGCAGGTGTAATCAATTTTATTATTATTATGGTGGTATGTAATTCTATGGTAATGTGTTTACATAATGGCGGAGTGATTTGGAGAGTCGTCGATTTACGCTCGTAAAGCAGGTCGCTCAATTGTGAGAGCGACCGGCATGCATTTTGGCGCTGATTCATTTCTTAAATTCTAACAGCAACTGCGCACTTGGTGCGACCTCTGATGCGCAAGTTGACAAGATTTTTTGGCTCAGTTGTGCCAGCTCAGTATTATTGACTTATTAAGTATTGTAGACATAGATGAGCCGCCTTCAGGAAAACTATCCCAAAAGATTCGATCGCAGGTGAAAGCACTAGCTGTGTCAGCATTATGTTTTGCTGCATAACGTTTAAATTTCGAAATTAAAGAAGTAAGAGTCAACGAAAATAAATATAAATTTCTAACGCAGTTCAGTATAAAGAATAAGTCTGACTGTGGCTGCTTAATTGCCGCACAAAGAACGTTTAATTTTCTGCATAAATAGTAAAAGGATGCATAGCGGGAGAAAAAAGTAAACACCAAGTATCTGTATACATATGGGATAGGCCTGGGATAGGATTTGGATAGCACTCAAACCGGAATGTTTTGTAGAATTAAATATCTGCAGGGTACTAAATGCAAAGCAACTGAAGAAGAGTGAAATTGAACAGACCAACAGTAAATTACAGAAATAAAAATGGGAAAGCTTAAAGAGCAATAATAAAAGAGCCCGCTTTTACCTGATAAAGGCACTTTGAGTTTTTCTTTCGTACAAAATGCCTGTTGTGACTATTAATTAGTAAAAACTTATTTTCGAATTTATTTCTCACGCCGAACAGTTATATTGCAGTGATTATGCCGCTAAACAGTACGGCAACAGTTTCATGACGCTCGAACTTCTGAGGAGCAATCTTAGAATAGACACTAATATCAATGTCATCCGCAGCTTCCATTTCTCGACGCACCTGACCGTGTACCGGGCGTCAGGTGTTGATGGAGAATATCTGGAAGAAATTCGGAATGTTTTAAACCCAATTTACATACGAATATTTATCTGTCTAGAATGATTGCCCTTAATCAAAATTATAAACTTATATTACCAAATTTGTAAAGGGATCAGTGTCATTGACAATACAACAACAAAACAAGAACTGTCATTGACAATGGCGATGAGAAATATAATTACTGATTATTGTCTACAACCGTAATGGTAGACAATACAATAGCCTGGGGAATTTCATGGTCTAACCCAAATAAATTTTGAGAGATCCAGAGGGGAAGTAAAATACACAGCAGAGATAAGAGTCTAGAGTCACTAGAGTCTAGACTAGACAAACAAAGCGTTTCTTTAGGGCAAGGACTTCTATAAATAGCATCTATAAATAGATCGATGCTTGTATTCAGACATGGACGTCTCTAGTTAGAATCGAACTAACTGTCGGGTGATCATTGTCAACTGGGGGATAATTGTCAACTGGCTGATTCTAACTAGAGACGTCCATGATTCAGAGGTCCTTGCTTTAGGGTAGCATAGATACCTTACATTGTAACTTGATTTGGTTAGCTGTCTAAAGCGGAGACACGGCCACAATCTTTTTTCCAACAACTATAAGCAACAAAGCGGAAGCGGCCAAGAGTAATATTAACTGGTTCCTCTTAGAGGCTGTGCCAGACACTGGGACAATGAATTTTGATAGCCGAAATACAACTGAATCCCTAAAGGTAAATCTATGATTCGAGACAGTGACTGGTAGTTCTATGGGAGACAGTGGGTATCTACTAGGAGTATATCAAAATCTCGTAGATTTTCTAGGTAGCCAGCTTATAGCTAGAAAGACAGTTACTATAGCAACACTTGATTGCGGAGAGTGGCTAGATTGCCTAGCTATGGGACATGGTGTCTAGATTGATTGTTCACGGGAGACAAGCTAATCGCAAACCCATTTATTCTTACCAGCCCGTCGATGACCTGGGCAGTCTAGACAATTTGGACTTCGCCGTGATGCGCTGCGAATTCAGTGACCTCCAGTCTTACGAAAGCGCTGCCCTCTTCGATTTGTACAAGCCGGTTGCCAACGAAGATGACACTGGGGCCATGAGCGCATCGGAGTCCATCTGGTCCATCGGACAGCAACAGCATCCGCAGCAGCGACTGAATGCTTCGGCGATTGATTGCTCCCTTTGCTAGGTTCATTCGCTTGATCCGCCTACTTCGCATCTCCCAACGCATGTGCAGCCACCAGGCGTCATAAAAAGAACAAGGAAGAAGCGTGCTGGCATCGGTTAGTGTTTTTGAGCTGCGAAAATTTGGGATTTGAGAATCTTTAGTATTTAACAACAATTAGCTATCAAAACTTAGCATTGCCCAACCTCAGACAGGAATTTTTGGCTGTGGGAGTTTCTGTACCAGTTACTCGAAACCCCGTCTGTCGCTGACCTGTCGCCACCTTGCTTGCGCTGGGAGAACAAGCTGGAGGGCATTTTCCAAATTCTAAACCCAACCGGCCTAGCAGAGGCCTGGGGCAGTCACAAGCGGCGCGACATGAGCTTTGAAACGATGAAGCGAGCGCTGAGGCTTTACTACGAGGACAAGCTTATCACCAAGACCCACCCAAGAGACAAGCACTTTTACAAATTTCACTTCGACCACGAGAAAGTAAAACTTTTTTTAGAAAAATGACTGAGACAAAATGACACCCAAATCAGAAATCCCTACATTGCCCTAGAAATCACATGATCCAGACAATTACTCAGAATTACATCACGGATTGTCTGATTGTCAGTTGCGCTACTTCACTCATGTAAACTATTGTTTCTTACGGCCATGTTTTGTTCTGTTTTCTTGTGTTTTCTCATATTGTCCATGCATGACTTATCATCAGTAATTAAGCCTTGATTTTGAAGACATGTAATTGAGACCGACTGTTTCCTATAAAAGTATGAGATCTACGAGTACTTATAAGTGCTATACTATAAATAAACTAATAGTTGCTGCACATTATTTCATAAACTAAAAAACAAAAAAGCACACTTAACGTTGTTGCGAGTGCAGCCGTGGAACTCTATTGACATGACAAGGAGTTCGTGAAGGTCGCTGTCGTTCTCTAACCTGCTAAACTCGGCCAGATGCAGCTAGCCGGGACGCTGGGCAAACTTGTGCTCGACGCTGACTGAAATTCCCATGCTGCAGAGGGTTAGATCAATTCATTTATCTCATTTTGAATTCGTAATGTGAATTTAAACTCAAACTGCTTAAGAAGAAAGTAACTGCATACCTGTACATCCGAGGTAAGAGCTAAGAGCGATGTCGATCGTCGGTACATTTTCTGCCGACCACCTTGCAACACACGTCTCAGGATTTTCTGGAACGGGGAAAACTAAAATTGGAATTTGACAGTATACAGTTTTTGCTTTCGGTTGAAATTTGATCCCTGTCAACTATGAATTTCAGCTACATTTCAGCAAGCCTTTAAGGGACAGATGCGATTATAGCCAGCTATTATATCAAGTCATTCTGAGAAGCTAAGCATGCATGCATGTTAAGTGCAGAAACACAGCAAGGTGCAATAGCTCAATAAATATGTTTGTTGTCGTTGAAAGCTAAAGCACTTTATAAATACTTATGCATGCAGTGCATGTAATAAATAAATAAGTGTGAAATAAATAAAGACACGAAGGCATAGATATCCAAAAATGCAGCTTATTAATATTGCTTGGCCGCGTTGGCGCTATATATCATATCGTTGGCGCATTGGCGCTATATCCGCCTATCATATGCTCTGAAAGGTGAAAATGAGTTTTAAGGCGCAAATGTTATAACTTAAATACGTAATTAATATTTGGCATGCAAAGCAAATATCATTATTTAGTAAAAATATGCAACTTTAATAAATGCTTTATCCAATGGCAACAAGGGCATGCATCCAACTCTAAGCGAATGCTTGAAGTTGGCTTATGGAATGAGCTGCATGGTTAAACACGAAGTGCGGCACGTACGACAAAAAGACTAACGTTATAGCATTTAATTACTGTCATATTAAAGGTGAGTGCGTTTTGCTTTATTGTAATATTGTGTTAGCATTTAATTGTTGTGTGAATTGCAGCATGTTAAACGACGTGTAGCTAATGGCTAGAAAGAGATTTAGTTTTACCACCTATCACCAAAATGAAGTTTTTTAAGGAAAGTAAAACCTGAAAAACCGGGTATATCTTTTTTAGGATGTTTAAAAGCATATTTTAAGAATTGTTAAAAAACTATCAAGAATTGCGAAGAACTATTGGTATAAAATAGCAAAAAGTGGTTTAACAAAGCATTTTATTTTTTTCCACCGGAAGGTAGGTGCCGGGGCGGGGTAAAGTTGGTAGATGCCCCGGCACCTACCTTCACCTTCCACGTGCCGCCCTGGCCCACCGTGTGTGGCTCTATAAGCCACGGTGAGCCAGGGCCCTGCTGCTGCGCCTGCGCCTGCTGCTGCGCCTGTGCCTGCGCCTGCTGCTGCTGGTGCTGCTGCTGCTTAATATCCATCAGCTTTTAAAAAATGACTAAGAATCGCAGCAAGAAACTTGAAAATAGCTAGGAATCGCAGCAAGAAACTTGAAAATAGCTAGGAATCGCAGCAGAAACTTGAAAATAGCTAGGAATCGCAGCAGAAACTAGAAACTAGATATCTGAAATTAAGTGGTTTTTATCAAATTCGTATCTTTTTAATCCAGATCGTATGAACAGATCTTTGCATGATTATCGATTTTGAAGAGCACTGAAATCTCAGGAATCAAATGAGAAGCAATCAAAAGAATCTCAAAGAAATTAAACAAATAAAAGAAATTGAAAGACAGACGAAACAAGACTAAGTTTCGGCAAGAGTGTTCTATTAAATAAATTCAGCTGACTGGTGAGTTACTTGTTTCCATTGTAGCTCGAATATTTTTTATCAGACTAATTTAAATGGCTCAAAATAATAAGTTTTTCAGCTATTAACATATTCAACATTATTGAACAGGTACTTATCACACTAGCTGGAATGGTGGCATTTTTGACTGGCTTAAGGCAGTACTACCTAGCAACTGCTTTCCTTACATCAGTGCATCTGAGAACTGGTCACATTGTAAGTGCTTGACTAATCATGATCCTTTTGTGAAATACTTGGCACCTAACCCAAAATTGATAGCTACTAGCTTTTTGAGCCATTGGTTTCGATTATAAATGTGTACAGGTTCAGTTTGTCTAAAAAGGTGCTATGAATGCATTTTGAACTAAAAGGCTTACTAAACATAGACTACCTTTGTATGTCAGACCCTAAAGTGTCATAAAAATTATAGCCATTCATTAGCTATTGACAGCTGTTGGTACTAGCTAGGGTTATTTGGTCTGCTGCATTCATGTGAGACAATTTGTGTCCTTTAGCAAGACACTAATTTAACTCTGCATTGCTTCAGTTCACCCAGCTGTTAAATGGTACCAGCATTCGCTGGGATATTTGAAGGTGGGTGTGGCGTCCCCCCAGACCATGGACTGTACAGCTGTACGCAGTCTTCAGATGCGCCGTGCAATAGCTCCGGCTGTGCTGTCGGCTGCACATCTGGCCCAATTGGTGTAATCAATTATTAGTTATTTACATCCATGTACAAGGTTGGTTTAAAAACACTTGTTCATTTATTAGTAGCTCTGATAACTTTAGAGATGGAGGTGTAGTAGATCTTGAAACAGCAGCAAGTTAAGGCAAGTGAAGTTACTTGTACTGGTATCTAGTATTTGGTCCTACCATAGCCAGTGATCCCAGTGTATACATGAGTTATTTGGTCTGGTTCAATGGTATTTAGCAGCTAGGGGTCAGCAAACTTATTAGCCTGTGGGCGACGTACAGAACCTAAAAGACGACGGCCGTTTTATCTGTAGGAATCTGAGAAAGGGGAGGGATTAGACATGGGAGAGATGAGGCAGCGGGAATTAGGGTGGGGGGTTTGATTGCCAACTCTACTAGTACAATTTATGCCCTTTGGCAAGACGCCTAACTTATTTGCTTCAGTTCACCCAGTTATAAAAGTAATAATAATGCAATAACTAATTACACCTGTCTCTATTGGGCCAGATGTGGAGCCGACAGCACAGCTGCAACTATTTTGCAGCGCATCTGAAGACTGCGTACGGCTATGGACTACAGCCAGTACAGTCCATGGACTGGGGGGAGGCTACACCCACCAAAGTTACCACAGCTAATACTGGTACCCATCCATTTAATAGCTAGCTAGGTGAACTGAAGCAATTCAGAGTTAAGTGCCTTTCTTAGACACACAAATTGAAATAGGAGTCAGGAATCGAACCATCAAGCTTCAAGATGCGAGTCCGACGCTCTAACTGCTGGCTACAACCCAGCTGTAAAATGGGTACCAATATTAACTAGGGGAACTGAAGGTGGGTCTGGCATCCCTAAGTCCATGGACTGAACAGCCATGTGCAGCCTTTAGATACGAGCGTATGCTGCACAATAGCTGTGGCTGTGCTGTTGACCATACTGCACAATTGGCCGGATAGGTATAATAAATTATATTAATTACTTAGCCTATACATAATATGTGCTATGTTTTTTATTTTTCTGCTCTGTTTAATACATTTAAAACCAACAAGCTAACCAACAACTCTCTTAACCACCTTATCCTTTTCAAACAGGTTAAGGAATGGCAAGATTCTCGATCTGCATGTACGAGAGCTTACTGGAACTTCTACTGTATCTGGTGCTTGGCCAACAAGAGCTAGCCTGAATGCTGCTGCCATCCAAGATTATGAAAGGCATGATTGACTATAGCTCACTGTTAACTGACAGATCTTTGCTTCTTAATGCCTATGCATGACCAAAACTGCATGCCACATACCTAAACCAGCTAATAAGTAATAATACATTTTTCATGACAATTAGTTCTCATATCATAGCTATATAACAGTTTCTTTCTTTCACTGTTTCAATAAAATAGCCACTTGTGAAAGCCCAAGAATAAACAGAAGTTAGTCTTAAAGTATCTAGAGCAGAAAATAGGAATTGTAACCTAGCTATATAGTATATAGGCATTTAAGCCTCACATGGTACAATTCATTATAATATGTTGCAAAAATATGAATTTTTTGCTAAATAAAAGTAAATATACACTATGTGCTTTAAAATAACACTCTTTTTTGTAAAAAAATATTCCTGTAGCTTCATAATATATCCTAACTAAGCTACACTGACATTGCTGATCAAATAGACTTTCACTTAATAATTAACTTATATATAAACCACAAAGTGATGGCGATCGTTTGATATCGGTGTTTGTATTGATGTGGAGTGTGCTGCGGGAATCGAGTGGGAATGTGAGCCAGCGGAATTTGGCAGCACGCAGCCGAACTGCGTGCTGCCACCCAGGCCCATGAGATGGCGGTTGAGCGGGATCCTCGCCGGCGGGTGCGCCAAGTTAGAGCGGAGCCCGACGACGAGCAGGTCCAGTCGGAGCCGCTGCATAAGCTAACGGAGGAGTTGGCCAAAGTAACTCAGCAGCTAGCTGAGGTCTCTCAGCAGCTGCGGGATACGCGGCCCAACCTCATTCCCCCCCTTTGCCCGCATCCAACCGGGCACCAGTGGCTCCCCAAACGTGTCGAGCACGGGGCCGCTAAGGAGGTAAACCCCAAGTCGGAAAAGGGAAATGGGAACGGGGCCGCCAATTGGAGGCAGTCCCACGGCTCCGAGACCTAGCCCGCAGCACAACAATCGGAGCGGCGGCAGCTGCTGCCTCCGACCGCCGAGAAGTCCGAGTGAATGCACTCGGCCGAGTCCCCACCCGAGTGCGAACCCGCCCCAATCGCTCTGAGCAGCTTAGTGAGGTGTGGGTCGCCTTGGAGGTGGAAGGGGCGCCCCTAGACCTCCTCATCGACACGGGGTCTATGGTTAATGTGGTCCCGGACTCGCTGTCACCAATTTTCCATCACTGTCAATTCGAACCCCCTCAATTCTCTCTGATTGCGTATAATGGCACCCCTATTATTGCACGGGCGCAGGTCAAAGTCAAATTACAGGTTGGCGCCGAAGCACTGGACACGCCGTTCCTGGTGGTCGAGGGCGACTGCTCTCCCCTTCTCGGCGCCTCCTGGTTGGCTCATCATCATGCCATCCTCGACTTTGACTCGCGCCAACTAATCATTTACCGCCAATTTCTCCCGTTTTCGCTCAGGCAGAAGGCTGTCCGCTAGGTCCTGGCTTTCCAAGGCAGAATGCCCCAACCCCCCTCCTTTTTCCCTTCTCCCCTTTCTCCCCCTTTCCCCTTTTTTAGGCTTAGGCGAGGGTGCGGAATGGTGGTTTCGAAGAGCAGAGAGTTAATTCACGTCTAGTAGAAATGGCCGGAATGGGAGCTGTAGTAGCCTGGTGGATGGAAGCGGCTGCGACTGACTATCGGCGGGAGCTGGCCAACAAAAGGACATGGCTCGTAATCCGCCTGTGGCTGCTCCCCACCCTGGGTCGCGCAGCTCAGGCTGGCACGGATCTCGCCCTCGCATGCCGGGTGGCCGAAGCCCGGTGGCTGGCACAAGCGTGGTGCGAGGAGCGAGACCCCCTCCCGCCGAAGGAACAGGACGAGGCTACGCTGCCGTGGAACCTGCGGTGGCCTGCCTACAGCCCGCCTGCGGACTGGGCCATGTCGGTGCCAAGGGAGCTTGTTTCATGGCTACAGGCCGCGCGGATTCCCGGCGAGGCAGAGCTAGAACATCAGCTGGTGGTGCGGATGGTAGGAGGCAACGAGAATGCCCTACGGACGGTGCATGGCCCGGGCCACGCACCCTGGTGGCGCGAGTTGTCCGAGGACGGCCCTGCCGAAGAGACACCGCCAGGGGACTTCACGCTGGGCCAAATGGTGAGACAGGTGGAAGGAGGATACGAAAGCGGGGTGTTAGCAGAGAGTACGGCCATTAAGGAAGAGTAGGTGGGTAGAAGGCTCTAGGCTGGGACAAAGAGAGGGTGTCCGCGGACAGCATAAGTAAGACTCCTACGTGCCTTCATCCTTTCCATCACTGGACCCTCCCCTAACTCCCTTTTAGTAACAATGCGCACCGAGCACCTTCTTCCTCGCATCGTTGTGATTTCCTTTTCATCTAAAGCCATCTTGGCGCCAAAAGTCCACTTAAAAACTATTATAATCTAGCCAAAAATCACAAAAACATATTTAATGGGGTGAAATTCCCCTCGTAAAGTTTTCACATGAGATTGTTCGATTGCAGCATATTAGGGTTTGCACCTTCTCTTTCGTAAATGCTTATAACCTTATTTGCACTGTTTCGTGAATGGCACCTTTTTTATCTTTTGCCTCTAGTGGGTCTGTGGGAACTCAGGCTAGGATAAATTCTAATTTAGGAGGGCCACCAACCCGCTAAAGAGAGCGGGGTGGTATACACCGGGAAATTCCATAATTCTTTAAGGGGGGAGGGCAGCTTCAAATCAAAAAGGCCATCTCGGCGCCAAAACCTCTTAAAAATCTATATAAACTAATCAAAACCCAAAAACATACTTAGTGGGGTGAAATTCCCCTTTTGTAAGAATTTTCGCATGAGATTTCTCTTGATAATTGCCGCGAACTAGGGTTCGCACCTACATTTTCGTGATCTGCTTATCTCACATGTTCATTATGCTTGGTTTTCGGGAGTTTAGTTATGCCGGTTTCTATCTTAGGGGGAATACCAACCCGCTAAAGTGAGCGGGGTGGTATGTTTCGGGAGTTTTTCTAATATTTGTTTAAAGAGTGGGCGGTTGTAAATCAAGAGGCCGGTAGGATTAGGTATTCAAATTCTATGGGAAACAATCTGGCTGTTTCAATGAATGACAGATCTGAATGATAAGTTTCCTTTTGCTAGGACTAGGAGGGACAGAAAAAAAAATTATTTGGGACGCCAGAAGTCAGCAGCTGGGCATTCAACTCTAGGCATCTGGGGGAATAGAATAGTAATAAATCGTGCAGAAAGGTCTCCAGACGGGTCGGAAAAAAATTGTTAGCGGTCTAAATATTTACTCTTTTTTTTGTTGCTAGGCAGTTATAAAATTTGAGCAATAATGTTTCATCTAAGAAAGGAAGTCGGACACAGATAGCGAATTCTCGTTTACGTTTCAAATGGTGGCGGTTTTTATTTGTATTGTCACAGGGCACAATGGCGGAAATGCATACAGTTAGGTGCGGAATAGCAAGTCAGTAGGTAATCATGGTAGTCGTCACAGAAGAATAATCAGCACCAGCAGTGTGATGGCAGCGAATGCTATTCCGGCGGCCAGGGCCATGCCCAGCGGGCCCCTAATAAACCCGGACACGATTGCAGCCAAATCGGCCTCACGGCCTTCGGGCACGTTAATGTCTGCAAGAGTAAGGTGGATGAGTAGTCTAGTAAGGCGCAGTGGCGGTTTGCAGGTGGAAGTCTCGAGGGTGGTACCCAGGTTGGGAGGGAGTGTAGGTTCATCACTGCCAACTTACTCATCACGAAGGACATGGCGATGGGGTTGCCCGAAGCTGACCCATGCCGAGGCGCCGGTTCGTATGGCTCGGGCAGGTAGCTGCTGAAAGCGAGGGGTGGTGTAGTATGTTTAGGTGGTGAAAGAATAGTGGTGGAAATCGCAAACTAAATAACTTTCGACCTAATCGATCACTAACTAAGGAAGGGTTTTCGCAGTTTTGGGTCGGGGTCAATTCCAAATTTTTGGGATAAATGGGCGTGCCGTGGGTAAGGGGGACTCTAGTTTTCCGAATTATTATGACATAACCCTCGCAATTACCCTTAATAACCGGCCTTGGGGGGCCGAGTAGAAGTCACATAACTCACCTCTATTCTCCAGGCTGCTGAGGCTCCATGGCAAACAGGCAGATGACTGCACAGACGCGTAGTACGCGTAGACTCGTAGTAAATGCGTAACGCGTAGGCTAGGCAACTAATGCGGTTAGTCTTGGAAGTTTTCCTTTCTTTTGCAGGAGTTGGCGTTTCGATGAGTATTAGTAGTGATTGTTTGGGAGATAACAGGCTTGAGGTTAATGGGGCGTCAAGTGTTTACCTTTATAGCGCCAATTTAGGGGGACGGGGCGGTCTAACCGCCAGCCAATGGGAGCAAGTGGGAATTCCGGGCAGAACCAGTTTAGGGGGCCCGTAGTAACAGTTTAGTTGTTGGGGCCCTGACCTTTTCGGTGAGGAGACACCTCGGCCGGCAACAGCATCACAAGCGGCCTGAGCAGCGGTTTCCCCAGCTGTGACCAGCTGCAGCGCCGATTGGACCGCGCGCAACGGCTAGGCAACCGGCCCGGCGAGCCTTCTTGGGCACGGCCAGCCGGAAACACCTGGAGCGCGCGGCGAATCAGAGGCTACCAACGCCCGGCAACAGGGTCGGTGAGGACGCAAAGCGGGCCAGCCAATCTGGAACCACCTGGTGAGAGCACGGCCGGACCCCTCGGACTTAAGGAAAACGGCCGGAGCCTCCCGGGATTGCGCAACCGAGACCAAGCCGGGCAAGGAAAGACGGGAACAGCCGCAGCCACCTGGAGGAGAAGGCGAATCGGGACACGGCACCCGCGGGCACCAAGGGCAACTTTACCGCGAACGGAATGCGCACCCACCCCCCATAGGACGCTATACCGTAGTCACTAGGGGCGCCGACCATTTTATACTCACGCACCAATCTATTTATAGTAACCGTACGTACGTACGCATTAGGATTTCTTCTCTAGCGGAATTCTTCTTAGGGTTCTGTACAGTATGTTGTAGGTAATTTTTATTATTTTTCCCCTCGATTCTCGAGACACCCCGCTACTACTGTCAGTAGGCACGTAAGTGTCTTACGTGAAAGTGAGCGAAGGTGGAGTGATGTGGAGTGTGCTGCGGGAATCGAGTGGGAATGTGAGCCAGCAGAATTTTTCAAATTTTTAAGCAATCAATAATCGCGACCCACCTAGCAGCTGGCCACAAACAAGATCATTAATCTTAGGGCCGGGTTTTGGGCGGCGGTGAATTAAGTAGCCGTCGAATCCCTTTTCCCTGGATCTGTCTAGACCCCTGTAGAAATGAATGATCGCGGCCATAGCTCTTATTGTATGAGTAGTTTAGGTCATAATTCCCCTCCAAACCGCGATCAGATATTGGGAATCACTCGGGCATTATGAGTGATCAATAATTCTTCATGTCCCCACTTCTTTACAGTATTCGAGCCCAGCTCGACTTTATGACCTCCTCTCTTAGATACATGTAAATGTCACTGTAGGCAGGTCGGCGCCTGCGCTTCCCATTGTCCTGGCGGAGTAACAATTATTGGCCGACTGTCGGCGGCTGCTCGTGAAGGAGCATCTGTCGTTTCTCGCCGCTGGTTCATTGGGTAATCGGGGTGGCCATCGCCGCTTCGATTCCTCGATGACAGGCTGGCGCGAATGTGGGTTATTTTGATGGATGTCGGGGTTGGCGTGCTGCAAGACTATTTAAGGAAGCGCGCTGCACTGCCCCTAGAACAACCTTTTTCCTGAACGGACCGCCCGGCTTACCTTCCTTCTACCTGCTGGGCCGGACTCCCACCGGACCTAAGGCACTTTTCCCACATCCACTTAGGGCTTAGACCCCAGAGCTATAAGCTCAAACAAGCGCTCACAGGCCCATTGCCTGTCTCCTTTCCCCTAAGCGCAAGCCACCTCTTTAGGTGAGCTCTAAATTGAGCCACTGTGCTCCCAGTGTGTTGGCCCCTGCCAGCTCACAGCAGTTTCCCCCCTTCTCTGCCTTGCTGTTTTGCCCTATCCCTTCCCCGGGAGCTACAGGATTGCAGCACGCGGCCGAATCAGCATCCAGATAAGTAACCCGCGCAGCGGTTTCGTAATTATTACTCCTAAGGGACTAACACTTTAGGTTAGGCGGCAATTAGTGGGAGGGAAACTAGGGATTTGTTTAGCCTAATAAACTTTCTAATCACAGCTATCATTTAACTTATTGGGCTTAATTTTACAACAACTTAATTCCTTTTACTATGTCTCTCCTTCGCTTTTATTTCATTGTTAGACAGCCCTCGATCATGAGTGGCTAACTCATTAAGGGGGTGGGCTCTGGTGATGCCGAGCTGAAAGCTGCGGCAGGAAGACAACTGTGAGCGCGCATGAGAGTAATAAGGAGCTAGGGATTTGCGAGTAAAATGCGGAATGTAGCGTGTGCATTGCTGCCTAGAGGCGGGGAATTCCTTGGCCGGCTTTCCTCTCTCACTGGCGGATTCCAGTGTGCGCGTCAAACTCCTTTGTCAATTGAATTCTCCTTCTATTCCCCGCCCTCGCAACTACGGCCATGGGAGCGAGAGGCGTGATCTAATAATTATCGCTTGCATAATCACTCAGCCAGTGTTCTGCTTAATCTCTCCTGCCTCTGATTTCCTCATCTCACACAGATTCGGATTTGTTAGTTACCTAATGTGTAGGCTGCAATCTAATGTAAGGAATGTGCCTGATGTTTCATGAGTAGGATTCCGGCTATGGATTTTCATTCGAGTTCTTAGTACCACCTTTCTAGACCCCTGTAGCGCGAATTCAGGAATCCCCTTTTGAGGCGTGTCTCGATCCATTCTCGGGCTCTCACCCCAGTCTAAAACGGAAGTTGCAGAATGCCCTATTTTTCGGCTTGTCTAGATCTGTGTGATGAACTGGGAGCTGTGTACTCCGGGGACCCAAGTTCCCAAATGTCTGCGGTGGCAACGTAGGCGCATTGGGTGGTGGCGCTACCCGAGATCTTTTTCCGCTTTGCCAATAGCCTTTCCGCATTTCTGTGACAAGAGCCTGGGCCGTTTCGACCACCGCTACCAAGGTTAGGAGTCGGTTATTTACATGCTACTGACGACAGTAGGCTCTCTAGCCCTGTCCTATCTGTCTACGGATAGTCCGATGCCTCACTTTAGACTTTTAGCCGGGTTCGAGCATTGCTAGGGGTAGGCACGGCAGTCATGCCTGTGGCCTATGGGACGAGTGGGACTGGCCAGCCTGAGGCCAATAGGACCACTCCTTGCATCCTTTGTGCCGCCTCATCTCACCCTTCATCTCTCCCTTCATCCCTCCCTTCACCTCATCCCTCTCCGCGACAACTCGCGGCAGCAGCGCGATCGACCTTCCGACTCTACCGTCGTTTTCCACACTCCTATCTTTTCATGAGGGCGGTCATCGGCTTGTAAAAGACCCAACCATTTCAGTATTCACTTTGTCTTGTCTAATGAATTGCAGTTTCTTACTGTGAATAGTTTTTGAGAATTCGTTGATCGAATCGAGAATTCTCACGTACATAATAGCTAATTAATTGAGGATCCGGTCAGGTCATAGTGAAAGTTTGCAGTGCATGCGCTTTCAAAAACTTTGCTCAGGCCATTCTTTCGTTTTTAAGCTGCAATTTGAAACTAAAAAATTGATTCTGACTTCTTATTAAGTTTAGTGCAACTGGCTTCTTCTGCGACAAAACTTTTTATTGCCTGCGGTCAAATTACATGTGTTTGTTAAATTTTACATTCACGTCGCCTTTTTACGGACTCAAATCGGACGGAAAACGGACCATCTCAATTATGCGATTTCAACCTATTCTATATACTCCTAAATACATAGCTATTCGAGATGTAATTCAATTAAAGCAGTTGCCGCAGTATCAATAATTTTATACGGCTATTGAGCGGTTTACTGCAGACAGCCGGAATATGCATGGCCGACCAGAAGATCGAATTGTATACACGCTCAGAATATTTTGATGATTCCACTATATACTCGTAAATTGTTTCACTGATGCACACAAACTTTATTTCCTAGCTCTCACTGATCAGTAAAACAGTAAGTATATGTATAGTAAATAATTTATATCTAAAAACTAAATATTACGATTATACAAACCAAACATTTAACTTGCTGTACTACTAACGTTTAAATACGAGTAGTATTTTAAGCATGTTAGGTTCTGTACAGTAGATCAAAAAATGTCCTTTTTGCGGACTGGAATCGGACTGTTGGAATTACACAATTTTTCATCTTTTAAATGCATAAGTAACGGAAAATAAAGCCTTTTATGACGTTTTCAGCAGCTAACTCAAGAATTTTTTTATGGAACATCGTCCTCCTCGTCGCCCTATAGAGGACTCAAAACGGACCGCGGACGCGTCGGCCTTTTGCGGACTAATTTCGGACTGTGCGAATTACACATTTTTTCATCTTTTAAATGCATTTAGAACTGAAATCAAGGCCTTTTAAGACGTTTTTAGCAGCTAACTCACGAGTAATTTTTTTTTGGAACATCGTCCTTCTCGTCGGCCTTTTTCGGACTCAAATCGGACCATTTTGGAGCCGGTCGACGCGTCGGCCATTTTCGGACTAAAATCGGACTGTACGAAGTACACCTTTTTTCATCTTTTAAATGCATTATAAGTGAAATCAAGACCTCTTAAGACGTTTTCAGCAGCTAACTCGATTTTTTTTAGCTGAGCTGTCATAGGGTTAGATCGGACCGTGGGCGTCGAAAAGACGTCTTTTCGACGATGCTTTTTACACCTGGCTGATATGTTCTCAAAACGAAGGTAAGAGCAGTATTTTTGCAAAAGTTCTTAAAGATGTGTGTATGACTACATCTTATGGTATTTTCGCGAAAATACTGATATGCTCTAAACAAAGGTAGTTGGCGGTATTTTTGCAAAAGTTCTTGAAGTAGTGTGCATGACTACATCTTATGGTATTTTCGCGAAAATACTGATATGCTATTAAACAAAGGTAGTTGGCGGTATTTTTGAGAAAATTCTTAAAGTAGTGTGCATGGCTACATCTTATGGTATTTTCGCGAAAATACTGCTATGCTATTAAACAAAGGTAGTTGGCGGTATTTTTGCAAAAGTTCTTAAAGTAGTGTGCATGACTACATATTATGGTATTTTCGCGAATGCAGATACGTATTCTCAGACAAAGTGACTTGTACTTTTTTACCATCGACAAATTTAGTATATTTCTGCTAATTGTCAATAATCACGAATGATTTTTTTCGTGAAAATACAATATATACTGTGTATCTGCGGCTTTTAAGAAAACGAGAATAGTTTAATCTTAGTTTAATCAGATGATAATCAAATGATTTCATTTGTTAATTTATTTATTTACTAACGAAATAATCAGTGTTGACAATCATTAGCTTCTAAACAATATATAAGAGAGCTACAAACAGAACATATGAGATTCTCGGTTGTAAAGGGACGGGTATTAGTGGGGGTATCACAATTGACACAACTGATAATAGTTTGGCAAATCAGACAATCAGCACATATTAAGTCAGGTGACACGACTGGGACAATATGAGCATTCAGATGTCCAGTCTAGTTCTCGAACTGATCAGGCGCCCAGATCGCGTCCTGTATTCCGTTCGACGAACCATGAGTAGCTCAGAATCCGAGCTGGTCTCATTGTCATTGCTGACGTGCTGTTGTTCACCATCATCACCTTCTTCGTCGATATCGTCGTGAACGTTGCCTTGTCCAGCCGATGCTCCAAGCATCGGCGGTTGACTAAGACTGCGTCGTCTAGACGATGTAGACGAAATAGGCGATGGTCTTGCTGAATCGATGGCCGGCTTTGTCGACTCGGTGTTGTCCGTTGTTGAACATCTAGGACTAACCGTAGCGGGTCGCATTGTCGACATTCGAGGTCGCTTCTTGTCAGTGGCCTTGCAAATGGACGACCGTCGAGTGCGTCGCTTGCGTATGCGTTGACTATGTGGCATCACAATGTCATCAGCAGGTAGAGGAGATGCAGCCGATGAATTGGTTGCGTCCAGATCAACGCTACAGGCAGAGCGACGCCGCTTCGTGTCGTTTTCGGCTGTTGGATGTCGTTGATGTCGACGATCAAGAGGCCGATTGCGACAGAATGTCTCGAAACATCCTCTGACGTCGTCGGCGACCATCAGATTGGCCTGCTGTTTGGCCAGGCGTCCATACGCATTCACGACACAGTTGCGCGATGTGTCGTACAGTGGCACCAGCTGGTCTAGCTTGTCGGGATGCGCATGCACATAGGCCGACAGTACATTTCGACGACCATCGCCCATGCGATAGGGCCGATCGATGACCAACTCGGCGCCCTGCTTGACAAGCGTGCTGAAACTTGTCGAGTCACGCTGCTTGCCACGATGTGTAGGAAACAGCAGACATTTGCCTGGCCTGACACGGATGTTGCACTCGGCGAAGTATGGCAATAGAAAGTTGTCTATCCATTGCAGTAGACATTCGCCGACTTTGTGTGGCGCAGTCCAGCTTGCACCTTTACCACGACCGCCCTTTTTGTGTGCCACTTCGGTAGGCGGCAGGACTGTGACAATGGTGGAGGACGTTGATACGCCGCTATTGAGTGCAGCATCCAAATAGCAACGCCGAATAGCGACCCATGGACGTAGTCGGTTGGCATGTACAATTGCTGCACAGAAGAAGGCCAGTTCACGAGTGATCGGCATACTAAATGTATTCCATTTGCCGACGACGTTGGCCATTCGACGTGCACATTGTCCAATGCGACCCCAGTAGCCCTTCACGGGTAGATGAGACCACGAATGTTTGGCGACCATATCAATCAGGCAGTCTAGCCGGTTGTGAATGATGCGCCATTCGTCAGTGGTCAGGAACTTATCCGTGTAGGACAGCTGGCGTTCGTCATCGCGCAGGTGATAAATATTCTCTTGCCGCTGACGAATCAATCCAATGCAAGCCTGTACATGTTAATGGGTTATGAAAGAGAAAGTACATGCAGTAGCTTCTACAATTGTTCATGATATATCAACTAACATAGTATACAATATGCGACACAACAATACTGCTCACCATGATTGATTCGATGCGGCTAGTCAACAGACCAGATACTGCAGTCTGATGATAGAGAATACCATCTTTGCGCGGGTCAGGACAGGCAGGCAATTCTGACGCGGCCTTGACAATGTCGGCATGCACGTTGGCAAACAATCCATCTGGTGGCGAGGTCAATTGGAACGCGTTCATAACACTAGGAGCACCGAAGTCGTTGTTGGCTGCTAGAAACTTCTTCGCACCGCTCAATATGTTATGAAGCTCGTTCATTCGTTGTCCAACAGTCGATGGTTTCCAGATATGGCGCTTCACTATCTCGTCCAAATCGAATTGGATGCGCGCTGGATTGATGAACCACATCTCGACTGTGACATTGATTGCGTGTAGGAGACGACTAGTTGTAGCATGATAGTTTCGCTGGATTGCTTTCCTACGGCTAACATGCGATGCGTTCTCTTCTACACAGCAATGACCCTTGAACCAGATGTCGCCGACATTGTCTAGTTGCTTGTACATGTGTTCAGATGCAACGTGGTAGTCTGGGCCGTCGAAAACAACAAGCCTAGACTTCTTGTGCCTCCGTTGCAATACAAGCTCCTCTTTGGCCGATCGCTCGTCGTCACTGACAGAATCATCAGTATTTTCCACGTCAGATTTAGAGGTCTGAGTCTCTGCTTGTCGCTGACTGACAGGGTTCAGCAAACTGACAGCATTGGTGACTCCGACCGGAACATAGTCTGACGTATACTGGAGGATTGCTTCTGTCAGATTGACCAGATTCTGCAAGCCAGTACACATGCTATTAACGCGTGGATGCTCAGCGTTGTGGGCTTTCTGCAGAATCTCGTTTAGGCCGGCCGCATTCAGACGCAGTCCGTTGATATATTCTGTTCAGACGAAAATGGGGTGAAAATAAAAATATGAATACTCAGTAACTCAGTTTCCTCGAAATAATAAGTAATAGTTTATAGCACTTACCAATCATTGCCATTTCATGTTTGGCTTGGATTAAGACAGGTACGTCGCTATAATTGCTTTGCAGTCGATCCAAGTCATTGCTGACAATCTCGGCCATGTATGAAGATTGTACTTTGGATGGACCCGGTTGCGCATGCGGGGACGTAGTTTGACGAACACCAGATGTCAAGTCACATAAACGTTTAGTTGACTGTTGCGTGATCGTCTGTTTGTTTGCAGAAGTACTCGCATACAGCTCACCTACGTCTACTACGGCATATTGTTCGTTGTCATCCAATTAAACACTGCCGTTATCGGATACCACCGCTATGTCTTGAGCAGCCGGTAGACCCTTACACGGGCGTGCAATGTGCCTTTTCAGATGACGCACATATTTGCCACAGTGCGGACATGGCGAAAGGACATTATCGACTCCCGCTTTTTGCAACCGGACAATCTTCCATATATTCATGGCCTTGACTTCATAGGACGCAGATTCAGCTGGTCGCTTGCTTAATGGTACGCAATCCCAATCAAAAGACTCGACAAAGTCCTTGTGGTTCCGGATGAAATGCCGTCGCATATTAGAACTTAGAATCGTCATTTGACATAGGAAACAATTAGTTTGTGCGTCCATTTTACCTGCTGAATTATTATTATCTCCTGAACTGCTTATATACTGCTTATAACAGAAGAAATTTTACAAAGATTTGCAAGCGAGCGCGCTTGGCTTCTGACTTAAGCTGCTATCGTGACCCGTACGACAGTTTAATCACATAAACTATCATTTTCAAGGTTTGTCTATGGCGAAATAGCATAATATTGAACTCAATATATTTAACGTTGCTATATTGTCTACTCATAGTAGAGTAGGTAGTTTCGAACAGCATATGAACATAAACACGAATAATTAATTGATTTATGATTTATGTCAACAATTTTAATCTGTATGTTGAGAAAGCCCTTAAATTATTGTTGATTATTCGAGACGTATTTTCGCGAAAGTACATATGTATTCTCAAACGAAGGTCAATGTAGTCTTTTTGCGAAAATACTTTTGTGTCAATATGATTACTGTTTCTGGTGGTATTTTCGCGAAAAAACATGTGTCCTAAACGAAAGTAAAGGCATTATCAAAAGAAGGTAACAGCCGTATTTGAGCAAAAGTACGTTAATAATAATAAAGATTTATTTTCATTAGTAGTAAATTATTAGCAGATTTTTTTAAATTAGAAAAATGTGTGGTAATGACTGGGATTCGAACCCGAGCCACCGGTAACTATAAAAGAATGCTATAGACCTGCACGCCAGATCACTTGTAACTGAATAGTGTGTTATCTGGCTATTTATATTGATTTTCTTTCGGATGTTGGATTTTTAATGATTTTCGTCTGCAAATGGTAAAATCTTGAGCACTTTTTCCATTTTTTCTTACAGAATGATAAGATTTATTGAGAGAATATAGAGAGTACTGCTGATATTGCGGGTATATATTCAAACGAAGGTAGAACAGTATTTTAGCAAATGTACTTTAAGTGTATTACCATTGTTTATACAGGGCTATGTATTTTCGCGAAAGTACATTTTCGCGTTATACTTTTGCGAAAGAACGAAGGTAAATATGTTCTTGCGTCTATGTAAACTCGGTGCATTCGGGAAAGCACAAGAAAATAGTTCAGGATCAGGACAAAGAGATATATTAGTACTTCCGCAAACACGACTACATGCTCCGCAGTGCCCGAGTGCGAAAAGACATAAGCTTAGCTGTCCTAATTATAGAAATACACTACGGAGATCAAAAAAGGTCATTTGGTATATCCGTCCGTATTTTCGCGAAATGACCACATGATCTGTTCTTTTTTTAGAAATACACTACGGAGATAAAAAAAAGGTCTTTCAGTCTTTTTGTGCGCAAGCCTACTGTTAGTAGTCAATATATCGAAAATTTGGCCCGGACTTTTTTGCTCGGGTATTTTTAGCCGGACTTTTTTTAAACCAGGAACCCGGACTTTTTTTCACATGCCCGGACTTTTTTGCTCGGTTATTTTTAGCCGGACTTTTTTGCAGCAGGACCCCGGACTTTTTCGCTCGGTTATTTTTAGCCGGACTTTTTTGCACCAGGAACCCGGACTTTTTTACCACTTTTCTGGGTGTCTCGTACTGACCTTGAGCATGGATTTCCCTTTGTACTCGAAAGTTGAGGGGAATTCCACGAGACCCCTGTAAAAAAAGTCTGGGCTTTGGAAAAAAAGTCCGATGCATATTTTGTGAATAAGGAGGATGATGCAAGCATATTTAAATATAAGAAAAGTAAAATAAAATGAGCATTTCGCATTGAGCAGCACAAATGACTATGTAGCCTAATGTGGCAGTTTTATTTATTAGACTAGAAACCGTAAGCTTGAAAGTGTGATATTTTAGATTAAAATATAGTAATGTTCAAATAGATTCAATTAAATAGCGTATCTATATGAGATAGCTTAAAAATAATATTTCCTGATGCTGCTCAGTGCCTAATGCAGCTGCGGGCATTCATGAGTTCATCTCGAGCCCAGATGAACCCACGAATCCGACTGCCTTTTGCAAACTGGGGATTCGGCAACACAGCGACTTCACTCACCAGTGCAGGGAACTCATCGCTCTGGCCCGCGAAGACGAACGGCTTCTGTCCTCCGGCCATCCAGCTCGAGATTGACTGGGTGCAAGCAGAGACGATGACTTGGTTGTCACCCAGGAGATGAATAACTCGACTCGGGTAATGCTGCCAGGAGTCCACACGTCCTCTGCACGTTGTCCGCACGGCGGCCAGCACCCAGCAGTTGAGGCTCGATTCCGGTAGAGGCAGCGGCAATAGCGGCATGTAATGCACCTCCGGGATGTGCGCCAGCTTGATCGGCTGAACACCTTGCATGCACCCATCCGGCAGGACCTCGGTTGGACAAGTGCTTTCAGGCTGGTAGATGTGAATCGGCCTGCTAAGAAAATATGCTAATGCAACGATTATTGGGTGATCGGCATATGTGCTGGGAAGCCTCATTTTTGTTAAGTAAGTTTCAAGCGGCTTATCGAGAAAATTAACAATACTCTCACCATTGGATGCGAGTACTAGGCCATGCTTCTCCAAGTAGTCCCAGGTGTCCAGCCGAAGCTGGACTGCATCAGCTTCAGTGCCCTCAGACCGCAGAATCTGCTGAATTGAGTCAAAAAAGCAATTGCCGAATGAATCAGCATTACCAATTAAGCAATTTAGTGACTTCGCCTTCGCATCAAGCATGCGAAGTGCATCGTCAATACTGAGCGCGGCTGGGGTAGAAGCGGCTGCAGGCTGCTGCTCTGCGGCACTCGCGACTCGCATGGGCACTCGCCGTGGAACCGGAATCGGCTTCCTCTTTTGCAGCCGAGCAGCTTGCCGGGCACTCTTCACGTTTAGGGCAGCTTGACGCTTCTGCGCTCTGGCTCTGAAAAAGGCTAGAGTGGAGCGGCTTGTCAAGTTAGGATGTGGTATGTCCTGGTAGACGGATGTTTTCCTTCTTTTAGTAGGAATTGCAGGAGCCTGGCCATGCCGCTTCGTTGGAAACGCGATTTCCTGAGCAGTTGCCTCGGCAGCCGCTGACACGGATGACTCCGGGCAGAATGCACCTGCTGGAAAACCGGAAATGATACAATATATTTCATTGCGAAATGGCCAACGAGGCATTCAAAATTTAATGAATAGATTCTTTCGTCTTTATTTGACTTAAGGTTAGTGCATTAAGCCGTAAGCAAAAAGGCTCATAAACCCCAAGGCTCAAACCCCAAGGCTCATAAACCCCAAGGCTCAATAAGACCAAATTGCTGAAAAAACCCGATAAATCAATAGAATCAACTGACAGTTCATTTGATCGGTGAATGCACTTCACAACTTGAGAGTGAGTCAAATGAGTAAATAAAAAATATCATAATTTTATAATTTCTTACCTGGCTGCTCCTCGTCACTTAATGCCGCATTGACCGCCGGAATTGTTTCCTGTTCTTCATCCGCTGGCATTGGACTGCTCTCAACCAGGTTGCTGCAACTGTCTGAGCTCTGCGGGTCAGAGGAGGGGTCCCCTTCAGAGCTGACGTGCTCGTCATTAGGCTGCTCGCAGCATAAATTTCCAGTCAGTCGGAACAGCAGCTGCTGCAGTGTGCGATCTGCATCAGTCTGAGCCGGCTCGGTCTGCAGCCGTTCAAGGTAAGCAGCCCCCAGAACTTCCTCGAAGCAGCGCTCAACAGAGCCGGCGACCGTCCAGCACTTTCTTAAAATCTTAAACATTTTCGCTTCTGGCTGGCTAGATTGGCTCCCGCCGATGCCGCAGGCAACGTCCTGGATCACGGGTACAGGTGCAGGGTCCTGGCGCTTGCAGAGCTTGTCGTAGGCCAGAGCATCCGGATTCCGCGGATAGATGCGGATGCATAGATGCATCACCTCTTCCTGAAGCCAGCGCTGATGTTCTTAGGAGTCGCCCGCTCCATCAGGAACTCCCGCAGCATGCTGACGAAGCTCAATCTGCTGATCATGCTGCCAAATGCCACTTTCCGAGACCGGTCCGCCAGAAGCTCTCGCCAGCCAGCTTTCAACGAACGAAAGATCAAGCGGCTGAAGGACATGCGTGGCATTCGGAACTAGGCCGTAGAGCATGACCTTCTGTTGCCGCAGGTAGTCAATAACCTCTAGGGAGAATCTAGAGTCATGCAGATCTGTGAAAAGGACAACTGGGCGACGGCCCGGTGTCAAAAACATCGTCCGGCGGACTCCGCTTTTTGGTCTATTGTACGCCTAACTTTAGTCGAAAAGACGTCCGCTTTGGGCCAACAAACGACCAATTTCGGACTATTGTAAAATGTTGTAAACACTACTATTAGTAGTGTAGCTCTAAATAATCTGTATTCATTATTCTCTGGTATTCCTTTAAAAAACTTATTGAACATGAACAAAAATATTTTGATTTTCTTATTTTAAAATGAATGTTATCGTATGTTTTTTTATTTTTAGTTGCAAATAAATTACTCATTACATAAATCCATAATAAATTACATTTGCAAGTTATAAAAGAAAAACTATTTGGAATACAAGTAAGCATGAGACAGATCTTGCTACAAAATTAGTATTTTTGAAAAATTACATACAGAAAGACAGAAGGCAAAGTATAAAATGCCTTAGCAGGAATACAACGCACAACAGGCAGCATAGACATGGGGTCAAAAAGTTACAAATTTAAATACATAGCAAGAAATATATTTGTGTACTATACGCAACGTAAATAACTAAGCGCGTTTCTAAAGCATGCACGAAAATAATTGAAAGGAAGACGAATAATTTTTATACGTCACAAACACTACAAAATTTTTGCTGTATAAATCAAGACATAAATACAATTTGGAGTATAAATTGTGCCACTCATGTCCCATTTTAGCTACTCAACCTCTGGGTCGTTAGTAGTAGCATACTAATTATTGTTCCGAAAAATAAACGAAAGGTGGGACTTATGAGTGAGAGACAATTTATAAATATTCATCTTCTGAGCTGCTGCTCGGAACTCGAGGGTGCTTTCGAGCCGCCGTAGCTCCAGATGCCGCAGCTCTGACCGCCGCACCTCCAGATGCCGCAGCTCCGGCCTCCGCAGCTAAGGCCGCTGAAGCTCCGGCCTCCGCAGATCCGACCGCCGCACCTCCAGATGCTGCATTTTCAGCCGCCGCCGCGTTGCGCTGCCCGGCACTGACCCGCCGCTCCTTTCCCGCCAGCCTCTCGGCGGCGTGTTTTAGGAGGTTTTTAATCTCCCTCTCCACGTCGCACTCCGATGGTCGACTTTGCTTGTGGTAGAGCACGGCGACAGCCTCTGGAAAAGAGTGTTGAAAGTCTCAATGACGAAATGCTCCTGACATGAGTGCCTAATTTGCCTATACCAATTTCATGTTGCCTAAATATGAATGAATATGATGAAAATCTTACCTAAGAAAATACTGATGAAATTGCAGAATCCCAGCTCGTTGTCCGACAACTCATCGCCTGGTTCGGCCTCGCGCAGTCTCGCCGACATGTATCGTCCTGACCAATTGACGACGCACTGCATGTTGCTAGCAAGGCACTTGTTCAGCATGCGCTTGCATGTGTCGTGGACTGAGCTTCCCCGACAGCTACGGAGGCAGTCGGCCTGTTTGAAATTGATTTAGTGTATTTAGTGTATTGGTAGTATAATGTGTACAGTGGTCTAAATTTTTTTGAAATAGCTTGACTTTTAAAATGTTGTGGTGTGATGTGAATAATGTGAATATGTGAATAATAGCTACACTATTAATAGTGTAGCTCTGAATAAAAAAATCGTGAAAGACAAAAAATAATACTCACCAAACGCTCTTGCTGCACGCGGGAATTCCGGAAATTCACGTAGGCACTCCAACTCGAAATCGGAGAGAAATCCGGTTGCCCAGCGTTGTTAGACCGCTGACCGAGCTGCTGCACACCGAGCTGCCGCTGCTGCTGCTGCATAAATTCAGTCAGTCTAGCCGAGATAGCATCAACTGACGAATTCATGTCTCTCCGGAGAGCTTCGACAGCGGCATGTGTCTCATAGCATCTCCTAGCAGTCAGAGTCGCCAAATAGATGGCCGTCTGCAGGGATGCAGGGTCCAGGCCGCTTCTTCGCAGCCGGTTCTGCGTTCCGGCCATAGAGGAGCCCGGTTGGCCTAGGAATCTGCCATTGTCTGTTGACAACGTTGAGTGAACGGACGGGTTGATATGTAAGTTTGTAACTAAGCAAGTCTATTTGCGAATAACCAATCAATAAGATTGTGAATGGATCAGTGAGTCTCAATGATTCAATAGTGAGTCTACAAATGAGTGAATGCAGAAATATTATTTTGAAACCTTACCATCAGCTACTTCCTGATGGACCGAGCTGCTCAGCCTGCTCGGTGAACGCTGAATGTCTGATGCCGATGGCCCCGAGAATTTGGCACAGTAGTGGCATTGTCATGACCTGTGAATGTAAGCAGAGTGTTGGGGGAAATAAATTAGACTTTGAATCACTGTTTGTAAAACTGCTAGTAATTGATTGAGTAAGTCTGTGAATGAATTGAACAGTGAGTCTGTGAGTGAATTGAACATTGAATTGTGAATGAATGAACCAGTGAGTCTGAATCAATAAATCAATGAGTTTTCGCGAATGGATCAGTGAGTCTGCGATCCGTGAGTTTTTAGATACGTGTTTGCATGGATGGATTGGATGAGTGAACCAATTTAGTCTATAGTCTAATAAACTCTTACCATCAACAATCGGAGATTCCATGGCGCTGGTTGAATGCAGGTGGTTCTCCTGGTCCTCCATCAGTCTTTGAGGTGTGGATGGGAATGGGATCAGTGTCGCGGTGCTGCTTAATCTCTGTAGCTGCGGTCGATCAGGCAGAGGCGCTGCTTTGGAGCCCACATTCCTCTGATTTATGGCCTCGGAAGCTTCCCTCTCGCTCTCCGATGAAGTAATGTTCTGTTTTAATTTTAGAAGGAAATGTGATGATAGGCAGTGTAATGACTTGTGTTAGAAGTCAAAAGGAACTCCAATTTCAAGTGTCTCGGCTCTCACTGGGAGCAGACAGAAAAGGAGGAACAGAAGAGTGTGTGGAGCCCCACCAGTCAGGCTTAACACAGTCTATGGCCGCCGGCTAGCCGGCCCCAGCTCATGCGTTTATTGTGCGCCTAGCCGGGGTGCCCTCATGGTGAGGTGAGCTGGGCTAGCCGATCGCAGCTCATGGGCCCAGCCGGGGTGCGCTCCTGGTGAGGTGAGCTGGGCTAGCCGATCGCAGCTCATGGGCCTCGGATATGGGATAGAAGGAAGGTGACGTTGGGCCAGCCAACCAAAAGCATGATTGCCATGCAAGACAAAGAGTTTTTCAAAACAGATAGGCTATCCTACTGTATGTGATTCCTTTAGTGCTTCGAGTGTACTGTATAGTGCTGATATTTATGTAAATCAGCGTAAAACCGCTTTTTTTCTTACTCAGCCTGGATTAAGAAATGAGTAGGCTTATATGATGTTCTTGTTGTTCTGCAAAACATACAATCATTAATTTAAAAAAAATGAGTCGAACCAACGACCCGCAGTTGTCAGGCTGACGTGCTACCAGTTTCACCACATGACATTGCCTATATACTACGAAGAATTACTATTTATTAGTATATTCTTTCGTTCGAATTCTTTTTTGACTGCAAGCTGCAGCTTGTGCTTACTTATTTTAAGCAATGGCCATCGTAGCGATCAAATTCGCAACGCAATATTAGCAACGCAAGCAAATATATCGCGAGCTAGCAAATCGCTCCATTTTCTAACGACGGGTCCACCAGGTCCCCAAATTTTATCTGCAAAGCTTCGAAAACCAAAAGGGTGAATGTCAATATTACAAATACTCAGCAAAAGTCAAAATTATTAGCACCCGTAACGAAAGTCATCGATTTATCGTTGCACCAAACATTCTACATTTTTTGTCATTACATGTAATCCATAAAGTTTTAAATAAAGACGAGCAAGGCATAAATCATTAAATAGTTATTTTTAAAGCATAAAAGTAACTTAAACGAAAGGTTGAAGCGAAAATAGTTCGCTAAAATTATTTTTTTAAACACATACTGCACAAAACGGCAAAACAGCGTTTAAATTTTGTAGGGTACGAAGTGCAATGCCTTACTATTCCTCACACCAGTATCTAAATGTTTTACTTTGTTTAGAGTTACATAAAGTTTCCGGAACATTTAACCTTTTCGACAGAAATCAACATGATAAATAATCGACCATTTTATAAATCTAATTAATGCAAAGTCATTGCATTCTGTCGCAAAAAGCAGTATAATCGCACGAGTTCAACCTACTGAAACATCGATTTAGTTAATTCATCTACAAATATAATATATTTTTTTAGTAAGTGTCTGAGCTTTCGTGTTCTGCTACAAAGTAGGGAAACCTTGAGACTTTCTGGTATTTCAGGTCTTAATTTAATAATTCTCGAAAAACCAAGGTATTCCAAATAATTAGCTACGAAACATATTGTTTTCCTTTCTTGAAGATCGGCTCGATATTACCCGCAACTTACGTATATAAACCGTAACGTACTCGTAACATTAAAGTTAAAAAACAAAATCTTATTAAAGGTATAGGCTACTTAATACTGCTTTGAAAAAACAAATAATTAAGTTCTTAAACATATACATAAAGAAGGCTCTGCAGATTTTTTTGGCGCGTTTATATTAAATTCAGATGCATGTTCGTCGGAGTTGTCCGCCATGTTGTTTTTAGCTTTTTCAAATTTTTTTTTTGTAATGAAATTATTGGTCGGTGGTCGCCATTTAAAATGAATTGTAAGACGTTAAAGGTTGCAGTCCAGTATAATGTAATTGGTAATAGTTAATTGTTTATGTCCACTAGAATTTAGAAATGCCGATTTGCTGACGCATGCGCTGTTCCCTAATTCTAAATCAATCTAGGTCAAAATTAGTTGCAGCAAGTTATATACTTAGATTCAAGTCTAACGTTCCAATCTGATTCTAATAATTAGGCCTATCTAAACTTAATGGCTTGAATCTCGATGCGCGCGCGCGTGTCAGAAAACCGGTTGCAACTGGTGTCACTTTATATTTAACTTGTCAAGCTTAGTTTAAACAAATACTGAATACATAATTATTACAAAACATCCGTACGAAAATACCAGTTATATGAGAAGATGATTTAGCATAAATTTAGTTGTAATAACAGTACACAAGAAATATTTTGATTTTACTAACAATTTAAAATAGACGAATTATTTCATTACAATTTTTAGTTGAACTGAAAGTGAAAGACAGCTAAATCGGGACAAAAAGTACAAGATTGTACCAATTGCAATCATTCCACATTACTGTTATTTTTTCTAGATTATTGCCACTTTAGTAGCTAATTTCGTTCTTCGTAAATCGTAAATAAGGTTAAAAAGAAAAATATTAGTATTGTTTACTTCACTCTTCACTTAGTTTTGGACAAATCAGAGTCATTTGCACAAGTTTTAGCTGCACCTGCAGGTAATTAAAAACTCGATAAATGTCTAAACAATGTCAGTTGGAAAATAACATATGTCGCTATATGGCAAAATTACATGGTTAATATGATGTTATATAACACTCTAGATAGCTAGTATTGAGTAGGAAATATTATCTTACTATCTTTGGCAGGCCTTTGGCAGGTTATAAACTAGTTAACTCGGCAGTATACCAGTACTATAGTTAGTGCCTATAAGCATTTACTAATATTTAGTTTACATTGAAGATAGGTTAATCCAAAATTTTGTTAGAGGTTGTGCCAGTGTGTATTAAATTAGAAACAGTTGTCCGACTATAATATTCACTTTTATTTGTTAAGTTCTGCTGCTAGTTTCTTTGCATTTCTTGCTTAACAGTGTACCAAGCTCTGCAACTTTTTATGAAGCAACACAGTCACTAATTTCATTTGGTCTTTAGACCTAGCCTCCTAGCCTACTTCCAGAGTCAGAAAGGTGGCTCTGTGTGCCAGAAAGAAATTATAAACAATGTAATATGTGACATGCACCACCAATATAAGTAACTTTAACATTGAGTCAAGTAGGCTTTGGTAAATAGTAAATAAAATAAATAGTTAATAGGGCAAGATCTCAAAAAACTAATGCATACTCTTTGCACATAAAGGCTTCTTTCGAGTGGACCTTGAACTTGAGATCAGTATATATATCAATCAATCGCTCTTGAAATCAATCACTTGAGAGGGTATTAGACTGAGATTAGTGGCAATCCATTGGAGGATTAGAGAAGTCCATGCTGGTATCAGTATCAGACAGGCTGATCATCTAGGCAGAACAACTGCAGCTGGACACTGCAGCATGTCAGTCTGGCCCTGGCGAAGCTAAGCAAACTGCCACCCCGAGTGCTACCAATTTTTGTCACATTCCATGGAGTCCATGGGTGGCAGAATGTGTTAATTTGTGAGAGTGAGAAAAAGGGATTTGTGTGCAAATTTTTAAGTAAATGTTCAATTTTTTATATTCAAGCAAGTGTATAGAAATGATGCCCAAGTGCAGGTCTGCAATCTCCACAGACTGTAGTTACATGACCACAATACTTGTGGGAATATATGTGGAATATAAGTGCTATGATTTCATTGTAGAATATATAAAACTTTATAGTAATAAATAGAAAACAGTTGTCTGTCTACAATATTAAATACTGTGGAGCAATGCTTATAAATTACTTTCTCATTTCCAGACAATGTATCGCGGCATCGAACTGAAGCGTGTTGTCAAAGCTTCACTGCAAACTGGCTGTCGTGGGCGACCCAGAAAGATTAAGACAATCATTAGCGGCCGAAATCGAGGCTCAACATCTCGGCATCCTGTGTCCGAAACTACTCCTGTTCTAGTGGAAGCTAGCACCGAGAATGATGTCGGTATGCCTGAGTCTTTTGCTCCTACAGTAGAAGATGTTGAATGGATAGATTTTGACAGCTTTGCTGAGAAATACAGCGGTAGTTACGAGAAGCATTTTCTCTTAAATCTGTGTTCCTCTTGCTATGAGCACGAAGGTGTATATCGATGTGTTACTTGTCGACTTAGCTTATGTGCCAGCTGTAAGAATGAGACGCATAAAAAGTTTTCAGCCCACAAGTTTCTCATATGGAATAAGGAGAGTCTAATGTTTCAGGAACTGGATGCTACTTACGATGCTTTTGAAATGTTTTGCTGCGCTTCTAGTAAATTGAATCTAAATGTCTGTGCGGCTACAAAAGTTGACCTTATAGATCTGGCTGGAAGCGTAAAGGTCATTTTTATTACCTGCGACTCCTGTGATCTTATTGGTGCACTCCTTTCCCAGGGGTTCTTCCCTTGTTGGGAAGGGTCAAAGCCTGATTCAGATGGGTATGCATTCTTTTCTTTTACCTTTTTGTCCCTGCTAGACAGTTTGTGTATGACTGGGCAGTTGCCTGTTCACAGAGCGGTCAGTACACTGCTCATTGGGCCAACTCTGGGACAAGGTACATATAATTTGGCTCTTGTAAAAAGCACTTATCAACGCATTCAACGACATGATGTTTTGCTGCGGTTTCGCCACCTGCAAATGGCCTCAGCAAAATGGCCAAATAATTGTCTTCTCTGTGCAGATAATCACGCTGTGCGCAAAACTGTTGTCTGTGCAGATGCTCTATTTGGTTGGCAGCGCTTTAAAGCCAGGGGGCGTACACAACTGGAAATACCATCAGATGGTCGTCCATTACCTACGCCGCTTGTCTATGTAGATATTACAGCGGATGTGCCAAAAAATCGAGCAGAGGAACAGAATTGTCCTAATTGGAAGGCCGGTGCTCATGAACCATTAAGTCGTGAGCAGAGACATGATGTCACGGGTTTCTTTGGGTTATTCTGTCGTCACAATCGCCTTTTGTGTGGCTCAAATATCACAACTGGTGGTGAAAAGTTTTGCTACCTGGAACAGTGCCTTGAACACTTTCTGCGAAACGTCAAAGTGTCTAAGGAATTACTTGTCGTATATGACGTGGGTAAGTTTATTATTATTTTATAAAATGCATACAATCTATGAAATACTGTTGCTTGTGTACAGTTATATGACAACATGACTTACTCTTTATCCCAATTCACAGGCTGTCGCGTATCCAGCCGGGTAACTTCCGCTATTGCGAAGTCTGGTGCCAACATTCAAGCGAGTAGCTGTGCAATAAACGCTTTTCATGCTCTTGGTCACCTGCCCGGTTGTCAAAAAAAGTTTTCTGTTCGCGTTACTCCAGGCGCAGGTCTATGCGATGGAGAGAATACTGAGCGAGCCTGGTCTCAACTCAGGCCGTTCGGTAAGTTTTTAAAGTACATGCGAAAAGACCGACGAGCGCAATACATGGCGCATATTCTATACTTCTTTAATGCACAACAGGTTCTTAGCGCTTCTGGGTGGTTTACACAACGTATTTACGGTATTAAGCTTTTTATGGTAGGTGCGAGAAAAAGCATTCTAAGTGAGCTAAAAGAGCTACAAAGCCAGTCTGCGATTTTGCAGCACTCGGGGGTCCTAAATGACAGTCTGGTCATTTCTGAGGATGAAATTTTGGATTTAGCCTCCCAATGGTATGAAGATTCCCTCCGAGTAGCTACTCGGACGCTGTACACAACTCGGAAGATGATATCCTATGTGAGCTACGCGGTCTTGCAGTGCACAGAGATCATTGGAGTAAATAGGTTGGTAAGTCGGTTGGCCAAAGTCAAACCAGAATGTGCTTGCGAAAGGTTAAAAGTTATGCATCCGACATGAAGAAACTCTACGCTCGTCTTCCAATTGAAGACAGAGCTTCTTTCGATGAATATAAAAAGCCGCGTAGTGCGAAATATGAACATTTGTCTGGAACCAACCTTTCCATCCGATTTAGTCAGCGGGCTATAGACGTCAGTAACAAGTATAAACGGCTAAGAGAAGAAGCGCATATTATTTCAGATGAGTGGGTTGACCTTAAGGTTAATTTGCAGAGCCTCTGTGATGACTTAGCGAATCAGCCGGGCTTAGCCGCTCAATTTCGGGATTTGTTTAAAAGACTGCTTGAAGTTGTTTCAAGTAAAAGCGTGACTGATGCTGTAAAATATCTTCTTGCGAATAAGTTCTCCCTAAGCACACTGAGTCAGAGCGCTAATGCTTCAGAAGATTGCTTCAGAAAATTCGGGGTCTTCTGATAGCGACTCCGATTAAGTATACAACCAGTGTACTAATAATTCCACCTTTACTTGTGCTTTTAATTGAAGTCAAGCGCTGCCTTGTAAATTCACTCTGCACCTACTTTTGTGTGGTGCTGTGAAGCGTTAAGTTTAAGAGCGCTAAAATTAATGCCGATTTTGCCCACATTTTGGACACATTTCTTTCAACTAGCAAATATTTACAGGTCACTTTGCACATGAAATTCAATGTGCTGTGAAGCGCTACATTTTAAAGCGCTAATTTCATGAGCCCATGAGTCAGCCTTCTCGCGGCGGACTCGTTGAGCGTGAATAAAATCTGCTAACTATCGTGCGCGGCCAATCTTACCGTGCATGTTTGCACTATCCAGCGGACTGGCAGTGTACTTACGTTAGCTGTTTTTATTCGTGGGACTAATGACACTATTAATTTCGTTCATTTATCAGCTTTTCCGTTCAATTCCGTTTTATTATTATTATATAGCTCACAGTTTCATTGTCTGTCAAATAAATGGAGGGGCTCCTAAACAGTGTTTCGCGTTTCCGTTTTTTCATTGCTTGTTTTTTAGATGCGCTTTCTTTCTGCTCATTAGTTGGCTGTGCAGGGAACAGCTAGGACAAATGGAGATAGATGTGCATTTGAGAATAGACTGCCTGCTTTATACAATTATATGCATAGTAGATCAATGTCATTATTAGCGTTCACGGCTTCATTTAGGGTCAAGCTTTAATTTTCAACGTTTCAAACTTCAATCTCGAATAAATTTCAGGCCAGCATCACTTCCATTGAAAGTTGATGACACCCCCAACATTCACGCCGCGATTACGTGTCTTCAGTGCCACTGGAGTGGCAGGGCATCAGGTTTTAAACAGCATTGCCGCCGAGCTCATCCGTACCTATCTGAAAAGCGAATTGACGCCAACCTTCGCTACTGTCGCCTACAACATAAGCTGGAGTTTTCTCCGATTATTTATCTCTGTCCATATTGATCTACTATCACTTCGGGATTCGATACGCACATGCTCATTCACAATCGCGGGAAAAGAGGAGGCGATAGAATCATCATCACGACTGAGGACTTCAAAGCTGCTAACCTTGCTGCATTAAGTTTCATTGACGAGCTACGCAACATCGCTGTTGGTGGTAAAACTTGCGGTACTCCTGCCAACGACATATTGCCGGCTCTTCCAGCAGCTGGTCAACCTACGAGTGCTCATTCAGTTGATTTAACCTCCAAAAGTCTGATGGTATGCACTGCTTACCACGTAGACACACCAATTCCAGTCTGGCCCAGGCAAGCAAATTAGTATCTATGGCCAAAGTTTTTTATCCGTTCCGGTCGTCATGGTAAGCAGGGCTTACCCAAGCATACTCGTATATTCTCCATACAACAATATTTTTCCATTTTTGTATTCAAAGACAGGTTGCAGTACGCTTTAGGATATATCGAATTAGGCTATGAGAAAGGTTAAAATATGCTAGATAACACTGGTTAAATTATGCTATATTAGACTGGTTGAGTTATAATAATTATTCTGGCAATCGTTTTTTAAGCTAATTGAAACTGAAAACGTGTTAAAAACGGTTGAATTTAATTTTGTCTGGCAACAATTCGATAATACTTGTATTAAGTTTTTAACGCTTGCAGTTAATCAATCGGACTGCAACTAGGCGTGCCATTCTTGAAAGCAGCCTTCCAGGCACAGACCAGGCGCACCTGGGCACTCCGGGCAGCAGTAGATTGTACGCTTGCTGCTTCCAGCTCGATAGCAGACGCGGCACCGCTTCGTAGGTCTCGGTTGACTCTCGCGAGCCGTTATTTTTGTTGGAAAGTGCGGGCCGATCAGACCGATTGCCTGGACTGCCAGAGTTACAGCAGCCGGTCGCTTTCTACTCCCTCCAGTGCACTGCACCAATTCGCGAATGCTGGCCTCCAGAAACTTGGAAAAAACCTTCCGCCCGCCACACCGACAGTACACAATCCAAGCATTCCGAACCATTTGCAGGAACAGGTGCAGACCAAGCTTCAGAAACCACTTCGTGGTTTTTCTGCCAGGTTGATGAGGCTGCATGTGACCATCCATTCGGTCAACGCCGCCCATGCATCGGTTGTAGGTCAATGCAGATCTGCACTTCTGCACGATGGCTTCTCCTCCACCACGGATGATGCGTCTGACTGGCACTCTGGAAGCCGCCTCCTTCGTATCCAGTAGGTACAGAGTCTTCAGGCCGCTCTCTTTTCTCTCTACTATTTTAGCTACAAGCACGGAGCCGTTGCGCATGAAGCCAACATCATTCGGTGGCACATTCGACTGTCTGAGTTCAATCGGCACACCACGATCGGACCGGATAGTGCAGGTCAGATTAGTTCCTCGAGTCAGCAAGTACTCAGCGAGCCGATAAGAGCCAAACCACTTGTCAACAAATACGCGATAGCCTTTATGCAGGAGATCTCGGCACAGCTCCACGACAATCTTCTCACTAAAAGACAGGTGGCTTTCTTGTAGATCTTCGTCGAACCTGCGATTCTCCACCGGGGTTGAGTGGACGCGAAAGTTGTAAAGATACCCCGTCTCGGCTTCACAGGCGCAGTACAGCTTGATGCCGTACTTGGCGCGCTTCGTTGGGATATACTGCTTGAAGCGCAGGCGCCCCTTGTACAGCACCAGTGACTCGTCGATGCTTATATCCTCCTCCGGCATGTAGACATTCATGCACAGCTGTCTAAAGATGTCCAGCAAAGGACGGATCTTAAACAACGGATCGCCCGGAGCCGGACCCTGAGCGCAATCGTAAAAGCGAAGCAGACCGAGCAGCTGCTTGAAGCGATCCCTGAAAGAATGGAGTCGAATAGTAGCTGTCAATGCACCAGTACTGGTTCATCTCGGCCTTCTTGTTGCTGCCCATGTAGAGGTACATCCCGATTACCTTCTTTACTTCATTCTTGCTACAATCGATCCATTTCTGATAACTCACAGGGAGGTCCTCAGCAGGCGTTGAATGGATTACGACCTCGGCTCTTCGGTTAGTCCATTTAGCTAAATTGTCAAACAAAGCGTTGGGTAGAAAGAGGCCAAGAAAAAATGAAGTGGATTGCTGAACATTAACGGGAACTTCGATTCCAGGATTAAGGCCAGGTGTGACAAGAAACTCTGTTTCACTATCAGAAACGTCAATCTCAGCGATAGCAGGACGCCATGGCATCTCGTCGGTCGCTTCTTCATCACCTGTCTCCATGACATCAGACGCCTCATCCAAGACAATCAATTCCTCATCATCCGACGTCATTAGCTCGTCAATTTGCATATTGTTTTAGAGTTATTAAAAAAATTGCTACTGTCAAATGAACTGTGGTTGATGCTAGCCTGGCAAGATTGAGCAACTATTGGAACGCGTAGTACATGGGAAGAAGAACAGTTTCTTAACTTGAAGGCTTAGTGAGACAAAAATCGTGATATACACTACATGTAGTATTTTCGATAGTTAACTACTCTATGGTCAAGACCCCAGACCATAGACGGATTTTACAGTGGTATACCGATGCCATTATGTACATTGGTTAGTATACACACATGAATATATTTTTCTGCTGCTTTTCTCAAGCCCTCTAGACCCATTCCAAAATTCTAGTAGACTGGAATGTCTATGCCCTCGGCAAAAGCGAGAGTAGTCTATGGTAAGCTCTGCGTACCATTCCGACCGGAACGGATATGTTGCACAAACTGGATCAGATCGGAAGAGGTTAATCCACAGGTGCCTGGGGCCCAAGACTACAGTTGTAATAAACGCTCCGCTGCAGCTTTAAGCTACAATTCTGATGTCAACATGATGACGTGCGCGATGTCAACATGACGTGCGCGAGCATTCAACACAATGGAAATGACGATCCATTACATTTTTGGTGGTGCTTCTGGTCTTTCGACCATTGTGGCCAATCTTTGAAGAAGCATCTTGCTAACGCTATTTTAGCTTTTAAAAATAGTTGCACAATTAAAGGTACGTGGCTACGCACTTCTACGCCTTTAGCCTTGTCTAATGTCTTTTTTTCAATTCCCTCCAGTCGTCCAAGGCGTTTTGTTGTAATGCGAACTCGGCCAATCTGACTTCATAATTGCTTCATATGCGTTCATATCCATACAAGTGTCAATGCTCATATGCGTGTGTACACCTTTTATGTCTGCTTGCCTGCAATCCTACTTGTGCATGTATTTGACTTACCTATAGTCATTACACTTAGCTAGAATAATTTAGCCCAGGTGTGGCAGCAATGGTCAGAGGAGAGCTAGAGTCAAACTGTTCAGAATATGTTCTGATGACTAAATTATTCAGTTTTCCCTGGTAGTCATGCAATTTCTTGGATGGTCAGAGGAGAGCTAGAGTCAGACTGTTCAGAATATGTTCCGATGAATAAATTATTCAGTTTTCCCTGGTAGTCATGCAATTTCTTCAATAGTCGTGCTCCCTTGCAAACGAGCAGCGGAGTGAGAGAAGAGAGTTCTGACGTTCTAAACGCGTTTAACAAAGATAAAATCTCAAACTCTAATTCCTGCTTTCTTTATGCTCACTGTGCGTGCACAGTATGTGTTTTTACGTGAGGGTCTGTACTTTGTTCAATTAATGTTTCTGTCTAACTAGGACTTTTAACCATCTCATTGGCAAAAATTGTGTCGCACAGGCACAGCATAGGTGACCTGCTCAAGGTATACTGACTAAAATTATTATTATGTTATTATTATTATTACTTCTTTCTTAGAATCACAGGGTGAGGTGACAGAGGAGAGAGTGAGGTGACAGAGGAGAGAGTGAGGTGACAGATGAGAGAGTGAGGTGACAGAGGAGAGAGTGAGGGCACAGAGAGGAGAGAGTGAGGGCACAGAGAGGAGAGAGTGAGGACACAGAGAGGAGAGGGTGAGGTGACAGAGAGAGCTTGTGGGCACCTATTGTCGTTTAGGAAAACTCAAGAAACCAAAAATTGGTGCCACGCTTGGCCTTAACTGCATGCGTTTCCCACCACACAGACTACTTAATTACTATTGTAGCCAGAGTTATAAACTTGAACTGGAGCTTGTGCGCACCTATGATTCGGACAATCGCACGTCGATAGAGCATGCCTAGAGCTTTCTAACGACACCAAGATCGTCGATAAATACCCACCGGAAGGCTGTCAAATGATGTCTAGAGTGTCAGAGGTACCTCCTAATGGATAGCGCTATGAGTAGATTATGACGCTTTACTAGACCGGCTGCCAGCAGACAGCGAATGCAGATCTATCGACGCAATCAGCGACATCCGACGCGCCATTTATTGGCCTACCAGACGACATCAGTCTCATCTCTCTAAATATAGCGGTTCTCAAATGGGGTCATCAAAAGAAAGAAATCACAAAAGTGATTTCGTGATGCCCCTTAATTTTGATGGATTTAGATGGGATTTGATGTCCCGTAGTCTGGGATAGACGTAGAGGAGATCCCCGTCGAAAACTAGGGTCTAAAAGACAGCCTGCGGCCTCAGAATGACAACAGTGTATCGCCCCTGTGTATTTCGTCAAATTTTCTAGGTGACTTTCCAGGTTAATAAGTTCGAGTAGAAATCATTTGAAATCATGAAACCAACTCAGTCGTGTAGGAAATCATTTCTAGATTGATTTTCAATTGAATCCGACTCTATAAATTGTGCTCAAATCTCTTGGGACAACGACGACAGCCATATACTCGTACTATTGACTGTAGTACGAATAGATACCGTTTAAAATATGAATATATATGTGCAATGGTACAGCTTGTTATACATGTATATGTAGAAACATGATACATGTATCATGTTTAAATTTTTGCCTAGGTTATATCTACTGATTTTGCTTAGCTAAATTTTTTTTCAAGAACTTTTGTACAATATAGTATGACTATTCTTATACGAATTACTTACTAGGGACCTTATTATGAATACAACTGTGAACTGCTTTTGCTACTCTTAGTACGACAGTACTAAGGCCTTGGTAAGAATACCACGTAAGACTTAATTTAATAAGAATACCATGAGCAGTCTGAACTTAGTAAGTTAATTACTGGTCGTCCCACTGGGAAACCAACAATTGGTGCCACGCTTGGCCTTAACTGCATGCGTTTCCCACCACACAGACTACTTAATTATTACTATGTAGCCAGATTTATAAACTTGGCTACAATTGGTGCCACGCATGGCCTTAACTGCATGTGTTTCGCACCAACAATTGGTGGCACCTATTGTCATTTAGGAAAATTCAAGAAACCAACAATTGGTGCCACGCTCGTCTCTTTTAATCATCCCAGCGTTTCAGCCCCATCGCCGAGTTTCTTTTCATCCAGCTCCCTGTCCCGCGGCTTCTCAACCCAGCCCAGCCCATATTTCAGCTTCTTTCTTGGAAACACTCACACTTTATTGTGTAAATTGTGCATGTACTGTATGTGTTGTCAATGGACGGGCTTTAATTTGTGGAATTGCAAATTACTTATGTGACATTACTTATTGTTATTCAATGTGACATTCAATGTTAGCTTAGCTCGTTTGCATGCACTTGTCACCACTGTCTGGGTGCACCCCCGTTGATGTTGTTTGTGTCTCATGCAATTGGTTTGCGTGCAACTGGGGTGGGCCGTCTGTCTGGGATCCCCAGATCCCCCCAAATCCTCAGCCCCAGGGTCTGGAAATTAGACTGCATGAACGCAAATATAAGGAGCCGCGATATCAGACTGGTTCTTTACTGTGTTTCAATTCTGGCCTTACTTCTGCCTTTGAGTTATTACAACTTACTTAAGAAGCCGTTTACAAATTATCAGTAAGATATATACATGGAGCTTGTGGATGCACAGCACGATTTTGTGAATGTCACACGGATATGACATCCCTCAGAGAAACGGAAATTAAAGGGAAGCATTCGTCATGAACTTATACTCATCTATGAGCAAAATGAGGTGTGCAACGAAGCCAATAATGAGGTAAGTCAGAGTTTAACGAACACTGACCATATCAATAGAATAAATATATATGTGTGTATCTGGCTTAACCTAAAGTCAGTACAACTACTGTACCGTACTTTATATGTTTGCCAGTAGATGAATCCGAGATATTATTAATATTAGGCCATATAGTGCAGCTTCGACGAAATTTAGCACTGGTGTGGCAGCGATGGTCAGAGGAGAGAGTCAGACTGTCAGTGGTCCCACTCTGATGGATGCATTTTTCCACCTGGTAGAATCCACCTGGTGGAATCCACCTGGTGGATTCACTTATGTATTCAATTTCAAATTCAGTTGCCTCTCCAAATAAAAGAAATGTTGGGGGTCGTGAATAATCGTTGGGGTCGTTGGGGATCGCGATTCGAGGCTAGAAGCAATCTGAATTAAACAAAGCATCTCAAAAGTTTCTCTTTTACACGTTGCATGAGCAGTTGCTTAACTTTATGCTCGAAATCAGGCATGAGTCGCTTTCTGTTATTTTTGTAATTAAAAAACACAAAAACACAATAAAAAGCACAGATATGCAAGAGTGAGCAGATAAGCAAAAAAGGCGTTCGACAGGGTGACGAAAAAATATCTCGTTTATAAGATGAGCGGCATGTTGAATCAAAGGCTCATAGGCTCATAGATTCATAGCAGAAGCCGTAGCAGGAATCGTAGCCAGAATCGCAGCACAGCAGTACAAGAATGAGCACAGAGAAGCAATACTGAGCACAGATAAGCAATAATGAGCACAGACAAGCAATCATGAGCACAGAGAAGCAATAATGAGCACAGATTAAGCAGGAGCACCTACAAAAGCGGGCGCAACAGGAGAAAGATTCAGTCTTTGAAATTTCATCAAATTTCTGCGGACAAACCGTTACTGTTAATTGCGCCTGATTACATTTGATTACCTTATTTCTGTAAATGTATTAATTTTAGACTACTCCTGCACAGCCCTCTGTTATATATATTTGCATTAATGCATCCTATGCTTGGCTTCAATCAGTGATGCATCCTACATGTGGAAGTCAGTCACGAATTTCCCCTCTCAATCGGCAAGTAATCGGCGAGACAGCTTGCCCCCTGTCTCGCTGAGGTCAGTCCAGGGTTTGCACTTTCTCAACACGCAAGTCAGGCGTCGGTGAGGCAGGTCTGCGGATCCAATATCGGCAGCACTGGTGTCACCTGGCCCTGCTTCCGTCTGCCGGTAGCGCCACCGCCGCTTCCGCTGCGACGCCGCCTCCGCCACCGAAGCCGCCAACCCAGGCAGCAGAGGTCCGGGCCCATTCGCTTGACCTCCGGTTTCGAGCGCAGCTCCGTGATCAGGTTGGCTGCCGCAGCTCCTGTAGCAGGTCCTGACGGGACAAGCCTGGAGCTGATGGATTGTCCAAGTTGACAACCAAGTTTGAGAGCCCGTTGATGCGTCTGATGAAGGCCATACGTGTCGGTAGGCCTGTTTGAGTAGTGCAGGTGAGTACGGGCTTGATGTTTAACAGGTACCATGCCAAGCAGAACAGGTGAACACTGTGTCTAACAGAACAGGTGATCACAGGCTCTCTGTCTAACAGGTGACGCTCTCCAACATGTGACGCTCTCTGTCTAAGAGGTGACGCTCTTTGTCTAACAGGTGACGCTCTCTAACATGTGACGCTCTCTGTCTAAGAGGTGACGCTCTTTGTCTAACAGGTGACGCTCTCTAACATGTGACGCTCTCTGTTTAAGAGGTGACGCTCTTTGTCTAACATGTGACGCTCTCTGTCTAAGAGGTGACGCTCTTTTTCTAACAGGTGACGCTCTCTGTCTAACAGGTGACGCTCTCTGTCTAACAGTTGACGCTCTCTGTCTAACAGTTGACGCTGTCGGCCTAACAAATGACGCTCTTGGTCTAACAGGTATTTCTAACAGAAATGAATTCCAGAATGACAGATTTAGAATGACAAATGAATTCCAGAATGACAAGTGATGGACAGATTAAAACAGGACTTGATCTTCATTCATATTCACATTAGGAAATGTCAAGTAACTCACTGGAAATGCAGGCGCATCACTGATCTAGACCACAGGTCGAAGAGAGGTAGCCACGTGGCTAGTGCACTAGGCCTAAAAATAGGCCTCAGGCCATAGTTTATCTTGCATCGGAAAAAGCACAGACAAAAACAAAACGATGACGAGAATGATATTGAGAAATTGGTGTTATCTTGGTGTTATACAAGTCTTCAGGCGGTTGAACAGTAGGGTCAAATGAATGACTGCACACTCGATGCTGAGAGAGTAAGTTGTTTATGTTAATCTGCGGGATTCTGCACAATTATGAAATTGTGTTGCTATTTTGTGATTAAAAATGTTCGCATCATTCTATTTCAATGCCATTTGTATCTGCCATTCTCGAAATCCTGCGTCATCAAAATCTGGACAACATCAAAATCTTACGCTATCGAAATCTCACACTGTCAAAATGTAAGAATTCGCCCCCAAGAATTTGAAGCATTCCATTTCTCTTAAAGAAATTAAATTCTGCACAAAATGATGTAATAACCTACAGAATAATTTCTAATTTAAATCTATATAATATCATTCTGATATCATTGAGTCGGCATTCGTGCTTTCATATCATCTACATCTAAATCTAAATCTAAATCTAAATCTACATCTAAAAGCTACAAGCGGTGCAACAAGCTACACAAGCCGCAAATTGCTTGACGGTAGCCGCCGTAGGCGCCGCCGTTCAGCAGCGACTGGCGGCGCCGGTGGCGGAGCATCCATTCTGCAATAATGCATTAAATGCATTAAATGCAATTTAAAATTAGGGGGAAATTTCAATTAGGAAAATAGAATTCCAACTTAAAAGTAGGATTAAAGGAATAATTTCGAAAATGAGAATGACGATTGGGAGGCAATGAAAGTTGACAGTTTCCCTGAGCGAGAATTTTTTAAGTGAGCAATAACAATAATGTGTTGTAAAGCATGCTCTGTGGAAATGTTGGCCCATTTAAATGAGCATCGGAAAGTCATAGAATTATAATGAGATTTTTTACGACCGAGCAACAACAGTTATGTTGTTTCACAGTATAAAAGCGAGGCATAATGTGAAAGCGGAGAATATTGAAATTTAGCAGAATACAATATGCTGTAATGTGCAGAGCTGGACAAGTGTTACTGCTAATCACAGGCTTGGGGAGGCAGTATGAGTCTGTTGTTTGTTTTATGTTTGACTTGCAGTTTTTAGGCCTCAACTCAAACAATATGAATCTACTGCTCTCAACCCAATGCCACTAATATGTGACCTTCTATGATCATCACTAAATGAATGCACCCACATTCCATTCATGTAAAATATAGACCTCTAAGAGTATAAAGTTTTAGTGTATTATAAATAGTGAGCTATACAAGCCTTTTTTACATAGGCTGCAGAGTTTATGCGTATCTTAATAAGTCTTAATATTAGAATAAAAAACCTGTATATTGGGTCTATACACATAGCTTATTGGCTGGCCACTCGTCATAATTGTATGGAAACAATGCATTAGTCTAAATGAAATTGGGACCCAGGAATATAAGTTCTTATTAAGATTTCCAAGCAACTACTGAGATATGGGATCTATGAGCTGGGAGCCTAGGATCAACGACTAGTGTTGCCATTGCAGTTTGGCCTTTTTTCTGTAGCCCTAAAAAATTCCGCAGGGCTTAATTCTATGATTGAATTGATAATTAGTGTAATATGTAATCCAAAGTAAACTAATTGACTATTTGATGTGGAGTGTGCTGCGGGAATCGAGTGGGAATGTGAGCCAGCAGAATTTTTCAATTTTTAGGCAGTAAATAATCGCGACCCACATAGCAGCTGGCCGCAAAACAAGATCATTAATCTTAGGGCCGGGTTTGGGGCGGCGGTGAATTGAGTAGCCGACGAATCCCCTCTCCCTGGATCTGTTTTAGCCCCTGTAGGAATGATTGATCGCGGGCCATAGCTTTATTGTATGAGCTAGTTTAGGTCATAATTCCTCTCCAAACCGCGATCAGATGTTGGGAATCACTCGGGCATTATGAGTGATCATTAATTCTTCATGTCCCCACTTCTTTACAGTATTCGAGCCCAGCTCGACTTTATGACCTTCCTCCTTTTAGATACATGTAATGTCACTGTAGGCAGGTCGGCGCCTGCGCTTCCCATTGTCCCGGCGGAGTAAAAATTGCTGGCCGACTGCCGACGGCTGTTCGCGCAGAACACCTGTCGTTTCCCGCCGCCGGTTCATTGGATGATCAGGGCGGCCTATCGCCGCCCCGATCCCTCGTTGACAGGCTGGCACGAATGTGGGTTGCTTTGATGAATGTCGAGGTTGGCGTGCTGCAGGACTATTCACAGAAGCAATTACCATTCCATGGATAACAGTGATCAGTGGCTAAGATCCCACTGCGAAGGTTCGGGCACAGCAGGGCCCGGTTTAAAATCGTTTGAAGCGCGCATCGATCGCCCTCAGTGAGGTGAGACATCAGAAGCAGCAACTCACGGCTATTTTTACACCTGCTTTATTCTTTTACTTGCACAGTCACGTCTTGCATGTTATCACGAAGAGTGAGAGGTGGAGTGAGAGGAAGAGGAGTGCGAGGTGGAGAGTTTAATCCTTGCATGTAGGCCCAATCTCTGTCTGTTATGTTAAACTGAAGTAGAGTGAGAGGTGGAGTGAGAGGAAGAGTGAGAGGAAGAGTGAGAGTTTAATCCTTCCATGTAGGCTCCATCTGTCTGTTATGTTAAACTGAAGTAGAGTGAGAGGTGTAGTGAGAGGTGGAGTGAGAGGTCGAGTGGGAGGAAGAGTGAGAGGTGGAGAGAGAGGAAGAGTGAGAGGAAGAGTGAGAGGTGTAGTGAGAGGTCGAGTGGGAGTTAGAGTGAGAGGTGGAGTGAGAGGTGGAGTCAGAGGTGGAGTCAGAGGTGGAGTGAGAGGAGTGAGTGGTGGAGTGAGAGGTTTAAGTGTAAGTTTGATTAATTATAATTATGCATGTTAATTTTTCAGACTAACAACCGCGCCGTCCCTGAAGTTGAACCCAAAGTCGATTTGTCCTTCACCGACAGCGAGGAAGAGGGCGAATTACGCGTGGATCAATCGCTTCGTATCGCCCTAGCCGTATGTGGATTAGAGGTACGTCTATTAATACCGATTAGTGTGGCTGTATAAATTGATATAGGAGCCCAAGTTTCTCTTTGCGCAATTGTCTCTCTTTGGGGAATTTAGATTCTAAAGGGGAGATTTCGATTTAGACGGATGAGAAAGCAAATTAAAACATGTTTAACTACACCCCGCAGCCTGAGCCTGTGCCAACCGTTGAGACGAGGCCGGCTCGGAGGCTGAGCCGGTCTACCATCAATTATCATCCCCCGACAACCACTAAAGATATTACGGAACGCGTTCTGGGCATCAACGGAAAGACGGACACCGCGATCGCCGTTGCACCTGCTGGCGAGAAGGGACTGGGCGCCTTCGCAAGAATTAACCTAGCTGTCGGGGCGTATGTCGACGAGTTCGCCGGAATCCTGCTGAACGAGCAGGAAGCGATTAGGCGGGAAGTTGAACCCAACTCTGACTGGCTTCTATTTGAATTTAAATTTAACAGTAAATTATGGGTAGTTGACGCCAGCAACAGCGATGGATTGGGGAGGTATCTCAATCATTCTGCTACTGCTCCCAACTGTAAAGCGAAGTTCATTGTCATCGACCAGGGGCTCCGACCCGTCGTTTATTTTGTGACAACCCAATATGTTTCAGCCGGCACAGAACTTACGTTCGACTACACGGCTGGTAAAAGTATTGACAGTGACGTTCTTGTTAAGAATCCATGGCTGCGAGACTAGGTATATAAACATGTTTCTATGACTCGTTTAGTTTATTTTGCGTAACTTGCATCCGTGTATATGTATAACTATGTATCCTATGTATAACAGTTGGCATATAGGGCTCTTCGACATAGTCACAGAACTTGCAAGGCCGAAAGAGCTGAGGTAACGGCAGAATAAAAACTGATAAGAATGTTTAGATTTTCGACCCTGGCTACCTAGACTGTACGGGTCTCCCCAGAAGTAAAGCCTTATCTAATTAGTCTGTGCTCCCCACCGAAAATCGAAATTTGTGAACAGGGACTTTGTTTTTGGATAAGGCAAATTTTAGGGAATTTCTCACATTGATCGCTTCATATGTAGCGATGTCTATGTATATTAATTTTATTCATGTAGCTATTCTAGCTATTCCTTGATATATTGTCGTGCAATAATTGTTAGCATTTGAATTCCTATTACAAATATTTCCCCATTTTTCCAAACATAAACGTTTGAGCTACTGCTTACCAGTTACATAGTGTACAAATTGAAAATGAAAACGCTATTGCTACTGTGCGAATAATGTCATGAATGTTAGAAAATGCTATTATTGCAATAAATAAATTGTCGGTTCTGTTTGTACACAGTAATCAAGTGCAAGCTAAGTGTCAAAAATTGTATGTGACTGAAAGTTTCTAAAAGCTTTTAAAAGGATTTAAAAGCTTATATGTACTTTGAACTTTGTATTTGCACTTTGACCACATCCGGAAATTCCGCCTATGCGGAATTCAATATAAGGCGTATATCGTACTTGCACCAAAAAGCAAGCGAAGCAATCTAGCTCGTACTTTTGAATTTCGAGAAGCAAGAGTCAACGAAAATAAATATTGATTTATTGTAACGCAGTTTAGTATAAAGTATAATTCCGACTGTGGCTGCTTAATTTCCCGCACAAAGAGCATGAATGTGGAGTGAGGTGTTTATCTTCGTACCCAGTTGCTATCTTCTTCTTTAAATTTGCAGATAAACTGCTATAAAGCTTGGAGGATGGCTCATGCAATTTTCTGGTTAAACACGAACACGACAAGACACGACATATGACATTATGACTACAATGTCATCATATTGAATGTGAGTACATTTTGCTACGTTCTAATATTGCATTAGCATTGTAGTGTGACAATCGCATTTTGATAAATGGTGCTATAATGGCTAAAAGTAAATATTTTTTTACCAGAGTCAATGAAAACTTACACCTGCAAACGGGTATAATTTTACCACTAGCGCTTATTTAAAGAATTAACGATTAAGGAGTAAGAATAAAGGAATAAAGGTATCACATATAGGTAGCTTAGACGAACCTCATTTATTTCTTCGCCGGTGTCGGTGAGGGAGGGCACCGGCGCCTCGGCGGCGTAAAGTTAGTGGCCGCCCCGGCCCCCTCCTTTGCCTTCCACCACTGGACTTTAGACTTCGGGCCCACCGTGGTGGGCAGCAGCTGCCACGGGCTGCTGGGCTGCGGCTGCTGCTGCTGTTGTTGTTGCTGCTTTTGCGATTCAGACTTCAGCGGCTGCTGTTGTTGTTGTTGTTGTTGTTGTTGTTGTTGTTGTTGTTGCTAATCTGCACGTCGCATCAAAGCTGTTCCTTCTTGTTCCACTCCTTCTTCAGCCACTCCCAGTACCTGAGGGCCCCGGACTTCTTCTTCTTCTTCTTCTTCTGGGCTAACGAGGGCCCCGGACTACGGGACAATTATACACGTATTTTTATTAGGCTTAACTTTATTGCTAAGGGGATTAAATATTCGAAAAACATGATTTTTCAAAGGTCAAACCATCTTGGACTATTGAGAATTTTACTCACTGCCACTGAATTAGAATTGCAACAACCCCTAGCTGATTGAATTTGAAGCCTGCACTCTGGAGACAAATTTGAAATAAATGTACACAACCAATCGCGAGACTGAGTGTACTCTATTTTCTTACTTCATTGTACAAAGCCAGAACTTTGAGAATTCATTTTATAAGGCTGATTTCTGCACCCACTAACCAACAGTCGGAATAGCCGATGTGTAGGCACTAGGAATAGGTTAGGCTAGGCTAGGGTTCGATTCTGCACTGCGTCAAATCATTTAGACCAATTTTCAGCCAGTAGTGATTGAAGACTATTTTAATTTATTTTTTTCATTTCGTAAATAAAATATCATAAATCATAGCAAATCTGAGTTTGAATCATTGCAACAATAGAGTCTGAATCATGGCTAAACCAGAGTCTGAATCATGGCTAAACCAGCGTTTCAATCATGGCTAAACCAGGGTTTGAATCATGGCTAAACAAGCGTCTGAATCATGGCAAAACCAGAGTTTGAATCATTTAGTGAGATTGAAGGACATTGGATTGTTATGGGAGAGAAAGGGTGAGATTGGGTTAGATTGAGTGAGATTGGGTTAGATTGAGTGAGATTAAGTGAGATTGGGTGAGATAGAGTGAGGTTGAGTGAGATGGGTGAGGTGGCGTTAGGTGAGGTGGCAAACAAAGCGTTTCTTTAGGGTAGCATATAGATAGCTTACATTGTAACTTGGCTAGCTGTCTAAAGCGGATACATGCACCCAAAATCTTTTTTCCAACAACTATAAGCAACAAAGCGGAAGCGGCCAAGAGTAATATTAACTGCTTCCTCTTAGAGGCTGTGCCAGACACTGGGACCATGAAGTTTGATAGCCGAAATACAACTGAATCCCTAAAGGTAAATCTATGATTCAAGACAGTGACTGGTAGTTCTATGGGAGACAGTGGGTATCTCGTAGATTTTCTAGGTAGCTAGCTTATAGCTAGAAAGACAGTTACTATAGCAACACTTTATTGCGGAGACTGGCTAGATTGTCTAGCTATGGGACACGCTGTCTAGATTGATTATTCACGGGAGACAAGCTAATCGCAAACTCATTTATTCTTACCAGCCCGTCGATGACCTGAGCGGTCTAGACGCCTTGGACTTCACCGTGATGCGCCGTGAATTCGGTGACCTCCAATCTTACGACAGCGCTGCCCTCTTCGATCTCTATAAGCCGGTTGCCGACGAAGATGCCACGGGGGCCATGAGCGCATCGGAGTGCTTCGCAGGCAAAAATGAGCAGCAGAAGCAGGGAAGTCGGTCCTCTGGCGATACCATCAGGTCCATCGGACAGCAACAGCAACAGCAGCAGCTGCCTCCGATTGATAGCTTCCTTTGCTTGGTTCCTTCGAATCTCCCAACGCATGTGCAGCCGCCGGCGCCAGGCGTCAGAAAAAGAATAAGTAAGCAGCGATGCGGTTAGTGTTTTTGAGCTGCAGAAACTTGGGATTTGGGAATCTTTAGTGTATTGGGGATTACGGGATATAAGTTAGCCCAGGTTCAGGGGCGGTTTACAGATTTGTGGAAATGGCAAGTGATTCTGGGGCTTGGGATTTAAAGTGTTAGCTATCTCATTAAACATTTTTGCATTGTTGAAACAATTGGCTATCAAAACTAAACATTGCCCAATGACAGACAAGAAGTTGCTGCTGTGGGAGTTTATCTACCAGTTACTGGAAGCTCCGCCGTCTGACCTACAACAAACAAAACAAAAAGATCATTCAACATTGTTGCGAGCGCAGCCGTGGAACTCCATTGACATGACATGGAGTACGTGAAGGTCGCTGTCGTTATCTAACCTGCTAAACTCGGCCAGATACAGCTCGCCGGGATGCTGGGCCAACTGCTACTCGACGCTGAGTAGCTGACTGAATTAGAATAGACACTAATATCAATGTCATCCGCAGCTTCCGTTTCTTGACACGCCTGACCGTGTACCAGGCGTCAGGTGTTCATGGAGAACGTCTGGAAAAAATATGGAATGTTTCAGACCCAATTTACATATTTATCATTTGTCTATAACGATTGCCTGTAAGCAGATGGGAAGCATGCGAATCTTTTAAGTGAGCTAGCTTAAGGGTCGGAGCGTAAATGTTAGTAGCAGCTTAGTATAAATGTTAGTAGAAATGAAAAATGAACTTTTGCTACGAATTGTAGCAAACTCTTAGCTACAGGGACACAGAGGTCAGATGGGAAGCATGCGAATCTTTTAAGTGTTAGCCAGCTTAAGGGTCGGAGTGTAAATGTTAGTAGCAGCTTAGTATAAATGTTAGTAGAAATGAAAATAATGTACTTTTGCTACGAATTGTAGCAAAGCAGGCAAGCAAAGCAAGTGAGCAAGTGCAGGAACACGAAGCAAGGAGTGCTCGATAAATATGTTGGTTATCATGCTAAGCTAAAGCTAAGAAGCTAAACATTTAGGCTGTGCATCAAGCTAATAAATAAATATGAGTGAAATAAAGGAAGACAACAAGCAAAGATGTATTCCAAAATATCTTATGACGAAGTTATAACGAAGACGAAGTCCAAAATAAATGCGTCTGAAATGACGAAGTGGGAGGTTTCGAGGTGCGTGCCAATTAAAGTGCATCTCAGTGTTAGGCATGCGACAAAAATAGCATAATGGAAACTTGTAAGTGCAGTAAGTTAACAAAAAATGATTAGATAAATAAAAAAACAACTGAAATAACAATAAGTACATCAATAGTTTCCCGATTTTCCATATAATTTGCTGAATTGTTGGACTGTGCATGTACATGCTCGCTCTGCCATCCAGATACTATATTATGACCGTTGAGACCCAAAGCAGCTCGTTATTGGACAGCATGCATGTGGAGTGAGGGGTTATCTTCGTACGCAGTTGCTACCTGCTTCTTTAAATTTGCAGATAAACTTGCTATAAAGCTTGTAGGATGGTTCATGCAATTTTCTGGTTAAACGCGAACACGACAAGACACGACACATAACATTATGGCTGCAATCATATTGAATGTGAGTACATTTTGCTACGTTGTACTATTGCATTAGCATTGTGGTGTGACAATCGCATTTTGATAAATGGATAAATGATAATTCATAAATGGTGCTATAATAGCTAAAAGTAAATATTGTTTTACCAGAGTCAATGAAAACTTACACATGCAAACGGGTATAATTGTACGCTTGGCGCTTATTTAAGGAATTAACGATTAAGGATTAAGAATTAAAGACTAAAGGTATCACATATAGGCAGCTTTGACAAACCATTTTATTTTTTCACCGGATTAAGAAAAGGATTAAGGATTAAGAATTAAAGACTAAAGGTATCACATATAGGCAGCTTAGACAAACCATTTTATTTTTCACCGATGAGGGAGGGCACCAGGGCGCCTTCGGCGGCGTGAAATTGGTGGCCGCCCCGGCCCCTCCCTTTATTTTCCACCACTGGATCTTAGTGCCAGTGCCCACCGTTGTTGGCTGTAGCGACCAGGGGCTGTGCTGCTGCTGCTGTTGCTGCAGCTTTTCCTGCTGCTGCGGCTGCTGATTCTGCTGATTCTGAGACATAATCACAAGATTTGTGTAAGACAAGACAAGTACACCTCCAATTCTTTGAAATCTAATTGATTTGTGTAAGACAAGACAAGACAAGTACACCTCAAATTCTTTGAAATCGAATTGATCCTTTTCTCTGAAAATTGAAAAGTGAATAAGTAAAAGTAAAGGTATAGCAAAAGTAGAAGTGAATAAGAGTAAAATAAGTGTATCAAGGGTGTTTTAAATGTTCCAATGGATTTAAGGTAGTTAAAAGGATGGTAAAAGTGTATAGCTTGGTTTCACTAGCTAGAGAAACCTAGCTTTTAGCTCAATGCTCCTGAGCTGCAGCTCATTGCTCATGGATGATGTCAGAGCCATTTCAGCTAAAAGCTTAAAAGAAAAGTGAAATGTCGCTACAAATAATTGAAGAGCCTGAAAGGAATTATGGATTCAAGAAAGTGAAAGCTGTTAAAAGGATGGTAAAAACTTAGCAAACTGCAGTGAGGGATAGTACATCTTAACAGGTCCTTATCACACAAGCTGGAATGGTGGCTTTGCTTGCTATCTTCAGGCTGGCATCTGAGAACTGGTAAGGCTTGGCTAATCATTTGTTGTAAAGTGTTTGCTAGCTACCCAACCCAAAATTGTTGGTTAGCTCCTGCAAAGCAATAACAATTGATCCCAATGTACACTAGAGTTATATAACTTTGCTCAGAAATTTCCTTATAATGACTATTTATTTATCAACTTTATTTTACCAGGTCTTTATCACACTGGCTCACTAGCTGGAATTGTGGCATCTGGTTGTCTTCACTCTCATGGTATAGCTAAGGGCATATGAGAACTAATCACATAGGATCAAAGGCTATGGTAAGTGCTTAAGTACATAATCATTTTTAGTGTTAGCCCAACCCAGCCCAAGATACCAACACACAATTGCTGGTTGCTTGAGCTCTTAGTTTTGATAATGCATGCACAGTAGTTTGCCTTCAGCTATTGGTTGTGATACTGCATGAGCAGTTAGTTTGCCTTGAAACTGCTGTTTATGAAATTCTCTCCTCTCCTCTTCTCCTCCCCCTCCTCTTCTCCTCTCCTCTCCCCCTCTCCCCTCCTTTCCTCTGCTCTTCTTTCCTCTCTTCTTTCCTCTCCTCTCCCCCCTCCTCTCCCCCTCTCCCCTCCTTTCCTCTGCTCTTCTTTCCTCTCTTCTTTCCTCTCCTCTTCTCTCCTGCCTTTATTCTCCTCTTCTTTTCTTGTTTCTATAAGCAATATAAGTGATCCTAGTGTACACTAGAGTTATTTGGTCTAGTACAGTTATATAACTTTGCTATGAAATTTCCTTATAATGACTATTTATTTATCAACTTTATTTTACCAGGTCTTTATCACACTGGCTCACTAGCTGGAATTGTGGCATCTGGCTGTCTTCACTCTCATGGCATAGCTAAGGGCATATGAGAACTAATCACATATGATTAAAGGCTATGGTAAGTGCTTGAGTACATAATCATTTTTAGTGTTAGCCCAACCCAGCCCAAGATACCCAACACACAATTGCTGGTTGCTTGAGCTCTTAGTTTTGATAATGTATGCACAGTAGTTTGCCTTGAGCTATTGGTTTTGATACTGCATGAGCAGTTAGTTTGCCTTGAAACTGCTGTTTATCAAATTCTCTCCTCTTCTCTTCTCCTCTCCCCCCTCCTCTTCTCCTCTCCTCTCCCCCTCCTCTCCCCCTCTACCCTCCTTTCCTCTGCTCTTCTTTCCTCTCTTCTTTCCTCTCCTCTCCCCCCCTCCTCTCCCCCTCTCCCCTCCTTTCCTCTGCTCTTCTTTCCACTCTTCTTTCCTCTCCTCTTCTCTCCTGCCTTTATTCTCATCTTCTCTTCTTGTTTCTACAAGCAATATAAGTGATCCTAGTGTACACTAGAGTTATTTGGTCTGGTACAGGTATATAACTTTGCTCTGAAATTTCCTTATAATGACTATTTATTTATCAACTTTATTTTACCAGGTCTTTATCACACTGGCTCACTAGCTGGAATTGTGGCATCTGGTTGTCTTCACTCTCATGGTATACCTAAGGGCATATGAGAACTAATCACATATGATTAAAGGCTATGGTAAGTGCTTGAGTACATAATCATTTCTCAGTGTTAGCCCAACCCAGCCCAAGATACCCAACACACGAATTTTTTGCTGGTTGCTTGAGCTCTCAGTTTTGATAATGCACGCACAGCAGTTTGCCTTGAGCTATTGGTTTTGATACTGCATGAGCAGTTGTTTGCCTTGAAACTGCTGTTTATGAAATTCCTCTAGCTAATGACTATTTATTTATGAACACTATTTTCCCCCAGGTCTTTATAACACTAGCTAGAATTGTGGCATTGCTAGCTATCTTTACTGAGTTATCTGATGTACTAGAGTGTACACTTGAGCTATCAGATCTTGTACATTTATGCTCAAGCCCCATACACAGTTCATACCAGCCCTGTATAATTACCTCAATTGTGGTCCTATTTAACCTAATATAGCTAACAATCCTTTATAAGCTCTTATCAGCCTTCTGCCCCTTCTTGCCTAGCTATAGATCTAAATACAAACAGCAAACCAACTGTCTCACCTCTCACACCTAACAGGACAAGGAGAGCCTATCTAACAGGACAAGGAGTCCCAAGAATCCTAGTCTGGTGTTGAAGCTGAATGGCCAACAATCAACAACAACCAAAAAGACATGATTGACTAACTGTGAATAAACTAATCTTGTTCTGAATGCCTTTATGAATATTGATTAAACTGAGGCCCTCTTTTTATCCCTAGTTGACATTTCAAAATTTGCTAATATAGATAAACACAGAACTTGAGCTGCTATAAGAGACTTAAAGGTAAAATGGTAAAAATGAGCCTTCTGTAAAAACTGTAGCTACAGTGCATAAATATTTCAGAACCTATACACAAACTTCATAAGAACACACTTTGCTGCTGTATTCATATAACATACTCTAAATACAAATGCCAACTCAAATAATTATGACATGGCTGAAATTCCTAGCAATTAAATGCTTGAAATAATAATTAGCTTTGCAAAATAAACTTTTCCTATGTTTCGTGAAGAAATGGCAGGAAAAAATCTCATGAGTCTTTGTATTTATTTCGTCTTGTCTAATTAATTTCAGTGTCAACTTATGTTTATCGGTTTGAAATTTCACACGTGCATTAGATTAACGGAGAAGTGAAAGTGAAAGTGAAAACAAAGGTTTGCAGTGCATTGCAGCTTAAAAAGTGATTTGCTCAAGCCAAAATAAATGTGAATTCTCAAATTCTACGTTTGAGAAATATGTGATATATGAAATATGTTTATGATTTTCTAACTATTGCTGTGTGACTGGCTTTTTGAAGGACAAAAACACTTTTTCACTGGCTGGTATAAACTCGGCCGGTCGATTTCGAAATTTCGATGGAGCTCCGAATTAAAAAAACACGAACCACGCGCCCAGTAGAGTTGATGGAGCATAGGAGAATCAGCAAGCAGGTGATGGAGCAGCAGCGCAGAGCCAGAATTAATGCCAGCTTGGACAGACTCAAAGAGCTGCTGCAGGCCAACAAGGTGATAAAACCGTACCGGATTAAGCGCCTAGAGAAGGCCGACATCCTGGAGCTGACTGTGGAGCTGCTGCTGAATGACTCAGCCAAGACTCAATCTACGGCCATGAGCTTCTGCTGCAAGTCTTCGGCCTCATCAACGGTGTCGGCTTTGTCTACTGACGAAGAATCTAGCCAGTCGATGGACCAGGAGGGAGCCCAGCCTGTGTGGCGTCCTAGGTAACCGGCCCCTGGCAACAGCATCCGGCATTCCAGCATAAGTCAACTTAGTGAATTAGTTTCGTTGTTTTGTTATTTAGTTGTCATGGACTGATTGTCCCCAAACTGAGAATCTGGGATTGTCACCAAACTGAGGATCTGGGATTGTCACCAAACTGAGGATCTGGGATTGTCACCAAACTGAGGATCTGGGATTGTCACCAAACTGAGGATCTGGGATTGTCACCAAACTGAGGATCTGGGATTGTCACCAAACTGAGGATCTGGGATTGTCACCAAACTGAGGATCTGGGATTGTCACCAAACTGAGGATCTGGGATAATTGTCATTAAACTGAGCTTTACATTTTTATATATTGTTGTATCATTGTATCGTTGTATCGTATCAATGTTGTATCATTGTTGTTGTGTTGTATCAGTGTTGTATCAAGGCTTAGTTCATTTCATTGTTTAAAACTTTTTATCTGGGGGATTATCACCAATCTGGGATTGTCCCAAACTGAGGATCTGAGATTGTCACCAAACTGAGGATCTGGGATTGTCCCAAACAGAGGATCTGGGATTGTCACCAAGCAGAGGATCTGGGATTGTCACCAAACTGAGGATCTGGGATAATTGTCATTAAACTGAGCTTTAAATTTTTATATATTGTTGTATCATTGTATCGTTGTATCGTATCAATGTTGTATCATTGTTGTTGTGTTGTATACAAATCATTAAATAAATAAATCAATATATGCTCAGTTAAAGAGTGACTATAAGCATGCCAAACTTAACTGGTGCCTACGAGAGTCAGTTCCGATGTCGCCGCATTAGAAATCAACTAATGCGAAACAAAAAATTTAAATGCTTTCACTGTCGATCAATTCTTTTCTTTGATCTCTTTCTGACTTGCTCATGCCATTTTAAAGAACTGACTTACCTGTATTACGTATTACGTATTATGACTTACGTATTAACCTGGAAAGTCACCTAGAAAATTTTATCTTTACTCTGACTATGTCAGTACTATATGGCTGTCGTCGGTGTCCCAATAGATTTGAGCACAGTTTATCGAGTCGGATTCAATTGAAAATCTATCTAGAAATGATTTCCTACACGACTGAGTTGATTTCATGATTTCAAATGATTTCCACTCGAACTTATTAACCTGGAAAGTCACCTAGAAAATCCCGGGCTCTATGAGCAATGGGATATTGCATGCATGCGACTTTGCCAGTGCGATTTTTAGTGCAGCACATGAACAAACAGAGCTGGGAATTGCCGTTCGAGCTGAGCATGACAGCTAGGACTGATAAGAAGTTTCTAGAACGGAAATCAGCGGAGCGGGATAGAGACGTTTTCTAGCACCGAAAATGTAAAGGAAAGACATGCGTTCACGCATGTACATGTTGGCAATAAAGCTATTTAGAAAGCAGCGAAAAGTGACGTACAGTCACACAGTTTTAAAGCTCACCTGAACTCTAGAGCAGTGTCTCGTTGGCACATTGAGGATCTGGGATTGTCACCAAACTGAGGATCTGGGTTGTCATTAAACTGAGCTTTAAATTTTTACATGTTGTATACCGACTGAACACATGCGGGATGACGGCTTAGTTCATTTCGTTGTTTCAAACATTTTAATTAACTAATACAAATCTTTAAACAAATATATGTCTATAAATATATGGTCAGTTAAAGAGTGACTAAGCATGCAAAACTTAACTGGTGCCTACGAGAGAAATCAACTAATGCGAAACTAAAAATTTAAACTCTTTCTGTCTCAAATCTTTTCTTTGATCTCTTTCTGACTTCTCATGCCATTTATGGCATTAATGAAATTAATCGTAATTAAAATTTAAACATTCTACTACATCTCACTACCCCACTTCCCCTCACTCTACTGCATCTCACTACCACACTTCCTCTCACTCTGCTGCATCTCACTATCCCACTTCCTCTCACTCTACTGCATCTTACTACCACACTTCCTCTCACCCTACTGCTCTCCCTCTCACCCTACCTGATCCCCCTTTCACCATACCTGCTCTCTATCTGACCCTACTGATCTCCCTCTCACCCTACTAATCTAGGGAATCTAGGGATTCTAGGGAAGGCACGGAATCGATTTTGGGACCTCCCTTAATCCAGATTGATCTCGACGAATTTTGAGTCCCTATGCTCTATGATAAATGTAGAGGAAACTGAAAATTAGAAGCAACCATGCTAATTTATATACTAGCTAGCTATTATACTAAGTTTTCATGCAGAGTCATATAATTTCAGTCTACATGAGCAGGTCTTTCGGAAAGAATGAGCTATAGGATATGACTGAAACAGTCACCTATCGTTTCTACTAATAGTAGCACATGGCGAATTAATCTTCCTGCAAATATTTTCGCATACTAAAAAAAAGTTATAAAATTAAGTAGAAAATTTCGAAAATGATGCAAACAATATTTCCAAATTAAGGAGCAACTAGACATGTTAAAGGCGGCGATCCATGCCCTTGGACGCACGCACACCTGCTCGCGCACAGTCCTCGACTGCGTCGCGCAACTCAACCGCTTAGGGACCCACAACAAGGTGTCCCTAAGGTGGATTCCAGGGCACTCTGGCCACCCTGGTAACGAATTCGCCGACAGCCTCGCCAAGGCCGGTTCGACGGGCTCGCTTTTTGGCCCCGTGCCTGCGGTCTCCACCCCTACCGCCGTCTTCAACACTCGGATTAACCAGTGGGTGACCTCAAAGCACAAGGACAGATGGATCAATACCGCCGATTGTCGGCAGTCTCGCGCTGCTGTCCCTTGTCCCTCCACTGCCCTTCGCAAAGCCTTGCTTGGACTGAACCGCAAGGACATCAGGGCAGTCACCATGGCCCTCTCTGGCCATGGCTGTTTCGCCAGGCACCGCTTCCTGCAAGGCAAAATCCGCAGTGAGGAATGCCCCTTCTGCCTCTCCTATGTTGAGGATGCAGAGCATTTTATTTGCGACTGCCCCGCCTTCACTCAGGACCGGCTCACCTATCTCGGCCCAAACCCGGATCTCCCCGACGTTTTCAGGCCTGAGAACATCTGCCAGCTCGTCCGATACCTGAGGGCCACCGGGCGAGCAACCCTCCACCTCCTGGACACTCCGGAGGAGGACCGCGCTGCGGACGCCGGCACCACCGGATCCCCCTGCGCGACACCGCAGCTCTAGTTGCCCGTGGTCGCCAGGGGCTAGCGGAATGGGCGGCAACGCCTCCCCGCTGCATCCGGAAGATGCCCCCTGCAGCTAAGTCAAGTCAAGTCAAGACATGTTAAAGGTGAAATAATATTTTTCTGCAACCATAAGTCACGTGTACTACACGAAAAGATAAAAAAAGCGCGTAAAAAGTGATGTTTACAAAACCGTGCGCCCAGGCGGCGGGAGGCGTATAGCAAGGGCGTGTAGGAAAATCACTATGCGCCCAGGCGGCGGGAGGCGTATAGCAAGGGCGTATAGGAAAATCACCATGCGCCCCGGCGCCGGCTGGGCGTATAGCGGGGCGCACGGCGCCCCACTCTGCGCCCCAAAAAGCTGTCCCACCCCCGGTGGGACATTACTATACGCCCCCTCTGTACGCCCCACCCTGCGCCTCCCGCCGGGCGCACAGCGCCCGGGCGTATAGAATGTCCGTGCGCCCGCGACAGCGCCCCGCCCTGCGCCGGGCGCAGGGTAGGTGGAGGGGGGTGGGGGTGCAGTGTAAATAAAATTCGGCGCATATCCTCAAAGTCTACTGTTAGTAGGCTGTGCAGTATTTTTGAGCGCCGTAAAAAGCCTAGCTTTTTAAAAGGTCCGCTCCTACCCAGCAGCTCCGCTACTGTGGGTCATCAGTGGGTCACAGCCTATCACTGTCTCATCAGTGGGTCACAGCCCATCAATGTCTCATCAGTGGGTCACAGCCCATCACTGTATCATCAGTGGGTCACAGCCCATCACTGTATCATCAGTGGGTCACAGCCCATCCTGCACTGTATCATGAAAATAATGGGACGCAGATAAACAACAGTTTTTATAAATCGCAGTTTTCTAAATAAATAATGACTCCGCATTCTCTACAGTGCTGCTCTTGTAATTTTCCGCCCTACTTTATTGTATAGTTAATATTATTATTCATATATTTTGTTATACTCCACTTGTAGTTCTAACTACCATAGTAATTCGTACCTTACACTTCTACCCGGTGGGACATTACTATACGCCCCCTCTGTACGCCGCTCCGCTACTGCCCCAGCAGCTCCGCTCCTGCCCCAGCAGCTCCGCTCGCCACGCTGCCCCCTCCCTCCTGACCATGTACTTTTCATACGTATGTTTCATTTTTTGTATGCATGCCGTATATATAAAGCTTTACTTTGAATTTAAAGTCACTTTAAATAAATAAAATTGAACATGCTCATGTAATTTTTCTATTCGTCACCGCTATAAATGGTTTACGAATATGTTCATTCTAGTCTCATTAAATACTTTTGACGCTGCTAAAGGTACAAATTTATTATCAATTTCAAAGCGAATATGCAAGCCATGATTGAAAAGAAAAGTAAAGAATGCTTTACAGTATCATCAAGCAAAGACAGTACGGTATAAGTGATTCAAAGTACAAAAATTAGTCCACATTTTGTCCCTGCCATGCCAGCTCTGCCAATCCTCCCTGTCAAGCCCTGCACTGCGTGATTTTGTTAATCTTATAATTATAATGTTATAATTAAATTCTTACTGACGCAGCTAAAGGTACAAATTTATTATCAATTTCAAAGCGAATATGCAAGCCATGATTGAAAAGAAGAGTAAAGAATGTTTTACAGTATCATCAAGCGAAGACAGTTACGGTTTAAGTAAATACAAAGCACGAAAATTAGTCCACATTTTGTCCCTGCCATGCCAGCTCTGCCAATCCTCCCTGTCAAGCCCTGCACTGCGCGCCAGTCAGTCGTCCTCGTTGTGCCACCTCTGCGAGTCGTCCGTGCCACGCCACCTCCGCCAGTCGACCATGTCGTCCCGTAACCGGCTGACTGGTTTTCTGGAGAAATTGGAAAGTATCCACGATTTATTTGTGTGTGCAAGGTTTACTGTAAAATTACTTGTTTACATACACTGTACAGCAATGCAGATAATAGAGATCCAGTGAGATAGAATCCAGATGTATATGGAATGAGGTACACGACATTTGAGATTGTAAACGAGATGAAGCAAAGATTCTTAATAAGCGGAAATATTAGAATAAGATCAGACATGAGATTCAGAATGAGATGAAGTACAAGATCGAGCATAAGATTAACCATAAAAAACTTAAATTTTAAACGCTACTTATCTTTTATAGCAAGTCAACCAGGTCCCGCAACTGGTAGACGTCCGGCACCATGGTAGAACTGGAAAGAAATATTCATTATGTAATTCATGCAAAAAAACTAGTGCTTCTGTAAACTTAGTTCTAAATAAAAAAATTCACTGTGCTTTTTGTACTGCTAATATTAGAATGTACAAATAATTTTTTGTGTGTTTGTTCAATTATTAGATACGATAAGCAATTGAGTTGCAGACTTGAGTAAGAGCTGCAGGCATGTAAATAGCGAATTTTAGTGTTTTTGATTACAGGATGCGATGAGCAAGAGTTGCAGGCACGAACAAGATGTCCGGGTATAAAGACGACGTGTAGGCATGTAGATTGTAATTTTTTGTGTTTTTCATCGACTATACGACGAGCAAGAGTTGCAGAAATAAGCAGTGCAAATTCCTAGTACTTGTACTCGTAGTAGGCAGTAAAGATATTTAAAAGCCACTTATCTTTCCTGTTCCGCCGGAAGCCTTGTCATATAGGAGCACTCGGTCGGATCTCTACCGAGTTTAATCCTCCTCAGTCATCTCGCTCATCAGGCCATCAGCGTCCTCATCGGAGCACTCCACAGCTCTGCTCGACTGTGATGCGGCTGCAAAGAATGCCTTTTTCGCGAGGCATGGCTGACCAGCTGCGAGCCAGGTCTCTTAGCGCCGGCTGGCGAAGGTGTGGCAGATGCTCCTGATGCACCAGAGGCTGACAGGCGTCGATGCGGTCTGCTCGTTTGACGGTCCTTGCCTCGATGGAGCATGTCGCATAATCGGCTACCGACGTACGTGGCGGTCAATTGTTGTCCGGTTGTCGTGCCGTAGATGCTGGTGGCGGCATCTAGATTAGAGGTAGAGTGAGAGGTAGGTAGATTGACAAGTACAGGTAAAGTTTGTCGGATAGGAAATGTGAAAGTACCAATCAGATTCCTGAAAATTTCGTACCTTGGACGTGTCGCAATAAAACGGCCTTGAAGCCAAGGCATGCGTCGGAAAACTGCGTTTCGACACCGTCCTGGATGCATTTCTGGCGTAGGCCTGCACCGCTATAATTCACCTTCGTCTGCATCTCAGGTGTCAAGCAGGTGTCCAACCACACCCGGATGGTGGCTCCGACAGTCGCCATTTTTCTGTTGGGCAGGGCTTGTTTCAACTGGTACGTCCACTCTGCAGGCGTGTTCTCCGCGTAGTGGACATACCTCTGCCAGGAGTCGATGGGCCAGAATTGGAGCTGTTGCACTGGTTGCTGGTCCTTCGTTAATGACAGGCGCAGTTGCTGCACTTCCTCCTTAACAGAGGCCAGCTCGGTGGCTAGTTTCTGCTGTGTTGCTTCCATCTTCTTGAACAATCGGGTACTCTCGCGTACTGCGAACAGGGCGACGTAGAGAATGCCGCGATTGCTTTCTAATGGGAAATCGACCCCCGACTGTATTTGCTGCTCCAGTCGTCCGATGGAGATGCCCTGGAAGCTTCGGAAACCTGCTGATGTCAGTCCGGTATCCTCTGCATCTGCCTCTGCTTCAGCTGCTGCCTCTGCTTCCGCTGCTGCCTCTGCTTCCGCTGCTGCCTCTGCTTCCGCTGCTGCCTCTGCTTCAGCTGCTGCCTCTGCTTCCGCTGCTGCTTCTGCTGCCGCTGCTGCCGCTGCTGCTTCCGCTGCTGCCGCAGCTGCCGCAGCTGCTGCTTTTGCAGCTGCCGCCTTAGCTGCCGCGGCTTTTGCAGCTTCTGTGGCCGCAGACTTCGGAATCGTTGATGGCAGTGGCACCAGTTTTGCTAAAGTCAGCGGCACGTCTACGCAGGGCAGCTTTAGTAGCTGCGCTTCGGATTCCGCTTGCTCCTCCGGACAGACGAAAAAATCGTCCGTGTCGGACGCAGAACCAGTCGAGATGTTCTGTTAGGTCGGATAAGTTAGGGGATAAGTAAGTGAGGAAAATGTTGGGGTTACTAGCATTGGATAACAGTGATTGATTATCGATTCGAATGATTGACATTGAATAACAGTGATTGATTATCGATTCGAATGATTGACATTGAATAACAGTGATTGATTATCGATTCGAATGATTGACATTGAATAACAGTGATTGATTATCGATTCGGATGATTGACATTGGATAACAGTGATTGATTATCGATTCGGATGATTGACATTGAATAACAGTGATTGATTATCGATTCGGATGATTGACATTGGATAACAGTAATTGATTATCGAAAATGTTGATAAACATTCGATAATATATTTTTGATGGACAATCGTTGTTAGTGATTGATAATTGATGATGTTGACTGATAATTTACTGAGGTGATTAATTGTACTGAGATATCTAAATGTGTGTGCGTGAGAGAGAGAGATATAGAGTGGACAGACAAACAGATTGTAACTTACACCACACTGAAACTTGCGTCGCGCCTGCCGCATATCTTCAGCGCAGAGAACCCTCGGTTTCAATTGCCGAATTATATCGACAATTGACCGTCTTTTTTCGATCATGTTGCGGACGAAGCGTAGGCTGGGCGGCTCCAGAGAGTCATCCAGGTATACCTAAATTGGTCATTTTTAGAAAAGATCTTGTAGAGAAAGAATTGAACCAAATTGTCAGACAAACTGACTTAACTGACAGACATTTTTCTCACTCCACCTCACTCCACCTCTCACTCCACCTCGCACTACCTCTCACTCCACGTCTCACTACCTTTCACTCCACCTCTCACTCTGCCATACACTCCACCTGTCACTGACATATATATGCGGCATATATCGTAAAAAAAGCAAAAATGTGCATTAGATCTCACCTGGAGGACTTCAGCTGCGTAGACTCTGCCTGCATATTTGGCCGTGCAGCGCCACCTCTCTTCACTGTCCTTTAACAGTGACAATTCAGAAACTGTCCGATTTTTTAACTCACATTCACCTACATCACTCTCATTAGCTTCAATAACCTGCCTGTCGGCTTCAAATACGACTAAAAACTTCATGTCTGCAGAATATTTGAGAATTGAGATTTGAGAAAATTTGAGAACGACAGGAGGTTAGGGGAGCGAAGATAAGCTAAAGCTTTACTTATATGTCAGATCAAACTGCACGGCCTAGACAGTGGGAAGGCTCGTCGCGCGCTCATTGGTTAGTTATGAAAAATCCTGTAAACCCACTATCCGCTAGCTACCGATTGTGCCATTGGTGCCGACTATGGAGAGTGGAGTCAGTTTGTTTTGGAGGATCTTTGTAGTGTAGCTATTGAAAGTGCGTTGCAAGACTAAGAGCACGACTAAAACTACGACTAAGAGTTGACAAATATTACACTATTACATACTTTTACTATTACATATTAATTACTACAGACGTACAGACAGTAGTAAACATTTACAGCATGTCCTCTACGTCTAGGAATATTAGGAGACTGACAAACAAGAGTTTGTTGGCCATGTTCAGAGAAGAAGCTGAGGGGCCCAGAAGTGTCCAGGTTGGAGGGCAGTCGGCAAGTCAAGGCGATGTGGAAATGGAGACGGAAGAAGATTTTAGTAGGGTAGAATTCGACGAGTTTGAGCAGGAAACTCAAAGCGATGACGACATGGACAGCGAAGAGGATGAAGACAATCGGCCCTTGGAGGTAAGGCTACAGGCACTCCTTGTTTTGTTCTTTTCTACATACAACATTCCCCGTGACGCCATGGCTTTCCTACTTGCGGGTTTACGCGACATTGGTTTGCCTGTCACAAAATCTTACAAAACATTTGAACGCCTGGCCAGAGAAAACTGTCCTACTGGTGACTTGGTGGCCATGGGAGACGGGCACTTTCGTTATATTTCTATTCTGGAGAATCTGCAGCAACTACTTTCGAAGAATTTGTTGACACTGCGACCAGAAAATTTGCTGCATGAAGGTTCAACCAAGTGTTACAAGTTCGACGCATTTCTAAACAGTGACGGACTTCCCCTCTATCGATCCAGTACGATTAGTCTATGGCCACTCCTAATGAAAATTAAATCCGCATTCGCTAAGCCTTTTCCAGTGGCTGTTTGGGCCGGCACTGGAAAGCCACCAGTACAGGAGTACCTGCAACAGTTTTGCCAAGAGGCAAAAAACTTTCTGTCTGGTCCAGTCAAAATCAGTGAGAAAATCAGCATCATGTTCTCCACTATTTATTTTGTCTGCGACACCCCTGCCCGCAGTTTTTTAATGTGCACTCTGGGTCACACAAGCTACTTAGGATGCAGTTACTGTCGAGCTGTGGGCTTGCGTGCTGAAGGCAGAGTATCATTTTCCGTAACTGCTGGCCAGAATAGATGTGGGGAAGCGTACCGATCCCTAGTAGAGAACAACCAGAAAAAAGACGCCACAGGAGCGGTCATCAAGTCACCACTGTTGGACCTGCCCAACATTGACTTCGTCAACTGTTTTCCTCTGGATTTTCAACATGCCGTTTGTCTGGGAGCAGTAAGGAAGTTAATGCACTTGTATTTTGGAGAAGGAGGCTGCCGCTTTAGTCGCAGGAATATGAAGTCTTTGTCTGACATCATTGCCGGTATTGCCAGCTGGACTCCGTCTAATTTCCAGAGAAGGCCTCGCCGCATAGATAAGTGTCTTAACCATTTTAAGGCGACAGAGTTCAGACAAATTATTCTTTACCTGGGACCAATAATTTTTAAGGGATATGTTAAGGAACAGTTTTACAAAAATTTTCTCCTACTGCACTTCGCCGTATACTGCTATTCCACGGAAAGGTATGCTAATCTATGGGATTCAGCGAAAAGCTGCATCGAGGTATTCGTCGAACAGATGTCAAAGATATTTGGCCAAAAATCAATTAGCTACAATATTCATGCACTTCTTCACCTCGACCAGTTTGTTAGAAGGCTAGGTAACTTAAATAATTTTAGTACATTTCCATTCGAAAGCTATCTGGGAGCAATCAAGAGAAGGGTCAAAGTCACCAGGCATGTCGCCGCTCATTCAGTATGTCAAGTACTACAAGTACGAAATATGTACCTCAGCCAGCCAGCAGAAACAACTATAGAATTCAGCACGAAGAAGGGTGACAATTGCTGCTTCGTTGGGACGACATGCATTCATATTGATGAAGTTAAACCGGACGGCATGGTAAGTGGCAGAGTGCTCCAGGAATTCGACAATGTCTACAACTATCCTTACGACTCTCTGGCACTTGGGATTGGAGTTTACTGCCTAACATCCGAAATCGCAACTGGCCGCCCAGGGCAAAAATGTTGGCTGCTTCCGAAAGCTCTTAGTAGACCGGCCCAAAATGACGACTTTTTTTACGTCATTCCGCTAACGGGACAGGAAAGCTAGCCTTGTTTATCCCCTTCTACGAGTGCCACATGTTCATAAATTTTCTTATCTACTCTACACAACTCTAAACTTGGATTTGGGTTTAGCAAACAGGAAACTTTGCAAATTGTTCAGGACAGGTTTGCGCCCTTATCGACGTGAGGAGAGATAAGGAGCAAATAGTGTGGGAACTTGAGCCCTATGCAGAATCCACCCACCTATGTTGACAAAACGGCCGCCGATTTTCTGCTTCCCAAATTCGCTTGCAACTCAGACGAGCCGACCAGGGACCACAACAGACGGAGATAAGCTGAAGGGCGTTTGGTCTGGCGTGCAATAAGAAATAGGTTACTTTGTTTACCCTTGACTTTGACTTGACTTGCCTCTGGGGTGGGGCAAGGTAGCAACTTAAAATCCACTATTCTATGGAAATTCGAAGCAGATAAGACAAGTGTCCCCTGACTAGCTGAGTTGGCAAATAACAGTTACAGGCCTGTAACTGTTATTTGCCAACTCAACTAGTCAGGATTTTTGCTATTTGTTACAGACATACATGTTACTGGACATAAAAAAATTATCCCGTTCACAGAACTGGGTGTATGTATACTCCATTTCTTTTGGCACCATCGCATCTTAAAATTGTACAAAAAGCACAAAAAAATTACAAATCGTTTGTCTTGGCTAAGCTGTATATATGAGACATACAATTTATCCTGTTCATACAATTGTGTCATGATAAACTCCCGCATCATTACATCTGAAAAATAGACAGAAAAAACAATAAATTACTTTCCACATGCCCGCACACCTAGCACCTAGCACCGTAGCAAGTACCTGCACTGTTCTTTTCGACATTCTTTTTAAACCAATATTTTACATGCGATAGTGGCTTCGACTTGGTTCTTCAGCAGCAAGCATAATTAAATAAACAAGTGATATCACTTGGCCATAATAAGCAAAGGAAATTATAAAAAACTAGTCTCGGGTAATCAACACCACTTCATAATTCCGAAATGTTCTCAAGAGCATAGGCTATATGCTTGCTGCTGCGGCAGGGAAGGGCCTCCTTCTCGGTTAACAAAAGACCCTGACGATCAAACCAAGAAAGGAAGCTGACTACTATTTAATTCCCTAAATTGCAGTCATGCCTCCGAGCCACGACGAGAAGGAATTGAAATAAGTCTGGAAGCTATCTGGAAGCGTTTGAAGCGCGCATCGATCGCCCTAAGTGAGGTGAGACATCAGAAGCAGCAACTCACAGCTATTTTTACACCTGCTTTATTCTTTTAACAGTCTCTGTCTGTTATGTTAAACTTAAGTAGGGTGAGAGGTGGAGTGAGCGAAAGAGTGAGAGGAAGAGTGAGAGGAAGAGTGAGAGGTGCAGTGAAAGGTGGAGTGAGAGGTGGAGTGAGACGAAGAGTGAGAGGTGGAGTGCGAGAAAGAGTGAGAGGTGGAGTGGGAGAAAGATTGAGAGGTGGAGTGAGAGGAAGAGTGAAATGTGGAGTGACAGGTAGAGTGAAAGGTGGAGTGAGAAGTAGAGTGAGAGGTGGAGTGAGAGGAAGAGTGAGAAGTAGAGTGAGAGGTGCAGTGAGAGGTGCAGTGAGAGGAAGAGTGAAAGGTGGAGTGGGAGAAAGAGTGAGAGGAAGAGTGAAAGGTGGAGTGACAGGTAGAGTGAAAGGTGGAGTGAGAAGTAGAGTGAAAGGTGGAGTGAGAGGAAGAGTCAGAGGTGGAGTGAGAAGTAGAGTGAGAGAAAGAGTGAGAGGTGCAGTGAGAGGAAGAGTGAGAGGTAGAGTGAGAGGAAGAGTGAGAGGTGCAGTGAGAGGAAGAGTGAGAGGTAGAGTGAGAGGAAGAGTGAGAGGTGCAGTGAGAGGAAGAGTGAGAGGTAGAGTGAGAGGTGGTGTGACAGGTAGAGTGAGAGGTTTGATAAATTATAATTTTGCACAACTTCCCAGACTAAAAACCTCGCCGTCCCTGATGTTGAACCCATCTGCAACGTCGATTTGTCCTTCACCGACAGCGAGGAAGAGGGCGAAGAAGGCAAGTCACGAGTGGATCAATCGCTTCGCATCGCCCTAGCCGTATGTGGATTAGAGGTACGTCAACTAATAGCGATTGGTGTGGCTGTATAAAATTGATTTAGGAGCCCAAGTTTCTCTTTGCGTAATTGTCTCTCTTTGGGGAATTTAGATTCTAAAAGGGGAGATTTCGATTTAGACGGACGAGAAAGCAAATTAAAACATGTTTAACTACACCCCGCAGCCTGAGCCTGTGCCAACCGTTGAGACGAGGCCGGCTCGGAGGCTGAGCCGGTCTACCATTAATTATCGTCCCCCGACAACCACTAAAGATATTACGGAACGCGTTCTGGGCATCAACGGAAAGACGGACACCGCGATCGCCGTTGCACCTGCGGGCGTGAAGGGACTGGGCGCCTTTGCGAAAATCAACCTAGCTGCCGGGGCTTATGTCGACGAGTTCGCCGGCATCCTGCTGAACGAGCAGGAAGCGATTCGGCGTGAAGTTGAACCCAACTCTGACTGGCTTCTATTTGAATTTAAATTTAACGGTAAATTATCGGTAGTTGACGCCAGCAACAGCGATGGATTTGGGAGGTATCTAAATCATTCTGCTACTGCTCCCAACTGTAAAGCGAAGTTAATTATCATCAACCAGGGGCTCCGACCCGTCGTTTATTTTGTGACAACCCAATATGTTCCAGCCGGCACAGAACTTACGTTCGACTACACGGCTGGTAAAAAAATTGATAGTGACATTTTTGTTAAGAACCCATGGCTGCGAGATTAGGTATACAAACAAGTTTCTATGATACATGACAATGATACAATGACAATGATACAATTACAATGACTCAGACTCAGAATGACTCGGATTGTCCGATTCTCAGTTGCGTTACGTCACTCACGAAAACTATTTTTTCTTACGGATATGTTTTCTGTTTTCTCGTGTTTTCTCATATTGCCCATGCATGACGTATCATCTGTAATTAAACCTTGATTTTGAAGACATGTAATTAAGACAGACTGTATCCTATAAAAGTATGAGATAACTACAAGTACTTATAAATGTTATATAAATGCTACTTATAAATACTATAAATAAACTAATTGTTGCTGCACATTATTTCATAAACTAAAACAAACAAAACAAAAAGATTATTCAACCTTGTTGTGAGCGCAGCCGTGGAACTCCATTGACATGACATGGAGTACGTGAAGGTCGCTGTCGTTATCTAACCTGCTAAACTCGGCCAGATACAGCTCGCCGGGATGCTGGGCCAACTGCTACTCGACGCTGAGTAGCTGACTGAATTAGAATAGACACTAATATCAATGTCATCCGCAGCTTCCGTTTCTTGACACGCCTGACCGTGTACCAGGCGTCAGGTGTTCATGGAGAACGTCTGAAAAAAATATGGAATGTTTCAGACCCAATTTACATATTTATCATTTGTCTATAACGATTGCCTATAATCAGATGGGAAGCATGCGAATCTTTTAAGTGAGCTAGCTTAAGGGTCGGAGTGTAAATGTTAGTGGCAGCTTAGTATAAATGTTAGTAGAAATGAAAAAAATGTTCTTTCGCTACGAATTGTAGCAAAGCAGGCAAGCAAAGCAAGTGAGCAAGTGCAGGAACACGAAGCAAGGAGTGCTCGATAAATATGTTGGTTATCATGCTAAGCTAAAGCTAAGAAGCTAAACATTTAGGCTGTGCATCAAGCTAATAAATAAATATGAGTGAAATAAAGGAAGACAACAAGCAAAGATGTATTCCAAAATATTCCTAATATAATCCTTGTCGAATATAATGAAAGGATCGACTCCTTTCATTTGAAATGCGTCTGAAATGACGAAGCGGGAGGTTTCGAGGTGTGTTAGCAGCTTGTTATTGGACAGCATGAATGTGGAGTGAGGGGTTTGTCTTCGTACGCAGTTGCTATCTGCTTCTTTAAATTTGCAGATAAACTTGCTATAAAGCTTGGAGGATGGCTCATGCAATTTTCTGGTTAAACACGAACACGACAAGACACGACATATGACATTATGGCTACAATCATATTGAATGTGAGTACATTTTGCTACGTTGTAATATTGCACTAGCATTGTAGTGTGACAATCGCATATTGATAAATGGTGCTATAATGGCTAAAAGTAAATATTGTTTTACCAGAGTCAATATAAACTTACACCTGCAAACGGGTATAATTTTACTACTAGCGCTTATTTAAAGAAGTAACGATAAGGATTAAGAAATAAGGAATAAAGGTATCACATATAGGTAGCTTAGACAAACCTTTTTATTTCTTAGCCGGTGGGGGAGGGCACTGGGGCCTCGGCGGCGTGAAGTTAGTGGCCGCCCCAGCCCCTCCCTTCTCCTTCCACCACTGCACTCTTGTGCCTACCGTGGTGGGCAGCAGCTTCCAAGGGCTGCTCGGAGTCGGAGTTACAGTCTGCAGCTGCTGCTGTTGCTGCTGCTGCTGCTGCTGTTGCTGCTGCTGCTGCTGCTTACTATCCATATTGTCTATATTAACTAGATAATCTATAAGTAGCTGCAAACTAGAAATCAAATCAGGCTGCGACAAAGACTAGCCAATTGTGAGATCTATTGCGACCTAAGTTCTCTCAGTAACTATGCAAAGCAAGTAGTAGTAAGCAAAGTAGAATCTCCGAATTCTCTGAAAATTAAAAAGTAAATAAGTAAAAGTAAAGGTATTGCAAAATTCGAAGTGAATATGAGTAAAATAAGTGTTTTTAAAAGGTGTTTAAAATGTTCCAATGGAGTTAAGGTAGTTAAAAGGATGGTAAAAGTGTATAGCTTGGTTTCACTAGCTAGAGAAACCTAGCTTTTAGCTCAATGCTCCTGAGCTGCAGCTCATTGCTCATGGATGATGTCAGAGGCAATTCAGATGAAAGCTTGAAAGAAAAGTGAAATGTGGCTACAAATAATTGAAAAGCCTGAAAGGAATTTAGGATTTAAGAAAGTGAAAGCAGTTAAAAGGATGGTAAAAACTTAGCAAACTGCAGTGAGGCTTAGTACATCTTAACTGGTCCTTATCACACAAGCTGGAATGGTGGCTTTGCTTGCTATCTTCAGGCTGGCATCTGAGAACTGGTAAGGCTTGGCTAATCATTTGTTGTAAAGTGTTTGCTAGATACCCAACCCAAAATTGTTGGTTAGCTCCTGCAAAGCAATAACAATTGATCCCAGTGTACACTAGAGTTATTTGGTCTGGTACAGGTATATAACTTTGCTATGAAATTTCCTTATAATGACTATTTATTTATCAACTTTATTTTACCAGGTCTTTATCACACTGGCTCACTAGCTGGAATTGTGGCATCTGGCTGTCTTCACTCTCATGGCATAGCTAAGGGCATATGAGAACTAATCACATATGATTAAAGGCTGTGGTAAGTGCTTAAGTACATAATCATTTTTAGTGTTAGCCCAACCCAGCCCAAGATACCCAGTGTTGTATCAAGGCTTAGTTCATTTCATTGTTTAAAACTTTTTATCTGGGGGATTATCACCAATCTGGGATTGTCCCAAACTGAGGATCTGGGATTGTCACCAAACTGAGGATCTGGGATAATTGTCATTAAACTCAACTTTAAATTTTTATATATTGTTGTATCATTGTATCGTTGTATCGTATCAATGTTGTATCATTGTTGTTGTGTTGTATCAGTGTTGTATCAAGGCTTAGTTCATTTCATTGTTTAAAACTTTTTATCTGGGGGATTATCACCAATCTGGGATTGTCCCAAACTGAGGATCTGGGATAATTGTCATTAAACTGAGCTTTAAATTTTTATATATTGTTGTATCATTGTATCGTTGTATCGTATCAATGTTGTATCATTGTTGTTGTGTTGTATCAGTGTTGTATCAAGACTTAGTTCATTTAATTGCTTAAATTTTTTAAATTTACTAATACAAACCATTAAATAAATAAATAATTAAATAAATATATGCTCTTGACTTACTTGACTTAGCGGCAGGGAGCCTCCATGACGGACGCAGCGAGGAGGCGGCCGGTGCCGCCCATATCAGAAGCTTAGACTTAGAAGCTTATCGGAATATATGCTCAGTTAAAGAGTGACTATAATAAGCATGCCAAACTTTATCGGGTCGGATTCAATTGAAAATCTATCTAGAAATGATTTCCTACACGACTGAGTTGGTTTCTATTCTCAAATGATTTCCACTCGAACTTATTAACCTGGAAAGTCACCTAGAAAATTTTATCTTGACTCTGACTATGTCAGTACTATATGGCTGTCGTCGGTGTCCCAATAGATTTGAGCACATGATGTGGAGTGTGCTGCGGGAATCGAGTGGGAGTGTGAGCCAGCATAATTTTTCAAATTTTTAAGTGTCTAATAATTGCGACCCACATAGCAGCTGGCCGCAAACACGATCATTAATCTTAGGGCCGGGTTTGGGGCGGCGGTGAATTAAGTAGCCGTCGAATCCCTTCTCCCTGGATCTGTCTAGACCCCTGTAGGAATGACTGATCGCGGCCATAGCTTTTATTGTATGAGTAGTTTAGGTCATAATTCTCCTCCAAACCGCGATCAGATATAGGGGATCACTCGGGCGTTATGAGTGATCATTAATTCTTCATGTCCCCTCTTCTTTACAGTATTCGAGCCCAGCTCGACTTTATGACCTCCCTCCTTTAGATACATGTAAATGTCACTGTAGGCAGGTCGGCGCCTGCGCTTCCCATTGTCCCGGCGGAGTAACAATCGCTGGCTGACTGCCGACGGCTGTTCGCGCAGAACATCTGTCGTTTCCCGCCGCCGGTTCATTGGGCAATTGGGGCGGCAATCGCCGCTTCAATTCCTCGATGACAGGCTGGCGCGAATGTGGGTTGCTTTGATGGATGTCGGGGTTGGCGTGCTGCAAGGCCTATTTAAGCAAGCGCGCTGCGCTGCTCCCTAGAGGACCTCTTTTCTCCCACCGGCTCTTCCCCTTCTCCCTGCCGGTTTACTTTTGCCGGGCCGGACTCCCACCGGACCCAGAGCACCTTTCCGGACCCACTTAGGGCCTAGACCCTAGAGCTCATAGCTCCACAGTTAGCGCGGGCCCATTGCCTGCCCCCATTCCCCCTGAGCGCGAGCCACCTCTTTAGGTGAGCCGTTAAATTGAGCCTTGAGCTCCAAGCGTGTGGGCCCCTTTGGGGATCGGGGATTAGCCTTCTTTGAGTAACTTATTGAAGTCGTGTACTTTCCAAGGTAGGGCGATAGGCTGCTGCAGGCGCTGCCAGCAGTAGTACTGGCCCCGCCGTACCTATAGTGTAACAGTTCGCTATGGGGTTGCTGAATGAGTGCTGGTTAAAACCTAGACTCCTATGTCCCAAGTTCGAGTGCGCGCAAGCAGTTGTCGGAAGCCAAGGCCGAAGGTAGAGCTAGCCAGGGCCCCGGGCCCTTTTTCTCCCCTATCAGTTTTCCCTTATCGCTTTATCGGCCGCTGCATCGCAGTCTTTGTTCACGAGGGCCGGTTTATCAATTGCTCATTCTCCGCGGCCACTGCCGTGTGCAGCACCCCGCTTAGCCCACTTTTTCTCATCCCCAGTGTTGCTTTAGCGACTAACCCCCTCTTAATTCGCAAAATCCTCATTTCCTCTTTTGGTCGACATGTCCGACCAGGAGGATGAGGTGGTGGAGGCCGTTGGCAATGCCCGCCCACCCAGAGGCCGCGCTGCAGCAGCAGCGCGAGCCGAACCCCCAGCAACTGCGGCAGCCCAGCCGGAAGACCCAGTGGAGCGCCTAGCCTCCCTGATGGAGCGTTTAGAGCCGCGACGGGCTAGGACCCACCGAGTAAAAATTGCTCTAGAGCCGTTCGAGTCGGCGAAGGACTCATTTCCCCGCTGGCTGCGCCGGTTTAATTTGAAGGTCGAGGCCGAGGGTCTGGAGACGGATGAGGAGAAAATCCTCACTCTCCTGGCCCACCTAGGAGGCGAACCCTTGACCCAGGCCATGAGCCTACCGCGCCGAGTGACCTACCCGCGGTTTGTGCAAGACCTGACCGAGGCCCTCAGCGGCGCCTGCACACCCTATGCCCGGCTCCTTAGCGGGCGAAATCTTAAGCAGGACAGAGGCGAGTCATACGCCTCGTTCGCTGACCGCCTGCGATCTGTGGCCACCCAGGTCAATCCCAATGGGCGCGGCCCACCTTTTGAACAAGCCCTCCTGGCCTCCTTCCTAGAAGGTATCACGGCCCCCCCGGAGGTGTTGGCGCCCATGATGCGGATAGAATTCGCCACGGTAGAGGCGGCTGCCGCTGAGCTGCGCGCCGCCACCCAGGCGTTTGAAATGGCCGCTGAACGCGACCCCCGTCGCCGAGTGCGCCAGGTCCGGGCAGGGCTAGACGAGGCGCAAGAACCCCCCGGCGAGATTCAGGCAGTCCGCCGTGAGCAGCAGCACTTGGCCCAGGAACTGGCCAAAGTTTCCCAACAGCTCGCGGAAGTCACGCGGCAGCTGCGAGAACCACGACCAACCCCGGCCCACCCGCCTTGTCCGCACCCGTCCGGGCACCAGTGGTATCTCAGGGTAGAGAGGGGGCCGCGCAGGAAGTACCGTGGGGGCTCTGCCGCGGGAAACGGGAGTGGGGCCGCCGACTGGAGGCAGCTCGATTATCCGGAGGCGCCTCAGGCAGCTCGGGCGGTCGAGGCCCCCCCGTTGATGCCGCCCTCATCGAAGTCCGAGTGAATTCACTCGGCCGAGTCCCCACCCGAGTGCGCACCCGCCCCAACCGCTCTGAGGAGCTTAGTGAGGTGTGGGTCGCCTTGGAGTTGGACGGAGCACCCCTTGGCCTCCTGATCGACACTGGGTCAATGGTGAATGTGCTCCCGGGCTCGTTGTCATCCATCATCTCCCATTGTCATTTCGACCCCCCTCAATTCTCTTTATTAGCATATAATGGCACCCCTATAATTGCACAGGCGCAAGTCAAGGTCAAGTTACAGGTTGGCGCCGAAGCGTTGGACACGCTGTTCTTAGTGGTCGAGGGCGACTGCTCTCCCCTTCTAGGCGCCTCCTGGTTGGCTCATCACCATGCCATCCTTGACTTCGACTCGCGCCCATTAATCATTTACAACCAGTCCATTCCCTTCTCGCTCAGGCGGAAGCCTGCATTTTAGGTTGGGTAAGAGGGTGGCGAGAAACCTCCTCACCTCCCTTCTCTCTCCCTTTTTCCCCCCCTTGCGACTATTTAGACTAGAGGCTAGAGGAGGAGCCGGGGAGTTTAGGAAGAATATAGTCGGTTAGCACTAACAAAATAGTTGTCATGGCTGGCCTGAGTATAACTGTAGCCTGGTGGCTAGAGGCAGTCGCCACCGACTATCGGCGAGAGTTGGCCGGCAAGAGGACGTGGCTCATGATCCGCCTGTGGCTACTCCCTGCGTTGGGCCGCGCGGCACAGGCCAGGTGGATGGCGCAGGCATGGGCCGAAGAGCGGGACCCGAGCCCGCCAAAAGGTGAGAACGAGGAGACCCTGCCTTGGAATCTCCGGTGGCCCGAATACAGCCCGCCAGAAGACTGGGGCATGGCAGTGCCCGAAGCCCTCATGTCCTGGCTACAGGCTACCCGGATCCCTGGCAGGTGGGATCTCGAGCACCAGCTGGTAACATCGCGGATTGGCGAAGCCGTCTGGAGGCAATCTTCCGGACTAGCCTCTACGCCATGGAGAAGCTGGGCGGTAGAGGCATCAACCATCGAGGAGACGCCGCCAGGGGACAGTACGCTCGGCCACATGGTGAGACAGATGGAAGGTGAAGGTGTTAGCGAGGATCCAGCAGAAAGTACGCCCATCAAGGAGGAGGCAGAAGAATAAGGGAACGCAAGGTAGGATCAATTGAGGCGGACCGCAGGACTGTATTAATAGGACCCCTATCCAATAGGCCCCTGTTCTCTGTCCCCCCCTTGTCCTTTTCCCTTTTTTTCTCCCCGTTAATAACTTTTCGCACCGCGCACTCTTTCTCGTAGTGTTGTGTTTTCCTTTTTCATTAAAGCCATCTTGGTGCCAAAATTCTGCCTAAAAAATTATTATAATCTAGCCAAAACCACAAAAACATACGTAATGGGGTGAAATTCCCCTTGTACGATTTTCGCATGAGATGTTTTCAATAATTGTAGCAAACTAGGAAGTGCACCTTCTTTTCTCAAACATTTAACATTTTTCGCACTGCATTATGCATGGCACCCTTCTTTATCCTTTTTGCTTCGGGTGGGTCTGTGGGGTGCATCTCGGGCCGATTTCTATTTTAGGAGGGATACCAACCCGCTAAAGTGAGCGGGGTGGTATGATGGGCACTCTAAGTTTGGAATGGGGTGGGTGTCTGAACAAGGAACTGTCAGGTTTTTAGCTCAGGTTGAGAGAAGTTTTCTTATTGGTTTAGAAGGCAGTGGGTTCAAATGGTGTTTTCCTTTTCTAAGGGAAGTGAGAAATGAATGAGGGGGCACAGTTAAAAGAAAAGGGTTGTTTACGCAGATGAGTCAACTAGACTGCGGGCACCTAAGCAAGGCTTTTTGTTGTAAACTTTCGAAATGATTCTATATATCCACCTTACTATTATTGTGGGAACGCACTTTAGTGGCAGATTTGGAATGATGTCTTGTCCTTTAGAATTTTCTAAGAACGAGTAGCACAATTGTCAGAAAGAGCTCACAAGGAGCATCACGTAAGAAACACATCATTCGTTTTCGCACGGGATAAGTGTATTTTATTATAGCAACATTGATAAACAAATAAACAAGAAGGTAGGGCTATGCAAGGAGAGGACGCTCTGGGGGCCATCTTATCCTCCTGGTCAGTCTAGTACATAAATGCGGTCTGTTACGCGCTTAATATGTACTATGTTAAGTGAGAATGATGTGACATACAGTCTTTACGAACACATAGCAGAATAACACGTTCAGGCACCGGACTGGCGCTGCATGGGAGACAGGTGTCATAAGTTCACGGGAATAAAACGTCCTGCTGTGTACTTGCACTGTATCCACTAGTGTTGGCGGGCCAACCAGAAAACGCCGACGGCTGCCATCAGGCCAGCCGCGAGGGCGAGGCCACCCGGGCCAGTTGCAAAGTTGTTGATTAGAGTACAAATGGCCGCCTCCTGGCCTGGAGCCACTTCAATATCTGTGGAAGGTGGAATAGGGTTTCGTTTCATTACGAAGTAAGAGTGTCAAATGGTGGCCAATTAGGAGTAAGGTGTAGGATCGAGTCACGGCAACTTACTGATGGCGAACACAATGCGCAACGGTGGCTGCGGCACGACATCTCTGGAAGTAGGAGGGCAGGTATCGTAGTGCTCAACAACAATGATAGCCACTCCACGCAATGGTTAAAATTTAAACTCAATTTAATTCGAACTTAGGTTTTCACTGGAATTTCTCAACTTAGCGGGCTGAGGGATCTGGGTTCAGGTTAAGATCAATCATAGATCGGAATCGGGCTGGGGGTGCCGGGAACAGCGATTAATCTAGATCAGGCCAGCCGCGAGGGCGAGGCCACCCGGGCCAGTTGCAAAGTTGTTGATTAGAGTACAAATGGCCGCCTCCTGGCCTGGAGCCACTTCAATATCTGTGGAAGGTGGAATAGGGTTTCGTTTCATTACGAAGTAAGAGTGTCAAATGGTGGCCAATTAGGAGTAAGGTGTAGGATCGAGTCACGGCAACTTACTGATGGCGAACACAATGCGCAACGGTGGCTGCGGCACGACATCTCTGGAAGTAGGAGGGCAGGTATCGTAGTGCTCAACAACAATGATAGCCACTCCACGCAATGGTTAAAATTTAAACTCAATTTAATTCGAACTTAGGTTTTCACTGGAATTTCTCAACTTAGCGGGCTGAGGGATCTGGGTTCAGGTTAAGATCAATCATAGATCGGAATCGGGCTGGGGGTGCCGGGAACAGCGATTAATCTAGATGGCCTAGTTATTATTCAATCATTTTAATCACCCCTCAATAACCGGCCTTGGAAGGCCGAGTAGAAGCAATAACTCACCTTTCTTCTCCAGGCTGAATCGAGGACTGAGTCTCGCATAATGGCACGAATGGGCGAGTAGCGTTAAGCATGGTACATGGATTAGGGGTAGAAGCTTGGCAGGCGCAGTAAGGGAAGTGTTTAGTGAGTTAACAGGCCTGAAGTTAATGGAGCATCAAGTGGCTATTATTTTTATAACAGTTTGGTTAGGGGTTTTGGTGGCCGAGGCGCCAGCCAATAGGAAGGCTCGGGAAGGTTGTGGGGAATTCCATGAGTAAGGGGACCATAGCTATAGTTTGGTTATTGGGGCCTTGACTTTTTCGGCGAAGAGATACCACAGCCGGCAACAGCGTAACTGGGCGGCCTGAGCAGCGGTTTTCTCCAGCTGCGACCAGCTACAGCGCCGACTGGACCGCGCGCAACGGCTCGGCAACCGGCCCGGCGAACATTGTCGGGCACGGCCAGCTGTGAAACACCTGGGGCGCGCGGCAAATCAGAGGCTACCAATGCCCGGCAGCAGGATCGGTGAGGACGCGAATGGGCCAACCAACCTGGAACCACCTGGTGAGAGCACGGCCGGACCCCTCGGACTCAAGGAAAGACGGCCGGAGCCTCCCAGGATTGCGCAACCGAGACCAAGCCGGGCAGGAGAAGATGGGCACAGCTGCAACCACCTGGAGAAGAAGGCGAGCCGGGACAAGGCACACCCCTGGGCATCGAGGAACTCTATTCGCCGCGGCTGGAATGCGCACCCACCCCCCATAGGACGCTATACCGCAATCACTAGGGGCGCCGACCATTTTATACTCACGCACCAATCTATTTATAGTATCCGTACGTAAGTACGCATTAGGATTTCCTCTCTAGCGGAATTCTTCTTAGGGTTCTGTACCGTATGTTGTAGGTAATTATTATTTTTTTTATCCCCATTGATTCTCGAGACACCCCGCTACTTCTGTCAGTAGGCACGTAAGTGTCTTACGTGAAAGTGAGCGAAGGTGGAGTGATGTGGAGTGTGCTGCGGGAATCGAGTGGGACTGTGAGCCAACATAATTTTTCAAATTTTTAAGTGTCTAATAATTTGGACCCACATAGCAGCTGGCCGCAAACACGATCATTAATCTTAGGGCCGGGTTTGGGGCGGCGGTGAATTAAGTAGCCGTCGAATCCCTTCTCCCTGGATCTGTCTAGACCCCTGTAGGAATGACTGATCGTGGCCATAGCTTTTATTGTATGAGTAGTTTAGGTCATAATTCTCCTCCAAACCGCGATCAGATATAGGCGTTATGAGTGATCATTAATTCTTCATGTCCCCTCTTCTTTACAGTATTCGAGCCCAGCTCGACTTTATGACCTCCCTCCTTTAGATACATGTAAATGTCACTGTAGGCAGGTCGGCGCCTGCGCTTCCCATTGTCCCGGCGGAGTAACAATCGCTGGCTGACTGCCGACGGCTGTTCGCGCAGAACATCTGTCGTTTCCCGCCGCCGGTTCATTGGGCAATTGGGGCGGCAATCGCCGCTTCAATTCCTCGATGACAGGCTGGCGCGAATGTGGGTTGCTTTGATGGATGTCGGGGTTGGCGTGCTGCAAGGCCTATTTAAGCAAGCGCGCTGCGCTGCTCCCTAGAGGACCTCTTTTCTCCCACCGGCTCTTCCCCTTCTCCCTGCCGGTTTACTTTTGCCGGGCCGGACTCCCACCGGACCCAGAGCACCTTTCCGGACCCACTTAGGGCCTAGACCCTAGAGCTCATAGCTCCACAGTTAGCGCGGGCCCATTGCCTGCCCCCATTCCCCCTGAGCGCGAGCCACCTCTTTAGGTGAGCCGTTAAATTGAGCCTTGAGCTCCAAGCGTGTGGGCCCCTGCCGACTCGCAGCATCTTTCCCTTCCCGGCCTTTGCTGTCTTACCTCATCCTCTTCCCCGAGAACAACGGGATTGCAGCACGCGGCCGAAGCGACTCCAGATAAGTAACCCGCGCAGCGGTTTGTGATTGTTATTTCTACGGGGCTGCACTTTTAGTCTAGGCGGGAAGTACGGGCTTGGGCGAGGGATTTATCTAGCCTAATAAAAGCAGTAATTACTAGCCAATTATTCAAACATTAGGCCAATTTAATAACAATTTAAATCCTTCCGCCATGCTATTACTTTCTCTTTATTTTCACCTTAGACAGCCCTCTACCATGAGTGGCTAATCTATTAGGGGAATGGGCTCTGGCACAGCCGAGCTGAAAGCTGCGGCAGGAAGGCAATTGTAAGCGCATATGAGAGCAATATGGAGCTAGGGATTTGCAAGTAAAATGCGGAGTGTAGCACGTGTTGTCTTTCTGCCCAGGGGTGGGGAATTCCCTGGCGGGTTTTCCTCGTTTCCTGGCGGAATTGGGAGCGCGTGTCAAGCTCCCCTGCCAATTGAGTTTCCCTTCCGTTCCCCCTCTCGCTTCCACCGCCAGGGAAGTGGGGGTGATGATCTTTTAATCTTACGCTCGCATAATCACTCAGCCAGTGTTCAGCTTAATCTCTCCTGCCTCTGTTTTCCTCAGCTCACACAGACTCGGATTGCTAGTTATCTAATGTGTAGGCTGCAGTCTAATGTACCGAATGTGTCTGATGTCCCATGAGTAGGATTCTGGCTATGGATTTCTCTTTCAGGTTCTGAGTACCACCTTTCTAGACCACTGTAGCGCAGATTCAGGAATCCCCTGGTGAGGCGTGTCTCGATCCATTCTGGGGTTTTCACCCTAGTCTAAAACGGAAGTTACAGAAGGCTCTATTTTTCGGCTTGTCTAAGATCTGTGTGACAAACTAGGAGCTGCGAGCTCCGGGGACCCAAGTTCCCAAATGTCTGCGGTGGCAACGTAGGCGCATTGGGTGGTGGCGCTACCCTAGATCATTTTCCGCTTTGCCGATAGCCTTTCCGCATTTCTAAGACAAGAGCCTAGGCCGAGTCGACCACTGCTACCAAGGTTAGGGGTCAGTTACGAACATGCTACTGATGACAGTAGGCTACATAGCCCTGTCCTATCCGCTTGCGGGTAGTCCGACATCTATTTAGACTTTTAGCCGGTTTCGAGCACTGCTTGGGGTAGGCACGGCAGTCATGCCTGTGGCCTATGGGTTGAGTGGGACTGGCCAGCCTGAGGCCGAGAGGACCACTCCCTGCATCCACTGTCTCTCCCTTCATCTCTCCCTTCATCCCTCTTTCCGCGGCAACTCGCGAGACTTTGCGGTACGACTTCTGACTCTATCGCCATCCCCACACTCCTTTTCCTTCACGAGGACAGATCATCGGATTGCAAAAGACCCAATCTATTTCACACAGTTTATCGAGTCGGATTCAATTGAAAATCTATCTAGAAATGATTTCCTACACAACTGAGTTGGTTTCATGATTTTAAATGATTTCCACTCGAACTTATTAACCTGGAAAGTCACCTAGAAAATCCCGGGCTCTATGAGCAATGGGATATTGCATGCATGCGACTTTGCCAGTGCTATTTTTAGAGCAGCACATGAGCAAACAGAGCTGGGAATTGCCGTTCGAGCTGAGCATGACAGCTAGGACTGATAAGAAGTTTCTAGAACGGAAATCAGCGGAGCGGGGATAGAGACGTTTTCTAGCACCGAAAATGTAAAGGAAAGACATGCGTTCACGCATGTACATGTTGGCAATAAAGCTATTTAGAAAGCAGCGAAAAGTGACGTACAGTCACACAGTTTCAAAGCTCACCAGAACTCTAGAGCAGTGTCTCGTTGGCACATTGAGGATCTGGGATTGTCACCAAACTGAGGATCTGGGTTGTCATTAAACTGAGCTTTAAATTTTTACATGTTGTATACCGACTGAACACATGCGGGATGAAGGCTTAGTTCATTTCGTTGTTTCAAACATTTTAATTAACTAATACAAATCTTTAAACAAATATATGTCTATAAATATATGGTCAGTTAAAGAGTGCCAAACTTAACTGGTGCCTACGAGAGAAATCAACTAATGCGAAACTAAAAATTTAAACTCTTTCTGTCTCAAATCTTTTCTTTGATCTCTTTCTGACTTCTCATGCCATTAATGGCATTAATGAAATTAATCGTAATTAAAATTTAAACATTCTACTACATCTCACTACCCCACTTCCCCTCACTCTACTGCATCTCACTACCACACTTCCTCTCACTCTACTGCATCTCACTATCCCACTTCCTCTCACTCTACTGCATATTACTACCACACTTACTCTCACCCTACTGCTCTCCCTCTCACCCTACCTGATCCCCCTTTCACCATACCTGCTCTCCATCTCACCCTACTGATCTCCCTCTCACCCTACTAATCTAGGGAATCTAGGGATTCTAGGGAAGGCACGGAATCGATTTTGGGACCTCCCTTAATCCAGATTGATCTCGACGAATTTTGAGTCCCTATGCTCTATGATAAATGTAGAGGAAACAGAAATTTAGAAGCAACCATGTTAATTTATATACTAGCTAGCTATTATACTAAGTTTTCATGCAGAGTCATATAATTTCAGTCTACATGAGCAGGTCTTTCGGAAAGAATGAGCTATAGGATATGACTGAAACAGTATCCTATCGTTTCTACTAATAGTAGCACATGGCGAATTAATCTTCCTCCAAAAATTTTCGCATACGAAAAAAAAGTTGGAAAATTTAGTAGAAAATTTCGAAAATGATGCAAACAATATTTCCAAATTTAAGAGCAACTAGACATGTTAAAGGTGAAATAATATTTTTCTGCAACCATAAGTCACGTGTACTACACGAAAAGAAAAAAAAACCGCGTAAAAAGTGATGTTTACAAAACCGTGCGCCCAGGCGGCGGGAGGCGTATAGCAAGGGCGTATAGGAAAATCACTATGCGCCCAGGCGGCGGGAGGCGTATAGCAATGGCGTATAGGAAAATCACCATGCGCCCCGGCGCCGGCTGGGCGTATAGCGGGGCGCACGGCGCCCCACTCTGCGCCCCAAAAAGCTGTCCCACCGGGTACATCAGAGCCAGTTTTGTCAACGTGCATACCACTGCCAATTTAAATGATTGCATCAGGGCCAGTTTTGTTAAAAGTGAGTACACTGATAAGAATTTCACTGTGTCAAATGTGCATAGCTGTGTAAACCCCACTGGCGAGACAGTCAGTGCGAATTTATAAATAGATTATATCACAGATTTTCTCACCCGTGTGTGTGTGTTTGATTTGAATAGGCAAAATGTGCATAGCAGATTTCAATTCAACGATATATTGCTCAATACTAGCGAGACATCTACTCCTTTCTTACTACGACAATAATAAATCATCAAACCTTGTCTCAATTTCAATCGAAAAAAGTATGCAACAGTTTTTTAAATGTCCAACGGTTTTCTAACTCTGTCCAACAGTTTTTTAATGTGTTTGTAGGTTTCTAAATGTCTTTACCAGTATTCTAAAATGTGTTTAACAGTTTTCAAAAAGTGTTTAACCGGTTTCTAAATGTGTTTATTAGTTTTCTAAATGTGTGCAACAGTTTTTTAAGTTTGTTTACAGGTTTCTAAATGTGTTTACCAGTTTTCTAATTGTTTTTACCAGTATTCTAAATGTGTTTATTTGTTTTCTAAATGTGTTTACCAGTATTATAAATGTGTTTACGAGTATTCTAAATGTGTTTACCAGTATTATAAATGTGTTTACCAGCACTCTAAATGTGTTTACCAGTTTTCTAATTGTGTTTACCTGTTTTATAAATGTGTTTACCAGTACTCTAAATGTGTTTACCAGTACTCTAAATGTGTTTAACAGTTTTCTAATTGTGTATACCACTATTCTAAATGTGTTTAATAGTTTTCTAAATAAGTTTACCAGTATTATAAATGTGTTTACCAGTAGTCTTTATGTGTTTAACATTTTTCTAAATGTGTCTACCTGTTTTCTAAATGTGTTTACCAGTACTCTAAATGTGTTTAACAGTTTTCTAAATGCGTTTACCAGTTTTATAAATGTTTTTACCAGTAGTCTAAATGTGTTTACCAGTATTATAAATGTGTTTACCAGTTTTCTAAGTGTGTTTACCTGTTTTCAAAATGTGTTTACCAGTATTTTAAATGTGTTTAACATTTTTATAAAAGTGTTTAACCGTTTTCTAAATGTATTTATCAGTTTTCTAAATGTGTTTATCAGTTTTCAAAATGTGTTTACCAGTATTCTAAATGTGTTTAACATTTTTCTAAAAGTGTTTAACCGTTTTCTAAATGTATTTATCAGTTTTCTAAATGTGTTTACCAGTTTTCTAAATGTGTTTACCAATTTTATAAATGTGTTTACCAGTTTTCTAAATGTGTTTATCAGTTTTCTAAATGTGTTTACGAGTATTCTAAATGTGTTTACCAGTTTTCTAAAGTGTTTAACGGGTTTCTAAATGTGTTTAACAGTTTTCTAAATGTCTTTAACAGTTTTCTAAATGTGTCCAACAGTTTTTAATGTGTTTACAGGTTTCTAAATGTGTTTAACAGTTTTCTAATTGTGTTTAACAGTTTTCTAAAAGCGTTTAATAGTTTTCTAAATGTGTTTACCAGTATTCTAAATGTGTTTAACAGTTTTCTAAATGTGTCCAACAGTTTTCTAAAAGTGTTTAACCGTTTTCTAAATGTGTTTAACAGCTTTCTAAATGTGTCTAAAAGTTTTTTAATGTGTTTATAGGTTTCTAAATGTGTTCAACAGTTTTCGCAATGTGTTTAACATTTTTCTAAATGTGTTTACCTGTTTTCTAAATGCGTTTACCAGTGTTCTGAATATGTTTAACAGTTTTCTAAATCCGTTTTTCAGTATTCTAAATGTTTTTTTCCAGAATTCTAAATGTGTTTAACATTCTTCTAAAAGTGTTTCACCGTTTTCTAAATGTGTTTATCAGTTTTCTAAATGTGTTAAAAAGTTTTTTAAGGTGTAAATCGTTTTTCAAATGTTTCCAGTAGTTTTTTAATGTGTTTAATAATTTTCTAAATGATTCCAAGAGTTTTCTAAATGTGTCCAGTAATTACCGCTTTTCTAAATGCGTCTAAAAGTTTTTTTAATTCGTTTATTGGTTAAAAATGGTTATTTGCTGCTGGTGGGATTAGTTCTCTGCTTCAGGGGGGAAATTAGTTCTCTGCTGCAGGGGGGGGGAATTAGTTCTCTGCTGCTGGGGGGGAATTAGTTCTCTGCTGCTGTGGGGAATTAGTTCTCTACTGCTGGGGGGGAATTAGTTCTCTGCTGCTGGGGGGAATTAGGGGGAATTAGTTCTCTGCTGCAGGGGGGAATTAGTTTTCTGCTGCTGGGGGAGAATTAGGGGGAATTAGTTCTCTGCTGCTGGGGGGAATTAGGGAGGAATTAGTTCTCTGCTGCTGGGGGGGAATTAGGGGGGAATTAGTTCTCTGCTGCTGGGGGGAATTAGTTCTCTGCTGCAGGGGGGGAATTAGTTCTCTGCTGCTGGGGGGAATTAGGGGGGAATTAGTTCTTTGCTGCAGGGGGAAATTAGTTCTCTGCTGCTGGGGGGGAATTAGGGGGGAATTAGTTCTTTGCTGCAGGGGGAAATTAGTTCTCTGCTGCTGGGGGGGGGACATTCGTTTTTTATTTCTGAGGGGATAGTATTCACATGTACCTCAGTAGCATTAAGCTGAGTTGTATCAAACGTAAGTTACTTGGGTTATTTTTGCCACAATAGGGCTCTTGGTGTACTGACCGGATGTCTCAGAATGTATTCAAGCTCAGCCTGACTATTTTTGTATTTAGTGAGAATTCTAATTCTCGTTGACTCGCAATAACGTATATTCGCAATCAGGGAAATTATGACTGACGAAATGAGTTTACGTTTTTGTTTGCCTTCAGGTGTTTGTCCTTCTGCATTGCACAAGATTTTTTTGTCTGACCAGTAGTGCTCCCCGAAGGGGGGCAAAACTTGCTAGTATTTGTCTATTTGTCTATTTATATATATATATATATATTTATTTATTTATTTATTTATTGTATTTATATATTACTAAATATATTTATATATGAGCCATACGTGCAGATATGCCACAGGTGGGACCCCGCCTTCTCAAAGCTTTATTGGACACAAGCCAATGAAAACGTGCCCGCGCTGCGCGGAATCCGACAGAGCCAATCCGAGCCAAGAGCGAGCCGAGCCGAGCCAACTTGACAAAGGCAAGTAAACTAGCTATTGTAGTATATTAATTAATTGTAATTTACTGACCTCTAGTAATTATATTTTCCCGAGTTAATTTACAGCAATTTTTTCAATATATCCCATCTATTAGCCTTTCATAACCATCACTTACTCGCAAAATGTCTAAAAGACGGACTAAAGGCGACACGAACCCAAGACAAAAGTTTCAAAATTGGTTCACAAAGCAGCTACTTGACTTTGCCGACAGTGATGTAGAAATGGACCAAGAAAGTGTTCAATTATTATTGAGTTTCTATTTAAGTTTCATGCAAGTTTGTGAAGAAATTTGACGAGGGTGGGGCAGACATCAGATGCAGGATTTACAGGGTGATAGGTTAGATTGCCTCGGATTTCATGCACAGTTTCATCGTCTTCTTTTTTTCTGTAAGCTGAAAAACCCTAAGTCATGTCACGTTAACTGACCAACAACGTTCAGGGCCAGTGCCAACAACAGCGGTCTATTTATTAGGCACAGACTTGTCTATGGAAGTACTTATGCCTCGGTGGTGAGTAAACACTGCTAAAGAGAGAGACAGCACACGAGGGATAGGAAGAAAGATATCATAGAATGTAACGAGGTCTAAAACATAAAAGTACAACCGCAAATCCAACACTGCCCCCCTCAAACAGACAGACAAATATTGTTTGCAATAACAAGCAATTTCATTTAGCAATTACAGTACCCCAAACATGAGTCAAAGCAGCAGCAAGTCGCAACTCTCAACATGGCAGTTACTAAACTTCATGACAAACAGGTTTACGAGGGCGCAAATCATAAGAATCATTTCGGTCTTCAGTAGGAACTCTTGGACTCTGCACTGAGCTGTTTACAGAAGCACCGGGTCCCGGCTGCTCCAGGTCAGCGCCCGCGCCGGCGCCAGTGACGGCCCGGCTGCCTTGGTCCTCAGGTCCGGCCGCCTCGGTCGGTCTCCGCTCAGCGTCGGTCTCCGGCCTGCTGCTCCACTGGTTCACGTGGGCCATCCGCAGTCCTCCGTCAGGTAGGTCGGCCGCAGCCACCAGCGCGGTGTTCTGACCATGTTGGATAACAAACTTGGCCAGAATCGGAGCGGTGCCGGGTCAATTCCGCAGCCAGATGGAGTCCCCCACCTGCTCGGTCATGGTCAGCGGATGGCGGAGGCGGCGGCCCCACATGAGCTGGTCCAGAGAGTCCGAGCGGTTCCCGCTGGGCCTGCTGGTGCGAATAGTCAGGAGAAGCTTCTGCAGAAATTGGTCGAATGCCACCACCTTGGTCCACGTCTTCAACCCGCCTTTCAGACTTCTCACCAGCCGCTCAGCCTGTCCGTTAGACTGCGGATGATAGGGCGGGGTGTGTACCTCCTGGCACCCGACGCTGCTCAACCACTGCGACACTCTCTCCGACTTGAACTCCGGAGCATTGTCCGACACCAACGTCCGCGGCACTCCGTTCCGGGCGAACACCGCCCTCAGCACCCGCAGCACCGAACCCGCAGACCTGTCAGGAACCTGAATCGCTTCCGGCCAGCCCGAGTACGCATCAGACATTAGCAGCAGCAGACCCACCCCGGGCACCTCGCAGTGGTCAATGTGCACTCGGGACCACGGTTCACTCTCTGGTGGCCAACAGTCAATCTTCCTCTGAACAACTGGTCGCCTCTCTGAGCACAGCTGGCACCGCTCAACAAACTGCCGCACCTCGCGGTCCAATCTAGGCCACCAGAACTCCCTTGATACATGCGCCTTGGTGTTCTCCGCACTCGGGTGAACCTCGTCGTGCGCGACCTCCAGGATGCGCCTGCGGAGGATTGTTGGCGGGACCACCCTGGTGCCATGAATGACCAGTCCGTTCTCCACCGACAGCGCTTCTCGACAGGCTTTGTACGGCCGCTCCACCTGCGATACCTGGCCCCAGTGGCCTGTCCGGATTCTCTGCCGGAGTCTCTTCAGCAGCGAGCACTGCGCAGTCGCCTCCCTGAGCTCCTCCACCGTGACCAGTCCTCCATTGGCATCTAGCTCAACTCGGTGCACCGACTCGCCTGCACAGTCCTGCCGCTCTAAAATGAGTCTCGACAGAGCGTCAGCGTCCTGCATCCTCCTTCCCGGCACGTATTCGATGTCGTAGTAATACGCCGACAACCGAAGTGCTCACCGAGTCAGTCTGGCAGACACAGTCTTAGGCAGATTTTTGCTCGGGTTCAGGATGTACCTTAGGGGTTCGTGGTCGGTTTGGATAGTGAACTTCTTCCCCAGCAACATCTTCCTGGCTCGCTCCACGGCCCACACTATCGCCAGCGCTTCCCTTTCGATGTTGGAATAATTAGTCTCCGCCGGCGTGAGCGCTCTGGACATGTACATCACCGGATGTCCCGACTGGACCAGCACCCCGCCGAGGTATCTCTCGCTGGCATCCACTCGAAGGCAGACAGGCAAGCGGATGTCAAACGGTTTGATGCACGGGTTGGAGGCCAGGCTTCTCTTGACCTCAAAAACGCAGTCTCAGCCGCGGCGCTCCACTCGAAAACTCGGTCAGCACGACGAAGTTCTTGAAGGGGCCGACATTTCTCAGAAAAGTTCGGAACGAGCCGTCCATAAAACTGAGCCAGTCCCAGGAATCGCTCCAAGTCTTTCTTGCTTTTCGGTGTCTCAACATCCATCACCCGCTTCACCATGCCTGGGTCGGGCTTGATTCCCTCCGCGTCAATCATGTGGCCGAGGAACTTCAAACTACTCGCCTCCATGACGCACTTCGCCTCGTTGATCTTCACATTCGCGGCCTTCAGCTTCGCCAGCACCTGCTCCCTGATGCTCTGCAGCTCAGCCTGAGTCACTGCACCAATCAGCACAACATCCTGATAGACAATGACACAAGGGTGATCCCCCAGGAGCTTCTCCATCTCTCGTTGAAAAGCTGACGGGGACACCTTGATACCGTACAGCAGCCTGTTGAACCGGTAGCAGCCGAACGGAGTGTTGATGGTTGTCACGGCTTTCGACTTCTCATTCAGCGGGACCTGGTAGTACGCATCCGAGAGATCCAGCTTACTGAAAAGCTTTTTGTTAGCCATCTTGCAGAAAGCTGTCTCTATGGACGGCGTGAGATAGGTCTGGTCCTGCACCCACTGATTGACTGCTGTGCAGTCTCCACAGATCTTCACGGATGCTCGGTCCGACTTGACCGTCACCACAATCGGGCTGCCCCACTCCGACGACGTCACCCTCTCCACAATGCCTGCACTCTCCATCAGGTCCAGCTCCTTCTTAACCAAGTGCTTTAGCGCTAGGGGCAGCTCCCTGGCGGGCTGGAAAATCGGCCTGGCTCCCGCGCGCAGCCGGATTTCTCCCGTGGCTCCACAGATCCCCAGCAAACTCTCATACGTGTTGCTGGCTGCGGACGCAGCTGAGCTGGCATGGTGCACTGGGTGGGTCCCAGCAGGTCCCGTCCGAGCAGGCCGAACTCCTGCAGGCAGTCGATGACGGGCAGCTCCGCCGCCTTGAACTGGCCCTTCTTGCCACTGCTCTCCACCAGGCACTCCAGCACGCCCAGCTGCCGCATCACGTGACCGTCGTAGGCCAGCATGCGCGACTTCGCCGACTTCAGCTGGGGCCGGCCGAGCTCATCCCAGATTCTTCGGGAGACCAGCGAGCAGGAGGCGCCGCTGTCCATCTGCACGTCCCGGTGGTTGATCCTCACCGTGCAGTACTCGGCTGGCCGTTCTTCTCCGCAGCAGAACACGGGCTCGTCGCTATTTTCAATCGGCGTGCTGCTCTCTGATCCACTCGGCTCCGCGAAGTGAGCCCTGGCTAGCCAGTTCCAGGAATCGCTCTGGGCGTGGCGGTGCTAGAAGCTAGCTAATCTAAATTAACATTATGTTAACAATAACATAAACATAAAAATAAATAAAGACTTAAGACTAGATAAGCCTAACCTATACTACTTAAAGTACTACAATAAATAACAGAGTGTTATACCAGAAAGTTGTCATACGGTAGACACATAATATTATCACCAAGCCAAGCCAAGGCGGCATCCAAACTCGGCGGTGCGCCCCTGTTCGGACAAAGCGGACCCCCGTTCTGCGGTGAAAAAAACTCCGCAAACAAAACTGACCCTTCAAGCGCTCGAATTGCAGCCAGCTTCCGAACCCCCATCTTTTTAAGCCACCTGTCAGACTTTTTCTCACTGCATCCTCTCCAGTTCCAAACTAGCCCTATCACTCTGACCTCTTTGACTTTCAGGTCTCTCTTAACAATCTCTTTCACCTCATTCCTGCCGTAATATGCCTCCTTGCCCTCTCTCGCTCTACTCATAGGCCCTGCTCCGGTGTCCGCACAGACCGTAACGTCGGCTATCCACGCCACCTCACCATCAACTATCACTAGATCGGGCTTCGCCCTCCCTTGCGCGTCAACAAAGACTCTCTCTTTCGCAACCTTGAACTCTCTCTTCTCAAAGTCCTCACAGATAAGGTCGACAATCCTGTCGTGCCGCTGCCCCCTCCTATCCCACGGGCGTTCACACCGTTTGACGATGTGGGCCAGCCTTTCTGGCTGCCTACAGCCTGCGTCACAAAGCGGGACTTCTCTTCTGCCCCTGGACGATCTGGCCGCAAAGGGGCAACCATTCCACCGCACCTTGAAGCATTTGATGTACATTTCTCCCGTAAGCAAGCTGGACCCATCCACTACCCAATGGTGGGAGGAGGGCACGTCAGCTGCTTCGCTGAGGCCAAAGCCGTCAAGGTTATCCAGCATCTTATTTCGCCAGAACTGACGATACTCTTTCCTGTTGTTGGTCGGGGCAACTCGCCCTTCGCACAGGAATCTCTTCCTGAAGTTGGGGAGCCTGCAGATCTCACGGATTAAAGGGTCCGGAGACTCTTGCATCCCCTCCCACTTCTTTAGCTTATACATTGGGACGGCCGATTCGAAATTGATGATGCCAAGACCGCCATCAGACACCTCACTGTGAAAGAGGGAGACAGGAGTGTCATGAGGTAGATAAAGATGTCTCGGATGAAGGCGCCATTGATCTTGTCGGCCTCACGAAGGATGTAGAGGTGAATGCAACCGTTGACAAAATAGTGCATTATCTTAGGTATTATAAAAGTACGTAGGATGAAGATCCGCTGCTGCGGTTTAAGAGGCGCGGCTTTCAAAAGATGTTTTCAACTTTTCCACTCCAGTCGGCAGTCTCCCCCTAGAATTGAATTCGAACCCCAGATACTTGTACGCCTGCTCTACATGTAGTGCTGGAAGTTTTTGTCCCTAAGAAATCAAATATTGCGCGCTCATTCTGAAGCCATCTCTTGTTCTTTCTGTCCCATAGGATGGAAATAGTAGCACACTTAGTTGGGTTAACATCGAGACCTGTGGGCTTCACCGCCTCTGCAAGGTCGTTGAGCAGGGCTTGCAGGCCGACCTTGGAATTTGCCAATAGGGCGAGGTCATCAGCAAAGGCTGCCGGATTGACCTTCTGTCCACCAACTGAGAAGCCAAGGTTGTTGTCCAGCTTTGCCAAGAGTTCATCGATGATGTAGCAGAATAGGATTGGAGACAGCGGATCCCCCTGCCTGACCCCCCTCTGCAACCTGCTCAGTCTGTGCGCCATCGTACAGGTGCTCCAAATACTTGAGAAGGCTTTCTGGCACACCTGCACCACGTGTTGCTCTGATCAGAGTCTGATGGTTAACTGAGTCGAAGGATTTGCGCAAGTCGAGCCACGCAAGATAGAGTTCCGATTCCCCCCTCCTCGCTGCTGCTAGAACTGCTTCTAAGATAAGATGATTCATTGAGACCCCATCCAAACCTACTTGAAATGCCCTTTGCCTATTGCTAGGTGGTGCCCACCTAGAAAGTCTGCCCGCAATAATCCTATGGAGGACCCGACCAAGAACGCTGGCGATGGCGAGAGGTCTAAAGTCTCCTGGACCAGACGGCTTCTCAACCTTTGGAATCAGAACTGTGCGAGAGTTTTTAGTAGATTTTGTAGGAATTCCGCACGCCAAGATCGAGTTAAAGAGACACTGCATCCAGGCCGCGTCCATGACCTTAACTTTATCCCATCTGACACCATCTGGACCTGGAGATGCTTTTGACTTACTTGACTTATCTGCGCCGTACCGCACCGTACGGTGCTCCGTACCGACGGACGCAGCGAGGAGGCGGAGGGGACCGCCCATTCCGCTAACCCCTGGCAAATCAGACGACCTCAGGAGAGGTGGTGTTGCTCAGGGTGGCCCATCGGACTCGCCTGCAGCATGGTCCTCCGCACTGTCAGTGGGAAAGACGTTGGCTCGCCCCGTATCCCTGAGGTACCGGGCAAGCTGAGGGATGCTCTCGGGCCTGCAAACATCGGAGAGAGTTGGGTTTGGCCCAAGGTGTTCAAGCCTTGCCCTGGTGAAAACTGGGCAGTGGCATATAAAGTGTTCGGCGTTTTCACTGCCCGAGCTACAAAATGTGCATTTGTCCTCCTGGAGCTGGCCCTGGAGAAAGCAGTGCCGAGAGAAACAGCCCTGCCCTGAGAGGGCCATGCTGACTGCGCGGAGATCTCTGCGGTTCAGCCTTAAGAGGGCTTTGCGCAGGCGGTGAGACAGACATAGTACCGCTGCCCTTGACTGCTTGCAGTTTTGGGTCTTGGTCCATCTGTCCAGGTGCTGTGCCTCCATCCAGCGTTTCAGCTTGATGTTGGTCACAGTGACGGGGATAGGAGCGCCAGGTTCTGGCCCAGCCAGGGTGCTGGCTGCTCCAGCTTTTGCGAGCTGGTCCGCCATCTCATTCCCTGGGAAGCCAGCGTGACCTGGGATCCATTTGAGCTTGACCTCGTTGGCCCGCGCCAACTCGTTGAGCTGGGCGTTGCAGTCCAAGGTGGTCTTAGAGCAGGTGGTGCTTCGGTCGAGGGCCCGGAGGGCGGCTTGACTGTCGGAGTGGAAAAAGATCTTCCGGTCAGTGAGCCCCCTCTGGCGCAACTCTGCTGCACATGAACTGATGGCGAGCATCTCGTTCTGAAAAACGCTGGAGTTTTTCCCCGTGTGCTGGGAGTGAGTCCAGACGACCTCTCCTCCCTTGTAGATACAGGCTCCGAAACCTGAGATTCCGTTCATCAGGGAGCCGTCGGTATAGCAGTGGATTTCAGAGTCTGTCCAGCTGTTGTTTGCCTCCTGGCGAGGCTGAATTTCGACCTTGTACCTGTGGCTCAGGGTCAGAGTGGCGGGTATAGCATCGGAGAGGATGTGGAGCCCTTCGCACTCGCCCAGAATCTTGAGGCACAGATCGGAGTGGGGAGTGAGAGAGCGCTTTTTGAAGGCCCTCGAGAATTTGAACGTCACGCCGGCATCCATAAGGCGCCTGGTGCTCTTCGCGGCCTCTCCCTTGACGAAGATGTCCAAAGGAGTGGCTCCCAGGAAGGCGTTCATGCCTTCGAAGTGGGTGGAGGGTGAGGCGCCCATGGTCATACGACAGGCTCTACCCTGCACCCTGTAAAGCGCATCCAGGTTTCCCTGGGTACTCGTGGCGCTAGCCCAAATGAGGCTGGCGTACGAGATCGAGGGTCTGATTATCGTTGTGTAGATCCACCAGAGCTTCTGGGGGTGAGGCCCCAAGTGGTGCCAACGGCTCGCCTGACTTGCGCCAGTATCGCCAGGGCCCTCTTGGTTTTGAAACGGAGGTGGTGACTCCATTTTAGCCTATGGTCCAAGATCAAACCAAGGCAACGAGTTTGCTTGCTCATGGCGATGTCCTTGCCGTAGAGAGTGAGGGGTTTCATGGTCCAACGTAGCTTGCTGGTAAACATGATCGCCACGGTCTTGGACTCGGAGAGTCTGAGCCCGCAGCGGGTCGCCCAGCTTACAGCTTTGTTGATGAAACTCTGGATGAGGTCTCTAATGGTGTCCGCTGAAGGTCCCGCGCAGGTGGCGGTCACATCGCCAGCGTATCCCACTTTTTGGACCGGATCTGGCTGAGCATCCTCAAGCAGCTCATCCATGACAAGGTTCCAAAGGAGAGGAGTAAGAACCCCGCCCTGAGGGCCCCCTTTCTGGACTGGTGCAGAAAGCGAGTGCCCATTGAGGTTAGCCACCACAGAGCGGTGCTGGATCATGTACATAATCCAGCGGACAAGGTGGGGGTGCGTGGCCCTAGATTCAAGGGCTCTACGAAACGCTTCGAAACGGACGTTGTCGAAGGCCGGACCTGGAGATGCTTGTTTAAGATCTTTGATTGCTGCCTTGCACTCATTCATGTTTATAGGATCGGCGATAGCTTCGACTGGATCACGAACTCTAATAACGTCAATATCATCAATTTCAGACTCTCCCTAACACCGCACTCCAGTATCTAACCTTCTCTTGCTCAGCCTCACTAGATTCTTCCGTCTCATCTGCCCATCTGTACATTAAATGTTTTTGTGTTTTTCTCATCGTTTTCTGTTTCGTTAGATTCAAATACCGTAGGAAGTACATGTTTTTGTATTTGTATGTTTTTGTTTTTGTATTTTGTATTTGTTTTTGTTTTTGTTTTTGTTTTTGTTTTTGTATTGTATTTGTTTTTGTTTTTGTATTTTGTTTATGTATTATGTTTATATGTTTATTATTTATTTATTATTTATTTATTATTTATTATTTATTTATTTATTATTATTATTATTATTATTATTATTATTATTATTATTATTATTATTATTAATATTATTATTATTTATTTATTATTTATTATGTTTATATATGTATTATGTTTTTGTATTTTTGGAATTTTTTGGAATCGTTGATGCTTCAGGCAAGGACACACCAACGTACGAGCCCACAAGGAGCGGGCGCCGCTAGCTCGACGTCCTGGCCAAACAAGTCCGACGCCGGGGTCTATAACACAAACTGCCGAAGCAGGATGTCACCTTACGCGGGTAGCCAGTGTCGTCGGTCGTGGCGAAGGCACCAGGGAAAGTGCACCGCGTCGAAGCTGGAATAGACCAACGAGATTGGTCTCAAAAGAGAGATCCAACGCTAGCCTGCCCAACCGCCGACACGGTTGAATTCCCTGGGCCAGTTTGAGCACCATCCGTTTGCCTCTAAGCGGTTTCACGTACTATTGAACTCTCTCTTCAAAGTTCCTTTCAACTTTCCCTCACGGTACTTGTCCGCTATCGGACTCGTGCCAGTATTTAGCCTTGGATGGAGTTTACCACCCGCTTTGGCCTGCATTCCCAAACAAGTCGACTCGTAGGTAAACCCCAGGAACCAGTCGGAGCGTCTCTACGGGCCTTACACCATCTCTGGGCTTGAGCCACAATCAGGTGGACTTGAGACGCCTAGACTGGCACGAAGGGCAACCTTAACACCACATTTCCCATTAACTTGCGCCAAGGGATTCGGTGTTGGGCTCTTCCCCGTTCACTCGCCGTTACTAGGGGAATCCTTGTTAGTTTCTTTTCCTCCGCTTAATAATATGCTTAAATTCAGCGGGTAATCACGTCTGATCCGAGGTCAGGCAAAGAAATATAAACTAGACTTTTCACTACACATGATTTTTCATATAGGAAGGAGACAAAAGATACAGAACACACACATGAATACGTAGCGTGGTACAACTCTTCGAGCCTTACCGGCACGCATACATGCATAATAAAGAAGCATGTCTGCACTTTTCTCCCTTGAAACGTGCGTGTGAATGAAAATAAAGAACTTCATTCACACAAGTCAAGTGAGTAAACTCAGAGACTTTAAAGAGATGCTTAATTTACTTAATGTACAAAAAACTGAGTACAAAAAGCAATAAGCGGTCTCCCAAATACGCTGATTGATAAAAGATACAGCGATAATTTGCTAAACCGACCCTCGGCCAGGCGTGGCCACGGGGAAAACCCGAGGCCGCAATATGCGTTCAAGATGTCGATGTTCAAGATATCCTGCAATTCACACTAATTCACGCAGTTGGCTGCGCTTTTCATCGACGCACGAGCCGAGTGATCCACCGCTCAGAGTTGTTCATTATGCAAGTCACTATGGGCCTGCAAATACTTCGATCTAACCGAAGGGAAGCAAATCACTTCTCGGTGATCGGCAAACTCTCTGTGAATATAATAGTCACATTAAGTTTATGTTAATCAAACAGTGTGAAATTTGTTAAACGGCAGTCAGAGGTGGATACTCAAATAAACAATAGTGCTTGTTTGTGTCACTTCTTACTTGGAAGGGAAAAATATTTTTTTTCAAAACTACTAAAATCTGAGGTAGCAAACTCCCGTCAGGTCTGGGAGGAAAAGAAGTAACATTTCATTGAGCATCTCATTGAGCCTTGCGTCAGTGGTGTGCGCCAATTATAATGAATCCCAACCGAGCGCACCCTCTTTACGACACTCAAGCACAGTTAGATTAAGTGAAAAAAAGTTTACACTTTTGGCTAACTGGCACAGGCACCTCTAACCAAGAGAATTAATTTTTATAGGTAACATGTGACCGCTGAACATTAGAATTGCCCGATGAGCAATAAGATTTTTCGGCAAGAGACTGATAGAGAGAGGCCCCCTTTTTTCCTCGACTCTTTATTAGTCTCTTACACGGCCCGCCGGCCTATTATTTTTTCTAGACATGCAATTAAGCATGCAGTTAATAGACCCGTCAGAGTAAAAATTGACACACTGGACTTGCTGTGTACTACTACTCTTTTCAGTATGTTTGTTTAGACATTCAGTAATGATCCTTCCGCAGGTTCACCTACGGAAACCTTGTTACGACTTTTACTTTGATCTTCTTCTCAGCATCCGACCTAATGTTTCCATCAGGTCGGCACCAATCCGAGGACCTTGCTAAACCATTCAATCGGTAGTAGCGACGGGCGGTGTGTACAAAGGGCAGGGACGTAATCAACGCAAGCTGATGACTTGCGCTTACTGGGAATTCCTCGTTCACGGGGAATAATTGCAAGCCCCGATCCCTGTCACGAAGGGAATTCAACAGATTACCCGATTCTTTCGAACCAGGAAAAACTCGCTGTCCCCTTCAGTGTAGCGCGCGTGCGGCCCCGAACATCTAAGGGCATCACAGACCTGTTATTGCTCAATCTCGTGCGCCTTTAAGACGCTTGTCCCTCTAAGAAGTCAGCACCGACGAAAAGGTATCGGCGTACTATTTAGCATGCTAGAGTCTCGTTCGTTATCGGAATTAACCAGACAAATCGCTCCACCAACTCGTAAGAACGGCCATGAACCACCACCCACCGAATCAAGAAATAGCTCTCAATCTGTCAATCCTAACAGTGTCCGGGCCGGGTGAGTTTTCCCGTGTTGAGTCAAATTAAGCCGCAGGCTCCACTCCTGGTGGTGCCCTTCCATCAATTCCTTTATTTTTTAACTAGGCTCATAATCATTAGAGCGTAATCCTTGCCTAGTGTTTTCGCTAGTAGCAAAAATAAAGGTTCAAGAGCGGAAGGGACCACACCTGGAATGCTTTCCAGACCGCAGCCGATCCCCTCAAGGCCGATATCTGAAGCGTCTCTCCAATCGAGTTATTAATTCCAAGCAGCTTCAATTTTTCCAGCGTTTGAGCGAGGATTGTATCGAGAGCTCCGATAGCAATTCCCACGACACGGACTTCGCCACTCACGTTCAGTGCTGATCTGACGGAGGGTTTTAGACATACATAATTTTCCTGCTTTTCCATTTCTCTGGTTCTTAGTACCATCTCATTCGATTCGTAGGGAACGGTCACCTCTACGATCGCAGCATTGTTCCCTTACCTGCAGAGCAGGTCAGGTTTGAACTTTTCCAGGTCTAGACAGACTGTTCTCTCTTTCCAGACTTCCCAGCCGCTCTTCACTAATTCTCGACCCAGTAGGTCCACGATGTAATCGTGACGACGCATCTGAGCAAGTTTCGTGAAGTGGCATTCATTCATCACATGCAGGTCTGTTTCTACTGCACGGCCGCATTTCCTGCACTTCAGTGTCTCAAAGTCTGTAACGCCGGGGTGGATGAACTGGCGGGTCTCAATTGTCCTGCTGAAAGTTTATTGACTGTGACGTAGTTACCACCTTTAACTACGCCCCGCCTATCATGAAGCCATTGTGGCTTGACGGCTGACGCCCATCTTGCATTCATCAGCTTCCCTATTTGTGTTTGGAGGTAGCTGGTCAATGCTACTGTGTTAAAACTGCAAGATATCAATTCCCAACAATAAACTGAAGTGTGAAGCTTAGCGGTATCATGCTGCTAGAACTCGTATTTTTTATAAGAAAATTATTTTTACTAATCGATTTTGAACTTAACCCCTGTTGATAGGTAGGCCTCGGGTGTTTGTGGGATGACGCTGATTTTCCAGCCAGTCATATTGCCAAGGGCGGTAGAGAACATCAGGTGCAGGTCATAGTTACGCAACTTTTTCAAGATAATTGTTAGAAAGCGACGCTGAAGTCTAGCTAGCTTGTTATATGAGCTGCAGGCAGCGCCACGGAATGCACCAGTCAAGGTTAGTATATAGCTTTTTGTTATCAGTTATAGTATTTAGGGTTTCGGTCTCCGACAAACCATCGTGGTCCCAGTGCTTCTCACTAGAAGATGAAACAACTTCTCCACAATAGTGGGAGCAGACATTTCATGAATAGTCATGAATTTCAGCTAACAGCACATCAATATTGTCACAACCATTATTTCCGAGTCCTTACGAAAAATACATGGCTCGAACATGTTCTCGTAAGTATAACATTCTTCGGCGATGTTTCTAATTTAGTGCCAGGTTGACAAATCATTAACAAATCGAACTCTACCATGTTAGAATAGTGAAATATTTCGTGTTTCTCCGCTCGATCTTTTCGAGATCGCAAATTGAGACTCGAAAATTAATGCCTGTCAAATATTTCATGGGTAGAATTTTATTTGACAGAGATTAATTTTCCGGCCTCAATAAGCGACCTCGAAGAGATTTCTGCCTCCCAGTTTTTGTAAGGCGATAACCTATCGTCGGATAGATTCTTTTGTATGCATGAGTCTAACTGCATGCAATATAATAACCCCTTTATTCGCTCTACGGTAATTCTAAGTATGGTCATTGAATTGTGGAACTTCTTCACGTGTATTCCTATTATATATACAAGTTTCTCAAATTGACATTTAAGCATGTCCATAAGCTCCAGCAGCCTCGACAACCTCCGCGGCATTGCCCTCGAGTGCACGCTGGTTAAAGTCCTGAACATCGTCCTGCGCAACCGCCTGCTGCCCACTATCAATCAGCGGCTTCTTCACCTCCAGAGTGGTTTCCGCCCTGGCCGCTCGACCTCTGAGCAGGTGGCTGCCATCCGCTGCGTGGTCGAAGCCTGCAGGACGCGACTGATGTCGGCATCCATCGTTTTCGTCGACTTCCTCAAAGCGTTTGATTCCATCAGCAGGCCGGCCATTGCATGGCTGCTCAAAGAACACGGCGTTCCACAATTGCTCATCCAAGCAGTGATGGACCTTTACACCGACTCCAGTGCTTTTATTCAGACTGCAGACGGGCCCACGACTGAGTTCGCTACCACCTCTGGTGTTCTTCAAGGAGACACCCTTTCTCCTTTTCTTTTCGTGATGGTCATGGACTTCGTTCTCAGGCGCGCCCTACGCGACGACGATGGCTTCATGGTCACCCGCAGGCGTAGTGCCCGGCTCCCCTGCGTCCGCCTGACCTGCCTCGCCTATGCCGACGACGTCGCCCTGACCTGCTGTGACCCTGACGCAGCCCTGAGAGCGGTCTGTCGCCTGGCCGAGGAAGGCACATGGGCACAGCAACCGCCCCACCACTGCAACTTCCAGACGGCAATGTCATCAACACCTGCAAGGACTATAAGTACTTAGGTGTGCAAATTTTGGACGCCAACGCCATCATCGAATACCGCAAGCAACAGGCCTGGCGCGCCCTCCACCTTCTGCGTACCATCTTTGACTCTACTGCCTCCGACGTCCTGAAGATCGGCCTCTTCCGCTCAGCTGTCGAATCCGTCCTTGCATATGGCCTCGAAGCAGTGCCGATGACGCCTACCCGTGAGGCTGCCCTGGAGGCGTCTCACCGACACCTGCTGAGGTCGGCGCTTGGCATCCGCTACCCTGAGACTGCGAGCAACGCCGAGCTGACCGCGAGAGCCCGTGTGCCCTCCCTCGCTCGTTCCCTGCAAAGGCGTCGGCAAATGCTGGCCGGCCACTGCCTGCGGGCTCATGCGAGGGGTGCGGGCCCACCGCTCGCGACCCTTCTGCTCAACCCGCCCAGTGAAGGCCTTCGACGTGGACAGGGCCGTCGCGTGACTCTACTTGATTGCCTTTTAACTGACTTGCAGAGTCTTGGCTTCTCCCCTCAGGCTGCTGCCAGGGCTGACTCCCGCGTTTTTCGGCAGCGTGTGTTCGCTGCAGTTTTCTAACCTCCGCAGCGTCCGTTATTATTATTATTATTATTATAATTGGACGGATGGCCTAATTTATATCATGGCTTCCACATCATGCCAGCCGGAAAGTTTTCTTCGTCTACGAGCGTACGTCTATAGACTTCTAAAGCGCAGACGTCACACAAATAACAAATAAAGAATTAGTACGACGAATAACATCTGAAAGGACCAGATCCGAAACAAGTTATACAGAGTTCCACGCAGAAATTCGAGCTGCTGGGGCGACGTTAGTAAAATATCCTGGCGATCATTCCCCCAAGATTCCAAAAGATAGCCTCTTATCCAAAGACAGAACTCTCTTTTTATCTCGGCCCATTTGGAATCGATTTCGAATCCTTGAGATTTCCTGTGATCGTTTGTGTGGGATGCTCTTATCATTTTATCCTTTTATCCTCTTACCCTTAGTGTAGGATATGTAAATTACTAGATGCAAGTGTGGGTCTCTTTGGAACCTTCAAAGCAACGCCATAGACTGATGCTCATCCAAACTCTCTCATTGGTTAGAATTAATTCAGAGACGGAAATTCTGCTGGTATGCCACACGAATCCGAGGACCTTGCTAAACCATTCAATCGGTAGTAGCGACGGGCGGTGTGTACAAAGGGCTAATAAAGAGCATATTATCTGTAAGCTGTGCAAATATGTGTAAATAATGACAAACGGCCTTCCAAACACTGGCGCTAACAGACTCCTCAGCTCCAAACCTTATACTCGCTTTTACTATTAGATGAGACTAAGCTAGAACATACAGTGAAAATGGCTAAAAAGTTAGCTAGTGAGAGCTCTACTCTAATCCTAGTGGCCTTTGACCCACTAAATGTAAGTATACAAATCGAATTAATTATTGTACGATTTCTATTGTACCTTAAAGACAAAAAATATTTAAAACCAGCAGCAACAGCTACCTTCATATTGCTGCTGAAAGAGGTTAAAAAAACTGAGTCCGCTGATTATCCACTGATTTGACTTGGTTTTAGGGGAAAGCAAGTACAACATATTTTTAGCACTGAAGGCAAGAGATATTATTGGCTACTGAGACATTATATTTAATAAATCGTATAATCACTTACACCAGTCGTGCATTTTTCGCAAGTTTTTATAGCAATGCAAAAATAGTAATTTTATGTTATAACCGGCTCAAAAAATATTTCGCAACTGGGTAGGAGTTCTAAGCTTGATGCGGTAAAAGATTAAGTTCAAAAGAATAAACAAAGTGCACAAAATTTGCATGCAGCCTTTATTTTGTGCGAACATATTTTTAAGAAAATGAAAACACGTATACCAACTTAGGTAGGGTACTAAAAACTGCGGGAATCCAAAGGAAATATATCTTTTTGCTTGTAGTTTCATGACAGTCTACGCATTTTTATGCGAGCGAAACACACATTGCATACGTAATAAAAATACCAGACATTCAACATACTCTTATAGGCCAGTAATTATGTTTAACCGTGAAACGCATTTCATGACGGCTAACTAGTTTTCATACCAGCAGCCCACTATGAATCAGCCCACTCGTACTGAACCGAGCTAAAACCCCTCGATGCACGCACAGCCCCTGTACCTATCAATGTACTCTAATTAATCTACTTGCAGTCCGAGCAGAATGTGTCGTATGCAGGTATCTTTCATCCTAGAGTATGCTTTCTCGTTAAACCAAGCAAAGTTGTCCAAAAAACTACTGGAATCTACATGAGCTTGAAATCTGAGTACGAAAAGATGATTATTAAACAGGGTGAGTTTGTCACATTGCTGCCGAGTGACCTATATTGGGTAATTGGAATCTATAATTTTAATAACTTAATGTTAAGTATATGAGCTGATGAACTTTAAATATATATTTCGTCAAGAAAAGCAAACACAAATTTACGATAGTCTGAATAGCAAAAGTAAAAACTGATTAATGACAGGCATGAAAAGTTATACCTTTAAATATTAAATTTTAAATTTTAAATTTAATTCTAAATTTGTAATTATTTAGAAGTAACCTAGGCATTAATTTCTATATTTTAAATTTCCTAGTTAGAACTCATCTTGTGGTTTACTTCTTCATTGTTAACCCTTGTAGCACTGAAGCTATTAATAGCACTAAATTCTAGCTAAAAACCCATTACAGTAAAGTTCTCACACAAAGTCGCCTTAGCAAATGTAGACCCACTTGGTTCTTGATTTCTTAGCTCATACGTAACCTCGTGCGAAACGTCGCACTTTAATAGAACTTATCACTTACAGTATCTAAAATTATTTAACCCATTTAATTATCGAAATCTGGACTAAATTTTTATATACCGCATTCTATGTAATAGCTGTAGTTGATTTATTCTATGCGTTAAATTATGAAAAAAAACATTTAGCTTTCTCAACTTGTGGATTAAAAAATTTACATTTCGTTTTAAAAATGTTCAAAACGAACCTTTAATACCCTTGTAGAAAAGTCGAGAATATGTTAGCTACTGTCATGCGCTTCCCCATATGAAACGCGCCTTCGGCGTTGTTGAATGTCATCAGGCTGCAACTTCTCAAGCAGCTCAGCGGCTGTTAGACGTTGACGCGGATCAATGCGAAAACAGCCTTCCAATACTGCCTGCAACTGAGGATTTTTCAGACGATCCAAAAGAGGCAGTTTAACGCCAGTGCCCGTATAATACTTCATGACATCATGGTCCGATTTATCTGCCATGGGTGTCTCCCCAGTTACGATCTTGTAGACCAGAATGCCTAGAGACCATATGTCACTTTTTGGTGTTGGATTACGCTGACTTAAGCCATATTGAAACAACTCTGGGGCCTTGTAGTGGGCGTCTCTCAGCATCGGATTACTTTTTGGCTGCATTCGGTCAGCCAACAAATCATGAAGGCCTTGAAAACCTTTTAGCATTACTTGGTTATCAGCAATGTAGACGCTACTACATGTCAAGCAGCCATGCACAAAGTTTAGCTTGTCGTGTAGCTCTTGCAGTCCGCGCAGGACGCCCCGAACAATGAACTTGTGTAGTTCCGATTTTTCATCCTGCAACTCATTATGACGACCATATTTGTAATGTTGCGCCAACAGCTCAGGTAGGTGCCACTTAGCGTAGCGATGTACGATGCTTAATTCTACCTTGTCTTGTTGACGTGAGATTTCGAATCCGACTGGCCAAAGAAGATGCGAAACATTTGTGCTTATCTGGCTCCGCCAGTTTAACTTGTATAGCTTCTTTATTAGCTCCATCAGGCAAAAAAGCTCTTGCGTAATATTATCCTGGCTAACAGACCAGCTAATGCGTTTTCTTGAAAACCAGCCATATTGAGTTTCAATGGCTTCAACCAGCCAGGAGTTTTTACCACTTTCATCATTCCACTGACACTTTATCCGTCTAGGGTCTGTTAGCTCCTCAATGCCGTTTGAGCTGTACGCACTTTGTCCGCCTTGTTCGACGAATTGGCTATTGTTCCTGAATAGTGAAATAGAGTTTTAGTATAATATTATAAAAGTAAAAACATAAATTTTGCGAGAAATAATTTCTTACCTAGCTGTAGACATACTGATATTGAAGTTCTCTAATAACGATACTGCGGGTGCACTGCTTCCAGCCATTGATACACTACTTCTAAAACGTGTTTTTTCGATTTGGGAAGAAATTTCATGCGCTTCATTCGAGTCAAAAAAGTTCTCTTTATTTAAGATTCCTCTCTCTGATGCAGAGTCGTCCAGTCCATGGCCATCTTCTGCTTCCTCATGGCAATCGGCATCAAGCATGATCTCGTCACACTGACCGATAACATTGTATTGTGAATCTAAATCGCTTGAAAAACTTAGGTCGTTATTCCAAATACTACGCCCTACTTCGTCTGGACTAATGGAAGATTCATTTTCGAAGCCCTCAGGAGAGAGCAAATTTCGCAGAGAAAATGTTTTTAATACTTTCATGTGCTTTCCACAAACGGCAAGTCGAATCGCGGTTGCTCCCTGAAGGTTAATAGCATTTGGGTTGCAGCCATGGTCCAGCAGATAGCTAACAACATCTGCATAACCCCGAGCTGCAGCCATCATTAGGCCTGTCGAATTATCAGCATCAGGTGCATCAAGATCTGCTGTAGAACTCGCCAAGATTTCTAGCAGATCAAGGCGACCGGACTGGCATGCCAAGTGAACGCATGTACTTTTGTTTCCTCCAGGGGCGTTAGGATCAGCGTTACGTTGAAGTAGTAAACTAGCAATTGGTACGTTGCCCTGGTTGCAAGCGTAAAGCAATGCTGAGTTTCCAGCATTATCAATCGCTTCGATCGTCTCTGCGCCTTCTGGCTGTGAAATAAAAAGTTTAACTATCGTTTCGTGACCACCGATGCAAGCCAGATGAAGAATAGTTTGCCCACGACCATTCACCGGCGCTGCTGCTAGTTTCCCTGTTAACAGATGTGGCAGCAGATTCGGATGACCGCGAAGGGCAGCAACATGACATGGCATATTTTTTCTATCGTCCATTTTATCAGCAGAGACTTTTTGATCCAGCATGTAACGCACAACATGCAGATGGCCCTGAGAAACAGCCGCTGTCAGCATATCCTGTATGTAATTGGAGTGCTCATCTGAGTAATTTTTCAGCAAATAGGCCACCACACACAACCTTCCATATCTACCAGCGGCTTGAAAGACTCCACGTAAGGGTGCCTCGGTCTGTACTTCATTGAGATAGATTAAGACGTTTAAATGGCCACCGGCACAAGCAAGGGCCATGCAGCGCGATAATGTTTTCGAAGGAAGAGGGCATACCAGTGCCATCATTATTTTTAACAAATCATTCCAACCTCTATAGCAGGCGATGCCGAGAATCGATGGCTTTTTTGGAGCAATCTGCAGTAGCTCTCTATGAATAGAGTTCCCTATTTCGACAAGTATTCTACTGTTTCCTTGCTGTGCAGCAATATGGGCTACTGTGACGCCATTCTTATTCTCAAGAAATGCGGCTTCTTGGCTGCACTCGGACAACAAAAGTAGAAAAATGCAGCGGCTGCCCTGTTCTGCAGCGATATGAAGAGCTGTATAACCATCCTTGTCTTGCTGGCCGACTTTAAGGCCTCGCTTAAGAAGCCATTCAACCAAAATGTGGTTTCTGTTCTTCGTGGCAACCATAAGTGCATCGTAACCATCTGAGTCGGTTGAGTAAACAGTTGCATCTTTTTTGTACAACATTTCGGCCATTCCTGATAGGTTTTTGGTAACAGCTAAATGAAAGGGAGTTCGATTTTGCTTGTCCAAGCAATTAACATCGGCGCCCATTTCAACAAGTTTGATTGCTAACGGTATTAGATTGCTTTCCGAACAGGCGTGAAGTAGATAAGAACCGTCGCTACACGGAATTCTGTGGCCAGGTATGGCGTACAGGAATTTCTCAACGAAGGCGGACTTCTTGGCTCGCAAAGCTCTTTGAAGGGCGTCCAAAATGAAATTTTGGTTCCTTGTTGTTCTGCGGGCATTCTGGAGAAAATCTAACGATACAGCAGTCTGGCTGTGCTCTTCTAAAAGGGTCAAAATGTCGAGACGATAAGACTCGAACGCAAGAGTCCATGCAGAGTGTCCTTCATTGTTCTCTATATCCCACCGCGCTCCATGACGAAGCAGTGTAAGAACAAGACCCAAGCAACCGCTTTTGACTGCTAGCATTAGTCCAGTGTTTCCACCGTCATCTTGCCAGTCGATTGGTGATTCTTGGTCTTCTCTTATCCTAAAATTGTCTAACAGAAGATCAGCACAAAGTCGGTGACCGCCTGAGCAGCATAAATGAAGCGCAGTTTGTCCGATCGTGTTTTTGCATAGCAGGTTCTGCCCGGCATCAATAAGTATGCGAACGCACACGTGATGACCTTCTTTAGCAGAAGCCATAAGGGCGTTATTATTGCTTTTGTCCAAAATATCTTTGTTGCACTCGGGAAGACTAAGAAGTATGGCTAGTGTTGACTGGTGACCGAATTTTGCAGCAATAAGTAGCATGGTGTCACCTTCCGAGTTTCGATTATTTAGATCCAATACGCTGCATAGAGTCACAGCAACATCAGGACAGTCTCGGGGAGACTTCAACAGCAGAGACAAACAGCTTTCACAATCTCTTGTCAAGGCACCAACTAAATCCTGCCTGCCACTGTGTCGAGCAACAATTGCGCTGTGGCCACGTTTTGCTGCTAGGTGCAAAATGTTCTCACTTAGGGTCGGAGTAAGCCTCCTGTCGAAACAAAAATTCTCTTGTAAAAACTGCACAACACTGTCGTTGCCGCGATCTGCAGCTAGCATCAATGGAGTCATGCCATTTTCGTCAGGTAAATCCAAACTCGCGCTATGCTCCTTTAAGAGTTGCACAACCGCCAATGCGCCTTTTGAGGCTGCTTTGTGAACCGCCGACTGTCCAAAACAGTCTGTCATATTTACGGATGCCTTACACTCTTTCAGGAGAAACTCGACACTCTTTCGTAAGCGCCCCTTCGCAGCAATAATTAGTGGGGTTTCTTTGTCGTTATTCGGCTCGTCCATCGGCAGGCCGTATTCCTTAAGTCGCCTCAAATTCGTGTAGTTGCCGCGTTTGGCAGCATAGTGTACGCAGCTTTGCATCTTATTGTCCCGAAAGTGGAAAGAATTCAGCTCATCCGCCGAGTAAAGTTTCTCGAAGACCTCGAGGGACTCCGGCTCGCCAGGGTTTCCGCTTTCGCACGCAAGCATCAGAGGGGTGGCACCAGCAGCATCAGTTTGCATCGTGTTGCTGCCCATCATTAACAAGTGCTGAATGCATCGAAATTTGTTTCCCACGCAAGCAAAGTGTAGCGCATCCCTACCGTCGTTATTATGCAAATGTATGTCACACTTGAATTTGCACAACAGCTGTACGATGTCGTCGTGACCGGCCTCAGCGGCCAACATCAAAGCCGTGTTTCCAAGTTTGTCTCGTGAGTCGCAATTCACATCATTTTCAAGCAAAAGTTCGGCTACATCAAAGAATCCATTCTTTGCCGCAATGTGCAGCCCTCCTTGTAGGTCGTAATTCTTCGCATCCATGTGGCAGTCGTGCTTCTGCAGGACTTTCAGAGCTTCTAGTTTGCCTTTAAAGCAGGCATTTATCGCCGCTGTGTTTCCCGAATTCTCACGCACGTGCACGTCAGCTTTGTGCTCAATAGCCAGGATAAGCATATCAACGTTACCGTTGATCGCACAAAACGAGATAATGTTTTGGCCCTCGGAGTTGACATGCTCGACTCTGCAATGTGATTTTAGAAGCAGTTTGACGCATTCAAGGCGGTCTTCCTTAGCTGCTATTAGCAAGGGAGTCATTCCATCGCTCGCTTCCTCGTCGAGAGGTGAGTTTTTCTCTGCTAAGAAGTTCAGAAGCTCCGGTGACGGAAACCCGGCTGCAAAATAGGCTGGAGTTTTTCCCTGATAGTTTGCTGAGTTCATCCTACAGTTGTGGTCGCTTAGAAACTTTGCAACTGTAACGCTGTTGCACAACGAGGCCTGGAGGATTGCTGTATCTCCTTTCCAGTTAGGATGTTCCAGGCTTCCTCCTGCTTCCTGCACAATCTGGAGCAGTTGCTTCTCTCCAAGCGAGCTGAGAATCAATGCTGGAGTGTCACCTTTATGGTTTGCGTGGCTGAAGTTGGCCCTAAGTGTTTTCAGTAAACGTAGCACACTTTCGGATCGAGGCTGGCAAGCCATCAGAAGAGGGGTGTTCCCATCACGGTCTTCCTTCTCCATCAGATCCTTTCCATCCGGTTCGCGTGTTAAAATCGCCGCTAAAATTTCTGTTCGCAGTCTTTGAGCAGCACGATGCGCTAAAGAATTCGGACCTGAAGTTCTTTGTGTTCGTTCATGATTCCAAAGGTGTTCGAATAGCTCGAAACACCCACCATCAATGGCAGCCTCAAGGAGAGTTTCGCCTACTTTTGTCACAACCAGCAGGTCGCAGCCCAGGTGCTCCAAGTATAGCAGGATGTCATGGTGCCCACCAGCCGCTGCCATGTACGCAGGCGATCGACCGCGTTCGTCTTGTTTATTTATGTCGGAGCCAAATTCACACAGTAGCTTTACCATGTCGAAGCAGCCGTTATAGCAGGCATGAAACAGAGGCCTTACACCTTCTTTATCAGGTGTATCAACCGGAACGTCACGGGCACATAAGAACTTCAGCACATCTACTTGCATGTAAGCGCACGAAGTTAGCACTAAGTCAGATACGGACTCTAGTTCTGAAGTTAAGCTTACACCCTGCTCCGCAAGCATTTGCAAGATTTTGATCCAGCTTTTCTTGCAGGCTTCAGAGCAGCAGATCTTATAAAAAATTTCATGTTCCGTGAGTCGGAGCTCAGCCAATGCGTCGTACCTGGCTTTTAACTGCTCTATTACCTCGATATGGCCATGCGCAAGAGCGAAGTCAAACGCCGTGTATCCGTCATGATTTTTGGCGTGCGGATCGGCTGAATGGTTTAAGAGGTGAATCACTATAGCATGATAGCCCGACTGGCAAGCACACATGAGAGGCGTGTTGCCAGCCGCATCTGTGGAATTCACTTTTATGGAAGGATTCCTCAATAGGGCCTGAGAGGTGCTAGCATGTCCGACAAGTGCTGCTAGGTGCAGTGGTGTCAACTTGCTCGACTCGAGAACGCAGTTAGGATCGGCGCCGCTCTTCAGTAGTTCTTGAACCAAGGACCACCGGCCTAAGGCTGAGGCTAACAACAAAAGTTCTTTCTCCAAACCTGAATGTTGAATCCGACGCAGCTGCTGCATCACAGGCTCCGAGCCTTCAAGCCATTGCTTGCAACGTCCAAAGGCATCCTTGATTTCCTGAATCGGGGTTTCGATGCGAGGCAGCTGGTTCTGTGTCTGCTCCTCGATTCTGTTGAATATCGTATTCTCCATCTTTCGCTGCTTGCTTTCACTGCGAGCCTGAAAATAAATTGTGTTTTTTGTTTTCACATTTAGGCGGTGTTAAACAAAAATTTTTCAACTTTGACATACGTTTAACATACCAGGTTATTCTCGTAGGTTATTCTGCTTATTCTCTTTCTTTTTGTCAAGTCTGAGCACACACTGCCCCAATTGTGAATAGTTTGGAAGTAATCTTGCTTGCACTAGTCCTACTACAGAAATAAACGTCAGTGGGGTGGGTTTAGCAGAGAGAATTCACACAAAGCGCACTGGTAAACGAGAGAAGAAAGAGAATAAAAATTTCTACCCAGTTTGAAAACTAGAATGCTTGTATGGCATTCTTATTAAATATGTTTTCATGCATTTTTTCATGAATCAACTGGCTATTATACTGTCGTTAATTTTTTTTTGTTTTCCACTCAAAGTTGCTCGTAAACTTTTATTGCTTTGAACAGGGGATATTTTTATGCAACGAGAGAACACTTTGTGAAACAACACAATAAAACGGAACGCTAAAAATCAGTTACAATTTAAAAAGTCCGGTGAAGGGAAAAGGCTTGAGCACTAAGGGACAAGTTCATGGAGCACCCAGATTATGAGAATTTCTTTCAGCGAGGCGATAACTCTAAATTATACTTCCCTTCCCTCGTATCGTAGTGTCATCAGTCGAAACTTCTGCTCTTTTTGAAAAATGACTTGCAAAAAGCTTCGAACTTTAGAAAGTGAACAACTTTTCCCAAAAAAATGTTTTTTTTGCTTTTTAACGATTTAACCACAGAATACACCAGAATGCTCAATCAAGCTCCCGCGAAAAAATGAGGCAAAAACTATTCGCTAGCTACGCTATTTCTAAGGTGAAGCGATTTGTGAGCAGTGCTGGCTTGGAAAGGAATGGCTTTCATCTCTCTCATCTTTGTGCACACGCCTGCGTTTACATCACTGGTGCAAAGCTCAATAGGTATTACTTCGAGCTGTCATGAAGCGCGGAGCTCACAGTAAGAGTACAGGTTCAGCAGAACAACAAAAGCTGCGACGCCTGTTATCCGCTAAAGTATTGGTTGCCTGTTGTTTGAGGCTTAAACTGCTGGTCATACTGCTGTTTTTAAACTGTTCTAGTTTGCGTTGAATGTTCACAATTAATATCTACATTTTCATGTCGCTACAGCTGCACATATGCAATCGGGACCTTCCGTCCATAAAAATATTCCCCCTCGAATGGACGTACAAAAAGGTGACTACTTCTCAAATTTCAGTACTACTTATCTCTTCTTCACCTCAGGAGTAGTGTCTATGGTTTTGTATTTCGGCTCTCGATTTCGAAGCTGATTGAGCATTCTGGTGTATTCTGTGGATTTACGAGCCTTTCAATATGGAGTTATTAAAAACCGTTTAACACAAGGCCCAGCAGTGTTCAGAAAAATAATTCTAAAATAAAAATTGAGTCTTCGGCATGAAAAGGTTTTAAATTAAGCAGGTATTAAATACGAGCATTAAGCTGTCAAAGGCTTCACAAAGTCAAATATGACAAGAGTATATATACTACGAGTACATATCGCACAGTTAGGATTTCTGCATGATATAACAAATATGTTTTATCCACTCACTGGGGAGTTCCAGGCTACGCAGCTAGGCACTTAGACCGAGTACTGAGTGTTGCTTGTGTTCGCTGTCTTTTTGCTGTTTGTAATGCGCCTAGAAAATAATACTTTTTTGTTTGAAGAGAAGGAATGCATCGTTTCTTTTATAGAATTTTGAGTACCTTCTGAGACTCCTGACATAAAGTAATAAAGGCTTTTATGATAATTGCTCGCACCCACCTTTTTAATGTGGGTTCGTGCGTACTGTAGTGAGTACAGCTATTATACTCATGTCACATGATGCATTGTAGACTTTAGGAATCCACTTTAAGAATCCTTTCCAGTGCTAAATGTGTTGTTTAATAAGGAAAATGGCAATAAAAAGCTTTTTATCACTTTCATAGTTTAAGTGATAGCTTATTTGACCAAGTGAGGCTACCATGGACCTTCTTATTCTACTAAAAAATCTGTATTTTGTCACTGCTAAAAATAAATATTTTATGCATTAATTCTTCTGCTTTTTAGCGCGGCTATGATCCTAGATCTTCAAGCGTATCTAAATAACCTAACTAATATACAAGTTACTTCGATAATTTTTTATTAAAGCTAAAAAGCAGGCCACTTTTTAGATGTAGTTTACTAACAACTTTTTAGCTACAATTAAATATGACTTGATTTCATAAATACTTTTCTAAGAAAAGAGGGCTACAACAAAACAGGCGACTTTATCGCGCATGTAAATACGACGGAGCAGTAAAGTACGTCTTTTCGAGCTGTCTATGGTCTAACATAAAAAATTTCACCTCAACATTTTGATTTTAATTATTTTATACCTGCCCCATTGTGCCAGATGTGCAGCCGACAGCAAATCTTGCCGGCTGAATATCAGATGCTCCTGAAGGTTGCGTACAGGAGTTCAGTCCATGGACTGGAGGGGCGCCACGCCCACCCTCAATTACCACAGCAAATACTGGTATCCATTTAACAACTGCAGGGTGAACTGAACAAATGCATATTTGAGTGTCTTGCTAAAGAAAACAAATTGTTCCAGTGGAGTCGAGAATCAAACACCCCACCTTTAAGTCGTGAGTCCGACGCTCTAACCACTCGGCTACAACGCCAGCCTAGTGTCAGGTCTTCATATGGTCCATATGGTTGTCCATAACAATTGATTATTACGTTTTTAACAAATAGACTACCAAACCATTTTGTCATTTTACCAAACCGTTTTTATACCAAGGCGTCCAGAAACGAGGATCGAGAACATAAGCACGTCGCCCGAACGTGCCAGCATAATCTCCGACTTCGGTAGTCGGCTACCTTTCCAGTTGCACACCTTTATCTCGACGGAGCCGCTGGACCTTCAACAAGTGGCACCAGCCGAATATGGACTCCCTAATGACAATTTCTCCCATTTCACTGTTCAAGCCTTAATATGGGATGAAGCTTAGCCACAAAACCTTCGCCTAGTCTTTTAAACAATCAGTCGCCACCCCGAGGTCGTCAGCACCGTCAGCAGGGTGCCTCCAGATAGCTATGGAGTCCCTAAAGCGATTTTTTCTACTTTCGCTGATAAAGCCTTGATCTTGGCCTAAAATAGACTTATTACTTTTTGAAGATCAAACAGTCCGTCTAGATAAAGGTTGGTGACCACCGAAGATTGAGATGACGCAGGCACATTCGGGTGACATGCTGATAAATTTTGAAGCCCTGGAAGGCCAAATTGTGGCGCGTTCAATATCTCAATGGTCTGAAGGGCAGGCGACTTAATGCTTGATTCAGAAGATGCGCAGCAAAAAGTTCGCCCGTTTTTTGAGTTTCGTGTGATTGCGTTGCTCCGTTCGAGTGCAGCAAAAAAATTTCCGGGTGGGGAAAAATTACTTCTGTTAATTTTCATGCCTTTGATTTGCATATCATTAAAGGCACTGTGAATTTGCCCTCCTAATTTAAATAAAACTAATCGAATAAAGGTCAACGTCAAAGTGTAGCAAAATTGATTAATGAATTTGTAGTTTCTTAAGTAATGTGCGGTCTTTTCAAGCTAAATTTTTCTTTTCAGCATATATCACGTACGCGTATATTTTTAAGTCAGCATAATGTACTGGATTTACAGTCTACGCAGTGTGACCAAAGTATTGGTCGACTTAAAGATCAAAGCAAGCCTCTCTGGCAGCCAGTAAGTCCTAGAAGTCCTAGCGCAGCAATGCCCGCCAGTTTAACCACAAACGACTGTCTGCTGCCACTGCCGCTGCTCGAAAATGCGAAAGGACGACCACACACAGCGTACCAGTGTAGGTCAATGCCAATCGATGGTTCGCATGTCGGATCGAGGACATCTCGCGTAGCCGTCGACATATCAGTGGCACACAGGTACACTCGACGTTGACGACCACTGGCTGACAGATCAGTAACATCACTGAGACACTGGCCAATCGGAGACAGAGGCTGATGAAACCCGACACTCTTCTGGGCTGCAGGATCAGCAAAGATAGCCACAGATAGAAGAATTGAGAAATATAGTAGACCGACTAATCCAATGCTCCAGTCGGCCTGTTGCTTAGGTTCCGACAACGAATCGGATGATAAAGTCATTGCCGCAATAACAATGGTTGCCATTGCAACTAGCATGACAGCTAGGGTAGCTCTAGTTGGCACTCCGTGGCCAACGTATTGATCGAGCGGCAGGGTGATGAGAACCATGGCAGGCGTGCTAAATACGCATGCCAGTAGAGCGCCAAAGCGTTTACTGGACGCTAGCAGCAATGCAAAGCAGAACGGAAAAGCGACTGCAAACATTCCGTTGCCAACGGCGACGCCCATCAGCCGATCGTCTAGTAGGGGGTCGGAGTCGTGCCAGGTATAGGCAATGAACCTGACACAGACAGCGTCCATTGGAAAGAGCAGTAGGAAGGCCAGCAAGCTGGTAGCCGCAGCGCGTCCGATGCAGCTGTTCCAGCCACAGTGTCGCAGAGAATCAGCAGAGTGGCACGCAACGTAGATAAAAAATCCATAAAGCGCCGGCTGCCAAGCTGGCAGGCGTGGACTTAGCATCAGCCAGGCTTGAGCGTGCCAGAAGTTATTGACGATCGGCAGGTTGGTGAAGATGATCTCGTTAACAGCGCCAGCAACTGTGGCCGCCAGCAGAACCGATAGCTTTCCGCGACTGCTTGCGTGAAGTGCTAGGAACAAGTAGAGAGTCAGTGTGGTCAACTCCAGAGCTAAAAGCACCGGTGAGTCCTTTGTTGAAGAGTGAAGGTTACTTAGAATTATGTAATAGAGTGACGTGCACTGCATTTTATTTCTCAAGTTTTCCAAAGACATACACGGTAGACTTGGTTTATGTTGTTGACGTGTCGCCATGGATACCGGCTATAATCCGGCTTGATGTTGCCCTGGCTCTCAGGCATTCGCTAGCAGGCTGCTTGGGTGATGTTGCTGAAATGTGAAGTGCCTATCTTTTATTGGTATCAGGTATCAGATATTTGTTATAAATATATTATTTGCAGGGCTGTGGACAATGGCGCTTTCTTTGGCGACAGCAAGCGAAATGTGTGTCGACAAATGTTGACGCATGTGTGTGCAGATTTTCAGAATTTATCGTTTTAGACCGTGTACAAGCCTTGGCGGTTGGCTCTGGAATCTTAACTCTAGTTAAAGTTCTAGGCCCTGATAAGACCACACAAGTTGATTATGGATTGAAAATCCATAGCTGGAATTCTCGAAGATTTGCTAGAAAAATCGGATGCTATTCTAGACTAAGGACTCAAAAGTTTTAAGGTCTGGGGTTGAAACATTTTATTTAACTGTAAAATATGTTGAATAAACACGGGTTTATTTTGCACGGGTGTGGCGCCTCCCCCTCCCCAGTCCACGGACTGAACAGCTGTGTACAGTCATTGTAATTTCTAGCTGTAAACGCCACCGCAGCACAAGATCCTCGGATACTAGACAGTGAGTTTTACCTTTGATATTCTTAGAATTCACAGGGAATTATAAATTTTGAAAGTGTGGGACTTTAAAATCCACTTGATAGACCTTGGTTATTGCCTACAAGCGACAATTACGGCATTATTGAAGTACAAAAGTACAAGTAATTCTTTAAAAAACTTACGGTGGTTTTTTTGTGAAAGACCAGCTCGCTGAGACAGGTGATTCAATTTGCAACAAAATAATTCAATTTGTTTAAATAGGCAAGCTGCGCAAATTCACCTGATCTCATCTAACGACCTAATCAAAGCTGTCTTTCTCTGTCTTATCGTGCCAATGTCTTCAGTGAAAGAAAAAGGTTAAAGGTTGTGCACACAATGCTATGTTAAAAGAGAGAAGAGCGAGAGAGAACACAGTCGAGTTGGATGACAGGCCGTACAGGGCCGCGCCAGCTCTTCTCTTTCTGTATCTCTGCCCCCTCGGTCTGTAGTTTCAGCCGAGAGCCACCAACGTGGCTTATTATCGCTCGTGCCATTTTTCAACAAAATCGACCCATGGCACGCTCAGAGCTCGCGAGAGCGCACACAGCGGGTGAGTCGATAAAAAGAATTTTATTCAGCCTTTCAGAGTTGCGAGTTTCCGCCTAGCAGTCAAATATACTAGTAGCTGCATGAGTTCAACCATGGATTTTGTTAAAAAGTGGTACTCAAAATGGGATCACATTCCGTGGAAGCATATTTCATCGCCAAAGGAACAATGGAAGGTGAGCAAAGGCTCGTAGCTTATATTTGTTTGCTATTTATTTACTGCTGATGATAACGTTTTCGACGATTGACAAAAGAGTTGGTAGCTCTCTATGGTTAGCTCCAGTAGTAGTGTACCTCCAGTGGTTACTGCTTCCGGCTTCTGGGTGAGAGGTCGGAGGTTCAAATCTCAGTAATTGGTGTCTTTGAGCAACCCTTGTGATTAAGTTCACCGCTCTGTTAAATCGATACCAGTATCGGCTGGGGTAGACAGACAGTTCGTTGGTTGCGGCAGTCTGTCCATGGTTCAAAATGACATCTTGATGCACACGTGCAGGTTCTGCCAACCTTTCTCATCGGCGAGTACCTGTTCATCTTCCTCGCCGCGCTGGCCCTGATTCACGCCCTGCGCCAGGGCCGCAGGCATGTGTTCGTCTGGTTGGCCAGCTTCCTTGCCGGCTCATCCAATGACATCTTCTTTATGTACCTGCCGCTGGTTGACAACTTCTGGCAGGCTCAGGCTACCATTATGCTCACTCCGCGACTGCCATTGTACATCTGCTGCGTGTACTGCACCTTTATGTACTACGCCACCGTGAGCGCTTGGCGTCTCGGCCTGCCCACGCTGGCCGAGGCCTGTCTGAGCGGCCTGATGGGCATCATGATCTATATGCCCTATGACATCATCGGCATCAAGTTCCTGTGGTACGTTTCAGTCTTGCATTGATAATAAAAATGATAATAATAATTGCAGGAATGTGCTGCCGATCCTTCTGTCCGGCTAAAGGTTTCTCAGCGGATTATCTAGGGGAGGGGGGTCGGTGGCAGAGTGTTTAACGATTTTACCTCTCGCACCACGGTGCCTAAGTTCGATTCCACAGCGAGGCCACATCCATTTTGGGGCGCAGTCGCGGAGTGAAGGCTTGTGAGCTTGTCGTGCAATTTACGCCCTTGAGGGCCAACCTCCAAGGCACAGTAAAATGTACACAGATGAAGAGACCTGACGATGAGACAGTCAGGGCAGATGTACACACCTGTGTGAGCGTATGCCTGCGTACAGTATCTATGTGAGTGTGTGCCCAGGAGTCAGCGAAATGGGCAGAATTGCCTCCTCGCTGGCCCTTCCCCAAATTTTCTGTCTGGGCGGTCGATATGATTATTCTGGAACACAGCATCTATTAGTCTGATTTTGGATTCGAAACTGATTAAGTTACAAAAGTATTCTCCTATCTTTTCAAATATTTCCAATATTTTAAGTTACAAAAGGTCCATTGTGCAGCTTACGCCAACGTGGCCCAACCCCAAGGGGCAGTGTGAGTGTAGACTGCCTGACTACAATAATAAGAGCACGTGTGTGCTCATGATTCAGCGGAATCGGCAGTATTGCCTCCTCTCTGACTGTGAAAGCTCCTAAAATTGACTTCCGAATTTGCAGGTGGACCTGGCACGACACTGACCCACCGATCAGCTACAGGATGCTGGGGGTTCCAGTCGGCAGCACCCTATGGGTGATCACCTTCACCGGCACGTTCAGCTTCCTGATCCGCACTGTGTACCTGAAGTGGCGCCAGTCAGAGGCAGTGGCTCTGCTAGCCGTGTGCCTGCTGTCCACGCCGCTCATGATGGTCCAGATGGCCCTGCTGCAGCTCATCAGCTGGGATAAGCAGGGAGTGCCTACACTCTCGAGCCTGCTAGTTGGAGTGGGCCTGTACCTGACGGCTATCTTTCGTCAGTGGCCGCGCAAATCACTACTCAAGCATCCGTGCGGCCCGTTCATTCGTAAGTCGCCTGACTTCGCGATCAATTTGGCTCTGTGTGGCTATTTCGCCACGCTATTCGGCATCATGTACTTTGGAAGGCCGGAGGATCACGTTAGCGATGGCATTCACCAGACCTATGGGCCGTGCGGCGTCGAGCAGAAGGACTTCTCCGGACAGGTTGGGGGAGAGTTAGTTTTCTTTGCAGCTGAGAACTCATGCTAATGGCGAATGTTTAACGCTGATGAATTCTCTCCTTATTACCAATTAAAATTCGGTCACGAAAAAAGTGAGAGTTGGTGGAACGTGTTTACGCAGAGCCACAGCGGCATGATGGTGAGAGCGAAGCTTTAACAGTAGAGAGACCACGGGGTATTTCAAATGCCCACTGCCTACACGACAGCTCCCAAACCGAATGACCGATTTTCGTGAAAGTGCACCATATGGATCTAAATTTTCCACTTTTTACGATGAACTAGCTCGTAATTGTTTAAGCCGTCCGACGTCAGCATCGTCGAGATATTCAGCGATTCTTGTCGAAGACCTGGTGACAAGGACAACTAACATTGCTCGGTATAAACTTCTAGCTATGACGAATCCGTATTGGTTGAAAAATAAGCAATATAATCAGTACAATATAGTTAGCGATAATAGCCGACATGGTTACATGATGAACTTTTGTGATCAGAAATTTTTTCGCCTATATTGGTGGTTTTTCGCCTCCAGACACCCCGACGAGAATTGTTGAATACCTCGACTATGCTTATATTTTGTGATTCTGGAAGCTGTTCAATCGGATAGAGTGGAAAAAATTGGTCCATGTACTGGATTTTCATGGCGATTTTGGTTTAATATTTTGGGAGATGCAGAAAAAGGAAAAATGTGGTCGTTCTACTGTAAACCAATCAGAGAACTCAGTGTTAGCGAGGATAAACCGGGCCAGAGACGGTACGGAGCAAGGGCGGCAAACGAAAAGTATCATCCATTTATCATTGCAGATTCGTCATCGATACGTCTGCGAGCGAGACATGAACGAAGACTGGGACTTCTCGTGCCCGGCGGCTGGGGGTGAGCTACCGGTCGACTACTCAGACTGGTACGTTGTGTGCGGCAGGGCGCATAGCAACAGGCCGCTGTGGCTGGCAGCCCTGGCAGGCTACGCACTGCTGGGCTCATTCACCTACTCGCGAATTCTGCGCTTCGGTCAGAGACGGTCGTCTGGCACTACTGACAGTAGACTGCACGCTGAGTGACGCCTGAAATTAGTTTGCTGAACTATCTAGCGAATAAATATTCATTTGACTGTGCAATAAAAACAATTAGTTACAAAAAATATTGGTGATCGCTTTTTAGTCGAGTCTATTCGAGTGTTTTTGTTCCATTTCCTTGACTTATTTTTCAATTTCACGAGTTCTTATAAAAGTACATTCAATCAGCTGATATTCCAGGAATATGAGGTTTGAGCTTTGTGAGTTTGTAGGATTTTAAATTTATGGGGGTAGGTTATGAAATTGGCATGCCTTGAGGGGGTTGTTGCTTGTCGGTTAGAGCGTCGGACTCAGGACTTAAAGGTCGGGAGTTCGATTCTTGACTCTTCTGGAACACTTTGTGCCCTTTAGCAAGACACTTAACTCTGCATTGCTTCAGTTCACCCAGCTGTTAAATGGGTACCAGCATCAGCTGGGGTTATTGAGGGTGGGTGTGGCGTCTTCCAGTCCATCGACTGCAGCCTTCAGATGCACCGCGCAATAGCTACGGCATCTGCACTTCCACTCACGCATTCAGTCGTTGCAGTCTCGAAAGCTCCATATCCAGATAAAATTGTTCCAGATAGATCTGGGCAAGAAATTTGCCAAGCTTGCACCGACATGAAGCAGGGCAGCGCGCCACATCACGAGTGGCCCTACAAAGTCGATAATCCGTTTAGCGCTGCGCGAGACGAGGCATCACTATCCATATATATCGTGCACTTTTTATTAGTTGATGCCGGCGCAGGACAAAATGGACGAAACTGTCAGGATTCCGTTAGTGTTATCCGGACGGCGAGGTCTCGTCGAGGTTTCGGGTGGCATGTTAACACCCTTCTTTGCTTCTCTTTCTGTCTCTCTCCGTTTCATTCAGCCCCAGCTAGAGAAGACGACAGAAAAAACTATCGCGTGAAAAAAGTCACGCGCCATCTGCTGGGAGGCAGTTGAAAATACTTTTCTCTCTTTATTTAAAGCAGCAGCAGCAGCAGCAGCAATTACTCTGAGAGTTTGGTATCAACCATTGGAAACAAAGGCTTCCAGTTCCGTCCTGTTGTCGTATTCAGGTTCTTAGGGTGCACTTTCTTAGAAAGTTTGCATTGCTAAACAATTTTTTTGTTTGAGTTCAGATCTTCCCATTTTGTGTTATTTTTTGGATTAAGGAGGTAACTTCGTTTGTCATTAAACTACGATATTTAAAATAAAATTTTTCGTTTTTAATAGTTTTTTCTGGTTATAGCTTTCGGATAATAATTGGTGGATAAGCAGTAGAATAGATTACAGGGGAGTTACAGACTAGTGATTATAGTGTCGGGCTAACGACTTGTAGGTCTGGGGTTCGATTCCTGACTCCACTGAATTATTTTGTCTTTTAGCAAGACAAATAAATAACACTGCATTAGCTGGGGTGATTGGTGCCTGTGGCGTCCCACCAGTCCATGGACTGAACAGCCGTACGCAGCTTTCTAATATATTACTTAGTAGTAGTTAATAGCCGCACATTTTTTTTGAAAATGCGAGCCAACACTTCAGCGTAACAAATTTTATATTCTAGGACATCAATCTTTAGTGACCCAAGTATTGCACAAGCTAGTTAGCTATCCAATTTGTCCAATTCAGCATTCATTATTCATAAATGCGGCACACGCACGCTTGTCTGTTTGTACTTATGGCACAATTTGATCCGTCAGTCAAAGGCTTAGCCAGCGGAGTTGTGGGGGGACAAGAATTGCTTGAGAACTCACTCAAAAACAGGATTTTGTTCGCACTGAGATAGAAATGAGCGGAAGGAGGTAAAGAGGCTGCTAGGGGGTTGGGTGAAGAGACTTCAGAGTGAATTGACTGAGCGCTAATCCTGTTACAATGTCACAAGAACGAAGTCTCACTCCAGCAGTGTCCTAGGACTGGGATTAAGTGTTAGGATCGAGTGAGGATCAAAGCATAGTCTTAGAAATCTGACTAGGCTTAGCCTTGGAAATCATGCTGTTTAAGACAAAAAACTTCTCTGCTGTGAAGACTCTGTTATTGACAGAATCGATCTGAATCTTAATTTGTTATCAAATTTGCGATGAGTTGCAATTAGATATGGCTTGATATCAGCGTGTCTGTGCGAGTTGCTATTGGCGAAAAGCTAGAAAATCAAGCCTGAGGGAGAGAAAGATTGAGTGTTAAGTGATGGGGAGAGAGGAGGCACATCTTCATCTGCCGATAATTCTTATCTTTTAATATTCTTCGTCAGGAAAGAGAGCAAAAAACTTTTTTGTCGCGGTAAGCCGTAAATATTTAATTTAAAGTCAAAAAGCAAGGAAAATCTACTCGTATAAGGAGAGTGAACTTAATCGCAAAAAACCGTTCGTGTGACAAAGTACAAAGTGACAAAGAAATGCGGAATGGGTGTCTCAAACTGTACAAGTGAGCGGTCTGAATGACCTTGGTGGGATGGCCAGATTGTGTAGAACGGCGGCTTGCTCGTTGGCACCGTGCGGGGATCTGGTCCTTCGATCAGCTTGGCTTTTTGGCGCTGACGTCGCTCATTGGCCTTTGGACTTGAACGGTCGCGGTTCCATTACGCCGGTGAAGGTGAAGTCCGCGTGGGCGGTGCCGGATGTCGGTGATGTACGCCAGCATGCGGCCACGGATGCTGTTGGTCGTCTCGCCGACGCAGATACCGCCGTCGTTGCACCGGCGACAGTACACAGCGTAGATGGCTTCAAAGCGTTGCATTCGATCCTCTGGCTGATGACGATTTAGACTTTGTTGTCGCGGCTGACCCAGGACAGACGGAAGTGGTGAATCTGGCGTGCGCCTGGCAGATCTTGCAGAGCCGGACCGGGTTGCATGGCAGGAAGCCGAACCGTCTGGTCGGGTAGAAGCCCAGTTCCGTCAGTACGTCGTACTTGATGTTGCGCAGAAGCCGCCGGCTGTATCCTTGGTGCTGCACCAGGTTTGACATCAGCCCGGTGCACGCTGCATCGAAGTCGGCCATCTGGGAACATCGTCGGGCGTAGCTGAATAGCTGGGACTGCACGGACGCCACGGAAAGTCCGCTTAGAATAGAATGAGTCGCGGTGGATGAGGGCTCGGCTGTCGGCGGGTTTGAAGAAAACCCTGGTTCCGATTTTCGTGGTGTCGCCCTCGCGCTCCCAAAAGACAGTCCAGTAAGTCGACTTCGGTGCTGCTGTAGCTCAGTTGTAGCCAGATGTTCAGGTCGAGGGCGTCCAGATGTTGATAGAACCGGATCAGTTCGTCTTCCGTTCCACGCCACACGCTGAAGATGTCGTCGGTGTACCGGAGTCACAGGCTGGGTTTCTGAGGGCTGGTCTCAAGGCCTCTCTGCTCCCAGCAGCCCATGTGGATGTTCCTATAGCTAGGCGCAAACGTTCTCCCCACGACCAAGTGCCATTCACCTGTAGGAAGTACTTGCTCTCAAATTCAAAGTCGATGCGCTCGAGATTTAGGAGAGAGGGGAGAGGAAGAGAGATGGCTCTGAAATGTAATATTTCTTTATACATAATATTTTATCAAATAACAAAATTATGCAAAACATTTCTAACTGCAAAATTTAACGACCCCATCCTTCATGACCTTTCCTCTCAACTCTCCTCTCCTCTCCTCTCTCCTATTTTCTCCTCTTCTCTCCATCCTCTCTCCTATCTTATCTCCTCTACTGTACTCTACTCAACTCTCCTCTCCTCTCTTCTCTCCCATCCTCTCTCCTCTCCTCTCCTCTCATCTCCTCTCTTTTCCTCTCCTCTCCTCTCCTCTCCTCTCCTCTCCTCTCCTCTCCTCCCCTCTCCTCCTCTCTCCTCTCTCATCTGCCCTCCCATCCTTTCTCCTCCCTCCTCCTCTCCTCTCCAGCTTCAGTGTTCTGCCTAGAAGGTCAAGAGAAGCGCGGTGTTGTCATTTAGATTACATGAATATCTTTTCATAACCAAAGGTTAGTGGACACGATTTCCCAATATTACTCTTTATTCCCATTAAGAAAATAAATCTTTAATCCCTTGATTCTAAGCCCCATCCAATGTCAAAGGGCGGTTAGAGGGCTTGGATTGGCAGCCCATTGCCCTATACAAGAGCCAACCAATGAGAGCGTCCATCCCACTGTCTCCCCAGAAACTAAAAATGGGAGGCTTCGGTCCCAGGTCGCCAGGAATAGCAATGGAACGCATGTGAAATGCAATCGAATGCATTCTAAAAGAAGACTTTCATAAAGCAACACAGCTAATCAGAACGCAAGCAAAAGGCAGAAACCCAGAAAGAAGGTGAGTGACAGTCTGCAAGTATCATCCAGCACCAAACAAATACATCCCTTTTCGAAATTCTCACCAGAATCGGGAGGAAAAGAGAAAATGTTTTTTTAAATGCTTGAGAAGAAATCTGATTTGAATATAGAAGATTTTTCTTCTAAATTTGCATCTTGGAATCTGCAATCTGAATCTTCTGAGCTGTGCTGTTCTGATATGCACAGCTCTGCAACCCTTTATTGTCACTAACTGAAACAGCTAATAGAACTCTGCCAGCTCCGCTCTTCTCCTCTCCTCCTCTCTCTCCCCCTTTCTCTCCTCCTCTCTCTCGTCATCTCCCTCCTTCCTCATCTCCTCATCTCTCTCTCCTTATCTTTCTCCTTCCTCCTCTCCTCATCTCTCTCCTCATCTCTTTCCACATCTCTACTCTTACCTCTCTTCTCTCTTTTCTCTCCTCTCTTCTCTCCTCTCTCCTCTCTCCTCTCTCCTCTCTATCCTCTCGTGTTTTCTTCTCTCCTATCTCCACAATAATATATTCCCTTCTTCTCTTCTTTCCCTATCTCTCATTTCCCGGCCGTCAATACACTCCCTAGAAAAGCCTCATTAGCCTCTCTAACCATGACTGATTTCAAACAAAAGACAGCACGGCAAAAGTTATTTACAGCCGGTAAAAACGCGGCCCTTTTTGCAATTCTAGATTGAAATTTACGACCCTTTCAAACTTGAAATTCCTGTTGGCTGTAAGTAAAGTGCTGTCTTCCGCGTTGTAAACAAACCTATGAACCAGGGCTGTTTAAAAAAATACCTCTCAAGGCACTCATCAAAGACTTTCTGCTGGCTGAAAATGCTTGGACAATTTTATTGACTCAGTGCGCAGCTAAAATGAAAGCATTTCTTTGTGGGGCCATTCAGAGCAAAGCAAAAAAAATTCAAGCATTCCCGCGAAGCATCTGTTCTCATTCGGGCAGTGACTAAAACTGAACGATAAATACTACTGAAAAACACTTGCAAATTTTAGTTATCTTAGAAATCAGAATCTAACATGTTACAGATCTTAACCTGTCTAACATGTTACATATCAGAACCTGTCTAACATGTTACAGATCAGAACCTGTCTAACATGTTACAGATATCAGAACCTGTCTAACATGTTACAAATCCGAATCTGTCTAACATGTTACAGATCAGAACCTGTCTAACATGTTACAGATCTTAACCTGTCTAACATGTTACATATCAGAACCTGTCTAACATGTTACATATCAGAACCTGTCTAACATGTTACAGATCCATACCTGTCTAACATGTTACAGATCTTAACCTGTCTAACATGTTACAAATCCGAACCTGTCTAACATGTTACAGATCAGACCCTGTCTAACATGTTACAGATCTGAACTTGTCTAACATGTTACAGATCTAAGATAACTTCGCAAAATCTGAGAAAGCCGTCTGCTGATCGCCATGGCAACCCGTAAATCCCAGCCCGACATTGCCAAAGGCCACCGGATGCTCGCCCAGCCCATTCGCTCCGGCAATGTCAACGAGATCGACTCCGACGAAGCCGATGACGAAAATGCCGCGCAGCAGATGCTGCCGGATGATCAACCGACCTGCCGAGCTCTGTTCTGTCAGTGAGTTGAGAGTTCAAATCTTTCCTCCAACCCAGAAGATTCCTGATAGCATTCGAATTAGCCCTATGAATTCGTTTGAGCACGATTTTGGACTTTAGGGATTCTAGGGATAATAAATAATAATACCTCAGGACAATACATTAACCCCTCAGGACAGCACACTTCAGGACAGCACACTTCAGGACACCACACCTCAGGACACCACACTTCAGGACACCAAACCTCAGGACACCACACTTCAGGACACCACACCTCCGGACACCACACCTCAGGACACCACACTTCAGGACACCACACTTCAGGACACCAAATCTCAAGACACCACAACCCTCAGGACACCACACCTCAGGACACCAAAACTCAGGACACCACACCTCAGGACACAACACTTCAGGACACCACACCTCAGGACACCACACCTCAGGACACCACACTTCAGGACACCACTCCTCAGGACACCACACTTCAGGACACCACACCTCAGGACACCACACCTCAGGACAACAAAACTCAGGACAACCTCAGCAAGCATTGCCCATCACCTTGACAGACGCTGGACGGCCATCTGCTGCTGCTTGGTGGACAGAATTCTTCACTTGCCACCAGAGAGTGCAGCTCGCCCGCAGCTGGCCCGCTACCGTCGCACCTGGCATCGTCTGGCGGCTCTGCTGGCGTGTCTGGTGGCACTGACTCTCGGCCAGACTTGCGCCAGCAGCTTCGCCTTCGGCTACTGCGTGCATCATCTCGGCGGCTGCTCGGCATTCCTGGAACGCGATCCCTGCCTGAAGACGGTCGTTCCATTCTTCGTCGTCTCCCTGGTGTGGCTCAGTGTCTTCTGCTCCTGCTGCTGCCAGAGTCCGAAAGCTCTTAGCGTTTTTCTCCTTGTAGGCTTGTGCGGTGAAGTCGTTCTCGGCAGCTACATGGTGGCCTTCGACAGAGCCACTCGGATTGACGACCACCTCACCACTCACCTGGTGAACTCGCTGGACGCGAATGTCTGCTACGGCAGGCCCCGCAGCGGAGGCAGCGAAGACGATGTCGAGAGTCGAGTGGACGCCGCAAAGTGCTTCGGAGCTTATCGACTGGCGGCGAAGGCGTGCCAGAGGCTGTTGGATTGGCGAAGTCAGGCTGCGCACAATGCTAGTGGACAGTGGACAGGACAGGTGAGTGGCAGGTAGCACTTTAGTGCACCAAACTATGCGCGTCAAGACTATTATTAGAAAAATACGTTTTGTACATTATACTTCAGGGCGACACACCTCAGGACACCACACACCACACCTCAGGAGAATACACCTCAGGACACTGAACCTCATGACACCGCACCTCAGGTCGTTACACATCAGTATAAACAACACCTTAAGACACCACACCTCAGGAAATTACATCTCAGTTCACCACACCAAAGGACACCACACCAAAGGACACCACACCAAAGGCCACCACACCAAAGGACACCACACCAAAGGACACCACACCAAAGGACACCACAGCAAAGGACACCACACCAAAGGACACCATACCAAAGGACACCACACCAAAGGACACCATACCAAAGGACACCACACCAAAGGACACCACACCAAAGGACACCACACCAAAGGACACCATACCAAAGGACACCACACCAAAGGACAACATACCAAAGGACACCACACCAAAGGACACCACACCAAATGGACACCACACCAAAGGACACCATACCAAAGGACACCACACCAAAGGACACCACACCAAAGGACACCATACCAAAGGACACCACACCAAAGGACACCACACCAAAGGACACCACACCAAAGGACACCACACCAAAGGACACCACACCAAATGGACACCACAGCAAAGGACACCACACCAAAGGACACCATACCAAAGGACACCATACCAAAGGACACCACACCAAAGGACACCATACCAAAGGACACCACACCAAAGGACACCACAGCAAAGGACACCACACCAAAGGACACCATACCAAAGGACACCACACCAAAGGACACCACAGCAAAGGACACCATACCAAAGGACACCACACCAAAGGACACCACACCAAAGGACACTAAACTTCAGGACAATACATCTCATGACAATGCACCTCAGGACAGTACACCTCAGGACAGTACACCTCATGACACTACACCTCATGAAACTACACCTCAGGACAATACACCTCAGGACAATACACCTCATAACACTACACCTCATGACAATACACAGGACAATACACCTCAGGATGCTACACCTATTTTTTTCCTCGAGTTCAACTCAGCAAAACAAACAATAATTTCATATCGGTCGCCGAGGCTTCTACCTTCAATTAAATTCATAGGGTTGCTGTGCAGCGTCCTGTGTTTTTACAATCTTGGTGTGTTTTGCCCCTATTTCTAGACACCTCACTGTTCAGGACACCCCAGATTGAGGCGAAGAGAAATATTATTATCATAATTCATACTCGCAGAAAAGCTTTCTTACACACCAAATTATCTGGCCCAGTTTTGCCGTCAAGCCGAGGCCTGCATTGCTGAGATTATGCAGTCGATCATAGGCAGAAAGCACTTCTACCAAGCGCTGACCTACTCTCTGCTGTACCTGTTCGCCCTGATCCACCTCATCATCGCGCTAGCCGTGTGCGTTTTCGATGTGCGCAGAAAACAAGAAGAGAAACGGCTAGGCGGCGGTCGTCTCCTCCTGGCAGCAGCCGAGTCCGAGTTAGTTGCTGAGGCCAATCCTGGTGCGCATGACCCGGGGGTGGACTTGAAGACCTCCCACTGTCTCAGACGCTCAGAGATGGTGTTAATAAATCGTAATGTTGATGGAGCATTAAGCTCAACCATTGATTCTTCTAAGCTGAAATTTGAGTTGGTTAAACAGGTTTAAATGTAAAATTACATATTTCCCATTGGAATTATTGTTTCCTTAAAAATCGACTTATTTGAACAAATAAAACTGATGCTAACCTTAAAATGTGAGGCTTTATGTATTATGCTACTAACAGTAAAATGTTCACACCAAATGAATAAATCTTTCTTGGATTTTTTGCTCTGGAAGCTCAGTTGCTTAGTTCCGATGCTGAAAAAACTACACTCTGAAGAATTATAAACTGAATATAAATATAATTATAAATACACTGAAATCACAAATTGGACAATGCTCCACAACAGGGTTAATCACTCTGATTAGTATATGACATGTTTGTCTGTATTATCCAAAGTTTGACAGGTGCAGATCTTTAAAATGCGAGACAGGCTCTGATATGTCCAACATGATATGTTGGACGAGGGTGACTGGCAGAGTGGTCTAACGGGTTTGCCTCTCGGACCAAGGTCCCTGAGCTCGATTCCGCGGCGAGGTCACATTCATTTGGGGCGCAGCCGCAGAGAGAAGGCTTGGGGGCTTGTCGTGCAATTTACGCCCTTGAGGGCCAACCGCCAAGGCACAGTGAGAGTGTACACTGCCTGACGATGAGAAAGTCAGGGCAGATGTAACACCTGTGTGAGTGTGTGCCTGCGTACAGTATCTGTGTGCGTGTGTGCTCAGGAGTCAGAGGAATGTGCAGAATTGCCTCCTCACTGGCTGCGGGTCTAGTGTCACCAAATGATGTGCCACTGCCCGCAGCCCTCCTGCAGTTATATTATATAAATATATATAACATGTTAGACAACTTCCGATCTGTAACATGTTAGACAGGTTCGGATCTGTAACATGTTAGACAGGTTCTGATCTGTAACATGTTAGACAGGTTCGGATCTGTAACATGTTAGACAACTTCTGATCTGTAACATGTTAGACAGGTTCTGATCTGTAACATGTTAGACAGGTTCGGATTTGTAACATGTTAGACAGGTTCTGATCTGTAACATGTTAGACAGGTTCGGATTTGTAACATGTTAGACAGGTTCTGATCTGTAACATGTTAGACAGGTTCGGATTTGTAACATGTTAGACAGGTTAAGATCTGTAACATGTTAATCATATAAGCAAAAATAAATAAAATCTAAATCTGATTTTTTATCCACAATTTCACACCCGAAATTTTCTTCAGACAACTTCAAATATTATATTTTTTCAGCAACATCAACCACAGTCGCTGTCAAATTATCAGCATCAAATTGAACCATAGAAGGCCAGCAGACAGCGCCACAGCATGGATAAATTGACGCCCAGACCAATGAAAAACGTTGCAGCCCTGGCTGGCTGCCTGAGTGGCAGCTGATAGGCCAGGGTGTGAGCCAACCGGCTGGCAGCGAAGATTCTAAAATGCCACACGGCTGTCCAGTAGTCAGGCTCGGTGAACAGGTACAGACCTCCGAGGAGAACAAAGGGCAGCACATTCTCCAGGTCGTTCTGGTGATTCCTGTTGGCGTTTTATTTGTTACTCTTTTTTCGGATCATTTTTTGGAGTTGGGGAATCGAACTCACAACCTCACCTCCGTACGCGCTCAACATTCTCATTGTGCGCCACACCGCGCGAGCCGAAGAAGGCGCGATCTTCCGGATTGGCAAATGACTGCGAATGACAATGCGAATGAACAGGTATCTAATAGGTGACACTATATGTATAACAGGTGACACTAGATATCTAACAGGTGACACTAGATATCTAACAGGTGACACTAGATATCTAACAGGTGACACTAGATATCTAACAGGTGACACTAGATATCTAACAGGTGACACTAGATATCTAACAGGTGACACTAGATATCTAACAGGTGACACTAGATATCTAACAGGTGACACTAGATATCTAACAGGTGACACTAGATATCTAACAGGTGACACTAGATATCTAACAGGTGACACTAGATATCTAACAGGTGACACTAGATATCTAACAGGTGACACTAGATATCTAACAGGTGACACTAGATATCTAACAGGTGACACTAGATATCTAACAGGTGACACTAGATATCTAACAGGTGACACTAGATATCTAACAGGTGACACTAGATATCTAACAGGTGACACTAGATATCTAACAGGTGACACTAGATATCTAACAGGTGACACTAGATATCTAACAGGTGACACTAGATATCTAACAGGTGACACTAGATATCTAACAGGTGACACTAGATATCTAACAGGTGACACTAGATATCTAACATTAAATGTAGCATCAAGTTGAACATCAAATGTCAGCAACAATACTAACCTTGTGCCTGAGCCGTTTCAGTGAAGTCAGGACACTCATTAGCAAAGTTTTGCCAATGACCAGGGCTGCATAGAATGCGAATGCCTGGAACAGCTGCTGCGGAACACCCGGCGGACTGATCATGGCTTTGCTGGACTGTGGAGAATGGGGCTCTGAGTAAAACTCTGCGAGTGTGTTAGTCAGCTAGCACCTGTTCTGCCTGGCTTTTAAACTATCAGGCATGAGGCATGAGCATTTCACAGCCAATGCCAGACCTCTCTACTCTCCATGCAGATATTAGACAGTGGGCGCACAATTATTTTTCTGCAGTTACATTCGGGCTACTGTACAGTTGCGGTGTTTTTTTCTCTCTTTGTTGCAACTTGAAAATGGGTCGAGTAAGGGGGAGAGAGCACGGGGTTGAGACCATATGTACAGTCACTTCACAATGACTGTATGTATTTCAACTCTGGTCAATGCAGTGAATAGCCTCTTTTGAAAATAATGTATTTTACCCATGAGATTATCACTTTGAGATCTCACCTCTGAGATTGACACTTTGAGATCTCACCTCTGAGATTGACACTTTGAGATCTCACCTCTGAGACTGACACTTTGAGATCTCACCTCTGAGATAGACACTTTGAGATCTCACCTCTGAGACTGACACTTTCAGATCTCACCTCTGAGACTGACACTTTGAGATCTCACCTCTGAGACTGACACTTTGAGATCTCACCTCTGAGACTGACACTTTGAGATCTCACCTCTGAGACTGACACTTTCAGATCTCACCTCTGAGACTGACACTTTGAGATCTCACCTCTGAGACTGACACTTTGAGATCTCACCTCTGAGACTGACACTTTGAGATCTCACCTCTGAGACTGACACTTTGAGATCTCACCTCTGAGACTGACACTTTGAGATCTCACCTCTGAGACTGACACTTTGAGATCTCACCTCTGAGACTGACACTTTCAGATCTCACCTCTGAGACTGACACTTTGAGATCTCACCTCTGAGATTGACACTTTGAGATCTCACCTCTGAGACTGACATTTGAAATCTCACCTCTGAGACTGACACTTTGAGATCTCACCTCTGAGACTGACACTTTGAGATCTCACCTCTGAGATTGACACTTTGAGATCTCACCTCTGAGACTGGCACTTTGAGATCTCACTTCTGAGACTGACACTTTGAGATCTCACCTCTGAGACTGACACTTTGAGATCTCACCTCTGAGACTGACACTTTCAGATCTCACCTCTGAGATAGACACTTTGAGATCTCACCTCTGAGATTGACACTTTGAGATCTCACCTCTGAGACTGACACTTTGAGATCTCACCTCTGAGATAGACACTTTGAGATCTCACCTCTGAGACTGACACTTTCAGATCTCACCTCTGAGACTGACACTTTGAGATCTCACCTCTGAGATTGACACTTTGAGATCTCACCTCTGAGACTGACACTTTCAGATCTCACCTCTGAGACTGACACTTTGAGATCTCACCTCTGAGACTGACACTTTGAGATCTCACCTCTGAGACTGACACTTTCAGATCTCACCTCTGAGACTGACACTTTGAGATCTCACCTCTGAGACTGACACTTTCAGATCTCACCTCTGAGACTGACACTTTGAGATCTCACCTCTGAGACTGACACTTTGAGATCTCACCTCTGAGACTGACACTTTGAGATCTCACCTCTGAGATTGACACTTTGAGATCTCACCTCTGAGACTGACATTTGAAATCTCACCTCTGAGACTGACACTTTGAGATCTCACCTCTGAGACTGGCACTTTGAGATCTCACCTCTGAGATTGACATTTGAAATCTCACCTCTGAGACTGACACTTTGAGATCTCACCTCTGAGATTGGCACTTTGAGATCTCACCTCTGAGATTGAACCTTGATTAAAGTGTGTATTATTTTTTATTCAGGGGGCTAACACAGAAAGTTAACAGTTTTTTCTCAGTGTCTGGTGAATATTAAATCATCGAAGCTCTTGTCCTCATTAACTTATATTAATTTCCTAAATAGAAAACTTGGAAAACAAGAAATATGGACGGAAATGTTTTAAAAAATGTAGATCAGAAATCAACTGTTCAAAATGTATTTTAGCAGCAAGAACCTGCAAGCTGAATTGCTTCTCTTCTAGAACAGGCCATTGCCAAACTGGTGATGCAAAACAAAGGCCAGCCGTTTCAGCGGGTCGATGATGACATAGGCGAAGGTGTTCAGGTGCAGCGGTTCGCAGCCTGGGTAGAATGCGCGACCCCGCTCGTCCTGGTGAAACGGGAGATCCGAGTGGGGGAATTGGGATCTGTTAGACACCTGTTATGAACATGTTAGACAGGACTGTGCTATGTTAGTCAAGACTGTGACATGTTAGACAAGACTGTGACATGTTAGACAAGACTGTGACATGTTAGACAGGACTGTGACATGTTAGACAAGACTGTGACATGTTAGACAAGACTGTGACATGTTAGACAAGACTGTGACATGTTAGACAAGACTGTGACATGTTAGACAGGACTGTGACATGTTAGACAAGACTGTGACATGTTAGACAAGACTGTGACATGTTAGACAAGACTGTGACATGTTAGACAGGACTGTGCTATGTTAGTCAAGACTGTGATATGTTAGTCAAGACTGTGACATGTTAGACAGGACTGTGACATGTTAGACAAGACTGTGACATGTTAGTCAAGACTGTGAGATGTTAGACAAAACTGTGACATGTTAGACAAGACTGTGACATGTTAGCCAAGACTGTGACATGTTAGACAGGACTGTGACATGTTAGACAAGACTGTGACATGTTAGACAAGACTGTGACATGTTAGACAGGACTGTGACATGTTAGACAAGACTGTGACATGTTAGTCAAGACTGTGACATACTAGGCAGGACTGTGACATGTTAGACAAGACTGTGACATGTTAGACAGGACTGTGCTATGTTAGTCAAGACTGTGACATGTTAGACAGGACTGTGACATGTTAGACAAGACTGTGACATGTTAGTCAAGACTGTGACATACTAGACAGGACTGTGACATGTTAGACAGGACTGTGACATGTTAGACAAGACTGTGACATGTTAGTCAAGACTGTGACATGTTAGACAAGACTGTGACATGTTAGTCAAGACTGTGACATGTTAGACAGGACTGTGACATGTTAGACAAGACTGTGACATGTTAGACAAGACTGTGACATGTTAGACAAGACTGTGACATGTTAGCCAAGACTGTGACATGTTAGACAGGACTGTGACATGTTAGACAAGACTGTGACATGTTAGACAGGACTGTGACATGTTAGACAAGACTGTGACATGTTAGACAAGACTGTGACATGTTAGTCAAGACTGTGACATGTTAGACAAAACTGTGACATGTTAGTCAAGACTGTGACATGTTAGACAGGACGATGACATGTTAGACAGGACTGTGAAATGTTAGTCAAGACTGTGACATGTTAGACAAAACTGTGACATGTTATTCAAGACTGTGACATGTTAGTCAAGACTGTGACATGTTAGACAAAACTGTGACATGTTAGTCAAGACTGTGACATGTTAGACTGTGATATGTTAGACAGGACTGTGACACGTTAGACAGGACTGTGATATGTTAGACAGGACGATGACATGTTAGACAGGACTGTGACATGTTAGATAGGACTGTGACATGTTAGACAGGACTGTGACATGTTAGATAGGACTGTGACATGTTAGATAGGACTGTGACATGTTAGACAGGACTGTGACATGTTAGATAGGACTGTGACATGTTAGATAGGACTGTGACATGTTAGACAGGACTGTGACATGTTAGACAGGACTGTGACATGTTAGATAGGACTGTGACATGTTAGACAGGACTGTGACATGTTAGACAGGACTGTGACATGTTAGACAAGACTGTGACATGTTAGACAAGACTGTGACATGTTAGACAAGACTGTGACATGTTAGCCAAGACTGTGACATGTTAGACAGGACTGTGACATGTTAGACAAGACTGTGACATGTTAGACAGGACTGTGACATGTTAGACAAGACTGTGACATGTTAGACAAGACTGTGCTATGTTAGTCAAGACTGTGATATGTTAGTCAAGACTGTGACATGTTAGACAGGACTGTGACATGTTAGTAAAGACTGTGACATGTTAGACAGGACTGTGACATGTTAGTCAAGACTGTGACATGTTATACAGGACTGTGACATGTTAGACAAGACTGTGACATGTTAGTCAAGACTGTGAGATGTTAGACAAGACTGTGACATGTTAGTCAAGACTGTGACATACTAGACAGGACTGTGACATGTTAGACAGGACTGTGACATGTTAGACAAGACTGTGACATGTTAGTCAAGACTGTGACATGTTAGACAAGACTGTGACATGTTAGTCAAGACTGTGACATGTTAGACAGGACTGTGACATGTTAGACAAGACTGTGACATGTTAGACAAGACTGTGACATGTTAGACAAGACTGTGACATGTTAGCCAAGACTGTGACATGTTAGACAGGACTGTGACATGTTAGACAAGACTGTGACATGTTAGACAGGACTGTGACATGTTAGACAAGACTGTGACATGTTAGACAAGACTGTGACATGTTAGTCAAGACTGTGACATGTTAGCCAAGACTGTGACATGTTAGACAGGACTGTGACATGTTAGACAAGACTGTGACATGTTAGACAAGACTGTGACATGTTAGACAGGACTGTGACATGTTAGACAAGACTGTGACATGTTAGTCAAGACTGTGACATACTAGGCAGGACTGTGACATGTTAGACAAGACTGTGACATGTTAGACAGGACTGTGCTATGTTAGTCAAGACTGTGACATGTTAGACAGGACTGTGACATGTTAGACAAGACTGTGACATGTTAGTCAAGACTGTGACATACTAGACAGGACTGTGACATGTTAGACAGGACTGTGACATGTTAGACAAGACTGTGACATGTTAGTCAAGACTGTGACATGTTAGACAAGACTGTGACATGTTAGTCAAGACTGTGACATGTTAGACAGGACTGTGACATGTTAGACAAGACTGTGACATGTTAGACAAGACTGTGACATGTTAGACAAGACTGTGACATGTTAGCCAAGACTGTGACATGTTAGACAGGACTGTGACATGTTAGACAAGACTGTGACATGTTAGACAGGACTGTGACATGTTAGACAAGACTGTGACATGTTAGACAAGACTGTGACATGTTAGTCAAGACTGTGACATGTTAGACAAAACTGTGACATGTTAGTCAAGACTGTGACATGTTAGACAGGACGATGACATGTTAGACAGGACTGTGAAATGTTAGTCAAGACTGTGACATGTTAGACAAAACTGTGACATGTTATTCAAGACTGTGACATGTTAGTCAAGACTGTGACATGTTAGACAAAACTGTGACATGTTAGTCAAGACTGTGACATGTTAGACTGTGATATGTTAGACAGGACTGTGACACGTTAGACAGGACTGTGATATGTTAGACAGGACGATGACATGTTAGACAGGACTGTGACATGTTAGATAGGACTGTGACATGTTAGACAGGACTGTGACATGTTAGATAGGACTGTGACATGTTAGATAGGACTGTGACATGTTAGACAGGACTGTGACATGTTAGATAGGACTGTGACATGTTAGATAGGACTGTGACATGTTAGACAGGACTGTGACATGTTAGACAGGACTGTGACATGTTAGATAGGACTGTGACATGTTAGACAGGACTGTGACATGTTAGACAGGACTGTGACATGTTAGACAAGACTGTGACATGTTAGACAAGACTGTGACATGTTAGACAAGACTGTGACATGTTAGCCAAGACTGTGACATGTTAGACAGGACTGTGACATGTTAGACAAGACTGTGACATGTTAGACAGGACTGTGACATGTTAGACAAGACTGTGACATGTTAGACAAGACTGTGCTATGTTAGTCAAGACTGTGATATGTTAGTCAAGACTGTGACATGTTAGACAGGACTGTGACATGTTAGTAAAGACTGTGACATGTTAGACAGGACTGTGACATGTTAGTCAAGACTGTGACATGTTATACAGGACTGTGACATGTTAGACAAGACTGTGACATGTTAGTCAAGACTGTGAGATGTTAGACAAGACTGTGACATGTTAGTCAAGACTGTGACATACTAGACAGGACTGTGACATGTTAGACAGGACTGTGACATGTTAGACAAGACTGTGACATGTTAGTCAAGACTGTGACATGTTAGACAAGACTGTGACATGTTAGTCAAGACTGTGACATGTTAGACAGGACTGTGACATGTTAGACAAGACTGTGACATGTTAGACAAGACTGTGACATGTTAGACAAGACTGTGACATGTTAGCCAAGACTGTGACATGTTAGACAGGACTGTGACATGTTAGACAAGACTGTGACATGTTAGACAGGACTGTGACATGTTAGACAAGACTGTGACATGTTAGACAAGACTGTGACATGTTAGTCAAGACTGTGACATGTTAGACAAAACTGTGACATGTTAGTCAAGACTGTGACATGTTAGACAGGACGATGACATGTTAGACAGGACTGTGAAATGTTAGTCAAGACTGTGACATGTTAGACAAAACTGTGACATGTTATTCAAGACTGTGACATGTTAGTCAAGACTGTGACATGTTAGACAAAACTGTGACATGTTAGTCAAGACTGTGACATGTTAGACTGTGATATGTTAGACAGGACTGTGACACGTTAGACAGGACTGTGATATGTTAGACAGGACGATGACATGTTAGACAGGACTGTGACATGTTAGATAGGACTGTGACATGTTAGACAGGACTGTGACATGTTAGACAGGACTGTGACATGTTAGATAGGACTGTGACATGTTAGACAGGACTGTGACATGTTAGATAGGACTGTGACATGTTAGATAGGACTGTGACATGTTAGACAGGACTGTGACATGTTAGATAGGACTGTGACATGTTAGATAGGACTGTGACATGTTAGACAAGACTGTGACATGTTAGACAAGACTGTGCTATGTTAGACAAGACTGTGACATGTTAGACAAGACTGTGACATGTTAGACAAGACTGTGACATGTTAGCCAAGACTGTGACATGTTAGACAGGACTGTGACATGTTAGACAAGACTGTGACATGTTAGACAGGACTGTGACATGTTAGACAAGACTGTGACATGTTAGACAAGACTGTGCTATGTTAGTCAAGACTGTGATATGTTAGTCAAGACTGTGACATGTTAGACAGGACTGTGACATGTTAGTAAAGACTGTGACATGTTAGACAGGACTGTGACATGTTAGTCAAGACTGTGACATGTTATACAGGACTGTGACATGTTAGACAAGACTGTGACATGTTAGTCAAGACTGTGAGATGTTAGACAAAACTGTGACATGTTAGACAAGACTGTGACATGTTAGCCAAGACTGTGACATGTTAGACAGGACTGTGACATGTTAGACAAGACTGTGACATGTTAGACAAGACTGTGACATGTTAGACAGGACTGTGACATGTTAGACAAGACTGTGACATGTTAGTCAAGACTGTGACATGTTAGACAGGACTGTGACATGTTAGACAAGACTGTGACATGTTAGACAAGACTGTGACATGTTAGTCAAGACTGTGACATGTTAGACAAAACTGTGACATGTTAGTCAAGACTGTGACATGTTAGACAGGACGATGACATGTTAGACAGGACTGTGAAATGTTAGTCAAGACTGTGACATGTTAGACAAAACTGTGACATGTTATTCAAGACTGTGACATGTTAGTCAAGACTGTGACATGTTAGACAAAACTGTGACATGTTAGTCAAGACTGTGACATGTTAGACTGTGATATGTTAGACAGGACTGTGACACGTTAGACAGGACTGTGATATGTTAGACAGGACGATGACATGTTAGACAGGACTGTGACATGTTAGATAGGACTGTGACATGTTAGACAGGACTGTGACATGTTAGATAGGACTGTGACATGTTAGATAGGACTGTGACATGTTAGACAGGACTGTGACATGTTAGATAGGACTGTGACATGTTAGATAGGACTGTGACATGTTAGACAGGACTGTGACATGTTAGACAGGACTGTGACATGTTAGATAGGACTGTGACATGTTAGACAGGACTGTGACATGTTAGACAGGACTGTGACATGTTAGACAAGACTGTGACATGTTAGACAAGACTGTGACATGTTAGACAAGACTGTGACATGTTAGCCAAGACTGTGACATGTTAGACAGGACTGTGACATGTTAGACAAGACTGTGACATGTTAGACAGGACTGTGACATGTTAGACAAGACTGTGACATGTTAGACAAGACTGTGACATGTTAGTCAAGACTGTGACATGTTAGACAAAACTGTGACATGTTAGTCAAGACTGTGACATGTTAGACTGTGATATGTTAGACAGGACTGTGACACGTTAGACAGGACTGTGATATGTTAGACAGGACGATGACATGTTAGACAGGACTGTGACATGTTAGATAGGACTGTGACATGTTAGACAGGACTGTGACATGTTAGATAGGACTGTGACATGTTAGATAGGACTGTGACATGTTAGACAGGACTGTGACATGTTAGATAGGACTGTGACATGTTAGATAGGACTGTGACATGTTAGACAAGACTGTGACATGTTAGACAAGACTGTGCTATGTTAGTCAAGACTGTGATATGTTAGTCAAGACTGTGACATGTTAGACAGGACTGTGACATGTTAGTAAAGACTGTGACATGTTAGACAGGACTGTGACATGTTAGTCAAGACTGTGACATGTTATACAGGACTGTGACATGTTAGACAAGACTGTGACATGTTAGTCAAGACTGTGAGATGTTAGACAAAACTGTGACATGTTAGACAAGACTGTGACATGTTAGCCAAGACTGTGACATGTTAGACAGGACTGTGACATGTTAGACAAGACTGTGACATGTTAGACAAGACTGTGACATGTTAGACAGGACTGTGACATGTTAGACAAGACTGTGACATGTTAGTCAAGACTGTGACATGTTAGACAGGACTGTGACATGTTAGACAAGACTGTGACATGTTAGACAAGACTGTGACATGTTAGACAAGACTGTGACATGTTAGCCAAGACTGTGACATGTTAGACAGGACTGTGACATGTTAGACAAGACTGTGACATGTTAGACAGGACTGTGACATGTTAGACAAGACTGTGACATGTTAGACAAGACTGTGACATGTTAGTCAAGACTGTGACATGTTAGACAAAACTGTGACATGTTAGTCAAGACTGTGACATGTTAGACAGGACGATGACATGTTAGACAGGACTGTGAAATGTTAGTCAAGACTGTGACACGTTAGACAAAACTGTGACATGTTATTCAAGACTGTGACATGTTAGTCAAGACTGTGACATGTTAGACAAAACTGTGACATGTTAGTCAAGACTGTGACATGTTAGACTGTGATATGTTAGACAGGACTGTGACACGTTAGACAGGACTGTGATATGTTAGACAGGACGATGACATGTTAGACAGGACTGTGACATGTTAGATAGGACTGTGACATGTTAGACAGGACTGTGACATGTTAGATAGGACTGTGACATGTTAGATAGGACTGTGACATGTTAGACAGGACTGTGACATGTTAGATAGGACTGTGACATGTTAGATAGGACTGTGACATGTTAGACAGGACTGTGACATGTTAGACAGGACTGTGACATGTTAGATAGGACTGTGACATGTTAGACAGGACTGTGACATGTTAGACAGGACTGTGACATGTTAGACAAGACTGTGACATGTTAGACAAGACTGTGACATGTTAGACAAGACTGTGACATGTTAGCCAAGACTGTGACATGTTAGACAGGACTGTGACATGTTAGACAAGACTGTGACATGTTAGACAGGACTGTGACATGTTAGACAAGACTGTGACATGTTAGACAAGACTGTGACATGTTAGTCAAGACTGTGACATGTTAGACAAAACTGTGACATGTTAGTCAAGACTGTGACATGTTAGACTGTGATATGTTAGACAGGACTGTGACACGTTAGACAGGACTGTGATATGTTAGACAGGACGATGACATGTTAGACAGGACTGTGACATGTTAGATAGGACTGTGACATGTTAGATAGGACTGTGACATGTTAGACAGGACTGTGACATGTTAGATAGGACTGTGACATGTTAGATAGGACTGTGACATGTTAGACAGGACTGTGACATGTTAGATAGGACTGTGACATGTTAGACAGGACTGTGACATGTTAGACAGGACTGTGACATGTTAGATAGGACTGTGACATGTTAGACAGGACTGTGACATGTTAGACAGGACGATGACATGTTAGACGACTCACCCTTGCCACAACCTTGTAGACATGGGAGATCACCTGCAGCTTCTTTGTATCCGAGTCCTTTTGAACGCTGAAATTTTATAAGTTCCTGCTAGATTAACCCGACTGAGCGGTAAAAGAGACAAAATAGAGAATTACTGAATCTAACAACAAGGTATGTGAATTTTTAGAGTTAGGATGTCTAACAGTCAGTTTAAGATGTCTAACAGGTAAAGTTTGGGATGTCGAATGGGTAATTTTGGCTGTCTAACAGGTAATTTTGGCTGTCTAACAGGCAAGTTTGGCTGTCTAACAGGCAAGTTTGGCTGCCTAACATGTAAGTTTGGCTGTCTAACAGGTAATTTTGGCTGTCTAACAGGTAAGTTTGGGATGTCTAACAGGTAAGTTTGGCTGTCTAACAGGTAATTTTGGCTGTCTAACAGGTAAGTTTTTGATGTCTAACAGGTAAGTTTGGATGTCTAACAGGTAAGTTTGGATGTCTAACAGTCAGTTTAAGATGTCTAACAGGTAAAGTTTGGGATGTCGAATGGGTAATTTTGGCTGTCTAACAGGTAATTTTGGCTGTCTAACAGGCAAGTTTGGCTGTCTAACAGGTAATTTTGGCTGTCTAACAGGTAAGTTTTTGATGTCTAACAGGTAAGTTTGGATGTCTAACAGGTAAGTTTGGGATGTCTAACAGGTAAGTTTGGATGTCTAACAGGTAAGTTTGGGATGTCTAACAGGTAAGTTTGGATGTCTAACAGGTAAGTTTGGATGTCTAACAGGTAAGTTTTGGATGTCTAACAGGTAAGTTTGGATGTCTAACAGGTAAAGTTTGTGATGTCTAACGGGTAATTTTGGCTGTCTAACAGGTAATTTTGGCTGTCTAACAGGTAAGTTTGGGATGTCTAACAGGTAAAGTTTGGAATGTTTAACAGGTTGTTATGTTCCAACAATCTTTCTTAAGCTCACGTGACGAGGTCCTTGTACACAGCCTTTGCAATGTCCAGGTAGGGGTGAATGGAATCTTCAAATTGGCACAGTCGACCGCCTATCGAAAAGTGCATCAACAGGCGAAACAGAAATTCGTTGCGCTCAGATTCGTCGTACAAAAGATAGGCCTCGCTATCTTCATTCAGTAGCATCTGAAATAGCAGTGATGTGCTGATTGCACTACTCAGCAGTAGGATAACGATAGTAGTGTGAGACTGGTGGTTAGTTTTTTGTAGATTTTAATGGAATCGGATAATAATTTTGATTTAAACAGATCGGATTCTAAGAATTGGGATTAAAAATGGGTTTTTAGTATTGGGATTCTTATTTGGATTTCAAATGTTTGGATTGAAGAAATTCGACTTACAGTATACTCGACCAGGGACTTTTATATACGGGATTAGGATTTTGATCAGGGATCGGAAAATTTATTTAACACTCGTGCCAAAGAGAGAAACCAAACCAGCACTGCGGGCCGCATTGACTGTAGAGAAATGAGACAGGGGTAAGATGAGAAACGGGTGACATGAGACACGGGAGAGATGAAACACGGAAAATATGAAACAGGGTGAGATGAGACAGAAGTGAGATGAGACAGGGGAGAGATAAGACAGGGGAGAGATAAGACAGGATGGAGATGAGACGGAAGAGATGAGACAGGGATTAGATTAGGCAGGCGAAAGATGTTGAGATTAGAAAGGGGAGATGAAACAGGGGTGAGATTAGACTGGACAGATGAGACACGGGAGAGATGAGAGACAGGAGAGATGAGCCACGGGAGAGAATAGACACGGGTGAGATAAGACTGGGGACAGATGAGACGGGAGAGATGAGACACGGGAAAGATGAGACACGGGAGAGATGAGACAGGGGTGAGATGAGACAGGGGTGAGATAAGAGACGGTAGAGATGAGATTGCATAGTTGTTGTACCCCTAACGGGCCGAATTTTAGAGCTCCGATGGCAGCATTCAACTCATGAGGTTGCCTACCCTTTTTTAGTTTTTACGATCTAAATTTTAATTCTGCATTGGATTCAGCAGCATTCATCACCTGTCTCAAATTGTCGCCAATCTGCACTTCATCAATCCACTCGTCGAAGCAGCGCTTGATCTGGCCATCATCGCGAATGACTTCGCCAGTCAGTCGACTGAACAGGTCCATTGTGGTTTGGGTGCAGGGCACTGACTCAATGGACACACTGGCGGCTTTCTCACCTGTCAAAGTTTGTGTGATTGTCAATCAATTGCTAATCAATTTACTTAAAGTTGTCAAATATAAATGCTGCTTCTTTGTTTAAAAAAACTGACTTTTTTTAGTTTAAAGACATTCTATTCAGTCTTTCAGATATTTTAACTGTTAGACAGCTATATTTTACCTGTTAGACAAAACTGTGACATGTTAGTCAATGTCAATTGACTATATTATACCTGTTAGACAGCTATATTATACCTGTTAGACAGCTATATTATACCTGTTAGACAGCTATATTATACCTGTTAGACAGCTATATTAGACAGCTATATTATACCTGTTAGACAGCTATTAAATCTGTTAGACAGCAATTACATCTGTTAGACAGCTATTACATCTGTTAGACAGCTATTGCATCTGTTAGACTGCTAAATTGCATCTGTTAGACAGCTAAATTGCATCTGTTAGACTGTTATTATTATACCTGTTAGACAGCTAATTATACATGGTAGACAGCTTTCCAACCTGTTATACTGCAAAAATAAGTGTTAGACAGCTATTATACCTGTTAGACAGCTATTTTAGTGTTAGATAGGAAAAATGATTTCCATTTAAATAATTTTAACCGTTAGACAGCTCAGTTTCCTGTCCAATACAAAATAAAAACAGGAAAACTCACGCAGAATGACTGGCTCGCCAGTCTTATCTGAAGCAGTGCTCAGATGAGACACAACTGTGGCATCCTTAAAAAAGTCCTCAATGAATTCTTTGGCAGAGTGTGGCTTGAAATGGCAGTCAAAGGAGAAACACTGACAGAAGATCCTACCCTTCATGGACCTGCATTAGGAGAATGGTGTTTAAAACATGCAAGTTTGCTGCCAAGATAGATAATAGGCCCTAATGACAAAACAAATTAAAATGATAAAATAAGAATTTGAGTGACATCTAAAAGTTTAAATCACTTGGTATTTTTACAATAGCTAGAAAACCCTATGGCTTTAAGTCTCTTAAAAAATACAGAATGCTGCCACTTCAAAGCTGTTTTAATCAAGCTAAAATTATAATATCTTATAAGTTTAATAAGTTCGAAAGGGTTTTCTTATAGTTTATGAACAGCTGATTCTTAAATTTAAAAAATTAATTAAAAAAGCAACCAGAAAATAACTTCTATATGGTCATAAACTAAATCTAGAATTGCTAAGCTTACTTACCTGGGTTAACTTAGTGAGCTACAGAAAACAAATACACATGAGTAGTAGTAGTAGTATAACTTTTAATGTAGCTAAATAAACGCATAATCCAATGTTGATGGTTTTTTAGCTTCACAATAAAAATATTTTTAATGGTAAATCTGTAATCTGAAGGGCGCGAAGATACGAATTTCATTTGTGACATTAAATAGTAATCATATTTTAAGACAAATTACACTTTGATATTAGCGTCTATGAAACTTACCACTTCATTAAAGAATCTTTGAATTCTTTACTTTGTGTGAGACAAGACTGCTTTCCAGCAAGGAACTGAAAATTACGCTTTTGTGACTCATCCGAGTTGTTTATCTTAACGTTCTGCATTACTGAAAATGTTTAAAGTTGTGTTTCTGTAGATGAGATAAATTACAAAGCTAAAAACTGCTTAACTCAAATACTTCGAGTATCGAATGAAAATATGTCAATTTAAAATTTAGAATATAATCTTAACAAAAAAGCATCACTGTGGCGTAAAAATTGCTGTTAAAAGTTAATTTCATTCTACTTAATTTCTAACAAAAATATTAATAAAGATGAGACATCTTTAAACTGTTGTACTACATTAGTCGTTTTCAAAAACTTTTAAACACTACTTCTAGACGTGTAGTTCGTCGCTAGTACTCGCATACGGCATATGTTTCTAAGGGCTTCTATTGTGTGGTTGAATGCAGGATTGATAGGCATTTAATCGAAATTGAAACATGTACGTAAAAGCAAGGAGAAAAAACATTAGCTTTTTATTTGACATGTCTTTTCGGAACTGTATTCCGAACCTGAGTCCTACCATGAAAAGCTAATAAGATGGTATAGTAATAATAAGATAGCCATTTGTTGGTCCGGTTATAAACCGATTAGAAATATCCTATCGTTAAGCTCGAAATTACTGGCTATTGTGACCTGTCGTTGGTTCTCCAAAAACTTATCCTAAGAATTAGGGGCAAGAATTGCATTATCCAACCGCCACCTCCACTCTTAAGGTGGCACGTGGAGTTTCAGAGCAATTTTTGCTGAAGGCTTTTAATTAAGCATATTTGTTTTCCCGGTTAATGCAGAAATTTTAGAAAATATTTGCTGAACTGTATATAGGTTATTAGCACATCGCTGTGGAATGTGCCACTACACAAACAATTTTGCTTAGAGTTATAGGCACGGAAGATAGAATTACGAAAATCAAACAAATAAGGTGACCAAACCAATTCAAAACTAATTAGTGTAGGTGATGTGCAAAGATACCCGACTGTGAATTGAGATAAGAGATTTAGCACCCGCGATAAGCATTTTATATACTCTTAAATTAAGTTAGGTAGTAGATAAACACAGGGGAAATGTAAAATAAACATTTTCTAACCAGCTGTTTCATATCTCTATCAATAAATTAAATCAACATTTACACTTTTGCCTTATCGGATGGAGTGGTGTACAGCGATAACAGTCCGATTCCCGCACCAAGGTCACTGAGCTCGAATCCGCAGCGGGGCATTCTTTTGGGGCGCAGTCGTGGAGAGAAGGCTTGGGGGGCTTGTCGTGAGAATTGTACCTTTGAGGGCACAGTGAGAGTGTACACTGTCTGACGATGAGAAAGTCAGGGCAGATGTACGCTCCTGTGTGTGCCTGCGTACGGTATCTGTGTGCGTGTATGCTCAGGAATCAGCGAAATAGGCAGAATCACCTCCACGCTGGTTGCGTAAGAGCCAGCTATCTTAATTATTTTATTAAAATCTAAAGTAAGTAAAAATAGAAATAAAGAGCTCTCGTTGAGTTTGTGTTTCTGTTTTCATAACTGAATCTTTATTGAAAGCCAACAGAACGCAACGAAGTTAAATAGCATGATGCATTTAAACAAACTGCCAAATAATTTTTTTTTGCTTTATCAACTGCTTTTTCTAGGAAATTAAAACGCATCAGTACAAAATCGATCACAAGTAGGGTATTAAAACAAAGCACCACAGACTTTTAATCTTCATTGGTACACTCGTACATTGGTACAAAATTAGCATTTTACTGATAATTTTTTAAATAAAAAGCTGAAAGCACAATAACAATTTATTAAGCATAGAAAATTGGGAGGCTAAAAACAGAAGGTTGGACAACTCAGTTTGGCCACCCGAGTTCATCGCGGCATCAGTCAGGTGTAGTATCATGTACTTCAGTCGTATATGAGTACTATTATTAACTCAGTACACACACGGAGGTAAAACACATCGAACACACTCATGTTCGCCACAATTTTACATTCCTCCAGAGTCATTTTAGTTGAAAAAAACATTTTAACTACTAATGGGGATAAAACAAAGAATCATTGCTACATTTTTGTTATAAGTACAATATGAAAAAATACTTTGCTGGGCAAGCATCAGGTGGTCAGTCCTCACAGGTATTGCAGGTAGCTTGTGTTTCCGACTCCATCTGGAAAACAAGAATATATTAACTAATGTAGATATATTCGTTCAATAGTTTTCTGCTTCAAAGAAATCTAAAAGTGAATATAATAGTAATACTAATTCTGACTCCTGAGCACACCCGCACACAGATACTGTAGGCACACGCTTACACAGGTGTGTACATCTGTCCTGACTTTCTCATCGTCAGGCAGTGTACACTGCCACTGTGCCTTGGAGGTTGGTCCTCAAGGCCGTAAATTGCACGACAAGCCCTCAAGCCTTCTCTCCGCGGCTGCGCCCCAAATGAAAGTGGCCTCGCCGCGGAATCGAGCTCAGGGACCTTGGTGCGAGAGACTTGAAACGCGTTAACCGATCTGCCGCCGACCCCCATCGGAAAGTGAGACATCATGGCTCATATTCTGACTACTCACCTGTGAGTGACAGGAAGTGCACTTCCGATGCTCCGCTGCAGTCTAGAAGACCTCCGCCGGTGCCAAAGTCAACCGCCGATGATGACGCGGTCACCAAGAAGTAGGCTGGTACCTGCTGCTGCTGCTGCTGAATCTGCTTGACAGGAGTTGACATGGTGAAGTAATCAACAAAACCGCTGCTTGGAAACAATTGTTCTTGCTGCTGCTGCTGCATCAGGTCGGTAGGAGAGCAGCTCACACTTGAGCTGTTTGCAGTTTCGCTGGACAGGTGCTGAAACAGGCCTGAGTCGTCGATTTCGCCAGACGCCGAAGCCGCAACTGCCGCCGTCTGACCAAAGTCGTCATCGTCACTGAGAAGGAGGTCGGACAGGTCGCACATGCCGGAAGTCTCGGCGGGCAGTGCAGGGGCATTCTGAACCACTTCAGTTTGCACCTGAGTTTGAGGCTGCTGCTGCTGCTGTTGCTGCTGCTGTTGCTGCTGCTGTCTTACCGACTGTCTCTGCTTCTTGGGCAGTTCCTGGTCGAAATTGTAGCCGCCAATTTCGGCCGAGTCAGAGTCCAACACACGCGCCAGGTAAGCAATGTAGCTAGTGGCAGTCTTAAGAACCTCAACCTTGCTCAACTTCTTGGCCTTCTTACCGTTGTACCTGGTGGGCAGGCGGTCTCGCAGAATAGCAAAAGTTCTGTTGATCAGCTTCACTCGGTTGCGCTCCCGCTCGTTTCGCTTCTGCACCGTTGTCGTCTGGGGCTTCTGCACTGCGAATTTGCCATTGATAAACTGCAGCTTCCTTCGGCACGGCTGGTTGGTGTAGGCCACGGTCACCTTCTTCTGCTGCTGCTGCTGCTGATCAAGCCACTCAGTTGACAAGTTTGCCTTATCATCACTGACCAACTGTGACATGGCTACCCCAAGCTTGTTCGACTGTGCAGTATGAGGTGCAACTAACAGCATTGAACTGTTCTCCGGAATCAACACTCACTGCTGTTTTTATTTTGATTTTGGTTTTGTTCCAGCCAGACAACCAACCCCTCCTCCCAGTGACCATTGGCTGAGCAGTTGTGAGAACACCCTGCACATCTTTCTCACCTTTCTCGGCTCTTACCTATCAAACCTGGTCATCAAGTTTACTTTCATCTCGCCGCGGTTTTTTATTACCTTATAATTAATTATTTTTTATAATAACTGACGAGCTGGTGTCTACAATTATCACAATTTTTTATCAATCAGACAAGCTCTTCGCCATGGCTCCTTCAAACTTCGCCAGTTATATCTGCATTATATCTGGTTGATGTGTTCACACCAAAGTGGTAATAAATTTAGATAATAGCAGATTAGCCTTGCAGTAAAAAAAGAGGCATTTATGAGATTAGAGCAAACCTATTACCTCCTTAATGACCATAACCTACTGTTCTATGACGAAAAACTGCTATCCCATGACCAAAACCTACTGTCCCATGACCAAAACCTACTGTCCAATGACCAAGACCTACTGTCCAATGACCAAAACATACTGTCCCTTGACCAAAACCTACTGTCCAATGACCAAAACCTACTGTCCAATGACCAAAACCTACTGTCCCTTGACCAAAACCTACTGTCCAATGACAAAACCCACTGTCCCATGATGAGTGCCTACTGTCTCATGACTAAAACCTACTGTCTCATGACCAAAACCTACTGTCTCATGACTAAAACCTACTGTCTCATGACCAAAACCTACTGTCTCATGACCAAAACCTACTGTCTCATGACCAAAACCTACTGTCTCATGATGAGTGCCTACTGTCTCATGACTAAAACCTACTGTCTCATGACCAAAACCTACTGTCTCATGACCAAAACCTACTGTCCAATGACCTAAACTTAATGTCCCATGACCAAAACCCACTGTCCCATGATCAGTGCCTACTGTCTCATGACAAAACCTACTGCCTTATGACCAAAACCTACTGTCTCATGACTAAAACCTATTGCCCCATGACCAAAACCAACTGTCCCATGACCTAAACTTAATGTCCCATGACCAATGCCTACTGTCTCATGACCAAAACCTACTGTCCAATGACAAAACCCACTGTCCCATGATGAGTGCCGACTGTCTCATGACTAAAACCTACTGTCTCATGACTAAAACCTACTGTCTCATGACCAAAACCTACTGTCTCATGACTAAAACCTACTGTCTCATGACCAAAACCTACTGTCTCATGACCAAAACCTACTGTCCAATGACCTAAACTTAATGTCCCATGACCAAAACCCACTGTCCCATGATCAGTGCCTACTGTCTCATGACAAAACCTACTGCCTTATGACCAAAACCTACTGTCTCATGACTAAAACCTATTGCCCCATGACCAAAACCAACTGTCCCATGACCTAAACTTAATGTCCCATGACCAATGCCTACTGTCTCATGACCAAAACCTACTGTCCAATGACAAAACCCACTGTCCCATGATGAGTGCCGACTGTCTCATGACTAAAACCTACTGTCTCATGACTAAAACCTACTGTCTCATGACCAAAACCTACTGTCTCATGACTAAAACCTACTGTCTCATGACCTAAACCTACTGTCTCATGACCAAAACCTACTGTCTCATGACCAAAACCTACTGTCTCATGATGATTGCCTACTGTCTCATGACTAAAACCTACTGTCCCATGACCTAAACTTAATGTCCCATGACCAAAACCCACTGTCCCATGATCAGTGCCTACTGTCTCATGACAAAACCTACTGCCTTGTGACCAAAACCTACTGTCTCATGACTAAAACCTATTGCCCCATGACCAAAACCAACTGTCCCATGACCTAAACTTAATGTCCCATGACCAAAACCTACTGCCTTATGACCAAAACCTACTGTCTCATGACTAAAACCTATTGCCCCATGACCAAAACCAACTGTCCCATGACCTAAACTTAATGTCCCATGACCAATGCCTACTGGCTCATGACCAAAACCTACTGTCCAATGACAAAACCCACTGTCCCATGATGAGTGCCTACTGTCTCATGACCAAAACCTATTGTCCAATGACAAAAACTTACTGTCCCATGACCAAAACCTATTGTCCAATGACAAAAACTTACTGTCCCATGACCAAAACCTACTGTCTCATGACCAAAACCTACTGTCCCATGACCAATGCCTACTGTCTCATGACCAAAACCTACTGTCCCATGATGAGTGCCTACTGTCTCATGACTAAAACCTACTGTCTCATGACCAAAACCTACTGTCTCATGACTAAAACCTACTGTCCCATGACCAATGCCTACTGTCTCATGACCAAAACCTACTGTCCAATGACAAAACCCACTGTCCCATGATGAGTGCCTACTGTCTCATGACCAAAACCTACTGTCCAATGACAAAACCCACTGTCCCATGATCAGTGCCTACTGTCTCATGACAAAACCTACTGCCTTATGACCAAAACCTATTGTCCAATGACAAAAACTTACTGTCCCATGACCAAAACCTATTGTCCAATGACAAAAACTTACTGTCCCATGACTAATGCCTACTGTCTCATGACCAAAACCTACTGTCCCATGATGAGTGCCTACTGTCCCATTACCAAAACCTACTGTCCCATTACCAGAATCTACTGTCCCGTGACCAGAACCTACTGTCCCGTGACCACAACCTACTGTTCCATTACCAGAACCTACTGTCCCATGACCAGAACCTACTGTCCCGTGACCACAACCTACTGTTCCATTACCAGAACCTACTGTTCCATTACCAGAACCTACTGTCCCATTACCAAAACCGACTGTCCCATTACCAGAACCTACTGTCCCATTACCAGAACCTACTGTCCCGTGACCAAAACCTACTGTCCCGTGACCAAAGCCTACTGTTCCATGACCAGAACGTACTGTCCCGTGACCAAAACCTACTGTCCCGTGACCAAAACCTACTGTCCCATTACCAAAACCTACTGTTCCATGACCAGAACCTACTGTCCCGTGACCAGAACCTACTGTCCCATTACCAAAACCTACTGTCCCATTACCAAAACCTACTGTCCCATTACCAAAACCTACTGTCCCATTACCAGAACCTACTGTCCCATTACCAGAACCTACTGTCCCATTACCAAAACCTACTGTCCCATTACCAGAACCTACTCTCCCATTACCAAAACCTACTGTCCCATTACCAGAACCTACTGTCCCATTACCAGAACCTACTGTCCCATTACCAAAACCTACTGTCCCATTACCAGAACCTACTCTCCCATTACCAGAACCTACTGTCCCATTACCAAAACTGACTGTCCCATTACCAAAACCTACTGTCCCATTACCAAAACCAACTGACCCATGACTAAAACCCAGTAGATCACCGTTGCTACGCTTGCATGACCAGTTTGTCAGTCAAAAGGAAATTTAACTTCAAATATTTCCGATGCCATCAATGGATACTTTACTTTCAAACAATATTTAAAGTCACAGATTATGCAACAAAGGCGTATTAGTCAGCTAGCTACAAGTGTATTTATGGAGTTGATATTCTGTGCTGTAAAATATTTAGCATGCACGTTGAATGCAAGCTTAAAACGTCCTTATATATAAAAGAATGCCAGGCAAAACTAAAATAAAATTATCATTACTGACCAACCAACCCTTAATGACGTCACAAATGACCCCCTCGTTAGTTTTGAATTAGATGTTCTTTGAAATAAACAGCTTATAGGAAAATTAACACATCTAACCATATGTAAATGCAAATTTCTTACTTAAAAGGCCCTCACAGTTAGTAACAATGGACCACTGATTAAAACTTTTCGATAAGCTATTTAAAAATATTGCGAAAAAAATCTATAAAAAACTCATTTGCTCAAAACTCATTTGCCTGTGCTTTATGTGTCTATTCCACCTGCGTCCGCTCTCTCCTCCCCCTTTCTCCGCTCTCTCCTCCACCTTTCTCCGCTCTCTCCTTCACCTTTATCCGCTCTCTCCTCCACCTTTCTCCACTCTCCTCCTCCACCTTTCTCCACTCTCCTCCTCCACCTTTCTACACTCTCCTCCTCCACCTTTCTCCACTCTCCTCCTCCACCTTTCTCCACTCTCTCCTCCACCTTTCTCCACTCTCTTCTCCACCTTTCTCCGCTCTCTTCTCCACCTTTCTCCGCTCTCTCCTCCACCTTTCTCCGCTCTCTCCTCCACCTTTCTCCGCTCTCTCCTCCACAGTCTCCGCTCTCTCCCACCACAGCGCCTCTATTTCATTGAGTCTCTCGTGTTCATTCTGTACAGAAGCGCGCATTTTGTAAAAGCAAGCCGCATTTGGAATCAACATTGAACGAGTTAGGCAGAGAATTTTAGTCACCTAAGACTATTAGCTATTTATATAGAGATTCCAAAGTCAATGTAAGGCAATGAACGAGCAGAGTTAGCTGAGGGTAGAAAACAATTTTCGACTATCAAGCATTTCGCTAATACAGTTATTTTCAGCTTCTTATTCATCCGCAACTATTCGCCAAGGCATTGTGGGCTGCTGAATCACATAGCTTTAAGATAAACAATCTCATCTAGCCATAACTATAAGTAGCATATACACAGAGTAAGCCAGTGCACAATTGTACATCACTGCAGGTTGTGTGCATTGAATTTGGCAACCAACTGCACTAAATAAATCTCTATGACCTGCGTTCATCTGGCTATTGTGCGGCCCAACGTTTTAACAAGGCTATTTAGTTTAGTGTCAGATAATCGCATTCGAAATCTCGTTGGAGCTAAACAGTTGTTAAATAAGTTTTTAGCATGGATTCAGTGACATTATCGTGAATTTCTGGCTTACACAAGCGCCATTAACAATCTCAGTTTGTCTGTGAGGTCCGAATAATTTCCTGAAACATGGAAAGCACAATCGATGAAGGTTTGTCTTCTGTTCTGTTGCACTGAGAAGATTGCTTATAATTGTGGATTATAATCCAAATGTTTATCCTCCTCTTGACCACAACCTACTTTTTCATGACCAGAACCTACTGTCCCATGACCAAAACCTACTGTTCCATAACTAGAACCTACTGTTCCATGACCAGAACCTACTGTTCCATGACCAGAACCTACTGTCCCATGACCAGAACCTACTGTCCCGTGACCAAAACCTACTGTTCCATGACCAGAACCTACTGTTCCATAACCAGAACCTACTGTTCCATAACCAGAACCTACTGTCCCATGACCAGAACCTACTGTTCCATGACCAGAACCTACTGTTCCATAACCAGAACCTACTGTTCCATAACCAGAACCTACTGTCCCATGACCAGAACCTACTGTCCCGTGACCAAAACCTACAGTCCAAGGACCAAAATCTACTGTTAATGACCAAAACCTACTGTTCCATAACCAGAACCTACTGTTCCATGACCAGAACCTACTGTTCCATGACCAGAACCTACTGTCCCATGACCAGAACCTACTGTTCCATGACCAGAACCTACTGTTCCATAACCAGAACCTACTGTTCCATAACCAGAACCTACTGTCCCATGACCAGAACCTACTGTCCCGTGACCAAAACCTACAGTCCAAGGACCAAAATCTACTGTTAATGACCAAAACATATTGCCCCATGACCAGAACCTACTGTCCCGTGACCAAAACCTACTGTCCCATGACCAAAACCTACTGTTCCATAACCAGAACCTACTGTTCCATGACCAGAACCTACTGTCCCGTGACCAAAACCTACAGTCCAAGGACCAAAATCTACTGTTAATGACCAAAACCTATTGCCCCATGACCAAAACCTATTGCCCCATGACCAAAACCTATTGCCCCATGACCAAAACCTACTGTTCCATGACCAGAACCTACTGTCCCATGACCAGAACCTACTGTTCCATAACCAGAACCTACTGTTCCATGACCAGAGCCTACTGTCCCATGACCAGAACCTACTGTCCCGTGACCAAAACCTACAGTCAAAGGACCAAAATCTACTGTTAATGACCAAAACCTATTGCCCCATGACCAAAACCTATTGCCCCATGACCAAAACCTACTGTCCCATGACCAAAACCAACTTCCCATGACCAAAACCTACTGTCCCATGACCAAAACCAACTTCCCATGACCAAAACCTACTGTTCCATGACCAAAATCTACTTTCCCCAGCACTAACAGTATTCCTCACGATTAGAATGCAGTTTTCAGGATTTGTCGCATTGGGATCCTCAAATTAAAGATATTTTCTCAGCAACCACCAGTTTTAACAATCACTTGTGCGCAGCGATCTTACTGGCTGGCAGAGAATATTCCCGCAGAATCGGATGGTCCAAGTGCTGTCGAGGCTGGCAGTCCGGTGGACGTTAACCATCCACTGCTCGGCGAGTCACTCAACCTAACTAGTGTTGATCAGGTCCCGACACAGGCAGTGAAAGTTCAGGCGGAGGTCGGTCAGCGGGACAGCAGTCCAGGGACAGATTCGATGCGCCGTCGCATTCAAGCAGACTTTCAGCGTCACACAAGCTTGTGCGACGTCATCGAAGCCACTCACCGACGCCTAGGCGACGCTTTCGCAGAAATTCAAACCGCTCTTGACTCGTCAACCGGCGTTGGAGCCGACGAAACTCCGTTGCACGCGCCATGGCGATTGGTTGAATCAAGCGACTCGGCATCCGGTCAGACGGAGGCGATGGCCAAGCTGCGATCTGAACAGCGCTTGCTGGTGTTTGGCGGCCCCAGCAGCGGCAAGTCGAGCCTCATCAACCGCCTCCTGGGCGAGGATGTCATGCCAATCGGCATTGGCAGCTCGCTGATGTGCCAGGCTGGCCTAACGCACCTGCACTACAGCGACAGGCCGTTTGTACGCTTCGCCGGTGCAGCCGCCCAGCCGTTGGTTGAACTGGACGGCAGCCGGCCACTGGCGGGCCAGATCCGATCGTTCCTGTTGAACGACTCGTACGAGGCGCAGCGACAAGCCTGGGCGGAGATGAACGGCTGCACTTTGGAGATCGGAGCACGCATTGAGCTGATGAGGTGCCGATTGGCGTTTGTCGAGGTGCCAAGCGACTGTGTGGATCACCTGGTGCGGGAGAGACTGCTGCGTGAGCTGGCAAGATCCACGCATCACACAGTGGTGTACGTTGTGGACAGTCAGAAAGGCTTCTGCAACCAGGTGAGCGAGTCAGATGGCAGTGCCAGTTGTGTACTAATTACTATGCGAGTTTAGCCTTAGAGGCAACATCTGTGTCATTTTGAGAAACGCACTTAAGTCGTTATCGTGGATATAACAAAATTAAATAAAACTTTAACATTTGAAAAAGCTGTACTAAATATCTTGACGTTCCGGAGATGTGGCGATTCGATTCTTGTTTGCGATTCGATTCTTGTTTGCGATGGTGCGGAACAAAACAGCGCTTCAGAATGTCATTATCCTGCGTTACTGACGTTGCTTGTTGTCACTTGCAAAGGCCTGGTTCTTGGGTCCGCAGCGATTCCGCAGCGAGGCCACATTAATTTGGGGCGAAGCCGCGCCGAGAAGGCTTGGGGGCTTGTCGTGCAATTTAAACCATTGAGGGCCGACCTTCAAGACACTGTGAAAATGTACACTGTTTCACGAGGAGAAAGTCAGGGCAGGTGTACACACATGTTTGAGCCTTGAGCTCAGGTGTCAGTGACATGGCCAGAAAATAAAACACACTGGAAAGGCGGGAACGTTTTACGAAAGCGAGCGATGCTCCCAATCTCAAACAAAAGAAGGAATTAGATAAAAGAATGCAGCTCGGAGACCACCACTCCACGCCACCGGAGACGCCTCGCCCCCGCTGCTGCTGGCCACCTCCATGCCTGTAGCTGTGATTGCAGGTCTTTACTGAGTTCAGGATGGTTGAGCGCTGCTGAGAGCCGCTGAGTCGGTTGATGCTTTTCACCAAACCTAGATACTCGTAGGCCCCTGCATTTCAATTCAGCACTCAGCGAACATGCTTTACACTTGCAGCGCAACGCAGCATTATCTCGCTAGATGTCACCAAAGGGTGTGCTATTACCCGCAGCCCTCCTGCAATTATTGATATTAATAATATTATTATTAAGGCCTGGTTCTTTTTTTAATTAATAAATGTTTAACTCGACAGTCAATCCTTCACTCGCCGGCTGTCCAGGATCGCGAATTCCTCCTGTTCCTTCGAGCCAACCGACCCGAGGATCCGGTGATCTTCGCAGTCAACAAGGTGGACTATGATCCCGAGGCCGAGCTGATGGACGGCAACACGGATGACGAAGAATCCGAGGATGGCGAGGAACAGGACGATGGTAGCTCGGTGCACGAGACCGGCGAGGCCACGCAGTCGAGGAAGCTGCGCCTTGTCAACGAGCAGCTGACTCGCTACCGCCTGGTACATGCGGGCTCCGGCCAAGGCGGACGCGTTCGTAGCGTCTTTCCGCTGTCTCTGCTGCGTCTTCGAGTGCCGCTGACTTTGGGATCAGCGAGCAGCAAGAGCCTGGTGCTTCGGCTGAACGAACAGTACCGCAGACAGTACCACGAGCTGGAGGAAGCTCTCTGCAACTACCTCCTCCTGACTAGCAGCGCCGGTGTTGATGGCGCCACGTGCGCCCTTTACCTGAAGGCGTCCCTGGCGTTTGACGCGTTCGCGAGAGACCCTGCCAGAGAGGAAGCCGATTCAAGGGCGGCGCCCGTCAAAGAGACAATCCGATTGGCTATTAGCGAAGCACGCCAGACCATCGAAGAACTGAAGAGGAAGCTGAGAACGGAACTTACTAGGCTGCATCAGGTAAGCACCGACTGGCAAACAATAACCTACTTATTTCCTGTTGATGCATGTCTGCATCTTTGCTTGTCAACCCAGGAACGAGAGGCCACCATAGTCACGGAGTGCGGCCAATTAGAATTCGGCCCACTGCGGTTGCACAATCGGATTCGGAACAATGAAGTTGAGCAGCAGTACCGTACTCAGCTGCACAACTATGTACTGCATCTACTCAACAGCGAGGTCTCTGTCGGACTGGATGATGATCTCAAACAGCTCAGAGCGGATCTGACTGTGATCATCGGCCAGCTGCAGAGCCGGCTGATGAAGGGGTCGTCGGAGCATTCTCTGGATGGCGGGTTCGTTGACAGCCAGTGGAACAGTGTGGTTCGGATGCAGGCTCAGGAAGCTCAGAGCATTGCGGCTAAAATGCACCGCCTGTCAGTCGAATGGGAGGGCGACTTCAAGTTCTTCACCTGGATGAGGCGACTGGTCACCGCCTCGAGGGGCCAGGCTAGCGGACAAGCAGCCACGTTCAACAGCTTCGAATGGAAGGTCGGCACAGTTCAGTTTTCAGTTTAACGAAGATTCAGTTTAACAAAGATTCAGTTTAACAAAGATTCAGTTTAACAAAGATTCAGTTTATCAAAGATTCAGTTTAACAAAGATTCAGTTTAACAAAGATTCAGGTTAACAAATATTCAGTTTAACGAAGATTCAGTTTAACAAAGATTCAGTTTCCCGAGACATTAGGTATACACTTTTGAAACCGTCTTCAAAACCCAACTGTTTGTTCAGGCCACTGTAGCAAAAAACTTCTACGAGGACATCAATTTATCAGCAGTTGTGAAAAAATTCTTCTCTAACCTCGAAGCCAAGCTGCAGCAGACGGAGCGTCGGCTGCAGTGTCTGGCCGCCTCAAGGCAGCGCTGCGGAACTCGCCTTCGCCGCCTACTTCGCCGAGCTGATCCGGCTGCTAGCGCGGCCTGGCGGTCGGCTCAGCGTTGCCAGGCAACCGCGGACGCACTGCGCAACGCCCAACGCTTCGGACTGATCAATCTGGGCAGGCAAGTCGGTAGCGGCAGGCTGGGGTTTCAGTACGCCCTGTCAGCACAGGGATACGCCGGCTTCTTCCATGGCCAGCACTCCGCCACCGTGCTGTCAACCGAGGGTCCAATTGGCAGCGTCTGCAGCCTCTACTTGGGCCAGAGGCGTCAAAAGTGCCGGCTGCTTTCCGCAGAGGCTACGGTCGCTCCGCTGCTAGTGACGCTCAGCTCGCTAGGAGGCGAGTGTCGCCTGTGCGTGCTGCACAATGCCTACTCCTACAGCCTGACTGAGCTCCTAGAGAGCGACTTGAGATTGCGATATTCAGATCGGCAAGCATTCTGCCTGCTGAACAGTCTGCTTCAGCTGTGTCAACTTTGCGCTGCAGCCGGCGCTGTGGAGGGATGCTGCGATGGCGACGAGCCTGCTGGATGGCTCACTTGCGAGGCTGTGCGGGTGAGCAGTGCCAGGCTCTGATGCTATGCTCAACTAAAGCTTTTAGTTTTGGTCATGGGACAGTAACTTTTGGTCAAGGGACAGTAGATTTTGGTCATGGTACGGAAGGTTTTGGTCATGGGACAGTAGGCTTTGGTCATGGGACAGTAGGCTTTGGTCATGGGACAGTAGGCTTTGGTCTCGGGACAGTAGGCTTTGGTCTCGGGACAGTAGGTTTTGGTCATGGGACAGTAGGCTTTGGTCTCGGGACAGTAGGTTTTGGTCATGGGACAGTAGGTTTTGGTCATGGGACAGTAGGTTTTGATCATGGGACAGTAGGCTTTGGTCTCGGGACAGTAGGTTTTGGTCACGGGACAGTAGGTTCTCGTCATGGGACAGTAGGTTTTGGTCACGGGACAGTAGTTTTTGGTCATGGGACAGTAGTTTTTGGTCATGGGACAGTAGGTTTTGGTCACGGGACAGTAGTTTTTGGTCATGGGACAGTAGTTTTTGGTCATGGGACAGTAGGTTTTGGTCATGGGACAGTAGGTTTTGGTCATGGGACAATAGGTTTTGGTAATGGGACAGTAGGTTTTGGTCATGGGACAGTAGGTTTTGGTCATGGGACAGTTGGTTTTGGTCACGGGACAGTAGGTTTTGGTCATGGGACAGTAGGTTTTGGTCACGGGACAGTAGTTTTTGGTCATGGGACAGTAGGTTTTGATCATGGGACAGTAGGTTTTGGTCAAGGGACAGTAGGTTTTGGTCATAGGACAGTAGGTTTTGGTCATGGGACAGTAGGTTTTGGTCATGGGACAGTAGGTTTTGGTCATGGGACAGTAGGTTTTGATCATGGGACAGTTGGTTTTGGTCACGGGACAGTAGGTTTTGGTCACAGGACAGTAGTTTTTGGTCATGGGACGGTAGGTTTTGATCATGGGACAGTTGGTTTTGGTCACGGGACAGTAGGTTTTGGTCATGGGACAGTAGTTTTTGGTCATGGGACAGTAGGTTTTGGTCATAGGACAGTAGTTTTTGGTCATGGGACAGTAGGTTTTGGTCATGGGACAGTAGGTTTTTGTCAAGGGACAGTAGGTTTTGGTCATGGGACAGTAGGTTTTGGTCATGGGACAGTAGGTTTTGGTCATGGGACAGTAGGTTTTTGTCAAGGGACAGAGGTCACTGAAGCTGCCTTTCTTGTAGACAGTGTCAGTGAGTTAGTTGCCTTTTATTTCTTTGAACTGAAATTTCTGAAGTACAAATCGGGTTCAATCAGATTTTTGCCTTCGAAACAAGGTGAGATTTCACGAGAACTCAGCCACGGCGATGCTCGACTGTCTGGACGAGACTCTGCACATCATGAAGTCTAAAAAGCAACAGCAGCATTCGTTCGTGCTTCAATCTCAACAGTCCGCGACAAGCATACTAGCTCCTACTCAGCGGCTAATTAAGGACGCGACCTACAAGCGGTCAAGATCCCTGGACGGACTGGGAGATGGACCTTCAGCTGCTAGTTCGACAGTCTCGATCCAGCCCAACTGCACCGAGCAGCCCAAAGAGCGTCGAGAGCTCGACAATTATCTGATGCTGGCGCTGATGATTCTCAGCAGGCGAAGGTTGAGCGTGAGCAGTCTGCTTGAGGACTGGCAGCAGGTCCAGATGCTTACAATCGGTCAGCAGCAGCAGCAGCCACTGTCAAGCGCCGCCCTGTTTGAGAAGCAAATCGAAATTCTGAGCTCATTGCTGGAAAATTCGGTTCAATCTAAGGGCGCTTCTCAGCCGATGGTGATTCCGAAGCCGTGGCAGGCGATTGCCCGGCTACTATGCCCAGCCGAGTTTCCGCTCAAACCAGTTGAAACTCGTTGGGACCGCATCGACGCTTTTCTATCTGAGAGCCTGAAGACTTTGGACACTTTATGAAATTGAAAGCTGTGTTAGCGAACTGTGCTACTGACATTAGCAAGTGAAGACTTCCAACTGTGAGATTCATAATTTTCATCTATTTTATTATTGATTTAGTGTTTCCATCAGTTCTGAGAACAAGTATTTATTTATTCAAGTTTTGGAATGAATTTCGATTCAGATCAACTTTCAGTATTCAATCGCATAATGCAGAGGTCGGCAAAATTACTAGCTGGCAGGCCAAAGGGAGAACCTAAAAGACGACAGCGGGCCGCATTGACTGTTGAAATCTATAACAGGGGAGAGATGAGACAACAGGAGAGATGAGATACGGAAGAGATGAGACAGGAGAGATAAGACATGGGAGATGAGACAGGGGAGATGAGGCAGGAGAGATGAGACAGCAGAGAGATGAGACACGGGAGAGACGAGACACGGGAGAGATGAGACACGGGAGAGATGAGACACGGGAGAGACGAGACACGGGAGAGATGAGACACGGGAGAGATGAGATACGGAAGAGATGAGACACGGGAGAGATGAGACAGGGGAAAGATTAGACAGGATACTGTAGGTCTGTAAGGGGCAACGGGTCGGGATTCGGGAGTTTCGAGGGCCGCATCTGGCCCGCGGGCCGGAGTTTGCCGACCCCCTGGCTATGCTCTTTACTGTTTTAGAGATTCTGTACACTTTGTCAAGAATTGTCTTTAAAAACAAAATCGGTTATTTTTCTATGAAACTGCTGCCTTAGAGGTGATTGTTGTACACAGGAAACATCACAATTAAATTGTTGTTACTTAAAAATAAAGTACGAGGGCTATCCCAAAAACAAGTTTCGCTGCATTATAAACTTTCTTAAGTACATTTTTGGCAAACGCGGTTAGTCATTCCTGAATCTATATGTCTATGGCAAAAGGCACCAAAAGTTTTAAAGCAAATGCAGTCTCACAAGCTGCAGGGCATCAAGTTAAACACAGCTTCGTTTGCGAAGATGGCCACTTCGGCTTCGTTCACACGATACGACGTCAGAAACATGATCAAGTTTTCAGTTTTGGCTGGCAAATCAACATCAGGGATTCATGAAGAGCTTGGACAAGTTCTGAAAGATGATGCTCCATCAATTCAAACGGTTCGGAAATGGGTCCGTGAAGTTCAAGGAGGCAGGCTGTCGATGGAAGACAAGAGGCGGTCTGGAAGGCCAAGAACAGCCACCACTGATGCAAATGCAGAGCGTGTCAAAGCTGCAGTCACTGTTGACAGCAGATTGACTTGCAATGAGATCGAGGACCTCCTGGACAATCCTCAGTGGCTTCCAAGGGGATCAGCGAGTCCTGAGAAGGTTCAACGGAAGCAGAGCTCCTTGAAGGTGATGCACATAGTCTTCTTTGACATCCATGGTGTCCTGGTGAACTGGCCAGTGCCAATCGGCACCGAGGTGAATGCAGAATATTACCGATGGGAACTGCAAGAAAAATTGAGGCCAGACATCAGGAAAAAGCGGCCTGGTTTGCTGGAGAGAGGCGTGATTTTTCACCACGACAACGCACCTGTGCACCGCGCCAGAAGAGTGGAGGAGCTCCTGGAGTCCTGGAACTGGGAGGTCCTGGCACAGCCACGCTATTCACCTGATTTGGCTCCAGCGAACTTCTATATATTTCCCAGAGCCTTCGTGGACAACGTTTTGCCTCTGTGGAGCAGATAAACAACAATGCTTCATCAGCTTTGCGGCATCTGGCCACCGGCGGCTGCGATGCTGCCTTTCAAGCGTGGGTACGGCGCTGGCAAAAGTGCGTGGACCTTGGCGGCAAATTTGTGGAGTAACTATGACCTGTTTTGACTACTGTTAAAGTTCTAAGACTTTCCTTCCAACTGTTCGCTTTTTATTGTTGACCGAAACTTACTTTTGGGATAGCCCTCGTAGTGTCATGCACTGAATTTCATTTTGTATGCAAACAAAAAAATACTTATTAAACCCGTTCTTTGTCAATTTATCGATTTAGTCCAGATCTAGTGGGCTCGGAGTCAATCACAGCACATCTATCTAGTTGGATATCATCTAGATTGGCATATTGAATGTCTAGCAGATCAGCAAGGTTCTTCTGTAAGAATGCTTCAATTATGCAGTCAATGATTCTGCCCAATCAAGCAATCAGAATGCAGCAAAAGTTTGTTAGCCAATAGAAAAGCAAGGTGTTTTGTTTTTGAAGCTTCGGGCAATATTCTTAACTGCGGAAGAAAGCATTCGCAAGCTCCATATTTTTACACAGCGAATTCTCCATGCCAACGGTAGAGTAGAAGCATTGTGGCCGTTTAATAAAACAATCATTATTGAAAGCAGTAATGAAATTTTTCAGTCTATTTCATCAGCTGTGGTGTCGGCTTGCTTTGCTGCTTATGCTGATGCAACAGAGTCAGTTCTGCTGCGGCATTCAATGGCTGTGAGTGGTCTGTGTTTGATTCTATTATGCTTGCGGAATCTTTTGTCTATGGCCCTATCGTGTCACGCGGTGTGTATTTCTTTTAAATGACTGTGCTAGGCGTAATTTGGGTACCCAAATTTTTTTGGCTTGCTGTTCTATGGTAAAAACTGAAGACTTTCAACCCGGAAAGCCATAAATCATGAAAGTGTCAAGTTGATAGTGTACTTTGAACAAGAAGGAAAATTATGTGTATTTTATTTATGTGAAACGATCTGGCTACAGAAGTTTAGAAGCTTACTAAGATGAATCATTCTGTAGAGTTGCACAGAGCATGACAAATTGAAGGGGAGCTGCTAAAGCGTTTGCCACTCGCACCAAGGTCCCTGAGCTCGATTCCGCGGCGAGGCAAGATTCATTTGGGGCGCAGCCGCGGAGAGAAGGCTTGGGGGCTTGTCGTGCAATTTACGCCCGTTAGGTCCAACCTCCAAGGCACAGTGAAGTGTACAGTACCAGACGACGAGAAAGTCAGGGCAGATGTACACACCTGTGTGAGTGTGTGCCTGCGTAAGGTATCTGTGTGCGTGTGTGCTCAGGAGTCAGCGAAATGGGCAGAATTGCCTCCTCATCGGCAGCTTTTGAATTGAGCTCACCGCGGAATCGAGCTCTGGACCCTTGGCGAATACGTTAAAAGCAATGCCAGTTAAGGACAAGAAAAGAAATAGACTGGGAATAAAATATACACGACGAAAACATGAGGCGACGCTGTTGGCAACGCCGACCAATGTAATGTTTTAGAAGGCTGGAATTAATATCATTATACGACAGACCGAATAGTTGGAACCCAGCCATCGCTGACTGTTATTTACAGCGTCGGATCGACCAGCCCCCCAAATTAGCCTGCTCCCTCTGTCTCTCAGTTTTATTGGTAGCCTTTTGTTGTCAGGGCGACAAAGACAAGGACGGAGGACCCTCGGGTTTGGTTGCAAAGGCCGAGATTTAATGACCAGCCAGTAGAGAGTGGCCTCTTATGGAATGGTCACAATGGTCATAAAGGCGGGACACTTACACAAGCTCTGGGCAATACAGCCTAGTCTGTGTGTCCAATATTTTGGCCCCGCCGCCCTAGCTACATTGAGGCTTTTGATCTCTGGCTGAAGCATTAAAAATTTTGATTTACAATCCAAATTTAATACACGCGGACGCTTTCAAAGCATCGCCGGTTGAGGCAGTACCCATGCAGTTGCCGCATTGCTTCCCGTTTTAAAGGTCTAAAGGTTTTCTAATTGACCGGTTGACTACTGAAGGCGGACGAAACTATTTACAAGCGTTTCTGTTAACGCATGTGTACAGTCTGGCTGTCTGGCTGTACTAAAATAATGTCTAGAATGGCGGTTAAAAACTTTTTAGTTAGTGCAACTGTCCTTTCTTTAAGAAAGGTTTGCTTTAGCTATAATAACTATTATAATTACAGGAGTGCTGCAATCAACTGCACATCATTTGGTGACAGTCAGTATTTCACTGGCTCCTAAACACACACACACAGGTGTGTACATCTGGCCTGACTTTCTCATCGTTAGGCAGTGCACACTGCCACTGTGCCTTGGGGGTTGGGCCTCAAGGGCGTAAATTGCACGACAAGCCCCTAAGCTTTCTCTCCGTGGCTGCGCCCCAAATGAATGTGGCCTCGCCGCGGAATCGAGCTCAGGGAGCTTGGCGCGAGAGGCAAACGCGTTAGACCGCTCGGTTAGCCTTACAAAAGCAGCAAGCAAATATTGCAATGAATATCGACCATTCTGCAGCGGTCTCAAAAACTACACCGAGCTTACTGAAGGTCGGCTGCAAGCGAGTTTTTTCTGCAGCCGGATGCTGCAGCTGCAAGTGTTCAACAAGAGGCAGTTCAAATTCTGCAAAAGAGTCGCCGTGGTCCAAGCTGACACAGGCGCTGTCACCGCTCTGATCAAATCAGCTCACAGGACTGTCGACGAGTGCCAGAAATACTTTAAACACTTCAGATGGGACTGCAGCGTGCTCAGGCATGTGCCAGAGCTGGCGCCGGAGCTCAAGTCCTGTGAGTCCATGTTCTACTGCGCGGTTGGGACACGAAAATTGTGTGTCATGGGGTCATTGAGTCATGGCGTCATTGGGCCATGGGTCATTGGGTCATGGGGTCATGGGTTTAGCATGGTCGTGTGGATCATCAGGTCATAGGTTCATGTAGGCTTGTAGGGTCATATGGTGACGGGTTCATGTGCGCCATGGGGGTCGTATAATATTAGCAATTGCAGTAGGGCTGCGGGCAATAGCACATCATTTGGTGACACTAGACCCGCAGCTAGCGAGGAGGCAGTTCCGCCTATTTCGCTGACTCCTGAGCACACGAGTCCTGTAGACACACACTCACACAGGTGTGTACATCTGCCCGGACTTTCTCATCGTCAGGCAGTGTACACTCTCACTGTGCCTTGGAGTTTGGCCCTCAAGGGCGCAAATTGCACGACAAGCCCCCACCAAGCCTTCTCTCCGCGGCTGCGCCCAAATGAATGTGGCCTCGCCACGGAATCGAGCTCAGGGACCTTGGCGCGAGAGTCAGACGTGTTAACCGCTTTGCCACTGACCCCTATGTGGGTCATATAGAAGTGTGGGTGAAATGGGTCGCAGGGTCATGGTAATATTGGGTCAGATGGCTAATGGGGTCATAGGGTGGGTCTTGGTACCATAGACTATGGATGTTTCCAACCACCGCAGTGACAGCCGAGCAGGCGCTAGTCCACGCACTCGCGGGCCTCACCCTGTCGACCACCTTCGCCGAGGAGTGCTCTAGGGGCTCCGTGCGCCGATGCGGCTGCGGTCGCGAGCCTTCTTGGCTGGCTCTGGAGAGCCCAGAGTCGCGATTCAAGTTCGAAGGGTGCCACACGAACATTCGCATGGGCCAAAGACTGGCTAGCAAATTTCTGGCCGCACCAGCAGCGAGAAATCGACGTCGCAGAAATCGAATCAGCGCCGGTAGTCGCGGCGGATTTCGCCAATTCGTTCGCATGATCAACGCCTACAACTACAAAGTCGGTATCAATATGTCGCGACTGAGCGAAACTGTGAGCTGCATGTGCCACGGCTCGAGCGTTTCTTGCACAATACGCACCTGTCACAAGGTGCTGCACGGGCAGAAGCATGTTCGGCGGCTCGCGCTCTTTAGACGGTACAACAAAAATCCCATGGATGCTCTGATGGAGATGTACGACAAGGTGTGATTTGATGGCGCCGTTTTTAGGGGTTTGCGACAAAATCCCATTTAGATGGCTTAATATATTTCGAAAAATCACATTACGAATATAGGATCCCATTCTGATTTTTAAAAATCCCATTTTTAATTTAGGATCTTATTCTGATTTTTTTAGAATCCAATTCCAAACTAAAAATCCCATTACAAATTAAAGATCCCAATCCTCATTTCAAATCTTATTCCTAATTTTTTAAATCCCATATCGAGTTCAAGGTCCCAATCGGAACTTGAAAAAGTCCCATTCACAACTCCTGCTCAGTAAAGGTCACCGTTTCTCCTTGCAGAAGCTGCGCAAGACAGTCTACTCAGAGAGTGGCTACATGGGTTACGAGGAGCCCTGCAGTCGGGAGGATCGAGTTTCGAACCCACTGCGAGCGGAGCCGAAATGCGAAACCTTTAAAGTGGTATCCGGCCTGCCAAAACAGATGGACTCGCTACTGTTTCACGAACATTCGCTGGACTATTGCCACATGAGGGAGGGCAGGTTTCCTGGAACTCAGAACAGGTGCGACACGACCCGTTGGATGGTGCTTAGGGATTCTAGGTTTTTGGGATCTGAAAATCTGTTATTTGAAAAATTAGGGTCTCATAAGGGTCATTTGGTTGTGGAGTCGTATGGTCATAAGGGTCATTTGATCATGGAGTCGTATGGTCATTAGGGCCATTTGGTCATGGAGTCGTATGGTCATAAGGGTCATTTGATCATGGAGTCGTATGGTCATAAGGGTCATTTGATCATGGAGTCGTATGGTCATAAGGGTCATTTGGTTGTGGAGTCGTATGGTCCTAAGGGTCATTTGGTTGTGGAGTCGTATGGTCATAAGGGTAATTTGATCATGGAGTCGTATGGTCATAAGGGTAATTTGATCATGGAGTCGTATGGTCATTAGGGCCATTTGGTCATGGAGTCGTATGGTCATAAGGGTCATTTGATCATGGAGTCGTATGGTCATAAGGGTCATTTGATCATGGAGTCGTATGGTCATTAGGGCCATTTGGTCATGGAGTCGTATGGTCCTAAGGGTCATTTGGTTGTGGAGTCGTATGGTCATAAGGGTAATTTGATCATGGAGTCGTATGGTCATTAGGGCCATTTGGTCATGAACTCGTGCCGTCATTAGTGTAATGTGGTCATGGAGTTGTATTTTCATTAGTGTCATTTGATCATTGTTATTAGGTCATAGAGTCTAAAATAGGGATTTGTGGTCATGGTTAGTTAGATCATTGGGTTTATGGTATTTTAGATTTTTTTAGTAAAATATTTTTCTTCCTAGCCGAACTACCATCAGATAAATCAAATTCCCAGATAGGAAGAATCTTCGAAAAGAACATAATTTGAAATTTATGAATTTGTGCAACCCAGTCATTTCATTCATCAAGATCGTAACACAGCTCAATAAATTTCTACCGGCCCTCCTATTTTTCTAACGCAACCAAATTTATGCGAAATTCGCTTACCTGTTTCATACTCATTTACTAATTGGATGGGACCACTGTCTGCTTGCGCTGTGATTTTCTAGCAGCCAAGGCTAGCCATTGTCGGGTGGGCCTGACAGCATGGTTTATTGGCTGTCTGGTCTGCAGCCAGCCATTACCAACACCTGCTCTAACCTTAATTAGGGATATTTTGAAAGCACCAGCAACTGAGGCTGCTGGGTTGATGTTCTTGTCGGGTTTGATTTAGGGAATATCTTGCTTAATAATGGCACTTAACATTTACTAGAATATAGCTAACAACTTGCTTAACTCATCTATGCTCCCTGCATTCACTCCATAGATCTGCTCCCTACATCTAATCCCTACATCTACTCCCTATATCTACTCCCTACATATAATTTATACATCCAATCCCTAAGTCCACTTCCAACATCCAATCCCAACGTCCACTATCTATATCTACTCTCTACATCCAAGCCCTACATCTACATCCCTACAACCACTCCCTACATCTACTCCCTAGATCAACTCCCTACATCTACTCCCTAGAACCACTCCCTACATCTAATCCCTCGAACCACTCCCTACATCTACTCCCTAGAACCACTCCCTACATCTACTCCCTAGAACCACTCCCTACATCTACTCCCTAGAACCACTCCCTACTCCCTAGAACCACTCCCTACATTTACTCCCTAGAACCACTCCCTACATCTACTCCCTAGATCAACTCCCTACATCTACTCCCTAGAACCACTCCCTACATCTACTCCCTAGATCAACTCCCTACATCTACTCCCTAGATCAACTCCCTACATTTACTCCCTAGAACCACTCCCTACATCTACTCCCTAGATCAACTCCCTACATCTACTCCCTAGAACCACTCCCTACATCTACTCCCTAGAACCACTCCCTACATCTACTCCCTACATCCGCTCCCTACATCTACTCCCTACATCTACATTCCTAAAACCACTCCTTCATCCGCTCCCTACATCTCCGCCCCGCGTAGGGAGTGCCTCCCGGACGGCAGCCCTGCAGCGCAGAGCATCATGCAGAGCCACGGGGCCGGTCAGAAGCGCCGCGAAATAGTATGCAGCGTGATGTGCTGCGGCAGACCCTACCGCAATGTGACAGAGACTCACGTTGGGACGCACGACGAATGCAAGGCATCATCATGCAGGCTGCAGTACAATCCCTTCGAAGTGGTCTGCGAGGCCTGCCAGCTAAACAAGTCTTACTGCACATGATCCTGCAGCACATGATCCTGCAGCACATGATCCTGCAGCACATGATCCTTCTGCACATAATCCTACAGCAAATGATCATAAAATACATGATCCTACTTAAACATGATCCTGCAGCCACAGATTCTTAGTAGATCACACCCGCATCCATTGTAAATTATTTTGAACTAATAATTCATTGACAATCCACCTCATTGCAGCAAAGACGCTAAGAAACCCATTTTTGCTAGCAGCTTGTCTGTCTGTCTGTCTGTCTGTCTGTCTGTCTGTCTGTCTGTCTGTCTGTCTGTCTGTCTGTCTATCTGTCTGTCTGTCTATCTGTCTGTCTGTCTGTCTGTCTGTCTGTCTGTCTGTCTGCCTGTCTGTCTGTCTGTCTGTCTGTCTGTCTGTCTGTCTGTGCTGGGTGTCTGTCTGTCTTATAAAACAAGTAATATTTTTGCTGAACTGCAGCTCCGGCAAATCTTAAGTGAAGCAGCTTATTACCTCGAAAAAAGAATTATTGTTTCGAATTGCTTCATTTTGCATCATCAAATGCTGTTAAAAATACAAATTCAACTGGCGAGATATTTGTATTCATTCACAAACTGAGTTTGCATGTACTCGAAGCGACAGTAATTATGATACGGACACTGAAGCTATTGGCAAAGCTAACTGTGCTGTAAAATACTGCAAGAAGCAATAAATGTGTCCAAAATTTAGCTGAACCATTCAAGTGTTTTTTCTGTTATTTTATGCGATATTTATACGAAAAACGATATCCCAAAACGGGATTAAAATTTTTGTTAATATCGTCTGGCGCAGTAAAAAAACTCGGCCCTAGCAGCTATAATCTGCATTAACAGTAGAAAGGGCACAGGTGGTAATTTTGAATGCCAAAATTCCCCAAGATATTCAAACGATCGCCATGAAAATCCAGAACAAGGTCTAAAACCTTCGACAAGAATCACTGAATATCATGACGATGCTCACGTTGGACTCCTATGAAAGTTAGATCTTTCCCGAGAGGTGAAATAGTGTTGTCTTTCTACTATTTATCCTAGTTTATCAGCTGAACAGCAAAACAGTTGAGCTGTTTAGAACTAAACGCAATTTATTAAGCTAGATTTTTATAGCCTTTTAATCTGAAATGACAGACAGACACTTGAAACTAATTTTTTTGCACTCTTGGGTGGCCCAAATATCAGGTGTTGTTTTAATTTGTGGTGATTAGACAAGTTCAGTTCGCATTAGATCGTCTAGAACAGTGCTCGTCAGATCAGCTTCTATTAGTTGCGCAGTTTAAAAACTCGAAACCTTCAAGTCCGTCCGTTGAAAAAAAAGTTTTTCAATTACAAAATTAAAGCATCTGCGAGCTTAAGTTAAAATGCTAGGAATTAATAAAAATGTTATACGTTTTACTGATAGTAGCGTAGCTTGGCGAAACGCTTTTTGTGAATTTTCATACTCATTGGAGTACTATAGGCAGAATACTTCCCTAGTTGGTCCTTGGCCGATTTCTACTTGTTCCGCTGACGTCTGAGCACACATGAACAAGGATACAGGTGTCTGAGCACACATGAACATGGATACAGGTGTCTGAGCACACACGAACAAGGATACAGGTGCCTGAGCACACTTGAACATGGATACAGGTGTCTGAGCACACACGAACATGGATACAGGTGTCTGAGCACACATGAACAAGGATACAGGTGTCTGAGCACACATGAACAAGGATACAGGTGTCTGAGCACACATGAACAAGGATACAGGTGTCTGAGCACACATGAACAAGGATACAGGTGTCTGAGCACACACGAACATGGATACAGGTGTCTGAGCACACATGAACAAGGATACAGGTGTCTGAGCACACATGAACAAGGATATAGGTGTCTGAGCACACATGAACAAGGATACAGGTGTCTGAGCACACATGAACAAGGATACAGGTGTCTGAGCACACATGAACAAGGATACAGGTGTCTGAGCACACACGAACATGGATACAGGTGTCTGAGCACACATGAACAAGGATACAGGTGTCTGAGCACACACGAACATGGATACAGGTGTCTGAGCACACATGAACATGGATACAGGTGTCTGAGCACACATGAACATGGATGTCGCATCACGAAATTTGAAATATTCTTGACAACATTCCGCATTTCTTGTTCCCCGAAAGAAAGAAGCTGTTGATTGTGACGACGGAAATATATGAAAGAGAAAATGCCAACTTTCCCTTATTGGCTTCTCCTACTCAAGCTCCAGCCTTGGCCCCGCCTACCCCTCCAAGCCTCCTTATCCATCTTCAGGATTTCGCAGACGCAGCTGTTTTGCGCTCAGGAGCAAATCAACGATATACTCCTGTAAGTCTTCATCTTGGGCCTTGGGGTAAGAAATGTTGCAGAAATTATATTGGGAGGGGATGGGGGCAGCCAGGCTAAAACGTGGGAACTGGCTTGGAGACCATTGAAAATGATGAGGTGGTTACTGGCTGGAGAGAAGTGGCAATAGCGGGGGCGTAGAGCAGAGTGAGGAACAGGAATGGAAGGAGCTCTGATTGGCTCTGACCCTGTGCCAGTCATTTTCGGGAAGAAGGCAGAGCGAGAATGGATAGGGAGGAGCAGGGGGCACGATTGCTGAAAAAACGGTGTAAGGCGGGCGGGTGGGTCGGCTGCTGCAGGAAGCGCTGATGCGGAGGTTGGGCTTGGCACTGAGAGGTGGACCAGCCAAGCTTCTTTAGCGAGCGGCCCCAAAAAAATAATACATACAGAAAAACCGTTCGGGCAAGATTTTCTTCTCTACCGATGAAGGCCGTTCTCCTACAGTGAACGTTCGACGTTTGCTGTAGGAGGGAGCAGTCAGCAAGATGGCTGATCTTGGACAGCAGCGGCAGCAGCAACAGCCGCCGCCGCAGGGCAAGGTACTGTCGGACAGCACTCTGGTTGTCATCATCTGCTCCATATTTGCCAGCCTAGTCGGGGCGATTTTCATAGTCTGCCTAATGCGCGCCGTCTGTCGCGACCTGCCCGCGCGTTTCCGGGCCTGGCGACAAAGGCGGCGCCGGAGAAAGCCTTCGACAGCAGCAGCAGCGGCAGCAGCCGCGGCACAGCAAACATATCGACAGACTGACAGCAACGGATTCGCTGAAACCGACTGCCGAATCGACGCTGTCGCAACGGTGTCGGTGGGTTCGATTGGCTCCAGACACGATGTGAACTTGCCAGACCACAATGTCGGATTCCTGCTCATGCACACTAGACAGGAGAGCGTAGATGTGCTCAACACGGTTGGCCTCGGCAGCGCCGGTGGCTACAACGACTGCGACTACAGCAGCGACGGGGGCGGCCGCGGAGGCGGAGGCGGTGGCGGCGGCGTCGGATGCGGCGGCAGCTCCAGACACAGCCGACGCAGCCGAAGTCTTGGTCCACGCGGTTATCCCATTGATCGCGAGTATTTTGTGTAATCATCTCGACCAGCCGCTTGCCAGTTTAGTGCTGACTGTTCTCACCGGATTGATTTTGCTGGTCTTCGCCTGACGATGACGTGACGTAACGTGACGTGATGACCTGACGATGATGAGACATGCCGGAGTCGGCATCACCTGCTTGTCACAATTTAAGGGGTTGTGGCGTAGTGGTTAGTGTTGGACTCACAACTTGAAAGCAGCAAGACACCTAACTCTTCTCTGATTCGGTTCAACCAGCTGTTTCGTGGTTAAAGTGGTCGTCGCGTCCCCCCAGTCCATGGACTGAACAGCCGTACGCAGCCTTCCAATGCTGTAATCAATGAAAAATTAATTTAAAGTATTATAAGAAGTGAAGCGATGACACGACACGAACCATTATCATTAGAGGTTATCTACCACGTCCGTCTTACTACGGATGATAAAAAAATTGTAGTGAACCAAGTTTATCTCGCCACCCAGCCATTATTTTTTGGTGCTCCAAATATTTCTTAGTTGCACTCGAAATCAATAATCAATTGACAAGATTAGCTCGAAGTTTGATTTTTTATTCCATTTCATTTATGAAAAAATCCATTAACTTAAAACTCACTCAGGTGATTATTGAGTCAAATAAATGATGTAATTATTACAAGAAGTATTTCATTGTGAAATGTTAAATTTGCTGTTTTGCAATGTGCTTGAAAAAACCATACCTCCTGTTCAAAAATAAAATAAGCTAGTTTCTAATATGCCAAAAATGTAATATTTACTTGATTTATATTATTGAACACGATTTACTTAATGACGAATAAAATGAGCATGACTATATCTAGCTCAGAGGGCTTCTATGACTGCTCATGGTTCATTCTATGACTGCTCATAGTTTATTCTATGAGTGGTCATGGTTCATTCTATGACTGCTCATAGTTTATTCTATGAGTGGTCATGGTTTATTATTTGACTGTTCATGGTTTATTCTATGACTGTTCATGGTTTATTATGACTGTTCATGGTTTATTATGACTGTTCATGGTTTATTATGACTGTTCATGGTTTATTATGACTGTTCATGGTTTATTATGACTGTTCATGGTTTATTATGACTGTTCATAGTTTATTATGACTGTTCATGGTTTATTATGACTGTTCATGGTTTATTATGACTGTTCATGGTTTATTATGACTGTTCATGGTTTATTATGACTGTTCATGGTTTATTATGACTGTTCATGGTTTATTCTATGACTGTTCATGGTTTATTATGACTGTTCATGGTTTATTATGACTGTTCATGGTTTATTCTATGACTGTTCATGGTTTATTATGACTGTTCATGGTTTATTATGACTGTTAATGGTTTATTATGACTGATCATGGTTTATTATGACTGTTCATGGTTTATTATGACTGTTCATGGTTTATTATGACTGTTCATGGTTTATTCATGACTGTTCATGGTTTATTCTATGACTGTTCATGGTTCATTCTATGACTGTTCATGGTTTATTCTATGACTGTTCATGGTTTATTCTATGACTGTTCATGGTTCATTCTATGAGTGGTCATAGTTTATTCTATGAGTGGTCATGGTTCATTCTATGACTGTTCATGGTTTATTCTATGAGTGGTCATAGTTTATTCTATGACTGTTTATGGTTTATTCTATGACTGCTCATGGTTTATTCTATGAGTGGTCATGGTTTATTCTATGAGTGGTCATTGTTTATTCTATGAGTGGTCATGGTTTATTCATGACTGTTCATGGTTTATTCTATGACTGTTCATGGTTCATTCTATGACTGTTCATGGTTTATTCTATGACTGTTCATGGTTTATTATGACTGTTCATGGTTTATTCTATGACTGTTCATGGTTTATTCTATGAGTGGTCATAGTTTATTCTATGAGTAGTCATAGTTTATTCTATGAGTGGTCATGGTTTATTCTATGAGTGGTCATGGTTTATTCTATGACTGTTTATGGTTTATTCTATGACTGCTCATGGTTTTTTCTATGACTGTTCATGGTTTATTCTATGACTGTTCATGGTTTATTCTATGACTGTTCATGGTTTATTATGACTGTTCATGGTTCATTCTATGACTGTTCATGGTTTATTCTATGACTGTTCATGGTTCATTCTATGACTGTTCATGGTTTATTCTATGACTGTTCATGGTTTATTATGACTGTTCATGGTTCATTCTTTGACTGTTCATGGTTTATTCTATGAGTGGTCATAGTTTATTCTATGAGTGGTCATAGTTTATTCTATGAGTGGTCATAGTTTATTCTATGAGTGGTCATGGTTTATTCTATGAGTGGTCATTGTTTATTCTATGAGTGGTCATGGTTTATTCATGACTGTTCATGGTTTATTCTATGACTGTTCATGGTTCATTCTATGACTGTTCATGGTTTATTCTATGAGTGGTCATAGTTTATTCTATGAGTGGTCATAGTTTATTCTATGAGTGGTCATGGTTTATTCTATGAGTGGTCATGGTTTAATCTATGACTGCTCATGGTTTTTTCTATGACTGTTCATGGTTTATTCTATGACTGTTCATGGTTTATTATGACTGTTCATGGTTCATTATATGACTGTTCATGGTTTATTCTATGACTGTTCATGGTTCATTCTTTGACTGTTCATGGTTTATTCTATGACTGTTCATGGTTTATTATGACTGTTCATGGTTCATTCTATGACTGTTCATGGTTTATTCTATGAGTGGTCATAGTTTATTCTATGAGTGGTCATAGTTTATTCTATGAGTGGTCATAGTTTATTCTATGAGTGGTCATGGTTTATTCTATGAGTGGTCATTGTTTATTCTATGAGTGGTCATGCTTTATTCATGACTGTTCATGGTTTATTCTATGACTGTTCATGGTTCATTCTATGACTGTTCATGGTTTATACTATGACTGTTCATGGTTTATTATGACTGTTCATGGTTTATTCTATGACTGTTCATGGTTCATTCTATGACTGTTCATAGTTTATTCTATGAGTGGTCATAGTTTATTCTATGAGTGGTCATGGTTTATTCTATGAGTGGTCATGGTTTATTCTATGACTGTTTATGGTTTATTCTATGACTGCTCATGGTTTTTTCTATGACTGTTCATGGTTTATTCTATGAGTGGTCATAGTTTATTCTATGAGTGGTCATAGTTTATTCTATGAGTGGTCATAGTTTATTCTATGAGTGGTCATGGTTTATTCTATGAGTGGTCATTGTTTATTCTATGAGTGGTCATGCTTTATTCATGACTGTTCATGGTTTATTCTATGACTGTTCATGGTTCATTCTATGACTGTTCATGGTTTATTCTATGACTGTTCATGGTTTATTATGACTGTTCATTGTTTTATTATGACTGTTAATGGTTTATTATGACTGTTTATGGTTTAATTGTGACTGTTCATGGTTTATTCATGACTGTTCATGGTTTATTCTATGACTGTTCATGGTTCATTCTATGACTGTTCATGGTTTATTCTATGACTGTTCATGGTTTATTATGACTGTTCATGGTTCATTCTATGACTGTTCATGGTTTATTCTATGAGTGGTCATAGTTTATTCTATGAGTGGTCATGGTTTATTCTATGAGTGGTCATAGTTTATTCTATGAGTGGTCATGGTTTATTCTATGAGTGGTCATGGTTTATTCTATGACTGTTTATGGTTTATTCTATGACTGCTCATGGTTAATTCTATGACTGCTCATGGTTTATTCTATGAGTGGTCATGGTTTATTCTATGAGTGGTCATGGTTTATTCATGACTGTTCATGGTTTATTCTATGACTGTTCATGGTTCATTCTATGACTGTTCATGGTTTATTCTATGACTGTTCATGGTTTATTCTATGACTGTTCATGGTTCATTCTATGACTGTTCATGGTTTATTCTATGACTGTTCATGGTTTATTATGACTGTTCATGGTTCATTCTATGACTGCTCATGGTTTATTCTGTGAGTGGTCATGGTTTATTCTATGAGTGGTCATGGTTTATTCTATGAGTGGTCATTGTTTATTCTATGACTGTTCATGGTTTATTCTATGATTGGTCATGGTTTATTCTATGACTGTTCAGTCTATGACTGTTTCTGAATATATCCAATGGCTATTCATGGTTTACAATGCTGTGCTAGTTACACGGTTTCCTTGAAGCCTTTAATCATGCTTCACGTCTCAGAATGACAAAATAGCTGATAAAGCTGGCCAGCAGAACTTCCTAGGAGTAATAAAGAATTCGTTTCCCATTTCATGCTACCTTCTGATATTTATTACAAGGCTAGGTTTCCCTTGCTACCGTCTCATTAGCGATTTGTCCGCGGACACCTTCATCAAATCTAACGAATTGAAGATAAACATTTTTGGATAATAAAAGTGACTAGGGATTTTTTCTAGATTGGGCCAGCAGAAACAGATTTAGGCCTGCTTCGGCAATAAAGGGAATCTACAGGTGCAACAGCCACTGATTTCATGGACCCTTAGCTGAAATACAAATATCAATCTAGGCTACCTGGCTGTCGATTCATTCTGCCGTCTTCATCTTCCTAACTGTGCCCGCTGTGATCATAAGCTAAACTGCCTCCAATCTTATCTAATCTCACACATGAACTCATGAACTCATGATCTCACACTCTGTTTATCTAATCTCACTTTTTGATCATCTAATCTCACCCCTCCTTCTCAAATCTCACTTTTATTCTCCAATATCACATACTCCTTCTCCAATCTCACCCCTCTCATTCTCTAACCTCACCCCTCTCATTCTCTAACCTCACCCCTCTCATTCTCTAACCTCACCCCTCTCATTCTCTAACCTCACCCCTCTCATTCTCCAATCTCACCCCTCTCATTCTCTAACCTCACCCCTCTCCTTCTCCAATCTGACCCCTCTCATTCTCTAATCTCACCCCTCTCATTCTCTAATCTCACCCCTCTCATTCTCCAATCTCACCCTCTCATTCTCCAATCTCACCCCTCTCATCCACCAATCTCACCCTTTCATTCTCTGATCTCACCCTCTCATTCTCCAATCTCACCCTCTCATTCTCCAATCTCACCCCTCTCATCCACCAATCTCACCCTCTCATCCTCCAATCTCAGCCCTCTCATCCTCCAATCTCAGCCCTCTCATCCACCAATCTCACCCTCTCATCCTCCAATCTCAGCCCTCTCATCCACCAATCTCAGCCCTCTCATTCTCCAATCTCACCCCTCTCATCCACCAATCTCACCCTCTCATCCTCCAATCTCACCCTCTCATCCTCCAATCTCAGCCCTCTCATCCTCCAATCTCACCCCTCTCATCCACCAATCTCAGCCCTCTCATCCTCCAGTATTTTGCCTGTTTCTCAGTAGGATTTGTATTACTATACTATAACAGTCATTTCCCGAGTCTTCTCGCATGCATATCCACAATTTGTCATGATTCTGCTAGACCTTAGTTCTAGATGCTCAGTTGATCAACCTCCTTAATGCTGGTTCTCAGTGTCATTATCAGTGACTATATCCCTCCGCAACTGACTCCTGTCTTCCTAGTGTTAGGGGGGCCTGGGGGCAGATCCAGTTGCAGTTTGTGAAGCAGACAGCAGACTGACTTGTGTCATATTAATCTAGATCCCATGTGCACTTGTTAAATCCCAAAGAACTAAATGCTAATATTAATACTTCATCTGTGAATGTCTACTTTGCGTATATTTTGTTGTATGCCTTCTACACGCTCGTACGTGGTATTTATAGATAGATTCCGAGTTGTGTAGTAAAAAAATTCTCTTTAGATATAAAGACTCGGGTTAAATATATTTTTGTGTCAGTTAAACTATTTATTTACAGTGTTTTCTTACAAGCATTGCAGATAAGCAAAGCCTCATCCAGGTGAGACTGTCCTTTATGTCAATCAACACGGATCTTATTTTTAATTACTCCCAGACCTCTTCACGATCCTATTTTACAATATTTTCCCTATTCACAACAGAAATCTCCCATTCAGTATGTTATATTGTCTACCCACTCCCTGTACTGATCTAATCTCACCCTGTTCTGATCTAATATCCACCCTGTTCTGATATAATCTCACTATGCTCTGACCTATTCTCACCCTGTTCTTGTCTAATCTCACCATGTTCTGATCTAATCTCACTATGTTCTTATCTAATCTCACTCAGTTCTGACATAATCTCACCCTGTTCTGACATAATCTCACCCTGTTCTGATATAATCTCACCCTGTTCTGATATAATCTCACCCTGTTCTGATATAATCTCACCCTGTCGTAGTCTAATCTCACCCTGTTGCGATCTAATCTCGCTCTGCTGATCTACTAATCTCACTTTTGTGATATCTGATCTAATCTAACCTTAGTGTGATTTAATCTCACACTGTAATGATATCATTTCGCCATACTGTCATCTAATCTCACCCTATATTGCGATCTAATCTCACTTTGCTGATTAGCTCATCTTCACTTTGGTGATATCTGATCTCACTTTGGTGATATCTGATCTCACTTTGGTGATATCTGATCTCACTTTGGTGATATCTGATCTCACTTTGGTGATATCTGATCTCACTTTGGTGATATCTAATCTCACTTTGGTGATATCTGATCTCACTTTGGTGATATCTGATCTCACTTTGGTGATATCTGATCTCACTTTGGTGATATCTGATCTCACTTTGGTGATATCTAATCTCACTTTGGTGATATCTAATCTCACTTTGGTGATATCTGATCTCCCTCTAGACTCTAATCTAGTTCCTACAACAATAAAATCTCACTCTGCTTACTGCCTGACCCCAATAACTAGAGCTCCCTAATAGATTCCTTGCTCTCGCCCAAGAGTACCGCATATCTCTGAGTGCATTCCCCAACACTTCCCTGCCTTACCTCGCAGACTTTGAAAGCAGTTTCTTACTAGCTTGGTCCGTCCACAGTCAGTCAATTGCTAGCAGCTGTTTGCGGACCTTCCACTTTTTGGACATGGGACAACACAAAACACACACACGTTCGTATACTCGCAAGCGTTCATAACAGATATACATTCTATTTCTATTCAAGAATGCATTAGGCTAACAAAATAGACTAGAAAAGTGCTTTGTCCTGTGCGGTCACAATTTTATGGTCTACAGGAATTCGTACCTTAGAAAGGGAAAAATAGATAAGTTTTTCTTCTTGAAAAAAGGTAAAAATACTTCACTTTTAGAGATAAAAAATGGACAGCGACAGCTGTGAATTAAACTTTTACTGAAACTCCCATTTACACCTAAAGAAGGAACTTATCCAATTGACAGCTCTGATTACCAAAATGACAGCTCTGATTGCCAAAATGACAGCTCTGATTACCAAAATGACAGCTCTGATTACCAAAATGACAGCTCTGATTACCAAAATGACAGCTCTGATTACCAAAATGGCAGCTCTGATTACCAAAATGACAGTTTAATTACCATAATGACAGCTCTGATTACCAAAATGACAGCTCTGATTACCAAAATGGCAGCTCTGATTACCAAAATGACAGTTTAATTACCATAATGACAGCTCTGATTACCAAAATGACAGCTCTGATTACCAAAATGACAGTTTAATTACCATAATGACAGCTCTGATTACCAAAATGACAGCTCTGATTACCAAAATGGCAGCTCTGATTACCAAAATGACAGTTTAATTACCAAAATGACAGCTCTGATTACCAAAATGACAGTTTAATTACCATAATGACAGCTCTGATTACCAAAATGACAGCTCTGATTACCAAAATGACAGCTCTGATTACCAAAATGACAGCTCTGATTATACCAAATGAAATTTCTTATTCTGTGGCCCACAGCATCTCAACCAAAAAAGGCGTTGGTAAATATACGAGTACGACTCGTATAATGGAATAATATTGTAAACCACACTTCTATAAGGCCAGAACATATTTTTCCAAGAAAGATAAACGACGTACTTAAAAATTCGTTAAGTTTTCATTGCGTAGTAAAAGTACAAAACAATTCTAACAAAAAAACATTTCATACATTCTTACACTGCGCTTGTTACTGACTGCTCAAACGGATAGACATCATTGAGCTATCCAGTTTCACCACTAAACTCGGAAGGCAAAATAGTTTAGGTTCAGCTTGGTTGACCTCATCATCAGATGGTGCAGAAGTTTTTTTATGAGGAATTTACACACACACTGGTCTTGAGGCTTCGAAAATTGAATTCGTGCTCACCAGCTCAGCGTGCGATTCCGCTTCGTTGGAGATAAAAGGAATTCTCGTGACTCGAGCTTGATCCGCTCTTATCACTACGTGTCTACGAATGGGGCGTGGTAACCAGATGAGAACAGACTCAAAATAATCTGTCTAAAGTAGGTTCGAATCACGAGTAAAAAGAAGAAGGAAAAAACTGGAGGAGAAAGCGGAGACAGTTGAGGAGAGAGCGGAGACAGTGGAGGAGAGAGCGGAGACAGTGGAGGAGAGAGCGGAGACAGTGGAGGAGAGAGCGGAGACAGGAGGAGAGAGCGGAGACAGTGGAGGAGAGAGCGGAGACAATGGAGGAGAGAGCGGAGACAGTGGAGGAGAGAGCGGAGACAGGAGGAGAGAGCGGAGACAGTGGAGGAGAGAGCGGAGACAGTTGAGTAGAGAGCGGAGACAGAGGAGTAGAGAGTGCAGACATAGCAAGAGAGAGCGAAGACATAGGAGTAGAGAGCGGAGACAGTGCAGGAGAGAGCTGAGAAAGAGGAGGAGACAGTAGGAGAGAGCGGGAGACAGGAGGATGAGAGAGCTGAGAAAGAGAAGTTCAGGCAGCGCAAAACTAAGATAGTCTAGACTTACGAGTAATACGAGCGTGTATCTTAAGCATCAAACATCCTAATATATTCTGTAAATTTTTCTAAAATGAGATACGAATGAGAAGCCTGTGTACTCTGATTTCAACTGGGGAAAGACGCCTCGTAGTGCCTCGCCTCGTATCTCTGCCGAGTGCTTTAGAAGTGGCATCCAATGAATCATCAGCAAGGAAAAACTGACATTGTAGAACCTAATTAATTTGATGAGCGGTGCAGAATGGCCAAATGCTCAGGTGATGAGCGTGGGCCCTCTCACGCTAATTAACAGATGGCGACCTGTCATTTGAAACAAATTTTGAAGTGTGCACCAGGGACTGGCCTTGTTTCTTGAGCGTTTCCTGCAGCTGCGAAATCTCAAAATTAACACCTGCTGCTAATTTAATCACAATTATTTTCCTTTAGATTATATACAGATTTTTTATGCCTGTTCGATCGTAAGCCTTTAACAGTAGAAATACCATGATATTTTTCCCATTTCGGCTATTTCAAATACCCCGAATTTGAAATTTTGTGACCAGAAAGTTTGTCTATATTGGTGGTTTTTTCCACCCACCAGAGACCCGACGAGAATCGTTGAATGTCTCGACGATGCCGATGTTTTGTGATTCTGGAAGTTTTATATAGATTACAGCGACTGTCATGGCTAATGGTTGAGTAATTTGGGAGATGCAGATAAAATGTGATCTTTTTACTGCCTTCCTAAAATCTACCGTTTTCTTTTTAATATTTTCTCAAATGAAAACGTCAGGGCAGATGTACACACCTGTGTGAGTGTGTGCTCAGGAGCCAGCGAAGTAGGCAGAACTGCCTCCTCGCTGGCTGAGGGTCTGGTGTCACCAAATGATGCGCCATTGCCCGCAGCCCTCCTGCAACAAAGTTTTTAAGGGAAAGTGAAAGTTTTGTAGCAGTAATAGATCGCCGATTATTTAAGTAGCTCGAAATAAAAGTAGCAAAAGCTTTTTCAAAAAGTCTCAGAACATGCAATGCCATCATTTTACTCTTCTTGCCTTTTTCATGGCATAAAAATAGTTTGAAAAAAAACAAGTTTAAAGTGATTTATTCATTGGCAGAATAAATTCTGCCCCGCTAGGTCTCGTTGAGCAAAGAATGCCTGGCGAGCGCTGGGTCAACAATCAGTCCAAATGATTGATCACCTGGGATAATTAATTCAACAGTTGCCAGGGAGAACCGATTAAGCATTTGGTGCTCAGTGAAATTCCTTGGCACCACGTCAAGCAAAGATTTCTCGACTTAGCCTCAGAGTTAATAAATAATTCAACAGCGACTTGATAGTCTCGCAAAGGCCTTTTTAAACCGAAAAAATCGAACGAAACCCCCACGAAAACTTTTTTGGTAGTCGATAATTCGCCTGCCTCACAGCCTCACCACCGGCTCTCGCGCCTTCAGCTGACAATCAAACCCCGGAGGGCGAAGTCCAGTTGTCGGGCGGATACAGTCTGATTGTCATCTCCCACAGTTTCAGCTGCCAGCCACGCCTACACAATGTCCCCAAGTCGACATCACACACCGCTAGCCACTGCATCAGATAGTCTCGCTGGAGAAAGTCGCGTTGATTCCCTCGGGAAATGTGTGAAGCAGCGGCAGCAGCAGCAGCTAAAGAAGACCTGACTACTATATAGTCCCCTCCCCCTCCATTGCCTGATGCACTAACAAGAACTGAGCGAAGGATTTTGGTCGAAAACTGTCAGAAGCAATTTATTTCGCTATTCACTGGCAAGCTGCGCATTGGACTTCAGCCTTCGGATTAGAAAGTCAAAGCGGAGAGACCACTAGGCCCTGCAGCCTATTAGAGCAGCACTCTGCTCTGCCCTTCTCCCTGTAGTACTTAATGAGCAGCTTGTTGAGCACACTCGCACTCCACTCGCAATCTCTCTTTTTCTTTGTCCTTTTCTGGCTCGCCAAATCTCTTTTTGATTCTCAGGGCCCTTGCCTGACAATTTTGTTCGATTGCAATGTCCTAATTTTTCTTATGCAGACTTTTCTCTTTGACGTCTGCTCCTGCTACTCTGCCCCTCTAATCTAGTCTCGCTATGAAGTCTTGAAATTGTCTCCATATTTTTTAGTCTTTCAATTCCTTTCATTTTCTAAGACCCACTTGGGCCATTGAGAATAGTCTCACACCCTGTTTCAATTTAAGTAAACTGGGCGTTTAAAAAGCTCTCAAATTTCTGTGGAAGCGCTTAGAAGCAGAAGACAGAACCCGGGGACTATTGTGAACTCGCAAAACAAAAATTGAACGCATAATCGGCTATAGACTCAATTCAGACATTGGTCTGGTCTAACTTCTCTCGCCCCTATCTCATGAACGCTTAGGTCAGCACTTAGTGGACAATGCTCTCCATTCCGTCCCTGTCCCAACAGATTCTTTGAGGCTGAACTAGACCCACTTTAGAAAATATCTATACCGAATAGATTTTAGATTTCTAAAGCTCTGCTTTCGTCTTGTTAAATGGAAAAAGTGTGTGCAGTACTATCATGGAGTGTGTGCAGTGCTATCATGGAGAGTGTACAGTGCTATCATGGAGTGTGTACAGTGCTATCATGGAGTGTGTGCAGTGCTATCATGGAGAGTGTGCAGTGCTATCATGGAGTGTGTGCAGTGCTATCATGGAGTGTATGCAGTACTATCATGGAGTGTGTGCAGTGCTATCATGGAGAGTGTGCAGTGCTATCATGGAGTGTGTGCAGTACTATCATGGAGTGTGTGCAGTGCTATCATGGAGTGTGTGCAGTACTATCATGGAGTGTGTGCAGTGCTATCATGGAGTGTGTGCAGTACTATCATGGAGTGTGTGCAGTGCTATCATGGAGAGTGTACAGTACTATCATGGAGTGTGTGCAGTACTATCATGGAGTGTGTGCAGTGCTATCATGGAGTGTGTGCAGTGCAATCATTGAGTGTGTGCAGTGCTATCATGGAGAGTGTACAGTACTATCATGGAGTGTGTGCAGTGCTATCATGGAGAGTGTACAGTACTATCACGGAGTGTGGGCAGTGCTATCATGGAGTGTGTACAGTACTATCATGGAGTGTGTGCAGTACTATCATGGAGAGTGTACAGTGCTATCATGGAGTGTGTGCAGTGCTATCATGGAGTGTGTACAGTACTATCATGGAGTGTGTGCAGTACTATCATGGAGAGTGTACAGTACTATCATGGAGTGTATGCAGTGCTATCATGGAGAGTGTACAGTGCTATCATGGAGTGTGTGCAGTACTTTCATGGAGAGTGTACAGTGCTATCATGGAGTGTGTGCAGTACTTTCATGGAGAGTGTACAGTGCTATCATGGAGTGTGTGCAGTGCTATCATGGAGTGTGTGCAGTGCTATCATGGAGTGTGTGCAGTACTATCATGGAGAGTGTACAGTGCTATCATGGAGTGTGTGCAGTACTTTCATGGAGAGTGTACAGTGCTATCATGGAGTGTGTGCAGTGCTATCATGGAGTGTGTACAGTACTATCATGGAGTGTGTGCAGTACTATCATGGAGAGTGTACAGTACTATCATGGAGTGTATGCAGTGCTATCATGGAGTGTGTACAGTACTATCACGGAGTGTATACAGTGCTATCATGGAGAGTGTACAGTGCTATCATGGAGTGTGTGCAGTACTTTCATGGAGAGTGTACAGTGCTATCATGGAGTGTGTACAGTACTATCATGGAGTGTGTGCAGTACTATCATGGAGAGTGTGCAGTACTATCATGGAGAGTGTACAGTACTATCACGGAGTGTATACAGTGCTATCATGGAGAGTGTACAGTGCTATCATGGAGTGTGTGCAGTACTATCATGGAGTGTGTGCAGTGCTATCATGGAGTGTTGTTCAGTACAATCATGGAGTGTGTACAACAAATATAACTACGCAACTTAATGATAAAATAAATTTAGTTCTATAGAATTTCATCTATAAGGGTTTCGGATTGTACAGACTGTTCACCTTTTCAAATTTTCAAGTGTACTGGCAATGCTATGCCGTCTTGGGACAGAAAATGATACAAAAGGACAGCGAGATGAGGTTAAAAGCTATTTCTACATTATTCTATTTGTGAATGAAAGGCTAAATTCTGGTCTCTGTTAAAGTAAAGCTATAATGGGCGGTTTCGCCTTTATCTTTTTCAACCTGCATTTGAACTGGAATGTGACATTTCTGAAGCACCCGAATAGCAAATCTCTATCTGTACAATATCTGTGCTTCCTCTAGCACTACTCCAAAAACCATTTGAAGACGAAGCTCTTCTATGATTAGCAGGTGGCGAATCCGTACTGGTACAAAATGTAATGATTAGCAATATTGTCGATACAATATGTTAAACTACAATAGCTGACATGCTGTCATATAATGCAATTTTGTGAGCAGAAAAATATCCCTATATTGGTGGTTCTTGCCACCAAACCCACCCGACGAAGTGCAAATAAAATGTGGCATATTTGATTCTACAATATTATTGCCTTTATATAAAGTTGTTCAAGTTTAATACCGCATGTATGCAGACTACTTTTAACTACGGCATTCTTGTCTTGAATTTTTTCTCTACACTGTTGTTTAGTTGAAGGCTTCGTACGGCTGTTCAGTCCATGGACTGGAGGACACTATAGCCACCCTCCTTCAATTACTGCAGCTACGAGGATACAAATGGTTCAAGTGGAATTAGGAATCGAACCCCCGACCTTCAAGCCGTGAGTCCGACGCTCTAACCACTAGGCTACAACCATTATTTTACTGACTAATACGATCTAAAATTCCCTTGCTGTTCACTGCTACCTTAAAATGCAATCTGCAATAATAGATTAAACTGAAGTCCCACTGGCTCTGCTTCCGTTTGCATTAATGCCTTAAATAAACAATAAATTATTAAACATGTTAGATCCTGTTTTAATCTCTCTTTTATATAAATAAAATAGAGTGATTTTATTAGATGCCTGATTAATAAATTATATTGCAAAGCTCTTTATTCCACGTTAGTACGACTGCGTACGTTTTGTCATTTGTAATTTGTCACGAAACATTCAAAGAAAGCGACGTTTGATTGGTTTGCAACGGCATTGTTCTAAACCGAATTAAAAAAGCCAGGGCTTAGGTGTTCTTGTCATTGAAGCAAGTGAAATTGAGTTTAAGAGGCCGATTTCAGCCGCAACCTAATTGCAGTCAGCTGCCAGCTGATTCAACAGCCGCATAGTCACAAAGCCTTGATCGCGACCAGTGTTGCCTCCGGTGACTGCTGTGCAGCCGACTCGAGCGAAGCAGACGGAGCCGCCGCCACCTCCGGCTTGACCGTAGGAGATGCCAGCGCCGCCACCGCTGAAGCCGCCGCCGGCTCCGGAAGCTCCCTCATCGTTTCCACCACCTCCGCCGCCGCCGAAGCCACCGTCCCCACCGGTTCTATCGTTGCCAGCGACACCGCCGAGCCAGTCATCAGCAAGGCTGCCACCGGGATCACCGTCGATACTGAATCTTCTAGCGTTGGCCGCCTTGCCCAGCCAGCCAGCTCCACAGCCTCCGTGCGAGTTGGAAAAGTACGTTTTGGTCGGGTCGACGTATCCCGGACGACCACTGGTCCCTCCGTAGCCTAAGTTGCCGGCCAACGTTCCCACCGACTGCGCCCCATTCACACTACCTTGTCCGTCGACTCCTTCAAAGAACAGATCCGTTAATGTTAAGTTATCGAAGGATTGCAAGCGAACGCACAATATACACATTTCAGAAGGTTTGATGCTGACCATTTTTCAAATTCGACGCACCACCGCCGCCGCCAGCCGCCAGAAGCAGGTGGCACGTGGCCGATTCGCTGCCGTCTCGCATGCAGTCGCTCACCTTCTGGGTCGTCAAAAAGCTGCTCCCGTAGAAGCTTCCATCGGAGTTCGTCCACACGAAGCTGCCACCGCCGCCGCCGGCTCCGGCAAGATTTGTCGACGCTCGACCTCCGGCCTGGCCCACAGCCACAGCCAACTGAGTGCCGGCGGTCAGACTGAAGCTGCCAGCCGCGGTGGCGCCCCAGCCGCCGGGTCGCGACGTGCCGGGACCACCTCTGGCACCGCCGGCTTCGATGCGGTAGCAGCCGGTGATGTTGATGAGCAGCTGCTGCACAATGCCCGTCCTGCCAGTGCTCGAATCTGCAGAAATGAGTAAAATGATTTTGCCTTTAAATCAAGTGTTTCACATACATTCTGCGCGTATATTAAGTACACGGCCTACTTAGGAAGCTAAGATTTATTCTCGCTCTCATTCTAAGCAGATAGTCAAAGTTGACGGCCTTCCAAACTTTTGTGGCACTCTCGAAACCGAGCAATCTAGTCACGTGACTGCCATTCGGGCCAGGAATTAGCGAAGCGTCGAAGATGATCAGCAGTTGACAGAGGCGTCGATGCCAGTAAAAAATCACAGCGACACATTTTCCGTATTGGCAAAGGGCGACGCAGTCAATAGCGGATTCAGAAGGGCTTGAGTTGATGACGTCACTGCTGATGCTGGAGTTCAAGGAGATTGGACCTGCCACTAGGAACTTCTGACTGTTAAACTCGCCTCGAACTGAAATTATGGCTGAAAAAATAGCTCGTACTTCAATGTAAACTTAGTTTGAGTCGAATTGAGAGATTCGAGTTGCTAATGCATGCTCACATACCAATTATTATCAGAATGAAATTCACGGACATCTCCTATATCCTGAAGAAACAGTAGAAATGAAAACTCTATGATCAAAATTAAAACAAGTTTTACATAAAAGTTAGAGCTAAAGCAGTGCATTTATAGCCGAATCGTCTGGTTTTTTAAGTCAAGAGCAACCATCAAATAACAAAAAATATAAAGATAGATTATTTCATAGCATCGAGCATCGTTGCATTGATTGGCATAAATATATCAACTAGAATTTTTTACATTCATGTTTAAATTGAAATTCTAGCATCGGCTGAATATTTTCCAGTCTATGACGGACACAGTCTGCAAAAAAAGTCTAGCGAAATGTCGCCTGACGTTGTCGCGTGGTTTCACTGTTATTTTCAGCCCCTCGCTGTATTGTGATTGACAGCGCATTATGATACACAGGGCACCAGTTGCTTTGGAAAGCCATCTTATTCATAACTTCCAGAGCACCAAAGTCACTAGGATCTAGTCCACTATTATCGCCATATTTTAGTTTTACTTTAGCAGATTTTCTAAATCAAGTTATAGAATCATGGCTGGGTGATTTACAAATAATATAAAGATATTCGTGTCCACTTTTGGTCACTCCCTTGTCTAACCTTCATTTTTATAGGTTACTCTGCCCAGTTCTTAACGGCTTTCTCTCTACCTCTGCATCAGCCTCTCTGATTGGCTCACACATTATGCACTTATTCCCTTCCTGCCCTCTGATTGGCTCACACATTATGCACTCATTCCCTTCCTGCCCTCTGATTGGCTCACACATTATGCACTTATTCCCTTCGTGCCCTCTGATTGGCTCACACATTATGCACTTATTCCCTTCGTGCCCTCTGATTGGCTCACACATTATGCACTTATTCCCTTCCTGCCCTCTGATTGGCCCACATTTTACACTTATTCCCTTCCTGCCCTCTGATTGGCTCACACATTATGCACTTTTTCCCTTCCTGCCCTCTGATTAGCTTACACATTATGCACTTATTCCCTTCCTGCCCTCTGATTGGTCAGGCGCCCACTTACCGTCTCTCTCTCTCTGAGACTCACGTCTAGATCCTGTGTGCAACTACACCAAAGGTATAGCGCAAGTTTGTGCTATCAATTTGATCACTGACTTTTTCAGTAGCACATACACAATCAGCAATGCCTCACCGCTGATATTCTGTCTCTAGTTACGAGCTATGTTTATCATTTATCAATTGCGAGAGGGTATAAAGATTTTGACCTTTCAGTGTTGTGGCATGGTGGGTCCTACCTATTGAAACAGGATTTAGAATGGCAGCCAGGAAACTTTTTTGCAAAAATGTTTGCGGCCGTGTTGTGTTGTCTAACCGTTAAAAAATTCTAAGGCTGGAACCGAATAAAAACTTCGGACAAGAGCTGCCCTGGTAACCCAATGAAGCATTTTTGTAACTGACAACGTCACTCACACTCGTCGCCTTCTCGAGTCGCCCAGCTCAATTGCTGTTATGACTACATGATCAAGTGGGATGCAAAGGAAGGTGAGAATAGGTTGCTTGTTGAATTTTGTAAACGGATACTTTTTTAAATTCACAATTATACTGCAACTAGTGGCTGTTGCAAAGATAAATGTGGAAAAAGTTTTTATGTTGATTTTTTACATTTTACATTATATTGGTACACAGTACATTGGTACGAGTAATTTAATACGAGATTACTGCTTGACGGCGTTTTGAATAAATTCGATGCTTTAAGAACCTTAGCGAAAAAGTTTTTCGTTTAAGTCGTTCAAGAAATTATTGCATATGAAATTTAGGCTTTCATAGGAGACTGTAGACCGTGCAGCCACTGACGCACAGAATTTGTGATTTCGAGCTGGAAGATTGCCAATGCTTTTCGGAAATCGAGGTCTGTGCTTTTCATAAGGTACCTTTCTCGCGCGTAAAATATTTTAAAACAACGAGATGAATGGACTCAATTTCCGTCCGTAGTGTTTGCGCTATGTCTCTCAATTGCCTTTGAAATGCTTCTTCATCATCTTTTACGACTTCACCTTTCTTTTTTGCCAATACGCCCAATCACTTGTAAGTGGGGGTCCATTGAGGGGTCCTCAACCGCAGGGACATCAGGGCAGTCACCGTGGCCCTTTCTGGCGACGGCTGTTTCTCTAGACATCGATGCCTACAAGGCGAAATCCGCAGTGAGGAGTGCCCCCTCTCCCTCCCCCACGGAGAGATAGCGGAGCATTTCATTTGCGACTGCCCCGCCTTTACTCAGGACAGACCCACCTACCTCGGCCCAAACCCGGACCTGTCCGACGTTTTCAGGCCTGAGAACATCTGCCAGACTTTTCAATACCTAAGGACCACCGGGCGAGCGACCCACCACCATCTGTATTCTCCGGAAGAGGACCGGTGGGAACCCCGGCATCAACCCCCTGGGCGACACCACAGCTTTAGTAGTCCGTGGTCGCCAGGGGCTAGCGGAATTGGCGGCGACGCCTCCCCGCTGCATCTGGAAGATGCCCCTGCAGCTAAGTCATGTGGGTCCATTACCAATTTGGAGATTTGCTAGGAAAGTCCAGTGGGGAGGCTCAGAACTTAATGCTTCTCGTTTTAGTTTTATAAAGACTGATTGAAGAATCACACGGGAAACACGAAAATATATTGATTGAAATCTCAATCTAAAGGTAATTACGATAAAACTTGTCCAGACACGTCAGCTTCGGATGCTCAGCTACAGTCAGCAGCCAGTTGGTTCAACAGGCGCACAGTCACAAAGCCCTGATCGCGACCAGCATTGCCTGCCGCAATAGCCGTACAGGCTACTCGAGCGAAGCACGCGGATCCGCCTCCGCCTCCGGCCTGAGCATAGCCGACACCGGCGCCGCCGCCGCTGAAGCCGCCGCCAGCCCCGGCAGCTCCCGCCTCGTTTCCACCGCCGCCTCCGCCTCCGAAGCCGCCGTTGCCGCCAGTGCCATCGCTGCCGGTGATTCCTCCGAACCAGTCGTCCGCAAGGCTGCCACCATGGTCGCCGTCGATGCCGGAGCTCTTGGCGATGGTGTTTCGGCCCAACCAGCCAGCGCCACAGCCGCCCTGGGCATTGGTGGAGAATCGCTTGTCGGGATCGAGTTGTCCAGCTTTTCCATCTACGCCGCCGAAGCCTTCGCTGTTGGTCAGGATCCCTTTGGAGTTTGAACCAGACGCTGAGCTTTGACCGGGTACTCCTGAAATAGTAGAGTATCAAATATTTTTAACATATGGGTACTAAATAAAGAAGTCGGGAGAATGTTCAATTAAGAATGATTAGATGTTTTGTGTAGAATAAAACGAACTGCAGTGTTGTGTCTCGAGACAGACCAGCTGGCATTGCCTCGCAACCTGAGCGAGCAGTGGGGGAAAACCGGGGTCGCACGGTTGTCGGCCTTATACTGAATGCACCAGTATAGAGTATAGAATGGAATGTTCAAAAAGACCGAGTCAAAGACTTAATTTAAAACAATACAAAAACCAAAACGCTTACCATTCACAGCTGTGGAAGCTCCGCCACCGCCGCCAGCCACCAGCAGCAGGTGGCACTTTAGTGATTCGCTGCCATCTCGCATGCAATCGCTGACATTCTGGCTGATCAAGGAGCTGTTTCCAATCAAGCCGCTGTCGGAGTTCGTCCACACGAAGCTGCCACCGCCGCCGCCGGCTCCAGCGAGGTTTCTCATAGCCGGACCTCCGGCCTGGCCCACAGCCACAGCCAACTGAGTGCCGGCCATCAGACTGAAGCTGCCAGCCGCGGTGGCGCCCCAGCCGCCGGGTCGCAACGTGCCGGGACCACCTCTGGCACCGCCGGCTTCGATGCGGTAGCAGCCGGTGATGTTGATGAGCAGCTGTTGCACAATGCCCGTCCTGCCGGTGCTTGAATCTGAGCCAGGCGAGGCGAATATTTCACGACAATAAAACGAACTGTAACTACTTTTTTGGTTTTCTAGAAAATATTTCTTACTAAAGCACAGCTTCGAATATTAATTATTTTTGGCTTTTGCAACATAATTGTGGTGTTTTTGGCTTCCCACATTGGGAGCACTCATATGTAGAATTTTGGTTTTGTTTTTTAGAGAGTTTGATTAGTCTTTTATAAGGAGATGGCTTCCATCTGGTGGATCATCTGAAATAGCCCAGCAGCTCCGTTTAGATAAAGGCCGGTGACCACCGAAGTTGGAGATTGTGCAGGCATATTCGGGTGACGTGCTGATAAAGTTTGAAGGCCTGGCAAGGCCACACTGAGGCGCAGTGCAGGGGTGCAGAGTTATGAAATAGACAAGCTCTTATGGGAAAAATCTGACCTTCGAACCGTGGAATATCTCAACGGTCTGAAGGCCTTGATTCTTGTTTCAGAAGATGCGCAACAAAAAGTTGGCCCGTGTTCTTGAGTTTCGTGCGCTTACGTTGCTCCGTTCGGGTGCAGCAATAAAATAAATTCTCGAGGGGAAAAGACGCAAACCAAATTGTTGCTGAGTCAGACTTCGGTATTGCTGCTTGCTGATTACGTCATTTTGGACTTTTCCCTAGCTAGCCGTAGTTTAACTTTAGCTTTGGACATTGATAAGGGACTTTAATAAAAAAACTCACTCGGAAATGTCAAATTTACTCTTGTCCTCGTCCTCAGCTGATCATCAAAGTCAACCGCCTTCCACAGAATGGCTCCGTCCTCTGTGCTGTTTAAAAATCTAGTCACGTGACTTTCAGGTGGTCCGCTAACCTTGGATTCGTCGTTGATAAGCATTAGCAGACACGTGCCGTTGCTAGAGTAGTACTTTGCAGCGGCGCAATGTTTAAAATGGCACGAAGTCAAACACTCGAATCGCGACGCTGACTTTATGATAGTGGCTAGGTCAGTGCTGACTGCTGAGTCAATCAGAATCGGACCAGACTGGTGGTACCAGTTGGTTATGTCAGCTTTTATGTGTGCCACAAATACAGCTGAAATATAATTTAACGGAATGGGTTTGTGAGAAAGAAATGTAATTATTTATTCTGTCAATAATAATGCGTCCGGGTAATAATAATAATAATGAGTGCGGGTGACACAAGACCCGCAGCCAGCCAGGAGGCAATTCTGCCTATTTCGCTGACTCCTGAGCTCACACAGATACCGTACGCAGGCACACGCTCAGACAGGTGTGTACATCTGGCCTGTCTTTCTCATCGCCAGGCAGTGTACACTCTCACTGTGCCTTGGACGTTGGCCATCAATGGCAAAATTTGCATGACAATCCCCCAAGCCTTCTCTCCGCGGCTGCGCCCAAATGAATGTGGCCTCGCGGCGGAATAGAGCTGTAGGGACCTTGGTGCGATAGGCAAACGCGTTAACCGCTCTGCCATTCACCCTCATTTATTTATTCTGTCAACTTACCAACGAGAAATGTTGTAGAAAAACAGCTTGATAACATTATCTGAGTATTTAAGATTAGGGACTTCTAGACACTTAACTGCTGCTGCAGGAAATTACGGACAAAGTAGTTATGTATCTTCGTTTTTGTCTTTTATTAAAAATATGAGACTGGCTCACAGATCTCTTCTGATTGGCTGAGCCACAAGGCATTTCGATCGGTTTGATGATATTTTATTCGACTCATGTTGACTTCAGGGGTGCTAAAACCTGAGCCAGTCGCACTGAAAAATATGCTCATTGATATTCAGGATGGTTAGGAAATAACAAACGGTTAATGAACTTTGTTATGAACTATGAACTAATGAACTAATGAACTTCCTAACAAGCGTTAAAAACCAACGGTTGGTAGGAGATGAGCTACATTTACAATGATGTAGAAGAGAATGACTATGATGCGCCAATGATATAGTAATAAACGGCTATGAGTGCTGCAATGTTTTTAACCGAGGGCGCGTAGCGTAGCAAAAACATTGCAGCACTCATAGCCGTTTATCACTGGCATTGTATACTTTTGGACCACAGACAGTTGGGGCGTGCAACAATCAGTCTCACGGAGCGGATATAGCCAGCGGTCTCGCGGGGCGTGCAGCAATCGATTATTTTGTCGATTGGTGCACGCCCGAAATGTCTATGGTCCAAAAGTAGACCGCCTGACTTAGGGCAGCAAGAGAACTCAGTTTGGGGAAGGCTGTAAGACAGCGAGACGAGCCGTGGCATTACCGGGCTGCCTAGAACCATGTTTCCAAGGATGACTGGAGATCCGATTTACGAAGCAAGTACCGGCGTTCCATTAGGACTGGTGCACATGTCTCAAGGTGACGTCGTGGGTGCGTCTAACTCCGAGGTTGGCGAGCGAGTCCAACGGGAGACCGCTATGCAAGTTATGCTTGACGACCTGGCGCAGCTGGACGCGACGGAGTTCGAGTATCTGTCGAGGATCCGAGGATACGGCCGAGTTCGTGTTACAATTGCTGGTGAAATATAACTGTGGCTTCAGACCCCGCATAGTGTGGGCGAAATAATCCGAGCTGGCGGGGTTCGGGACATAGACAGTAAAGGCGTGCAACAATCAGGCTTCATTGGTGGCTGGGAAAAAACCCCTCCAAAAGTGTACAATGTTTTTGGTGCTCTTATCAGCAGTTGGTGCACTCACAGCCATTCTCTACTAGCATGGCATGCACCAACAATACATGATTGGTGCACGCTCCAAATGTCTATGGCCCAAAGCTATCGGCAGTTTAGCAAGACAGATATAGCAAGTCATGGCCACAGACATTCAAGGCGTTCTGAGCAGCCTTTGAGGTGGAGCATTGCAGGTTGCTTTTCAGGAGGGCTTTTGGGGGTTGGCCATCATGGGTGTAAAAGCATGACAAGTCCCTAAGCCTTCCTACAGCGGCTGCGCCCCCCCCAAAAAAAGTATGGCCTCGCCCACGATTCGAACTCAGAGACCTTTGTGCGAGAGGCAAACTTGGCAACTGCGCTGCCACTCAGCCCACTTCATTACACTGATAAAGGTTTTATTGAACAAAATATTACAAAATAGCATAGATATTACATAAGTGAATTTACTTAAAATATAATTAGACGGTAATGACTTTTCAGCTTCAAACGACACAAATTTAGTTTTTTTCTTTGCCTTAAGGTTTGGGGGCGAAGTTTTATCAATTTTGTCTAATCTACTCAAGAATTTAATCTGAAATGCCAAGCTAATTAGTTGCTGATGAGAATGTCAATCAAAAAAGGAAAAACATTAGTGCCTGAAGAAGCTAGTCGATGAAACTTGTGACTGGATAAATATTGTTAGTAGCTTTAATTCATCCCACAGAAAATAGACCAACAAGAAAAAAGCATGAACCAGCCTTACCAATTAAAAAAGCTTTTCTATCGATCTCGCACTTCAGAATTATTCTCGCCATATCTGAAAAAATCCGCCATGGCGATATTAAGGGATTTCCTACATCCAATGTAATTCAATCTACCTGTTGATGACACCATCCATATCGGAATCATTGCCGGTGTTAAAATTCAACGTATATTTGTTTCTACTTTTTCTGTCTCATCGAGATGCCTGGAAGCTTCTATTAAGACCTAGGGTTCGCCTAACGTATTTTCTACGCCCAAACATGTTTACGAAAACGAGTCTAAATCACATGATTTTACATTGCTTTCAATGTGCACTCATGTCAACATCAAATTAGCAGGCAGCTAGTTCTAGCTAGTTCTACAGCTGGACAGCTGCTCGAGTCGGAACCTGATAAATTACAAATTAGTGAGGAGCTCAATGTACATGGCAAGAATCTTTACTTTTTCCGACCTGGAACAAAACTTGCGTATTCTAAAGAAATGAATACTCCTTCCTTTTGACCTAAGTGCGGTCAAGAGAATGTGCATTTCAATCTGCCGCATCTGCGACTGCTACGAATCAACCTGCGAGAACCTCGATTCACCCAGCATTACTGCTTGATTAAGTACTCACTCTTGGCTTCTCAACCTAAAAAGGCCTGGTGTCCTGGCCTTTCCTGGTTCCTGGTTGATTTCCTGGTTACATAGCCGGATGACTGTCGTCCTACTTCGTAACACCGACAACCGCGCCCTGCCTTTATCATTAAGGCGTATAGTCTTTTACAGGCTGATCGAGGTGGTGTCTAGTGGCTTCAATCGTTAACACACTCGAGTCGCTTACAGCAGTGCACTTTCCTCGACCGTCTTGTGCTCAACATGGAAGATGGCATCAAAAGTCCCGTTGTAAAACGTTGAGAATTAGACACTAAAAACTAAGCTGGATCAGTAGTAGCAGAAGTCAGGACACTCGGGGCTGATCCGCCTTCGAAGCTGCAAGCTGACGAGGTCGTGATGCTCACATTGTTGCATCCTCTCAGATGGGGGACAGGGACAGGCTCGCACGGAGGTGAGTGGCAGAGCGATCCAATGAGTTTGCCCCTCGTGCCAAGGTCCCTGAGCTCGATTCCGGAGAGAAGGCTTGGGGCCATGTCGTGCAACTAACGCCATTGAGGGCCAACCTCCAAGGCACAGTGAGAGTGTACACTGCCTGACAATGAGAAAGTCAGGCCAGATGTACACACCTGTGTGAGCGTATGCCTGCGTATTTGGGGTTTTTCGCTCGCTACATGCCATCTGAAGCTGAAATTCTTTTAAGGGTTTGCATACCGATCTGTTGTTGGCAGTATTTGTAAAGCACTTAGTTAGCTTAAATTAGGTACACCCGTTGCAAAGGCTTTGATTGTGTTTGAAGATTGTATAACTTTGTATAAGCGAGTGTATAACTTTACCTCGTCATTACACACACCATAAGTATTTGTAGCTTTGGAGTATAGGTCTGAGGATTCGATTGATATGTAAGTAAAGAGGCCTTCAAACAGATCCTCAATAATTTTTAAAAGATTTGCTCTGTTATTATTTGTCTATTTTAAGTTGGGCTCAGCAATCTTTTCGTATTCGCGCGGTAATTTTAGAGCGAAGCCTAAATGAAAATTAACAGTCATTCTAAGAACAATACTGGAAATGATTCTCAACCTCTCAACGAGATGACACGGCGACTTTATATTGATGAATATATACTTATGTTGATTTATACTGATGAATACAGTCACCACAGGAAATTACCAGCATAGAATTCAGGATTCCAGTGCTCGGTGTCTGGACATCTGATGACTTAAACAGATGACAAACAGACACAGAACGTTTTTCGCAACGCTCACAATCTAACCACATCGTCCGGGTGCAATGAATCGTGATCCTCACCGTAAAATATTTATGCAAAGCTGCTAAAAAACTATAGACGGCAAAGAACTTCTTTCAGAAAGTCTTCAGGAAAAAAACGACGGTTAAAAAACTGTCGTGTCAGCCGCACGGTGCGTCAGCCTTGATCAGTCGCAGGCTGACAAAGCCCTGCTCGCCTACACCACTGACGGCAGCACTTGCGTCACCAGAGCAGAACGAACCTCCGCCACCTCCGCCATGGCTGCTAGACGTGCCGGCGCCGCCGCCGCTGAAGCCGCCTCCTGCCCCGCCGGCGCCAATGCAGGTAATTCCTGTGAAAACCGAGCTGTAGCCGCCACCGCCGCCGCCGCCGCCGCCGAAGCCACCATCGCCACCTCCGCCGCTACCACCGCTGCCACCAAGCCAGCCGTCTGATTGGCTGCCGCCTCGCTCGCCGTCGCTTGAGCTGCGCCTCGGATTCAATGCCCTGCCCTGCCAGCCGGCGCCGCAACCACCGTGGTTGGCGCCACTTTGAGTTCCAGTCGGATTGTTCAGCCCAGGCTGGCCGTTGCTGCCACCGAAACCGTAGTACGCCGGCGTGGAGTCTCTGCTGACAGAATTCGTGCCACCAGATCCAGCAGACCCAGAAGCGCCTAGGAATGCAGTATTGCATTGTAGTTTAAGTTAGGTTTTTCGTATCAGCGTATGTTAAAAACTGTTAAATCTAACATGGCAAACATTGTTCTAAAAAATCCTTGGATGAGAAAGCTTCCTCAACGCACATTAGTGAAATCAAATAATAAAATTGACATACGTGGAAACCTACCTGGTGAGTTGAGCTGACCGCCGCCTCCGCCGCCAGCTGCCAGGAGCAGATGAGACAAGCTGCCAGTCGTTATATATACGAAGCTGCCGCCACCACCGCCAGCGCCGCATTGACTGCACGAGCTGCCTGCCATCTGGCCCACCACAATCAGCAGTCTGGTGCCGGCAGTCAGCTTGAAGTTGCCCGCGATGAGAGCACCGCGACCGCTGGGCTCGACTGAGTCGGGGCCTCCGCTGGCTCCGGCAGCTTCGATGCGGTAGCAGCCAGCGATGGTGATTTGGAGCTGCTGAACTGTACCAATCCGACCCGTGCTGACGTCTGCCAAGCCAAAAAAATAATGTATGATGTTATGCTATGCTAAATATGTGATGTGAGACAAATACGGTGAGGCCAATTGTAATAAAGGTCTATTGCGAAGTAATGATGATAAGTGTTCATAATTTTTGCTCACTTTGAAACAACCGGTTGAAGTTCGTGTCGATGGTCGCTGGTACCAGTGGAGTTTCCGATCGCCACACTCTCGAGCCGATCGCTGAGCCCAGCACTTGTTGAGAAGCTCCAGCAACAGATGCTGCGGAGACATTTGCGTAGCTAATAATCAAAATCTGGCAAAGACTGGTGCTCTCATAAGTAATCGCCACTGAGCAGCTCCTGGCCTGACACTTCAGTATGCAGTCGGTTTCGATTGGGACGTTGGTGAAATTCGTCACTATATATGAGACGTTTCCATCGACAAAAACCGGTCCGTTGATGGCGAACATTGTCCGGCAGGTTTTAGCCAGTATATACCTGCCCGCGTGGTCTGCAATGTACGAGCTATTTTATGACTTTTTCATTCACTGGTCACACTAATTTGATCAATTGATTGACTTACCAATCGATAAAATCCAGAATGTAAAAATATTTAGGCTGAAAAAATTCATACTGAAAGAAAAGATATTTCAATACCTACTTAGATTTTTGCAGTTTTGTCTAGCTGTTATCGGCTGTTTTGCCAAACAGCTCCAGTGCGTTAATAAATACACAGTTTGTGGGGGTTCGATCGCATGACTAACCCCAGTCAAATGATGCTCCAAGTTTTGAGAGTTTTAACAAGCAGCCAGCTGATTTAGCAAACAGTCACGCCAAACTCGAGCCTTTAACTCTCTTTCTTTTCTACTGCGCTTTTCAGCTTCTCCGTTTTAACGATTTTTGGCCCATTAAACTCGTAGAGTGATTTTGCAACGACCTTCCATATCAGCGGCTTCCAGTTCTGACGGTAGAATTGTGCGCAAAAATCTAAAACGACTCTATGAAATCGGTTCCTGATTTCATTCTCATTTCTCTTCTTTTCATTATTAAATGAAGAAAATACAAGAAAAAGTTTTCTGTGTTCCTTATTTATGATATTTTTTATTGCAAGATAAAACTTAACAAAAACAACAGTCCCCTTCTTTCTTCTAGTGAAAAGCCAGTGAAACTGGGCTAAAAAAATTGTATCCTTATTGTTCACGTTGTTATTTGCATCAAACGTCCCTGTCCTGTTGCCACGAGCCACCTGCCACCTGCAACCTTAATAGTAATCTTAACATTAACATTAAAAGGATAGTGTATTATTCTGCCTTCTATATATATACGAGCGTATATATATATATATATTGTTAGTTTATAAAGTTTACAAAAGTTTGTAAGTTTATAAAAAATACATTTTGCTCTCGCCGAAGTTTTGCTAAACATAATATTCCACTCAGTCGCATTTACACCTAATGTCATCCATGAAATCAACTGCTAGTTACAGAGCTCTTCTGGCCAAAATAGCTATTATTTGTGTTTCCCTCTTCTTCAATTTAGTCGCATTGGCCGAACGGCTTCAGCAGCTTCAGGCTGACGAAGCCCTGGTTGCTGCCAGTGTTGCCTCCGCTGGTGGCTGTGCAGCCGCTGCCCCCGCAAAATGATCCACCGCCGCCGCCTCCGTGGTAGCCAGCGATGCCGGCGCCACCGCCGCTGAAGCCTCCACCGGCTCCACTGGCTCCAGCTGCTGATTTCTTGCCCAAATAGGCACCCCCTCCTCCACCCCCAAAGCCTCCATCACCACCGCCACCGTCTCCGCCTTTGCCTCCCAGCCAGCCGTTCGCCAGACTGCCGCCTTCCTCACCGTCCACGGCGCTGCGCCTCGGATTGACAGCCTTGCCCAGCCAGCCAGCACCGCAGCCGCCGTGAAATTCATCATTCTTCGTTCCACTCGGATTGTTGAAGCCTGGCTGACCGTTAACACCTCCGTAGCCAAAAAAGTTTTTGTCGCCGGCCACAGAGTCCGTTCCATTCACTCGATCCGATCCCGAAGCCCCTGGTGAAGAAAGGTTTTGTGCATGTCGCGACTTTCGTCTCTGCCTTCTGTCCTCTATTCACTCGTTCGTTCTCTGCACTTTTCTTGTTTGCATCGTCCAGTTCAATTTAGTTCTTTCTCGTTATCTCTGCTCGCGGCTGATCTATCATTCTCTCTCCTTTCCTCTTCTCTGATTGGTCCGCCGCTCACATTCTAGCCTCCTCTCGTACCCTCAGTCGTGCACTCTTTAGTTATCGTACCACCAACCCCCTCCAGTCTGTCCAAATTAACCAAAAATATAAATATAAATATAAATTAACCAAACTCTCACTTTTCACTTGACTTCGCTCTCCATAAGCTACCTGCAGGCTAGCTAGACAATTGAGTCTGCCCCTCTCAGTTTTCTCGACAGTGCAAGAATTTTATTTTGCCTTTCGACCATTAGAAAATATGTATAGCAACTTACCAGGAAATTTTTCCTGACCTCCGCCACCTCCACCAGCAGCCAACAACAGCTGCGGTTGTTGAGCCATAGTTTTGTACACAAAGCTGCCTCCACCGCCTCCTCCGCCGCAATCTTTCAAAGTGGCACCGCCAGATTGTCCAACCACTACATTCAACAGAGAGCCAGTCGTCAAGCTGAAGTTTCCGGCTATGAGGGCGCCACGTCCGCTCGGCTTCGTTGTTCCGGGACTTCCGCTCGCTCCGCCCGCTTCGATCCGGTAGCAGCCGGTCAGGTAGACCTGCAGCTGCTGCACCGAGCCATTCCTGCCAGTGCTGCTGTCTGAAAGTCACCAATCGATCAAATTCACAATAGATTGTATTTCAAATGCTTATAAAAATTCATGCTAGTATGTTTTGCTTTCAAGTTCCGGTTGGTTTTTAATTTTTTTAGTTTTCAGGAATGACGTCCGGCTTCCTGCTATCTAGGCCCATCGGTCGTCGCCACAAAGTGTAGCGCCGACGATTTCTCACCACTGTAGAGATTTGTTCTCTATTAGGTGGACAAGATACGCTCGTACAACTATTTTTGTGTGCGTCAAGCTTCGTCAAGTCGTCAACATGATAATTTCCAAGGAGCTGACAGCACCCATTAAACAGTTTCAGCTTGCGATTCAGCAGTGGCAGGTAGTCAAGACCGTGCTGGTTTAAAACGAAAATACTATACATGCCAGGTAAAGGTGGAGCTGGACTAGAGCTGACTAGAGTTGCGCCGGAAAACTGGAAATATGTTAACTAAAGACGCCAAAGTGCTCAACGCCTCTACGACAGACCAACCTTAATTAGTCTTTGATGAAATTAAAAAAAATTGTAGCTGACAAAGGCGATATATTTATGAGCTACGCTCTAAAAAGCATGACTATTTATATAAATTCTATATGAACTCTAATAGACCAAAGAAGATAGCTCGAATATTGAAGGTGCTTTTGATCCTGTTTGATTACTCACTGAGAAAGTTGACGCTGATATTGGTGTTCGTGAGCAGTGAGTTGTCGGTTCTCCACGTCCTTGCTCCGGTCTCTGAGCCCAGGAGTCGCTGTTCAGGGCTGCCTAGAGTTGGGTTCTGGTAGATGACAGCCATCTGACAGAGTCCACGGCTCTCGTAAGCCACCGCCACCGAGCAGCCAATCGACTGGCACCTCGTGACGCAGTCGATCTCGGAGCGGACACCGGTCTGGTTGAAAACGTCACTGCGTACCGTGGCGTTGACTACCGCATCGTTGACCAAGTAAAATTCTCGGTCTGGTAGTTGCGTCACAGTAATGCAGCTTGCTGGAAATAAAATAACACACTTTAACTGAGCATTTTTTACTCAAATTGAATCAAGCTTAAATAACTTAATCTTACCAATGAGCTGGTATAAAATTAGAAGCTTAAGTGGTCTCATTTTCTGGCCCAGAAACAGCAGCAAAGACAGCAGGAACGGAGCGACTCTAAAATATTTTTGCTGTTACAATCGTTGGACGGATCCTAGAGCTCAGTTGTTCTTAACTTCTTCTGCTCTAAAGATCTATTGATTCTTGAGTTGGTTTGGGTTGAGTTGAGTGACGAGCTACTTTTTCTCATCCCAAGCTGCGACTCAATTGTTTTCCATGTCAATACTTTTGCAGCATTGGCACCAACGCATCATTCGCCATTACAATTGTTTGTCAGATGTTTGACTCTCACGATGCAAACTCTTGTCTTGCAATTGTCCAAAATTATACGTACCTCTCAGATGTTACTCTGTATGTAGTTAGGAGCCTGTTCTTGGAGGGCTATTGCTGCTTCTATGAATTCTGCGGAGTCTGGTCACACTCAGTAAATTTTGCTGGTCTCACTTCCTTGAAAAATTTTGGCAATCTTTTTGTTTGCAATAACTTCTAGACGAAACGTTTAACTCCCTTCTCTGCCGACATGTCTTGCAAAGAAATGTTATTAAAATACAGATTTTTCCAATACATTAAGTCACTTTACTCACCGAAACTAAATTGCATGATTTATATTTTTCACTAAAAGTACACTATTCTGCTGATCAAAAAAATTATGCTTCTAGATTGAGTAACTACGCGCCGTTGGATGAGGCGTAATTTTCCTTATTTTATCTCTTTATAGATCTTTATTATAGTTTACCTGTAATTTGGTCTTACCTTCCAGTTTTACTTGTTATATGTAACTTTTTAATGGGTTTACATTTTCAATGTGTCTGTGGCATCAATCATACTTTGTCAAAGAATTACAACCATTTTTTCAAGTCACGCCTACTAAAGCCAAGCTAGTAGTTTAGAGCAGCTATTTATTTGCCACACAGAACTTCTCTTAACTTAATTGCTTGTTTCTTATCGTCGAAGCTTTTTAGCGTTCATCCCAAATATGCTACTCATAGTGGCATCGAGCCCAGTAAGACTGTAAAGAATAGACAGGGGCATTTGTTTCAGTGTCACGCAAACTATATTTTTATTTAAAAGGTAATTATAGAGATAAAATAGTCTAAAAAAATAGTAAAACAATAAGATACATGCCTCAAACCCACATCATGTTTCTGCTTTTATTTGAACGAGTTGTTCATTGAATTATGTATCAGTAAGAAAATCTGGTAATGAACTTTCCACAGCTAACAGTTATCCATCGCATTTCTCTACAAAGGCTACTCAAAGTAGCATCAAAGTGAGTTATTGTGATAAATTAGTTATCGACTAAAAGGTTTGTTAGATCAGAAGAGTGTTCGCAAACTGTCACTGTTTCTCTAAATTTATATCTTATTTGAAAGTATCAGTCGCACTGATCGAAGAGCTTCAACAGCTTCAAGATGACGAAGCCCTGGTTGCTGCCAGTGTTGCCTCCGCTAGTGGCTGTGCATCCGCTGCCCCCGCAAAATGATCCACCGCCGCCGCCTCCGTGGTCGCCAGCGATGCCGGCGCCACCGCCGCTGAAGCCTCCACCGGCTCCAGCTGCTGATTTCTTGCCCAAATAGGCACCCCCTCCTCCGCCCCCAAAGCCTCCGTCACCACCGCCACCGTCTCCGCCTTTGCCTCCCAGCCAGCCGTTCGCCAGACTGCCTCCTTCCTCACCGTCCAAGGCGCTGCGCCTCGGATAGACAGCCTTGCCCAGCCAGCCAGCGCCGCAGCCGCCGTGATACTCTCCCGATAAAGTGACGTTTGGGTTGTTGAAGCCTGGCTGACCGTTTGCGCCCCCAAGGCCGCGATCCTTTATGTCAGCTGACACGGAGTCAGTTCCACTAACGCCTCCTGAACCTGCTGCACCTGGGATGTCGAAAATGTTCACTCTGTGGTAGAAAACTGGATTCATTTTTAAAATAGAAATTACAATAGCCTACCTGTGCTTAGTGCCTGACCTCCGCCACCTCCACCAGCAGCCAACAACAGCTGCGATTGTTGAGCCATAGTTGTGTACACAAAGCTGCCTCCACCGCCTCCTCCGCCGCAATCTTTCAAAGTGGCACCGCCAGATTGTCCAACCACTACATTCAACAGAGAGCCAGTCGTCAAGCTGAAGTTTCCGGCTATGAGGGCGCCACGTCCGCTCGGCTTCGTTGTTCCGGGACTTCCGCTCGCTCCGCCCGCTTCGATCCGGTAGCAGCCAGTCAGGTAGATCTGCAGCTGTTGCACCGAGCCATTCCTGCCAGTGCTGCTGTCTGAAAATACACCAATCGATAAGATTCCGGTTGAAATGTGGTGAAAAAGCTAATTCTGCCTTTTAAAAGTCTCTGGAAACGCACACAAGCTACTGATCTGATACGTAGTCGCAAAATTTTTCAAGAAAGACGGAGGCTTTATGGACAGGCTTGTGGTCGCTAAGTGGCCTATCTAGGGAATATATGATCTATGCTTAGGACCAATGAACCAGTGAAACAAAACAGCTTCAGATGGAAGGAGATACTAATGAACCATAGAATGCATATTGCAGGTGCTTTTGATCCTGTTTGATTACTCACTGAGAAAGTTCACGCTGATATTGGTGTCCGTGAGCAGTGAGTTGACGCTGATATTGGTGTCCGTGAGCAGTGAGTTGACGCTGATATTGGTGTTGGTGTCCGTGAGCAGTGAGTTGTCGGTTCTCCACGTCCTTGCTCCGGTCTCTGAGCCCAGGAGTCGCTGTTCATGGCTGCCTAGAGTTGAGTTCTGGTAGATGACAGCCATCTGACAGAGTCCACGGCTCTCGTGAGCCACCGCCACCGAGCAGCCAATGGAATGGCACCTCGTGACGCAGTCGATCTCGGAGCGGACACCGGTCTGGTTGAAAACGTCACTGCGTACCGTGGCGTTGATGACTACCGCATCGTTGACCAAGTAAAATTCTCGATCTGGTAGATGCGTCACAGTAATGCAGCATGCTGGAAAATGTATATTGTTTAATTAGCTCTGAATTGTACGAGGGTAAAATACTAGATGCCGGGAGTTTAATCAGTAAATCTTATCAAAAAGCTGACTAAAAACGAGCCATTTTAAGTGGCTCATTGCTTGTCTAAACCGAAGAGCAAGGCGCCAAAAGCAGAAACGTTGGCCAAGCTGGATGCTAAGAACTTTCCAGCGTTTTTATGCGTCAACCTAGCAATTCTTAGACTCAAGTCAGTCTGTTTTCCTGCATGCCTTAGCTATTGAGTCTTGTCAGAGCAGATCATGCGTTTAGCTGCTTAAAACCCTTTTTGTCTAACGCCAAGTCAGTTAATGGTTTTTAGCAACCGCTCAACCAGAGCAAGTGCTAGCCATCCCTGCTTGACAATTCTCCTGGGGCCCTTGAGTTAGAGGAAGACTCAAGTAAGACCTTTGTCTGTTGATTCCAAGGCTATTAAAAAATCCTTTTCGGTGTCCTAATGATTTTGATTAAATTACAGATTTGCACATGTCTATTTTATGTTCGGTTTAAAGCCAACTGGGTATATTGTCTTGTAGGGGTCCCATAGTGGTCAGTCAATATTTTCTTCGCAGTTTTACTGCTCGTTAGTATCATACCTCTGCTGAACAATAGATTAAAAAAACTTCTCAAAGCTTTTTTACCTCAACTCTTCACAAAAAACCCAATGATAGACAGTATTTTTCCGCGTTATGTTGTCATGCGTCCCTAAGGCTTATTGAGCTGTCACAATATTCACTTTGACAACAAAAGCAGCAACTTGCTGGACGTCAATCGATGACAAAAATGTCTTTGCTGCTAGGAAAACTATGCATGAGTTAACTTCTCTTTGTTAGGCACAGGCGCCTAAACACTCTTAAAATTTCTGTATGCGTTGAGTCAATATCACTGTACTTAAAATCCAGTCCGGTATTTTCAAGCGAAATAAAAATTTTGTAGCCTAAGGTAGCCTAAGGACTGAAACAATGAACATCAATCTACCGTTATAATCCCGACTTTGATATTAATGATTTAACGCATATATTAAATCCTACTTAGGTAAGTTTGTTTTATTTCGACCTTCAAATAAAGAAAAGCAATAAAATATAAAACCAAATGAGCGTTACTTACTACTTATCATCCGATTTAGCGCAAACGCAAGAAAACTCTGTAGATTAGATTGAATAATTTGGACGGCAACACTTCTAAGAATTGTTCACAATGATATGTGGCTTACCAAAGATTAAATATAACAATATTAATGAATCAGAATCATCAGTATCAGTATCAGGGCAGATGTACACACCTGTGTGAGCGTATGCCTGCGTACGGTATCTGTGTGCGTGTGTGCTCAGGAGTCAGCGAAATGGGTAGAATTGCCTCCTCGCTGGCTGCGGGTCTAGTGTCACCAAATGATGTGCCATTGCCCGCAGCCCTCAGGTAAATTATTATTATTATTATTATTATTATTATCAGTATCAATAAAGCTACAATAACAAAAACAAATATTTGATATACATATATAATAAAAATAGATTATAATATACCAAGTGTATCATTGGTCTTGAATTTTCAGATTAGCAAAATACGCCTACACTCAACAATGCACGCATTTATTGTTTAAGCGTATGAAAAAAAATTTGGTATTACACTTTAATTGATCATGGTCTCGACAACAACTTACAGGTGAACATAGGTAAAATAGATGAAATGTGCTGGGAGGCATGCATGCTCATGTGGTTGTAGCTCAAGTGCAGGTATTTATGCAAGGTGTATGAGCTTTTAGGCACCTTTTTTGTTTGAAAGATGGAGAAGTTCAATGTCTGGCAATGTCTCCTTTGCAGATGAGACAGCCTTTGGGGCAGCGCACATTTTCTTTTCACATTGCCTGGAACGTAGGCCATGTCCCACATTGGTAGGAAGGCATCCGCCTCAGCCAGCATGTTGCTACACCAGTGCTGTGGTCGCTCGCTCGGCGCCAGTGCAATGTACTTTTCATAGAAAGTCTGCAGCATGACAGGTCCTGTCACATATACGGCCTCGTAAGCACTCCTTTTAGTCCGGGCTGCCCAGTTCTGTTCAAACCAGGATGGCCAGTGTCGCAATACGAAGTTCAGGAAGCTGTGGTTTGCTCGACTCATCATCACGGCATTCGAAATCAGTGTCAACCGGTTGAACGGGAACAGAGCATGCTCTAGGAGCTCCTGGCTCCACACGGCAGACTGGCAGGAGAAGTTGGCGGAGAGCCCGGCGCCCTGCACCTGCGATGGTCGCAGCAACAACGAAGGGTCACGCAGCAGCAGCGTATCTGTATCTACGTACAGGCCGCCAATGTGATGTAAGACGATTAGGCGTCCAATGTCGGACCTCTCCAGACCGTTGACTAATTTTCTGTAGCTCGGAGTTAGATTTGGGTAGTGTTTTGCGACAAGCTCATTTATCTGAACGTCGTCCCAGTGCATGAAGCGCCACTTGTTGAAACCGCTGTGTTCAAAACTATTATCTGCTCTAGACTGGCTTGAATAGGAACCTGCGGATTCAGTAGGAATATACTGGTAAATCAGCTTCTTTAACTCGGTATAGAGCTGCAGATAACAAAAAATCTCCCCTATCTGAATACCTATTAGCGTATCGCTGATGTTGACATTGAGCAACAGACGAAATGAGCGGACAAATGGTATGAGCTGGGAATGGATAAAACCGTTTTTGCTAGTCCAGTGCACGAGCGGAGGTATGTAGTTTATCTGTTCCAATAGTCTTCTCAACTCCGAGCATGGCATTTCGCTGCTCAAGTTGAATGGCGAAAGTTTGGTCACCATTGGAGCAAAATTCCGATTCGTTCTAGAATTGAGCTGGAGAACGTGCAGAAGCAGATAGACAAGCGACGGGAAAGCTACCGTTAGAAATAGCTTTAGATTCACGCCTGTCGATATAAAGCAAATTTATGAGAATAAATTTCCACATACTTTTTCAGGCAGTTGTACACAGTGCATGAGTATGTGGCTGCGCACGGTATGTGTGTGCGTGTCTAAGAGTCAGCGCAACGGACAGAATTGCCTCTCCCTGACTGTGGGTCTACTGTCACCACATGGTTTACCTGTAGTACTTGCAGCCGTACTTGCAGTAATACCGTAGTAAAAATATTAATCTGCTTGCTTACAAAAATGCAATAGGTTTTTTAATAGCTTGGTTTACTATTTTGAACACTGAGAATAACTCACCCTTTGGGTAGCTGCAACTTTCGATCAGTAAAGCACGGACTCTCATGCTGAGCAGAACTTGGCTATGACACTATAAGAGAGAAAAATTATCCTGGTGCGAGAATTGGGGATGGATTGGAGTTTGTGCTCTTACATGACAGAGAGCAGAGACAGATTGTTTGGCTCGGAAGCAGAGTGCTCACACCCGCAGAGGGAAATTATGCAAATATCGTACGAAGGGCGCTGGCTATCGTCGAAGGAGTTAAGTATTTCCACCAGTTTCTCGCCGGAATATTTACTATTCTATCAGACGCAGGCTGTCAAGAGTCAAGTCAAGAGTCAAGAGTATACACTGAATGGATCCAACCTCGACAACAAGTCAAACTACGAGTTACTCGTAGTTTTCATTCGAGTGGAACACAAGGAAGAGAGGGTTCTTTCAACTATTACTACCGCCGTCGGAACCAATACCTTTCGTGACGACAAGGGTGGGCTGGTACATCAATCGGATATTATAACAAAGCTTCATGACGTGACTGACGGATCTGACTCAGATCATAATCTAAAACATGTTCCGGCCAGGTTTTAGAATTTTAGTTTGTAGGTATCAGGTTTTAGAAAAAGCTACCGACACCACGGCTAATTAACTACGGAAACGGCGCAAAAACCGAGGCGGAGTTCTCGCCAACGTCGACTGTTACTGACGGTCGACTGTTACTGACGGTTTTCAGCATCGGTGGGGTGTTGCATATGCTGCATGCTATGCTGATTTAATTATAGACTTATTCTCTTCTATAAGTAGTCTATGTGCCATCGGGGCAATATGTTACTGTACACCTTGTTTGCTAGAATCTTCAATACCCTTAAAGTAAAAGGGTACCTGGCCTTCGCTTGAGCATGTGCTTCGTGCTCATGCCATTTTGGAGCTGCTCAAAATACTTCTCCAATTCATAAACCCGTATTCGTATTCTCATCTGAATAGTAGAACTACCAAGGGGGCAATCCCCCGATAATTTTTTGTGCTGCCCCAGAACGGAGCAACGCAAGCAAATAAAAAACTTAATAACATGGGCCAACTTTTGTTGCACATCTTTTGAAGCAAGAATCAAGTCGCCGGCTCTTAAGACCGTTGAGATATTCAATGGTTCTGGCCGAAAGTCTGATTTTTCCCATAAGCTCTAGTGTATTTGATACACCTCAAGGCCCTCAGCCGCTGCACCTCTCGCTCCAGAACCACCTTGGACTGCAACACCCAGTTAAACGGGTTGGCGCAGTCTAATAAGGTGGAGCTGATGTGGATCCCTGGGCATGCCGGGTTCACAGGGAATGAGATGGCGGACCAGCTTGCAAAGGCTGGAGCAGCCAGCTCCCTGATGGGCCCGGGCCCGGAATCCCCGATCCCCGCCTCTGTTGTCAACTCCAGCATCAACCGCTGGATGGAGACCCAGCATCGGAGGAGGTGGTCCAGCACCCTGAACTGTCGCCAGTCCAGGGCTGCGGTGCCAACCCCCTCTAGTAACCTGCGTAAGGCCTTACTCAGGCTAAACCGCAGAGACCTGAGAGCAGTCACCATGGCCCTTTCGGGACATGGCTGCTTCACCAGACACCGCTACCTCCAAGGCCACGTGCCTGAGGAAACGTGTCCCTTCTGCTGCTCCGGACGTGAAAACGCCGAACATTTCATCTGCCACTGCCCGGCCTTCACCCGGGCTAGGCTAAAGCATCTCGGGCCGGCACCGACTCTTGCCGAGGCCTGCTCGCCCGAGAACATCCCACAGCTCGCCCACTTCCTCCGGGATACCGGCCGAGCTGATTTCTTCCCAGCCTATGGCGAGGAAGATCGAGCGGCGGAACCGACCGACGGACCACCCTGAGCGGCACCGCCTCGCTGGAGGCCGTCTGGCTGCCAGGGGTTAGCGATATGGGCGGCACCAGCCGCCTCCTCGCTGCGTCCGTCATGGAGGCCCCCTGCCGCTAAGTCAAGTAAGTAAGTCAGGCCATTTTGGAGCTGCTCAAAATACTTCTCCAATTCATAAACCCGTATTCGTATTCTCATCTGAATAGTAGAACTACCAAGGGGGCAATCCCCCGATAATTTTTTGTGCTGCCCCAGAACGGAGCAACGCAAGCAAATAAAAAACTTAATAACATGGGCCAACTTTTGTTGCACATCTTTTGAAGCAAGAATCAAGTCGCCGGCTCTTAAGACCGTTGAGATATTCAATGGTTCTGGCCGAAAGTCTGATTTTTCCCATAAGCTCTAGTGTATTTGATACACCCTTATACACACATAAGCACTGCGCCTCCGTGTGGCCTTGCCAGGCCTTCAAAATTTAGATCAGCACGCCACCCGAATGTGCCTCCATTATCTTTATCTTCGGTGGTCACATTCCTTTATCTTAGGAGGACTGCTGAACCTTCAAGGACTACAACAGGTGGAAATAGGCCACTATGGACACCCTGACGCGAATTTCTCTAATTTAACTGCTCAAGCCAAATATTAGGCGCAGCTCAACCACAGGACACCAGCGCCTAGTCTGTCAACCAATCAGTCACCACCCAACGCTGTTAGCATTCAGGCGCAGGCAGGGAATCCCCCCCTTGGTATAAAAACAGGCGGCAAAATGGCTTGATAGTCCTACTGTTAATGTATGCTATCACGTCAATCTATTGACGTTTTATCCCAAGGTATTTCGTGTCTTATCTCAAGTTATGCTCGGTATCGTCTTGAAATCGTCTTATTTAATCACAATGAATTCATTCGGTCATATCAATACATCATGCTATCCTGCACACAGCTCATATTGTACTCGTACAGCTAATTTCGAACAACAATCATAGGCAATTCACTAAGTTTTAAGCAGCAGTAAAAATTTTCCTGCGGCAGTTTAACACCTGGCCTCACTGGGAAAAGGTGTAATTTGAATTCATGCGTCTAATTTACGCTTATCTCTGCTCTTTGTCAAAGCATTCTTATTCAAACATTCCAAAAAACACACTTACGGATATTTCTGACTGAGTCGCAGGGACTATTGATTGCAGAGATACTTTGCGCTGAAAAGTTTCAGTGTGCGGGAGGGCTTCAGATGGACATGAGGTTGAGGTAATGCTAGTATTTGTGGAAACCTATTTTCACGCCTTTCTGCAGTTTTTGCGCAGGGAGTGTTTTACAGTCAAAGCTTTGCTATCTCAGGTTGCAAGCAGAAATTTAAGTTTAAAATTTTTGTTTCCACATGGCTAAACTAAAATCTGGGATACTGCAAGGAGGGAGAACGGCAATCGCCTTAGCAACGAATAATCTTCCCGTCTCAAATCCAGGATGAAATTTTAATGTACGCCTAAACTTTTTTTGCACCCCCAACATGCGGTACAGCCATGCTGGGAAGAGAAAGGCCTGTAGGCATCATCAGGTGAGCGCATTGCAGTGCACTGAACACCTGACAACAGGCTGTGCTTCTGGGGTGGGGGATCGGGGAGAGAAGAAACAAGTACTGAGGGCATGGGTAGTGGCTCCTACTCAGAGTTCTCCAGCTTTGAGAGGACAGCGGACTCAGTCCTCCTATTGTTTCTGAGCCACATCTAAGAGCCATTACTGAGCCACTTTAAAATAACTTACGAGACTGCATTTCCTGTCCATTGTTTTAGTCAATTTAGATTAAGTGGTGCATAATCTAGGAAATAAAATTACTTCCCCGTCTGGCACCCAATTAAAACGTGATCCACAACACACCACTTAAGATGTTTCTCACTGGGTCGCTGGGACTGTTAATTGATAGCAAAGAGATACTTTGCGTTGAAAAGTTTCTGAGTCAGTTCATTGTGCGGGAGGGCATCAATAAGCGATTAGTTTTCGGTTTATCAGCTGTTCGACCTTCTAAAAACTGCTTTGGATTACCCTTAGTGTAGTAGCATGCAAACAAACATTTGACACCCTCTTGTTTGTGTAGTCTTAACATCCACCTCGCAAGATCTCATTCACTGACAGATATTTCGAATACAAGCGTGTTGGAGGAATGAAAAACAGCACATTGTTTTCACATTGACTGGCAAGGCCAACAGCTCTGACACTTCAAGGTGTCGGATGAAAAGGAATTAGAGTTATTGCTCCTGCAAAATATTGCCATTCTCCGTCCATTGTCTTTTGCGGTGCCGAGAGTTGAAGACCCACCATTGTTATAGCTACTTCTGTCACTTTTAGCCATGCGAGAAGTCGCGTGTTGGCGGTCATTATTACAGCAAAACCTGACAATGGCAGGACTAAGTGCCAGACCTAACCATTCATTGAGACTTTAAAGAGAAAAAATCTTGTTTAAAAGTTTTAGCCATCCCTAAAGCATCTTCTGATGTTTCGCCACAAGGGATTATTGATTCATTTCCACCTGCATACAATCGCTTCTCATTGCTTGAGGTTTGCCATAAATACCATCTATCAGCAGGGAATGACGAAAACCTACCAGCTTTTTTACTGACTCAAAGCAAGCATCCGACTCTAGGCATGAGATTTTCGCGTGACGCCCTGCTTATGGTATGCGTAATCGGCGAAAGTAAGTAAAAAATTGAGTTTTTTCAATTTTTTCTATTTTTAACAGAAATTAAAATCAAATCTTCCACGAGACTTCGAATGTAATAATAGCTGTTCTTGTGAGACTTCGTGTGGGATGAGGGCTGTTCTTATGATAATTCTAATGAATGAAACTCAAAAGTGGGCTAATAAACTCAGGTAGTAATGCTACATTTTTCAGTGGTTCTGTCAGTCCGAACTGAAGCCGTTCTGAGCCGCGAGTACCAATTAGTCGACGAACCGGTGGAAATTAGCGCACAGGTGAAAAGTGAAGTGATCAACGAAACGGGCATCCTATCCGAGATGGATTGCGTGACAAGATGCCAGACCCGCGGCTGCTTTGTAGCGGTGGCTCACGAGAGCTGCAGCCTGTGCCAAATCGTCATCCTGGACGAGGACTCACCGACGGCTAGCCGAATGTTCAGACTGCTTGGCACAGAGGCCCGGGCCAGGGTGTGGAAGACTGACACTATACCGTCAAATGTGAACTTCACAATGGAATTGCGTCTGGACAGTAAGACTTAAAACTCGATTGAACAGGCTTAGGCCTGTAAAAATACTTTTCAAGCATTCCTTAGATTCATGCTCAAAATTATTTCTACTCAACTAGAGTCAAAGAGGAGGGCTTGGGCACTGACACAACATTCGGTGACAAATTCTGCCCATTTCACTGACTTCTGAGCACACATGTACACAGACACCGTACGCAGGCACAAACTCACAGAGGTGTGCACACCAGTTCTGACTTTCTCATTGTCTCACTGTGCCTTGAAGTTTGACCCTCAAGGGCGTAAATTGCACGGAAGGCTCCAAAGCCTTCTCTCTGCGTCTCCAAATGAATGTGGCGTCGCCGTGGAATGGAGCTCAAGCACCTTGGTGCCAGATGCAAAACGCAAGATGCAGACCACTCACTGTCGCTCACCCCCCTAAGGACTACTTTGTAGACAACTACTAGTGGCCCGTGGCTAGAGTCAGAATCAGCTAAAAATCGGTTCATCAAATCTCCCAGACTCAATGTTGCCTCACTGGCTGCGAGCCCAACTGTCACAAAAGAAATATGATTTAGTTCCCACAGCCAGCTGAAAATAATTATGATTATACCATTGAAATGCCATCTGTCTTGCAGACACAGCCACTGGCCGAAACGGCAGCATCCAGCAACTGACAATCAACCTGACCGGCTGCTACCGCATCCAGGCCGCTGGAGCCGCAGGTGGCAGCAACGGCGGCGGCAGTGGTGGCAGAGGAGCCCTGATCGCTGGCAACTTCAGCCTGACCAAAGGAACTCAACTATCTGTAGTTGTGGGACAAGCTGGCGGCTCTCATTCAGTATCAACGCCTTACGGGAGCTATGGCTCGGGTGGCGGTGGAGGAGGTACTTTTGTGTACAGGACAGCTGATGCTTATTTGCTGATTGCTGCTGGCGGCGGTGGTGGCGCTTCATGCAGTCGAAGCAGTTTCTATTACACCAGCGTAAACGGTTTGTAATTCCTGTTTACAGCTTGTGATCGTTTTATAAGTACGCCTAGCTGGGGCTGGGCAGTGTAAATTTATGTTCCTAAGCTGGTCATAATCGAGGATTTTGCATGTAAAACGTATCCGTGTGCGCGTGTGTGCCCATGGGTCAGCGAGATAAGCAGAACTCCTCGCTACTGGCCCACAGCCACATTAAAGTATGCTCTACGCTCACAAGCGCTCACTCCAACTGTCAAAATGTACATATACCTGAGAATAGGAATATTTGGGGGGGTCGTTGGCAGAGCGGTTAACGCGTATGCCTCTCGCACCACGGTCCCTAAGTTCGATTCAGCGGCGTGGCCACATTCATTCGGGCGCAGCCGTGGAGAGATGGCTTGGGGGCTTGCCGTGCCATTTACGCACTTGAGGGCCGACCTCCAAGGCACAGTGAAAGTGTACACTTCCTGGCGATGAGAAAGACAGGCCAGATGTACACAACTGCGTGAGCGTGTGCTTGTGTACGGTATCCGTGTGCGTGTGTGCTCAGGAGTCAGCGAAATGGGCAGATGTGCCTCCTCGCTGGCTGCGGGTCCAGTGTCACAAAATGATGTGCCATTGCCCGCAGCCCTCCTGCAAGTAATAATAAAAATAATAATAAATAAGTACATTTTAATTACACAAAGAAACATCTGCCCACTAAAACCGACAGGAAAAGATGGCCAGGCCGCTGTAAACGGGACCGACTCGGGTCCAGTCACCACAACCGCTAAAATGGGCTTCGGCGGGGCAAACGGCCAACCTGGAGTCAACCAGCCTGCCAACACACCGTCTGAGGTCACTCACGGGGGCTGTGGTGCTGGCTGGCTGGGCCATAGGAATGTGACACCGAAATCTGCAGCCGATGGAGAGAATGGCTACGGATTGGTCGACAAATGGCTTGGAGGAAGAGCCGGTAGCGATGCCAGCAGCAACGGAGGATTCGGCGGCGGCGGAGGCGGAGGATTCAGCGGAGTAATTAGTTATGTGGTTATAACTCTCGGTGCTGGCGGAGCCGGAGGAGGTTTTAGCGGTGGAGGAGCTGGGGTGACCTCTGGACAGGCTGGCGGTGGTGGCGGTTCCTATTGCGGCGGCAGCAGCTGTACTGGAGTCTCCGGTGGTAGCACGTCCAGCGATCAGGGATTTGTCACTTTAAAATGGCTGATGCTTGGAACCTGCGTTTAAGTGGGATCAGGGATCGGGATCAGGGATCGGGATCAGGGATCGGGATCAGGGATCGGGATCAGGGATCAGGATCAGGGATCGGGATCAGGGATCGGGATCAGGGATCGGGATCAGGGATCGGGATCAGGGATCGGGATCAGGGATCGGGATCAGGGATCGGGATCAGGGATCGGGATCAGGGATCGGGATCAGGGATCGGGATCAGGGATCGGGATCAGGGATCGGGATCAGGGATCGGGATCAGGGATCGGGATCAGGGATCGGGATCAGGGATCGGGATCAGGGATCGGGATCAGGGATCGGGATCAGGGATCGGGATCAGGGATCGGGATCAGGGATCGGGATCAGGGATCGGGATCAGGGATCGGGATCAGGGATCGGGATCAGGGATCGGGATCAGGGATCGGGATCAGGGATCGGGATCAGGGATCGGGATCAGGGATCGGGATCAGGGATCGGGATCAGGGATCGGGATCAGGGATCGGGATCAGGGATCGGGATCAGGGATCGGGATCAGGGATCGGGATCAGGGATCGGGATCAGGGATCGGGATCAGGGATCGAGTTGTATCGTGGTGAAGGATTAGAGATGTTGATAGAGGGGCATGGATCTTGTCTTGAGAGGAAGACATCACAAATGACCCTCACGATTTAAAAAAAATGTATATCCGGCTTGTGGCTTGAAAAGTTGGGTCCTGGCAACTGCAACCTGCAACCTGCAACTGCTGGGTGCGTCCATTAATATTTGAGTAATTTACTGTTACTTGTGTGTCATCTCATATACCGTGAATTTATTTAAATTTTACCCGCTATTCGTGAAATTGTTTAACTGCAAATATACCACTTGAAAGGTCTACTTAGAGTAGAGTAGTGAGGAAAATACCAGATTTGCCCCCCATAACTTATTGTTAAAAATGTTAAAGCTGTTATTTGCTTTCTCGATTGTGATAATATTTTGTTAATTCTGAAATACATAACTGAGTCTGCAAATCGAACTGGTAATTTACCGTTTTGATTTTTTAACGATTTCGATTAAATGTTCTATCTTCTAATTGTACTCGTAATTTATGTTGGTATTATAGTATTATAGTCGTTTGCAATAGTATCAGATCACAGATACTAAATACCTGGTGCTAAAAAGCAGCTTGGTGCACAACTGCTGGATTGCTACAATTGACTGAAGCCAGCCTTCCTTGAATATCATTGTTGCCCTCTGACATCTGCCACTTCTGGGATGAAACTTCCAGCTTCGAATAAAGACTTCGGATGGTTTGAGTTGAGCCATTTGATCATCGAGTGACTCCCGACAGATTGGCTGTGTGAAGCCCTTGCCTGATCTAATGGAGTTCAGCAACTTGTTGATGCGCCTCTTCAGAGCTGATTCCGACGGCAATGGCAACTGCCACTGTCTTCTAAGAAGTCTAAAGGCTGCTGGGCTTTTGTGATGCAGCTGAATAGATGTTGCAATGTCACGCTTTGACCATCGCATTCCACGGCTGCGTATGCTTCGCAATTTGGCGGCGTTCTGTCAGGCGTTTCACTGCACTGTTGAAAGGCGTTCGCAACTTTGCCTTTGCCAGCAGGTGCTGCAGGCTCTTAATTATAATATTCTTACTGTGCAGACTTTTTTGTAAGGAAACAAAACGACTTTCTATAGGTTGCTGAAATTGCTGTGCGTCCGCTAGGTTTCATTGCGGATGGTGTTAAATCTTTCTCAATCAAATCAGGTGGTGTTAATTCCAACTCACACTGCTGCTGAGCAACTACGTCACTGTAGCCGTTCTCGGCGATGGGTAAAAGACGGGGCGGGTACATGTTGTCCGCTTCCTCATCGCTTCTGATGTAAGAAGGAGACGGACCCTCGCGAACGAGACGAGGGAGAGTCAGCTCTCTGTCCGGCACAGCGTCCCAGCGGAGACTAAAATTTGCAAGCGGAAATAATTTGCTTTGTATATAGTTTGGATGCTGCTCAAATACTCCACAGATACTAAATACGTATAATAAAGAAACAGATAGGAAATGAAATTTTTTTTGTTGATTGAGTTTGATCTTTTCGAAATCTCGCGCAAACGTGTCAAGTTTAGAACTGCCTTCAATAAGTGGCATACGGTTTGGAGAGATGTCTCTGGTTAATTTTGGAGAGAAAAAAGTCTTAGTATATAGCGCAAGTAATTTCCGCATCAACTACTGCCCGTAGAGTAGGCAACAAAAATTTTACATGGGGAAGATCGTGAGTGACATATCTAGGGTATTTAGTATCTGTGGTGCAGGTTGGATAATTCTGTTATTATAACTGCGCGAAGATCTAATGTAAAACATAAATAAGCAAAATACTGCATATAATCACCACAAGAAAAGAATAATTAATTGACTCGACCTCGAGAAAGACAAAATGATAGGGGTAAACTAAGCCAACGCTCTACGCCAGTTTCTATTGTTTGTTTATACGCCACTATAAAATAGCGCACTTCCGAATAACCCAAGTCCGACCCCCAGTTCAAACACCCCATCAATACAAAATCCGGTTAGAACCGGTCATAAATTGCACACTCGAGGAACCTAAGCGTATATTTTTAGACGAAGAATGTGAAGCACAACTTAAACTGGGTGTGTTATGTATCGAGAATTAAGTGTACATAAATCTAAGCGTACATTCGTGTGGCAGTTTACACTGCTTCAGTGTACCCTTCCCGTCCACTCCGTTCTTTTCGTCCCTACCCCACTTTTGGAATTTCCATTTAGCTCACTCGGAGAGTTCTGCAGCAGCCAAACCCCAAACTGATGCACGCCTAGACAGCGTGATCGGAGAGTCCCCAAGTCTTTCCCCAGTTCTTTCCGCTCTCCCCTCTTCCCTCTATCCCTTACCATCTCTTCCACTCCAGCCCCTCACGCTTCCGCCGCCTCCACTGTTAAAAAGGAGGGTAGAGAGAATATTTGACAAGTCACGGAGATTTCCAAATCTAAAACAGCCGGCGCTACCGCTACATAATAAAAAACTAGCTTGTAAGATTATCAATTTTCCGTGTAAGAAACAAGTTCTCTTAACCGCTTTTGACTCTAGACCAATTATTAATATCTTTATTCTTTGACCAACGTCTCTCTTCTCAGGACTCTATAAAGAAATATTGTGTTGCCACGAGCTTAACGACCGCTTGGGACTCGTTAAAAGGACAACATGGCATCCTCGGAATTGACTAGACGACCATTTCACGACTATCCAAAAAAGCAGGGCCTATACGATCCAAGCTTAGAGAAGGATGCCTGCGGCGTGGGCTTTGTCGTCCAGATTAAAGGTGTTCCGTCTAAGCAGGTGAGAAATAAGTGACTTACAATGATTGATTTGAGTTAACTTAAATTGTTAAATATTCGCGCCATTTCTAAAAACCGCATTTGTAAAATAGTTGTAGACTGTATGTAGAAATTCGTTCGCTCTGTAGCCAGCCAGACTGATTTGACCGATGTTTTTAACTCCCTTGGCCTTAAAAGTACACGTGTGGTCTGCTGGGATATAAAATGCTACGAATATTTGGAATTCTGTGGTTTCATAATAATACTAGGCTAGCAACGCTAACTGTAATCATGAAATGTACTTTTGATTATACTTCGTGCGAATGACTTTGGCCTAGAAATTCAGAACTCCTAATAATATAAGTTTTTTTAATTTCGAAGAATCCTTTTCGAAATCCCGAGTATGCTATTTGCAGTCTAAGTATCCCATTAATCTAAGGAATTTATTAGGAATAATTAAATCACAAAGAGACCCAATAGAGATCCCCAAGAACATTTTTAGAAATTTAGTCAGTGACAGAAGTAACATTAGAAATCCAAAGAATCCCATTCAATAACACACAAAGTGCCCATTAGAAATTCCAAAAGTGCCTTTTTTAATCCCAAGAATTCCATTAAAAGTCCCTATAATCCCATTAGAAATGCCAAAAATCCCATTTTTAATCCCAAGAATCAGATTAAAAATTTCAAGAATCCCACTAGAAATTCCAAGAATCCGATTAGAAATAAAAAAATTCATTGGAATTCCAAATTTCTAAATTCCTTGAATCATATTGGAAATTCCAAGAATTCGATTAGAAATTCTAAGAATCCCATTAGAAATTCTAAGAATCCCATTAGAAATTCTAAGAATCCGATTAGAAATTCTAAGAATCCCATTAGAAATTCGAAGAATCCGATTAGAAATTCTAAGAATCCGATTAGAAATTCTAAGAATCCGATTAGAAATTCCAAGAATCCGATTAGAAATTCTAAGAATCCCATTAGAAATTCTAAGAATCCCATTAGAAATTCTAAGAATCCGATTAGCAATTCTAAGAATCCCATTAGAAATTCTAAGAATCCCATTAGAAATTCTAAGAATCCCATTAGAAATTCTAAGAATCCCATTAGAAATTCCGAGAATCCCATTACAACTCTTAAAAGTCCTATTAGGAGTCTAAACAGTTCAATCTTGAGCCAACCAAAATCAGATCTAAATTTCATCTGACTCCCAGAATCCCACTTAAATCCTCATTGTGCCGCACTGCTCAGATCCTGAAGGCCGCCCGCACCATGCTGCTGCGAATGGAGCATCGAGGCGCCTGCGGCAGCGACAACAATTCCGGCGACGGCGCCGGAGTTCTAACTGGCATTCCGCACCAACTGTTTGCTGACTCCATGAGGTGAGCATAGGGTCTAAACAGTTTATTATTCAAAAGGCATAGAACTGGTGCGAACAAGTTCAACTGACATTAGTAAATGAGTTTAGTAAATGACGATGCAATAGTTTAGCACTAGATAGCCTAGAATAGCAACAGCCCCAGGTGTTTTTGTTGCCGCCGTTCCACTCTGTTTTGATAGTTGCAAATTGAACTTCTTGTCTTACTAGGGTCGTTTTAGAAGCTTAAAGTTGTTGACCACAGTTACATTTTTAACTGCCTTCTCCTGCGGAGAGGGTAATTTTTTTCTGTTATCTTGAAAGTTGTTTACTAGTAAATTAATACTTCAGTTTTTTGTAAGGCCTAGGACACTTATACATTAATGCCTATTGGTGCTACTTTCAATTTTTTTTATATTTATCCCTGATCCCGATCCCTGATCCCGATCCCTAATCCCGATCCCTAATCCCGATCCCTGATCCCGATCCCTAATCCCGATCCCTGATCCCGATCCCGATCCCTGATCCTGATCCCGATCCCTATCCCTATCCCGATCCCTGATCCCGATCCCTAATCCCGATCCCTAATCCCGATCCCTAATCCCGATCCCTGATCCCGATCCCTAATCCCGATCCCTAATCCCGATCCCTGATCCCGATCCCGATCCCTGATCCTGATCCCGATCCCTATCCCTATCCCGATCCCTGATCCCGATCCCTGATCCCGATCCCTGATCCCGATCCCTATCCCGATCCCTGATCCCGATCCCTGATCCCGATCCCTGATCCCGATCCCTGATCCAGATCCCTGATCCCGATCCCTGATCCCGATCCCTGATCCTTGATCCCGATCTCTCATTTTAATTCGCAGAATTAAATTCGCAGAATTAAATTCGCAGAATTAAATTCGCAGATTTAAACAGAGCAAGAACTCATCATCTCTGATCCTACTAATGGATAGAAATTTCCGATCCCCTGATCGTGTGGATTATCATCTCCCACCCGTTCCCCCGTACAGCAAGCAGGGCATCTCCCTGCCACAGCCGGGTCACTACGCTACTGGCATTCTGTTTCTTGAGAACGCTCTAGGCGAGCAGATTGAGCAGATGAAGAGCATGTTCGTCGCGCTTGTTTCCGAGTGCCTTTTGCGCTTCATCGGCTGGCGAGAAATCGAAAAGGACGCCTCCTATTTGGGCCAGGTAGCCCGAGCGTCTGAGCCCGTCATTCTTCAGGTTGGTGACTAACATTCGAGGATTCCAATTTATACTGTACATAAACATTTTCTTGCTAAGCTGAAAGTTTCTGCTAATTGCTAAATACTTGAAATCCAATTCTATGCAGGCCTTTGTGGCTGACGAAAACGAGGAGCAATTTCAACAAGAAGACTTTGATCGCAAGGTGAGAAAATCGATGCTGATTGTCGATACCTCAATATACAGCTCTATTTTGATTTGGGATTTGAGCTCGATAGTGACTCAGTTCAGTTCGATAGTGACTCAGTTCAGTTCGATAGTGGCTCAGTTCAGTTCGATAGTGACTCAGTTCGATAGTGACTCAGTTCGATAGTGACTCAGTTCGATAGTGACTCAGTTCGATAGTGGCTCAGTTCGATAGTGACTCAGTTCGATAGTGACTCAGTTCGATAGTGACTCAGTTCGATAGTGACTCAGTTCGATAGTGACTCAGTTCGATAGTGACTCAGTTCGATAGTGACTCAGTTCGATAGTGACTCAGTTCGATAGTGACTCAGTTCGATAGTGACTCAGTTCGATAGTGACTCAGTTCGATAGTGACTCAGTTCGATAGTGACTCAGTTCGATAGTGACTCAGTTCGATAGTGACTCAGTTCGATAGTGACTCAGTTCGATAGTGACTCAGTTCGATAGTGACTCAGTTCGATAGTGACTCAGTTCGATAGTGACTCAGTTCGATAGTGACTCAGTTCGATAGTGACTCAGTTCGATAGTGACTCAGTTCAGTTCGATAGTGACTCAGTTCGATAGTGACTCAGTTCGATAGTGACTCAGTTCGATAGTGACTCAGTTCAGTTCGATAGTGACTCAGTTCGATAGTGACTCAGTTCGATAGTGACTCAGTTCGATAGTGACTCAGTTCGATAGTGACTCAGTTCGATAGTGACTCAGTTCGATAGTGACTCAGTTCGATAGTGACTCAGTTCGATAGTGACTCAGTTCGATAGTGACTCAGTTCATTTCGATGAGCCCAATGCCATCACGCACAGGTGTACATGCTTCGCAAGTCCTCAAACTCGAAGATTCGGGCTGCGGGCCATCGGTTCTACGTGTGCAGCCTGTCCTCCAAGACCATTGTTTACAAGGGCCAGTTCACCACGAAGCAGTTGTGGCAGTACTACAAAGACCTGCAGAGTCCAGACTACTCAACTCATGTGGCTCTGGTGCACAGTCGGTTCTCAACTAACACCTTCCCCAGCTGGGAGCGTGCTCATCCGCATCGAATGTTGGCCCACAATGGCGAGATCAACACCTTGCGCGGCAATGTCAACTATATGCGCTCTCGCGAAGGTGTCATGACATCGAAGCACTACGGCGAGAAGTTGCCAAATTTGTATCCGGTCATCGAGCCCGAGATGTCCGACTCGGGCGCTCTGGACAATGTCCTGGAGTTTCTATACAACGCCGGAGGTCGTTCTATTCCTGAAGCTGTTTGCAATCTGATACCTGAGGCCTGGCAGAATGACAACATGATGGACGCCAAGAAGAAGGCCTACTATCGATGGTCGGCCTACAGCCTGGAGTCCTGGGATGGGCCTGGTGAGATTAAGGATTTTCTTCTTGTTATCTCAGGGTTTTATCTCAGCGTGAGATTTCCCTCTTATTATCTCAGGGGTGAGATTTCCCTCTTGGCATCTCAGGGGTGAGATTACCCTCTTGGCATCTCAGGGGTGAGATTTCCCGCTTAAATCTCAAGGGTGAGATTTCCCTCTTATTATCTCAGTGGTGAGATTTCCCGCTTATTATCTCAGGGGTGAGATTTCCCTCTTGGCATCTCAGGGGTGAGATTTCCCGCTTAAATCTCAAGGGTGAGATTTCCCTCTTATTATCTCAGTGGTGAGATTTCCCGCTTATTATCTCAGGGGTGAGATTTCCCTCTTGGCATCTCAGGGGTGAGATTTCCCTCTTGGCATCTCAGGGGTGAGATTTCCCGCTTATTATCACAGGGGTGAGATTTCCCTCTTATTATCTCAGGGGTGAGATTTCCCTCTTGGCATCTCAGGGGTGAGATTTCCCTCTTGGCATCTCAGGGGTGAGATTTCCCTCTTGGCATCTCAGAGGTGAGATTTCCCGCTTATATCTCAGGGGTGAGATTTCCCGCTTATTATCACAGGAGTGAGATTTCCCTCTTATTATCTCAGGGGTGAGATTTCCCTCTTGTCATCTCAGGGGTGAGATTTCCCTCTCGTAAATCCAGAGTGAAATTCCCATTCGCACAGAGTTCCCTATAGTGTGTTCTCTGTCATTAAACGTTCAGTGACGACCTTAATTAAACCCAAGCCTAAAAGCTTTTCTTGCCCGCTTCACTTACTTTGGTTCCAGTCCGGTGAATAATAACTAACTGTCAGCCTGTAGAAATTAGTTTTTATGGGGGTACATTGTGAGCTTTGTACTTTTGTACTTTGAAAGCGTTAAATAGATTGAAGAGGCCACTATAACAGGCACGGTTTTTTATCAAGTTACAATGCCGTGCGGACAATTTCTAATAGTGTTTTTGCCTAATTTTAGAGTCGATTTGGCTGGGTTGTCAGTTTATAAGATTCACTAAATCCTCTCTTGACTTACTGCTAGTGGCTCGACTGTCCTAGCAGGCTTAAATTTCTTTTAGCTTTTAGCATCTTCAGTGAAATAAGGCTTCTTACTTCACTCTTGTTGGTACAGGAATTAACTTTTTCTACCTCCTTAAAGTCTAGCTCTACTTCTTCCTCTGCGCAGTCCAGATTTCATTATTCCTCATACTCTCCCTTCTCTCCCACTACCCAATCTTCTCTCTACCCTATCATCCTCTATCCCACCTTCTCTCTACCCCATCATCCTCTATCCCACCTCTCTACCCCATCATCCTCTATCCCACCTTCCCTCTACCCCATCATCCTCTATCCCACCTTCCCTCTACCCCATCATCCTCTATCCCACTTTCTCTCTACCCCGTCATCCTCTACCCCACTTTCTCTCTACCCCACTTTCTCTCTACTCCACTTTCTCTCTACCCCATCTTCCTCTACCCCAGCTTCTCTCTACCCTCTAACTCTTCCTCTCTTTCTCTCCCCACCAATCTCTTCCTTTCACATGTCTTTTGTGTTCTCTTTTTTTCACATCAATTTCCTTTATTAAATTTTCTATCCTATTACGAGTATTAATATTTTTCATTGCTTCTAGCTGTAGCCCTCTTTACAATATTACTTGTTTGGGTAAGGCAAAACTATTCAGTTAGTTTTAAAGACCTTGTTGAGAGTTGACACCTAAGTAGTCCTAAATCTTCCTCTTTTATTTTATCCTAGCTGGACAAGTTGAAAATGATTTCCATCGAACATTTTTAATCCCAAAGTATTTTAGTTTCATCTCCGCCCAAATCTCATCTTGTATTCCCCAGGGCACGACAAATGATTATTGAATATTGAAAAAAAACACCAAAACCATCTGACAGATCTGCAGGCCGGCAATGTCCCATTAATATCCCAGTTATCCTTGCTCATCGGTGCATATCCCTAATTCCTTAAGCCGGCTAGTAATGCTATCCTCCATTCGAAATCAAATTTTCTGTCTCTCTCTAACTCTCTTTATCTCTCTGCCACTCAAAATCATCAAATTATCTTCAAGGAATGCACTTTTTATTTGTCACGAATATTCTAGGCGGTTAGTGCAAATAAAATATACTTTGGTGATCAATTTAATTAGTGAATTAGGGAAATGAATTTATGAAACGAGCAGCTATAAACTTTATTTTGTATATGCAATTTGTGTGAGCTAAGATTTCCTTGCCGAATACATTTTTTCATTATCTCACACGCAAGATTGTGGGACTGTGTTCTCATGGGTGAGACTGTGAGATTGTGTTCTCACGGGTGAGACTGTGAGATTGTGTTCTCATGGGTGAGATTGTGGGATTGTGTTCTCATGGGTGAGATTGTGAGATTGAGTTCTCACGGGTGAGATTGTGGGATTGTGTTCTCATGGGTGAGACTGTGAGATTGTGTTCTCATGGGTGAGACTGTGAGATTGTGTTCTCATGGGTAAGACTGAGATTGTGTTCTCATGGGTGAGATTGTGGGATTGTGTTCTCATGGGTGAGACTGTGAGATTGTGTTCTAATGGGTGAGACTGTGAGATTGTGTTCTCATGGGTGAGATTGTGGGATTGTGTTCTCATGGGTGAGATTGTGGGATTGTGTTCTCATGGGTGAGATTGTGGGATTGTGTTCTCATGGGTGAGATTGTAGGATTGTGTTCTCATGGGTGAGATTGTAGGATCGTGTCCTCATGGGTGAGACTGTGAGATTGTGTTCTCATGGGTGAGACTGTGAGATTGTGTTCTCATGGGTGAGACTGTGAGACTGTGTTCTCATGGGTGAGTCTGTGTTCTCATGGGTGAGACTGTGTTCTCATGGGTGAGACTGTGTTCTCATGGGTGAGACTGTGTTTTCATGGGTGAGATTTTGGAATTGTGTTCTCATGGGTGAGACTGTGTTCTCACGGGTGAGACTGTGTTCTCACGGGTGAGACTGTGTTCTCATGGGTGAGATTTTGGAATTGTGTTCTCATGGGTGAGACTGTAGGATTGTGTTCTCACGGGTGAGACTGTGGGATTGTGTTCTCACGGGGGAGATTTCGAGATTGAATTCTTTAGGGATGATATTTTCGAATAATTCCGTTTTTTAGACTCAGTTCATTATTTCGTAGCCCGGGGCTTTTCAAGTACTGGGATGGAAAATCAATTGAGAAAATAATAGGATTTTATAATCCAGCAAATTGATTCACACTGCCAATGCACACCAATCATCTCCAACCAATCCAACTGCAGCTCTTGTGACCTTCTCTGACGGCCGCTACACCGGAGCAGTGCTGGATCGGAACGGACTGCGGCCGGCCCGCTACTACATTACCGACGACGACGTTATGTACATGAGCAGCGAAGTTGGAGTCGCTGATGTACTGGACGAAACTGTACTTAAAAAGGTGCGACAAACACACTGGAATCAGAAATTGACATGAGAATCTCAGTATTGTTATGTGAGAATCTCTGGATTAATATATGGGAACCTCAGGATTGATATTTGAGAAACTTAGGATTGATTTGAGATCATCTCTGGATTGATACGAGCGCGTATTATGAGAATCTCAGAATTGATACGAAATAATCTCAGGATTGATGTGAGATAATCAAAGGATTGATGTGAGATAATCTCAAGATTGATGTGAGACAATCAATGGATTGATGTGAGATAATCTCAAGATTGATGTGAGATAATCAAAGGATTGATGTGAGATAATCTTAAGATTGATGTGAGATAATCAAAGGATTGATGTGAGATAATCAAAGGATTGATGTGAGATATTCAAAGGATTGATGTGAGATAATCTCAGGATCGATGTGAGATAATCTCAGGATCGATGTGAGATAATATCAGGATTGATGTGAGATAATCTCAAGATTGATGTGAGACAATCAATGGATTGATGTGAGACAATCAATGGATTGATGTGAGATAATCTCAAGATTGATGTGAGACAATCAATGGATTGATGTGAGACAATCAATGGATTGATGTGAGATAATCTCAAGATTGATGTGAGACAATCAATGGATTGATGTGAGACAATCAAAGGATTGATGTGAGATAATCTCAAGATTGATGTGAGACAATCAATGGATTGATGTGAGACAATCAATGGATTGATGTGAGATAATCTCAAGATTGATGTGAGATAATCAAAGGATTGATGTGAGATAATCAAAGGATTGATGTGAGATAATCTCAGGATCGATGTGAGATAATCTCAGGATCGATGTGAGATAATATCAGGATTGATGTGAGATAATCTCAAGATTGATGTGAGACAATCAATGGATTGATGTGAGATAATCAAAGGATTGATGTGAGATAATCTCAAGATTGATGTGAGATAATCAAAGGATTGATGTGAGATAATCAAAGGATTGATGTGAGATAATCTCAAGATTGATGTGAGATAATCAAAGGATTGATGTGAGATAATCTCAAGATTGATGTGAGACAATCAATGGATTGATGTGAGATAATCAAAGGATTGATTTGAGATAATATCAGGATTGATGTGAAATTATCTCAGAATTAATATATCAGGATCTCATTATTGATTTACTATGATTCACCATATACTCTTGGGATTGGAATCAGAATTTTAGTGTTAATCAGTGTTAATCCTTTCAGCAATGATCTGATCTTCCCATATAATCAATATTCTCAAATCGCTATTCTAGGGCCGGCTTAGACCAGGCGGTCTGCTACTCGTTGACACCAAGCGTCAGCGAGTTATTGACGACTCCGATTTGAAATCTGAGCTAGCCAGCCTGCGCCCAATCAACGATTGGATAGCTGAGCAGGCCGTTAGCATGGACGAATTGCGCAAGGCTCACAAAAAACTCACCGTCTACCCCAGGGATAGCTCATTGTACATCGACGACCGACGCCTGCCATTGTTCGGCTTCACCAACGAGACCACCTTGATGCTGCTCATTCCTATGATTAGCACTGAGAAGGAAACACTGGGATCCATGGGCAATGATGCTCCACTAGCTTGTCTGTCCAGCTACAACCCGTTGCTGTTTGAGTACTTCAAGCAGCTGTTCGCACAGGTTAGCGCACAATGTACCTGCTGGTGATTGAGCATAGACTCAGTTGGTGACTGAGCACGTACTCAGTTGGTGACTGAGCATGTACTCAGTTGGTGACTGAGCATGGACTCAGTTGGTGACTGAGCATGGACTCAGTTGGTGACTGAGCATGTACTCAGTTGGTGGCTGAGCATGTACTCAGTTGGTGACTGAGCATGGACTCAGTTGGTGACTGAGCATGTACTCAGTTGGTGACTGAGCATGGACTCAGTTGGTGACTGAGCATGGACTCAGTTGGTGACTGAGCATGGACTCAGTTGGTGACTGAGAATGTACTCAGTTGGTGACTGAGCGTGTACTCAGTTGGTGTCAGATCTAACAGACGCGCTGTCCCCACCAATCAGGTGACAAACCCACCTATCGATCCGTTTCGCGAGAGTGTGGTCATGACCCTGGAGTGTCCCATTGGTCCGGAGGCAAACATTCTGGAGCCATCGGCCAAGCAGTGCCACCGATTGTGGCTTCGCCATCCGATCATGTCGCTGCAAGACATGGAAGTTCTGCGCAGCATGAATCACCGCGATATGCGCACAAAGACTCTAGACATGTGCTATCCCCAGACAAAGGATCTGAACGCTTTGGAGGCCCGGATAAATCAACTGTGCGAAGAAGCAGAGAAGGCCATTGTGCGCGAAGGCTATAGTTTCGTGTTGCTAAGCGATCGCAAAGCCGGTCAGGACTACATTCCAGTGCCCAGCTTAGCCGCTGTCGGTGCAGTTCACCAGTACCTGGTTGAGAATAAGCTGCGGCTGAGGTGCGGCATCCTACTGGAATCCGCCGAACCTAGGGAGGTGCACCACCTGTGCACCCTGCTGGGATTCGGGGCCGATGCCATCTGCCCCTACCTGGTGTGAGTGCTTACTCTGCTTTTGGATTCAGGGCTAAGTGTATCCAGTCTGCTGGAGATGCATTTTTGGATATAAAAATATGAAAAAAAATTGCAGGAGGGCAATGGCCAGCGAGAAGGCAATACTGCCCATTTAGCTGACTCCTGAGCACACGCTCACACAGGTGTGTACATCTGCCCTAACTTTCTCATCGTCAGGCAGTGTACACTCGCACTGTGCCTTGGAGGTTGGCCCTCAAGGGCGTAAATTGCACGACAAGCCCCAAGCCTTCTCTCCGCGGCTGCGACCCAAATGAATGTGGCCTCGCCGCGGAATCGAGCTCAGGGACCTTGGCGCGAGAGGCAATTGCGATAGACCGCCCTGCCACTCACCCCCTTCTCTGTTTCTATAGGAACTGATCAATTCTCAAAGCTTTTTTTAATTAAGACTGTGTCGAAATCTAATTGTTTTAGACTGTAGATCTGATAGGAATTGGAAATTAAGAATCTGTCTTGTCTTGTTGGTGATTTATTGAGTTGCCGTAAGTAGGTTCTCAAACACTTGAGCTGTTTTACAGCCTTCTACTAGTATATACGTGCTTTTCATCGAACTGAATCTGATTACATATAAGTTGCATTTTTTTAGTTTATTGTGGTGGGAGAATAGTGGAGATTTCAGCCATCAGATAATTCATGAAAGGGAGATTTCAGGGTGAGAGAATCAGGTAGATTTGAGGGATGACAGAATCAGGGAGATTTCAGGATGAGAGAATCAGGGAGATTTCAGGGATGGGAGAATCAGGGAGATTTCAGGGATGGGAGAATCAGGGAGATTTCAGGATAGGAGAATCAGGGAGATTTCATGATGGGAGAATCAGGGAGATTTCAGGATGGGAGAATCAGGGAGATTTCAGGATGGGAGAATCAGGGAGATTTCAGGGATGGGAGAATCAGGGAGATTTCAGGGATGGGAGAATCAGGGAGATTTCAGGGATGGGAGAATCAGGGAAATTTCAGGATGGGAGAATCAGGGAGATTTCAGGATGGGAGAATCAGGGAGATTTCAGGATGGGAGAATCAGTGAGATTTCAGGATGGGAGAATCAGGGAGATTTCAGGAACGGAGAATCAGGGAGATTTCATGATGGGAGAATCAGGGAGATTTCATGATGGGAGAATCAGAGAGATTTCAGGATGGGAGAATAATGGGAGAATGAGAGAATAAGCAAGATTTCGGCGGTGTAGGATTGGGAGATTTCAAGGAGGGGAGAAGCCCTAAGGAAAATTTTAGGGCTGGGACAATTGGAGAGACGGCAGGAATGAGAGAATTGGGGAGATCTCAGGATGGGAGAATCGGGGAGCTTTTTATGCATGACTTTCCAGGAGAATGTGAATAATTATCCCTTGACCCCAAATGGAATGAAACAATGCCGCAGATACGAGACGATTTCGAAGATTCGTGATGAGCGTCGGCACGATGTGCTGAAGAACATGACGGACGATGAGATCTACAAGAGCTACGCCTCGGCTACTAAGCGCGGCATCTTCAAAGTGATGGCCAAGATGGGCATCTCCAGCCTGCACAGTTACAAAGGCGCCCAGATATTTGAGGCTGTCGGTCTTGGCGAGGATGTCATGTCGAAGTGTTTCACCGGCACCGCGTCCCGCGTAGGCGGAGTGACATTCCGGCATTTGGCAGCCGAGTCTCTGGCTAGGTTTGAGTACGCCTATTCAGAACGCGAGGGCGACAATAATCTGGTTAATAATCCGGGCTATTATCACTGGCGCAGCGGCGGAGAGAGTCACGTCAACGAGCCGAACTCGGTGGCCAGCCTGCAGGAGGCGGCCCGACTCAACAGTCCGGACGCTTATAAAAAGTTTGCCGAGCAGTCCGACCTGGCCTCGGGCAGGTGCACCCTGCGTGGCCAACTCGAGTTCGTTGTTGACCCTGCTCACTCCATCGATCTGGACCAGGTGAGAGAAAGGACTGGCTGGGTAGAGTCAAAGGTAGGTCGAGTAGAGTAAAAGGTATGTCAGGTAGAGTGAAAGGTAGGTCGGTTAGAGAGAAAGGTATGTCAGATAGAGTGTGAAAGTTGGTCGGGTAGACAGAAAGGTAGGTCGAATAGAGTGAAATGTAGGCAGGGTAGAATGAAGGGCAGGTAGGGTAGAATGAAGGGTAGGCAGGGTATAGTGAAGGGTAGGCAAGCTAGACAGACCTACAACGCACCGGCATCCGTAGGTGGAGCCAGCAGCTAACATTGTTCGCCGCTTTGTGACGGGCGCCATGAGCTTCGGCAGCATCAGCTACGAGACGCACACGACCTTGGCCATCGCTATGAACAAACTCGGTGGCAAGTCTAACACTGGCGAAGGCGGAGAGCTCGCGCAGCGATACCTGAACCCGGAGACTCGGTCGGCTATTAAGCAGGTGGCCTCAGGTAGATTCGGCGTCAACAGCGCCTACCTCACCAACGCGGACGAAATCCAGATCAAGATGGCCCAAGGCGCCAAGCCAGGCGAGGGCGGTGAACTGCCGGGTTACAAGGTAGGTGCAGTTGGACCTAGTTCTCTTGGCACTTGGTCACTCCGACCCAATGTCACTCCGACCCAATGTCACTCCGACCCAATGTCACTCAGACCCAATGTCACTCAGACCCAATGTCACTCAGACCCAATGTCACTCAGACCCAATGTCACTCAGACCCAATGTCACTCAGACCCAATGTCACTCAGACCCAATGTCACTCAGACCCAATGTCACTCAGACCCAATGTCACTTCCACCCAATTTCACTTCCACCCAATGTCACTCAGACCTTATGTCACTCCGACTCAATGTCACTCCGACCCAATGTCATTCCGACCCCATTCCCACAATCCTCCTCGCCCAGGTGACAGACGAAATCGCCGCCTGTCGCTCATCGATACCCGGCGTCGGCCTCATCAGCCCGCCGCCTCATCACGATATCTACTCCATCGAAGACCTGGCCCAGCTAATCTACGATTTGAAGTCCGCCAATCCTTTGGCTCGGATTAGCGTCAAACTCGTGTCTGAGATCGGCGTCGGCGTTGTCGCCTCCGGCGTTGTCAAAGGCAAAGCCGAGCACATCACCATCTCCGGTCACGACGGTGGCACAGGGGCTTCCAGTTGGACTGGCATTAAGCATGCTGGCCTGCCCTGGGAGCTGGGACTGGCAGAGACCCATCAGACTCTGGTGCTCAACGATCTGCGGTCCAGGGTTGTGCTGCAGGTATGCGCTATTGATCTGGACATTGCAGATCGCATTGATGGGCTGGATAATCTCATGGGAGATCTTAATTGGATAATCTCATGGAAGATCTTTCAGTGGATAATCTCATGGGAGATCTTAAGTGGATAATCTCATGGGAGATCTTAATTAGATAATTTCATGGGAGATCTTAATTAGATAATCTCATGGGAGATCTTAATTAGATAATCTCATGGGAGATCTTAATTAGATAATCTCATGGGAGATCTTAATTAGTTAATCTCATGGGTGATCTTAAGTGGATAATCACATTGGAGATCTTAAGTGGATAATCTCATGGGAGATCTTAAGTGGATAATCTCATAGGAGATCTTAAGTGGATAATCACATTGGAGATCTTAAGTGGATAATCTCGTGGGAGATCTTAAGTGGATAATCTCATGGGATATCTTAAGTGGATAATCTCGTGGGAGATCTTAAGTGGATAATCTCGTGGGAGATCTTAAGTGGATAATCTCATGGGAGATCTTAAGTGGATAATCTCATGGGATATCTTAAGTGGATAATCTCATGGGAGATCTTAAGTGGATAATCTCGTGGGAGATCTTAAGTGGATAATCTCGTGGGAGATCTTAAGTGGATAATCTCATGGGATATCTTAAGTGGATAATCACATTGGAGATCTTAAGTGGATAATCTCGTGGAAGATCTTAAGTGAATAATCTCATGGGAGATCTTAATTGGATAATCTCATAGTAGATCTCAGATGGAATCTCACAGTAGATCTCTGATGGAATCTCATAGTAGATCTCAAATAGAATATCAGAGTAGATCTTAGATGGAATCTCACAGTAGATCTCAGATGGAATCTCATAGTAGATATCAGATGGAATCTCACAGTGGATCTCAGATGGAATCTCATAGGAAACACACTAATATAATCTTCCGTTTTCAACACCATCCGTCAACAGGCCGACGGTCAGATTCGCACCGGTCGGGATGTCGTTATGGCCAGCTTGCTAGGCGCCGACGAGTTCGGCTTCTCAACCGCGCCGCTCATTGTGCTCGGCTGCACCCTGATGCGCAAGTGTCACCTGAACACCTGCCCAGTCGGCATCGCTACTCAGGATCCGATTTTGAGAAAGAAATTCGCAGGCCAACCGGAACACGTCATCAACTACATGTTCATGCTTGCCGAGGAGGTCAGGGGCTACATGGCCAAGCTGGGATTTCGCTCTATGAAGGAGATGACTGGCCGGGTCGATCGGCTCAAGCCGAAGGATCGGGCGCCGAATAGGAAGCCTTCGCTGCTCACCTTTGACAGCATTCTGTACAATCCGTTGACTGCCAGGCCGGATGTGGTGGCTCAGGGCGGCTGCGTGGCTCACGACTTCCGGATGGAAGATCGCGTGGACAAAAAGGTTTGTGAGAGTGAGAGAGTGAGGCAGAGATTGAGAGAGTGAGGCTGAGATTGAGAGAGTGAGGCTGAGATTGAGAGAGTGAGGCTGAGATTGAGAGAGTGAGGCTGAGATTGAGAGAGTGAGGCAGAGATTGAGAGAGTGAGGCTGAGATTGAGAGAGTGAGGCTGAGATTGAGAGAGTGAGGCAGAGATTGAGAGAGTGAGGCTGAGATTGAGAGAGTGAGGCTGAGATTGAGAGAGTGAGGCTGAGATTGAGAGAGTAAGGCTGAGATTGAGAGGGTGATGGTGAGATTGAGAGAGTGAGGCTGAGATTGAGAGAGTGAGGCTGAGATTGAGAGAGTGAGGCTGAGATTGAGAGAGTAAGGCTGAGATTGAGAGGGTGATGCTGAGATTGAGAGAGTGAGGCTGAGATTGATTTTGTGAGACTGTCAGATAGAGTAAGATTGAGATTTTGAGAGAGAGAGCGAGAGTGAGAAATTGAGATTAACAGAATCAAAAGTTGAGAGTGAAAGCATCAGAGAATGTGTGATGTTGAGTGACGGGTCGATAATGAAAGTGAGGGGTGAGAGTAGATTTGAGTTGAGTTGAGTAGGGTTGAAATAAGTGTGTGAGATAACAGCAATAAGGCTGCCAAGTGAGAGCGGACTCGTGGGGATGAGGGAAGGAGACTTAATGTGCATAAGTTCAGCGATGCAAGAGCTAGGTATGAGAATTAAAGCTCAGACGTGCAACGCCTTCTCTTCCAATCCAGCTCATCGAACATTTTCGCGACGTGATAGACGGCCGCAGTCCGTCAGCCAGCTTGTCGCTGAGCATCGCCAACAAAGACCGCGCGTTCGGCTCAACACTGAGCAACGAAATCTCGAAGAAGCACAGCGAGGCCGGTCTGCCGGACGGCTCCATCACTCTGAAGCTGACCGGGCATGCCGGCCAGAGCTTCTGCGCCTTCCTGGCCAACGGCGTCAGCGTTCGTCTCGAGGGCGACGCCTGCGACTACGTCGCCAAAGGCCTTTCTGGCGGCCGGGTGGTTGTCGTGCCGCCGGCCTCAGTTCATCCGCAGTTCGCCAGCGAGGACAATATCATCGTTGGCAACGTCTGCCTGTACGGCGCAGTCAAAGGCATCGCAATGTTCCGCGGTCAGGCTGCCGAGAGGTTCTGCGTGCGCAACTCTGGCGCTCTGGCCGTGTGCGAAGGCTGCGGAGATCACGGCTGCGAGTACATGACTGGCGGCACCACCGTCATCCTGGGACCCACTGGCCGCAACTTCGCTGCCGGCATGAGCGGCGGCATCGCGTACATCTACGATGTCAACAAGAACTTCCAGCAGTTCTGCAACAAGACCTCTGTGGACATCCTGCCAGTCCGGGATCCGGACGATGTCAGCTTCCTCCGCGGGGTGCTTGGCGAGTTTGTCTCGGAGACCGGCTCCCAACGGGCCCAGAAAATCCTGGACAACTTCGATGAGACAGTTGCCGGCTGCTTCCTGAAGGTGTTCCCGCACGAGTACCAGCGGGTGCTCAAGGAGGCTGCCACCAGTGCCAACGCCAAGATTGAGGCCGCCAGCCACCTCAGCCTTCAGCGACAGAGCACAATGTCGATGGCGGCCAAGAAGCCGCTGAGCCAGATGGTTGAGAACATGGACATGGACTTCATCGGCGACATCGACGACGAGGAGAATGAATTGGAGGACGAGCTGGTGAAGACAACTGGTGCGTCTGACCTAATGCACTTGTCTTGAATGTTGAACTTTCAACAAAAATATCTAGCCTTGATATCTAACACCTAAGTATCTAACCTAATTTATAACACCTAAATATCAAACTTGAATGTCTAGCACCTGAATATCTAACCTCTGTGTCTAACACCTCAATATCTAACATCGATATCTAAAACCTCAATATCTAACCTCGATGTCTAACACCTCAATATCTAACCTCGATGTCTAACACACACCAACAGTTGCCGAATCGCGCCAGAAGGGCAAGCTGCAGCAGCCGCAGCCGCAGCCGCCGCCCTCTGCCAACGCTTCGAATGTGAACAGCGCCACTAGCACTTCGACCAGCGCTACCCAAGCAACCAACGCCTCCACCGTGTCGGACATTGAAGACATCATCCAGCAGGACGGGTCCAAGCCTCTGAAACTGGCCAAGCTTGACAAAGTGCGCGGCTTTGTGAAATACCCGCGAGCCAAGTACCAGTACAGGGAGGTGAAGTCTCGCGCTGACAATTGGGACGAGATTTTCAATCACGCCGATGTTCAACGCGGCCTCCGGCTGCAGTCAGCTCGATGCATGGACTGCGGCATTCCCTTTTGCCAGTCCAATCACGGCTGCCCCCTGGGCAACATTATTCCCCGCTTCAACGATCTGGTGTTCAGGCATCAGTGGCGCATGGCACTCGACACCCTGCTGCAGACTAACAATTTCCCAGGTTGGTTCCCTTCCGCTTCTCACTGACTACGTCTCATTAACTGCTTCTCTCTGTCTACTTCTCACTGGCTACTTCTCACTGACTACTTCTCTCTGTCTACTTCTCACTGGCTACTTCTCACTGACTACTTCTCTCTGTCTACTTCTCACTGGCTACTTCTCACTGACTACTTCTCACTGGCTACTTCTCACTGGCTACTTCTCACTGACTACTTCTCACTGACTACTTCTCTCTGTCTAATTCCCACTGATTGCGTCTCATTTTCTACTTTCTATTGACTACTTCCCACAGACTACTTATCACTGACTACTTCTCTCTGTCTACTTCACACTGACTACTTCTCACTGACTACTCCTCTCTGTCTACTTCTTACTGACTACTTCACACTGACTGCTTCTCACTGTCTACTTCTCACTGTCTACTTCTCACTGTCCACTTTCCCCCGTTTACTATTTAGTTATACTTCTGATTGCTAATTGCTAGTGCGGACACGGGAAATAACAGAAGGTAGAATGTCAGCGTACACCAAATCTGTCTAATCTCTCTAATTTTAGGCATCCGTGTTGTCTAGTTTATCTTCATAATCCCTATAGGTCTGCAAAGCCAGTCAGGCAGGTGTGTGTGAACTGTGAGCAGCTAAATGAGTACAAACAGCTATTGATGAAAGCCTACGTATTATGCTAGAAAAATAGCTTTCTTCCTCAACTTCCTGTAATGTTTGTAGGAACGCTAATCCGTTGGGATTACATCTCTCGTTGCTTCCATCCTTAATCCATCCATCCTTCCTATACTCTTTTCCTTTTTCCTTGACGGTTGTTTGTCCTTAATCTGAGTTGTATCTTGTCCGATCCGGTCATATGATCTCTATAGAATGCTGCAATGTTAAAAGAGTTCTACAATACCAAACCCCGCTGGCTATTCATGCTTCATTTGGTTTAATTATAGATCCGATGTTGCAGGCCAGATGATATGTTACATGCTCTCATGTTCCAGTGCAAGTGTGTGCTTTTAGCATCTGTGTACACACCTGTGTGAGTGCGTGCCTATGTGCAATGTCCGTAGAAAAAAAATTGCATTCTCGCCAGCATTCTCGTCATTCCGTTCTCTTATCGTATACAAAAAGTGCACAAAAATTCTCACCACTCTACTTACTTATTTCATGAGTAGGCAAGTAGAACAAATTACCAGAAAAAATTGATTAATTTGTTAAAAACGGCGCTCATTTCCAGAATTCACCGGTCGCGTCTGCCCGGCGCCCTGCGAAGCTGCCTGCTGCCTCGGCATCAACGCTCCGCCCGTCACCATCAAGAACATAGAGAACACCATCATTGAGCACGCATTCGCGCACGGCTGGATTGCTCCGGAGATTCCGCCGGCTCGCACCGGCCGACGCATCGCCATCGTCGGCAGCGGACCGTCAGGCCTGGCCTGCGCCGCCCAGCTCAACAAGGCCGGCCACCTCGTGACCATATTCGAGCGCAACGTGTCTCCCGGCGGCCTGCTGCGCTACGGCATTCCCAGCATGAAGCTGTCGAAGACGGTGGTCGAGCGCCGCATTGCCCTGATGGAGGCCAGCGGCATTGAATTCCGCTGCGGCGTCAACGTTGGCAACGGACAATCGGCCACCCAGCTGCTGCAGCAGTACGACGCTGTCTGCCTGTGCACCGGCGCCACCTGGCCGCGCGACATTCCGGTGCCGGGTAAGTTTAGATAGAATAGCCGATATGTGTGGAAATATGCAAAAAAACATTTCTAAAGTGATTCGAAAATATTTAATCTATTTGGCGAGGTCTTGTCTGATATGTATAGAAAAACTTAGAAATCAAACTTTTCCCGATTTGTTTAGAAAATCGAATAGTCTCCGATATGTATAGAAAATCGTGAAAATCGAATCTTCTCCGATATGTATAGAAAATCTAAAATCGAAATGTCACAAAGTCCTAGTTTCTCAAATAAATTAAACTCGAAGCACCTTCAGTAAGCTTCGACATCTGTAATATGAATTATTCTCCAAAGTGTATAAAAAACTCTAAAATCAGGCCTCCCCGATATGTATCAAAAAATTTCCGGAAATGCTTTTCTTTTAATATCTACAGTGAGCTATAATTCTATGGTTTTTTAATTATAAGGGAGCATTAAATAATTAACTGTTTTGAAGACATCCAGTATTAGTATCTGAAATCAGATTTTAATTTAGTATCAGAGTTTTTATTTCAAAGCGGTAGGCTACAGACTGTTTATAGTGCAGTCGCTGGAGCCCCACTGGAAGACGTTGATGGCACCGCATCGGGCAGCGTGATTTCCCGAGACAAACGGTGCACTGCCGCCCAGGCTGCCAGCGCAGGCTCCCTGACGGACGTTGCCCTCCCAGCCTTCGCCGTTCAGCACGAAGCCCTTCAACTCGAACCAGCCGTTGTCGGTGGCGCCGCAGTCCACGTCCATGTCCAGCATCCAGTAGTGCTCGCCGTAGCTATTCAACGCCTGATAGCCCGGATGCGCCCGCTGGTTGGTGGTCCAGGCTGAAGGCACTCCTGCAGCTCTCTGGCCATTGTGTGTGCCCTGAGAGGCCTGCGCGCCGTGCCAATTGAGCAGAGTGCTGCCCCGGCTCCAATCGTTATAGGGGCCGTAGTGCTGCCCGCTGCCCAGCGAGTTGATGCGGATGCCGACGGAGCAGGGGTCGCGGTCCGGATCGGAGCCGCCGCAGTTTGGCCGGCGACTGTGGTCGACGCCGCCGCGCAGGAACACGCTCTGGCCTGGCGCGGTGGATTTGCGCACCAGTACGACCGTTCGGCGCCATTCGCCGTCCGGACTATTGGTCCTCGGCGGCTGAGTTGGTCCCGTTGTCGTTGTCTGATGCGGTCCTGGTGTTGTAGTCTGTGGCGGCGGCTGTACGCCACCGGAGCCGGAGCAGGAGCCGGCGCCAGCCTTGGCTTCGACGTGGATGGCGAAGATCGGATTGTCCCAGTCGTTGATGCTGACGCTGGCTGTACCGTCGGCGTTCACCGTGACCGGATCTCCGCCGTTGCAGCCGCCGTTGCTGTTCGGACAGCCGCGAATGACGTTGCAGTAGCGGCCAGCCGGCATGCCCGTCTGGAAGGTGCCGGACCAGCTGCCCTCGTTGCTAATGGCAACGAAGCCGCGTCCGCCGCGGCTGAAGGCGACCTTGTTGCCCTCGGTGCGCTGGTTGCTGATCGAATTTGAATTTGCCACCGCCTTGCGGAAACTGGCCATGCCTGCTATGGCCTGCCAGCGGTGCTCGCAAACCCAGCCATTTCCGCAGGTCCCGTCGGCGTTGATGACGACGTCTTTGGTGCTGCCGTCGGCGTTAGCCGGCGGTCCCTGACCGTCCGTGGTGAACTCGTAGCTGCTCATGACGCGTGGGTGTCCGTAGACGTAGCCCAGGGTGACGGCTTGGGCCACTTTGTATTTGCGCGGATTCTTGTATGTGACCACGTTGCCTCCGCCTCCGTGACCGCGTTGATTGTCGTGATTGTCGACAAAGACGAAGGCGTCGTTTGACTCCACCATGCCCCAGCCTGGGTCGTACAGGCCGTTGATGCCCCAGAGACCACCGGCCACGTCATTAATCTTGATGCAGTAGCGGAATTCAGTGACCCTGCCGATGCCAATGTACTCCTGGGAGCGCACTTCGCCCACCTGAACATTTGACGGATTTCATCTAGTTAGCAATTGGTGAGATAGATGTTACACCAAATTAGGCTATCCAGTTTTTGCCAGATGTGCAGCCGACAGCACAGCCTTAACTATTGCGCAGCGCATCGGAAGGGTTCAGTCCGTGGACCGGGGGGGGACGCCACAATTACCCTCAAATGCTCCAGCTTATGTTGGTACCCATATAGCAGCTGGATGAATCGAAGTAATGCAGAGTTAAGCGCCTTGCTAAAAGACACAAATTGTTTCAGCTGAGTTGAGAATCGAACCCCCGATCTTTCGTGTTGTGAGTCCGATGCGCTAACCAGTAGGCTACAGTTCTAGAAGCACTTAGGAACACGGGGTTCCTCGGAGTACAGAAGCCAGGCTCTCTTGCTGCCTACCTGTGCCAAATCGATAACCTCGTAAAAGAAGAAAGCTTTTCTTCCGGCTGGGAACCATCGGGTATTCAGATCGCGCGTCATCTCAGCAATGGCCTTCAGATCGGCTGGCCACATGTGCTTGCCGGCGTCGATACGAAATCCGGCGACACCGATGTCGATGAGGTCGTTTAAGAAGGCGGCGATCTTCTGGCGCACGCCCGGCAGTGCCTGGTTAAGGTCCGTCAGGCCTAGTAGGCGGCAGTTTCGAACCTGAGCCACGTCGGTCCAGGAGTTGATGCAGCAGCAGGCCGGGCAGCCGCCGCAGCCATTGAAATCGGCTCGAGTGAAGGGCACGGCTGGAAAGTGCATCTCGTCGGCGTCGAAGTCGCTGCCGCCGGAGCCTTTGCCCTTGCGCCCGGTGCCGGACATGTGGTTAATGATGGCGTCGACGTAGATTCGAATGCCGACATTGTTGCAGCGTTCGACCATGTTGATGAATTCTTGGCGACTGCCGGAGCGGCTATCCAGCTTGTAGCTGACTGGCTGGTAACGCTGCCACCACGGCTGACCGTCGACTATGACGTGCTCATTGGGCGGCGAAACCTATGCCCCAGTTCGATTAGCAATGGTTTTCAAAGTTAGGTCAAAAAGGGTTTTAAGTGAAGCAGTGTCGAATGAGTTCAAAGGTAGGTCAGTGATCTACAGGTAGGTCAATGATTGTTCTACAGGTAGGTCAGTGATGGTTCTACAAGTAGGTCAGTGATGGTTCTACAAGTAGGTCAGTGATGGTTCTACAGGTAGGTTAGTGATGGTTCTACAGGTAGTTCAGTGATGGTTCTACAGATAGGTTAGTGATGGTTCTACAGGTAGGTCAGTGATGGTTCTACAGATAGGTCAGTGATGGTTCTACAGGTAGGTTAGTGATGGTTCTACAAGTAGGTCAGTGATGGTTCTACAGGTAGGTTAGTGATGGTTCTACAGATAGGTCAGTGATGGTTCTACAGGTAGGTTAGTGATGGTTCTACAGGTAGGTCAGTGATGGTTCTACAGGTAGGTCAGTGATGGTTCTACAGATAGGTCAGTGATGGTTCTACAGGTAGGTCAGTGAAGGATATACAGTGTTGTTATGCATTCGGTCCTAGATGGCACAGGCCGACACACCTGCACTCCGCAGTATCCCATTGGAGCCAGGAACCGCTCACACTCTGCTGCAATGTCGGACCATTTCCACTCGAACAGGTGCACCATAACAACGCGATTGTCTTTGCAGTTTGGATCGTGGTATGCCGACCAGGCGTGGCAGTGGGTTACTAAGGCTGCGACAGTGACGGCTAGAATCGCCGTTACTGACGCAAAGTCTCCGCGAGTCATGCTTGTTTTCTGTCTGCCTTCTATTGTGAGGCTAGATTGTTTAAGAAAAAAAGCAGAACAGCCAGCACTAATGCGGCTTTTATTTTAAACTCCAAGCTTTTGGAAGAATCCGGCTGACGATGTTCTCACACAATCGAGGTTCTCGATTGAAAAAAATAACAACTATCTTGAAGCTGTTTCCTAAGCTTATTAGTATATCACCGGTTGCTTGAAACCAGTGCGTGATTTTCTTCTGTGTTATGTTCTTGCCGAAAGAAAAAAACAAATCCAACAATGAGGGGAGTGTCACACGAATAGTCACGTTGCACATTAAGATTAGAATTGGACTTTGAATGCGTAGCAACAAAAGGGAGTGACTGGGCTGGTAAGTAAGCACTGCACCAATACTAGGCTGTTTTGTGTGCTCAAATCAATCTATCTGACATTTCCATTAATCCATCTGTCATTTCTCCGATCTATCTGACGTTTCTATCAATCCATTTGACTATTAATCCATCTGAGATTTCGATCCATCTGACATTTCTGCGATCAATCTGACATTTGTATTAATCCATCTGATATTTCTATTAATCCATCTGACTTTTCGATCTATCTGAAATTTCTGCGATCCATCTGACATTTCGATCTATCTGACATTTCTGCGATCAATCTGACATTTGTATTAATCCATCTGATATTTCTATTAATCCATCTGACTTATCGATCTATCTGAAATTTCTGCGATCCATCTGACATTTTTGCGATCCATCTGACATTTGTATTAATCCTTCAGACATTTCTATTGATCCATCTGACATTTCTGCGATCCGTCTGAAACATTTATAAATCCTTCTGAATTTTCTATTAATCATTCAGACATTTCTATTGACCCTTCTGACATTTCTGAAATTTCTACGATTCATCGGAAATTTCTTTTAATCCTTCTGACATTTATATTGTTTCATCTGACATTTCTGCGATCCATCTGAAACATCTATCAATCCTTCTGACATTTCTATTAATCATTCAGACATTTCTATCGACCCTTCTGACATTTCTATCGACCCTTCTGACATTTCTGACATTTCTACGATTCATCGGAAATTTCTTTTAATCCTTCTGACATTTATATTGTTCCATCTGACATTTCTGCGATCCATCTGAAACATCTATCCATTTTTCTGACAATTTTTATTAATCATTCAGACATTTCTACTGATTCTTTTGACATTTCTACGATTCATCTGAAATTTATATTAATCCTTCTGACATTTTTATCGTTCCATATGAAATTTCTATCGTTTCATCTGACATTTCTACGATTCATCTGAAATTTATATTAATCCTTCTGACATTTTTATCACTCTTTCTGACGTTTTTATTAATTTTTCAGAAATTTATTGTCAATTTAAATTTTCGCAATTCATTAGCCGAAAAATCTAGTTAAATCAATGGCAATAAAATCAACAAAAATTGCTGGTTTGCAGTTCTTTAGTCCGTTATTCCAATTGTTCGACCGACTCCTGCATAATTCTGTTGTTTGATGAAATGTCCTTGGCATCGAGCAGGATTCCTTGTTCGCGCTTCGTGGCCTGCCCCCGGCTAGCGTTCGGGGCGAAGGATGGCGTCAGCAGCACCATGCGTCGGCGTATTCGCCAACTGTTGCCAATCTTGCTAGCCATAGGCAGCCAGATCTGGCCATTGACGAAGGTGATGAGTGTCGACTTCGGCCTGTGCGCCTTCTCCTCCAGCAATCGGATCAGTGGCGACTTCTTGTCGCGATGAAACTCGCGCACTTCTCGCTTCAATTTGCGCAAGTTGTGTATCTTGGAGCGAATGCTTTGGTAGAGAAATGGCACCATTATCAGCAGCAGCAGAAGAAGAGTGTAGGCCAACGCGAAGGCTACGGAGGTCACTATGGGGTTATAGATGATATTGATATAATCAGGGTTCTTCGGATATTCACTAATGCAAGATAGCGGCATTTTTCGGTTCTGCGTTATTTTAGCTCACTTGTTTAAGCAGTCAGTGTTTTTTTCACTTTCACTAACAGCTTTAAGTTTGGGCATTGTCTATGGCAGAATCCAAATCAACAAGGCCTATACAACCTTAGATAATTAAATTATGAGAGTGCGGTCAATTCGTCTGATCGCCTAGTTGGAAAGGCACATATTCGGTATGAGGGGCTATACGAGACGAAAAAAACTATACTTTTTTGCGATTGAATTCGTTCAAACTGCAAAACCTTTCGTCCACTAACGCTTTCTTAATGGGAGCTAAATTTAGATTATACCATAGACAACTGTGTTCACGCAAAACGGTTCATCCAGTTTGTAAAACATTTCGTCTAAACCCTTCGTCCAAACAGCTAAAAGCTAAACGGAGCGACTTTATTTGATATCACGAGATATTGAACAAAGCAAAAACAGTGTCTCTTGTTAGAATGTTAGTTCAAAATGTCTTTGTAGTCCAAACAGCGGCCCTAGTAACCCACAGTGTGATTGGTCCATCGCTGGCACTTCTCCTGTGTAATCACGTGCAGTGCAGCTTCGACCTCTCTCTTCAAAATGTGCATCCGCCAGGCATGCAGAGTCAGGTTCGCAGCAGCAGCAGCAGCTTGCCGATTAGAGAGCTCGTGCTTAGTAGCGGGAACTAACAGTGCCCTCTTCACTGATGCCTTCAGGGAAGACCCTGCGCGCTCAGTTGGGTTGAGATACGGCGAGTACGGTGGCAATTGATAGGTGCTGTGTTGCGGTGAAAGTCCAGGGACTTGAAGGTGAGCGCGGGCCCCATCAAAGATCGCCACCCACTCAGCCTCCACCAGGACATCCAGCTCTACTAAGAAGTCTGCAAAATTTTGAGCTCGAAAACCTCCTTCCACCAGCGCATAGTGAACAAGTCCCCATTGCGTAGATATGGCCAAGCAGAGAGTCAGGTTTTGTCCGCGCTGGCCACATACCGTTCTCACCACAGGCTGGCCTCGATATGCCCATCCTTGAGTTCTCGCCGTCCACAGGTTCAGCCCGAACTCATCGAGAAAAATCTGGTTCCTGTCGTGTCCTTCGTTCATCATCCACTGTGCGTACTCACATCTCACAACTGGGTCGTTCCGATCAAACTTAATCTGCCTAGCCTGCTTCAAAGTCACCAGCTGTTTGTCAAGTGCTCGACTTATGGTTGAGACATGAGGAAGTTGACCTTCATTGCCAAGTTGCATCAGATGGTTCCGCATCATTTGTAATGTCGCGGACGGGTTTGCCTCGAGGAACTCGATGATTGACTCAATCTGCTGCTCTTGCAGTTGCTTCGGACGGTCACCTGCTGATGGAAGCTTCTCAATGCACCCGGTTTGAACGTAGGTGTCGACAATCGTTTTGGCTATCTTTCTCTTGATCCCAAGGATATCGGCCAGTTGTTTCCAATCGCGGTCTTCTTCAACAGCCAAGGCTAATCGCCTACGGTCTTCGTTTGACACTGGATGGTAGGGGCCTAGGTTCATCTTCGACTGTTTTGAATGGTTCAGAATGGAAAATATGCGTCGCTGTAGCTGTAGTGGTAGCAAAAGCGAACTGTCAATTGGGTGTTAACTATGATAGGAACAGTACACTCTGTCTCCAGTCTCGGGGACGAAATGTTTTACAGACTGGATGAACCGTTTTGCGTGAACACAGTTGTCTATGGTATGATCTAAATTTAGCTCCCATTAAGAAAGCATTTGTGGACGAAAGGTTTTGCAGTTTGAACGAATTCAATCGCAAAAAAGTATATTTAAAACCTTATTGCAGGTGCACATTGTGTTATTGAATAAGGCATGAAAGAGATGAGGCATAAGAGAGATAACACGAGTCACTTAAGATAGTTAGGCATAAGACAGGAGTGAGTTGAGACAAGGGAGATAAGACTGGAGAGGTGAGACAGGGGGAGATAAGACTGTAGAGCCAAGACGGGAGAAAGGTGAGACAGGACTGTAGAGATAAGACAGGAGAGAGGTGAGACAGGGCAAGATAAGACAGGAGAGAGGTGAGACAGGGGAGATAAGACTGGAGAGAGGTGAGACAGGGGAGACAAGACAGGAGAAAGGTGAGACGGAGAGATAAGACTGGAGAGAGGGGAGACAGGACTGTAGAGATAAGACTGGAGAGAGGTGAGACAGGGCAAGATAAGACAGGAGAGAGGTGAGACAGGGGAGAGGTGAGACAGGGCAAGATAAGAAAGGAGAGAAGTGAGACAGGGGAGACAAGACAGGAGAAAGGTGAGACGGAGAGATAAGACTGGAGAGAGGGGAGACAGGACTGTAGAGATAAGACAGGCGAGAGGTGAGACAGGGGAGATAAGACTGGATAGAGGTGAGACAGGGCAAGATAAGACAGGAGAGAGGTGAGACAGGGGAGAGTTAAGACTGGAGAGAGGTGAGACAGGGGAGATAAGACGGAGAGAGGTGAGACAGGGGAGATAAGACAGGAGAGAGGTGAGACAGGGCAAGATAAGACAGGAGAGAAGTGAGACAGGGGAGACAAGACAGGAGAAAGGTGAGACGGAGAGATAAGACTGGAGAGAGGGGAGACAGGACTGTAGAGATAAGACAGGCGAGAGGTGAGACAGGGGAGATAAGACTGGATAGAGGTGAGACAGGGCAAGATAAGACAGGAGAGAGGTGAGACAGGGGAGAGATAAGACTGGAGAGAGGTGAGACAGGGGAGATAAGACTGGAGAGAGGTGAGACGGGAAATGTATAGTCAATTATGTGCAGTCAGTGACTAGGTGATATTGCCCCAGCCTGTGTGAACGCATGAATGTTTATTGGCAGAGCAATGTGAATAGGCCGCGACGCGCAATGACCTGACTAAATTCTATATTTTGCGAAGGCCGCAATCTGAATGGCATTCACTTTGCCATGAGCTTCTTGGAGAACTGGCAGAAGACTCAGGCAATCGATGGCTACGGCACCAACCTGGCCCTAGTTGCCAAGGACAAGGATGTTGTGGTGCTGGGCGGCGGAGATACCGGAGTCGACTGTCTGGGCACGGCGTTGCGCCAGGGCGCCAGATCTCTGACGACCTTCGAGATTTTGCCGGAGCCGCCAGCCGAACGCGGACCGGATAATCCGTGGCCGCAGTGGCCGAGAGTGTTCAAGCTCGACTACGGCCACGAGGAGGTGAAGCTGCGCTTTGGAAAGGATCCGCGCGTATTCAGGTAAGAATGCGGCTGTGATGCTTCTCTTGGGGCTATTTCCGACTGTTTATAACCTGTTTCTGGTAGTTTCTTAAGCCAGTTTTCGGCTGTTTCTGTGTCGATTTGCGGCTGTTTCGGCTGTTTCTTAGAACTCTTTTTTCAAGGTTCTTTTCTGCCGCATTTAAAGCATTTTTCGGCTGTTTCTTAGGACAGTTTTCGGCTGTTTCTTAGGACAGTTTTTGGCTGTCTTAAGACAGTTTTCGACTTTGTCTTAAGACAGTTTTCGGCTGTTTCTTAAGACAGTTTTCGGCTTTGTCTTAAGACAGTTTTCGGCTTTGTCTTAAGACAGTTTTCGGCTGTTTCTTAAGACAGTTTTCGGCTTTGTCTTAAGACAGTTTTCGGCTGTTTCTTAAGACAGTTTTCGGCTTTGTCTTAAGACAGTTTTCGGCTTTGTCTTAAGACAGTTTTCGGCTGTTTCTTAAGACAGTTTTCGGCTGTGTCTTAAGACAGTTTTCGGCTGTTTCGTAAGACAGTTTTTGGCTGTTTCTTAAGACAGTTTTCGGCTGTTTCTTAAGACAGTTTTCGGCTGTTTCTTAAGACAGTTTTTGGCTGTGTCTTAAGACAGTTTTCGGCTTTGTCTTAAGACAGTTTTCGGCTGTTTCTTAAGACAGTTTTCGGCTGTGTCTTAAGACAGTTTTCGGCTGTTTCGTAAGACAGTTTTTGGCTGTTTCTTAAGACAGTTTTCGGCTGTTTCTTAAGACAGTTTTCGGCTTTGTCTTAAGACAGTTTTCGGCTGTTTCTTAAGACAGTTTTCGGCTGTGTCTTAAGACAGTTTTCGGCTGTTTCTTAAGACAGTTTTCGGCTGTGTCTTAAGACAGTTTTCGGCTGTTTCTTAAGACAGTTTTCGGCTGTTTCTTAAGACAGTTTTTGGCTGTGTCTTAAGACAGTTTTCGGCTTTGTCTTAAGACAGTTTTCGGCTGTTTCTTAAGACAGTTTTCGGCTGTGTCTTAAGACAGTTTTCGGCTGTTTCGTAAGACAGTTTTTGGCTGTTTCTTAAGACAGTTTTCGGCTGTTTCTTAAGACAGTTTTCGGCTGTTTCTTAAGACAGTTTTTGGCTGTGTCTTAAGACAGTTTTCGGCTGTTTCTTAAGACAGTTTTCGGCTGTTTCTTAAGACAGTTTTCGGCTGTGTCTTAAGACAGTTTTCGGCTGTGTCTTAAGACAGTTTTCGGCAGTTTTGAGCAGTTTCGTTCAGCCGTTTCGGAAATTTCCAGCATTATTTAAGCAGATTCTGATGTTCATTTTAAGCAGTTTCCTAGCAGCCACTCATTCAGTTTCTTATTCGCCACTCCCCAAACGAACCCAGCATTGCTACCAAGGAGTTTATCGACGATGGCAATGGCAACGTGGCGGGCGTGAAGACCTGCCAGGTCAGCTGGTCCAAGGACGTCGCCGGCCGCTGGCAGATGACCGACGTGCCAGGCAGCGAGAAGGTGTATAAGGCCGACCTGGTGCTTCTTGCCATGGGCTTCCTGGGCCCGGAGAAGCACATTGTGGATGAGCTCGGACTGCAGTGCGACCCGCGCAGCAACATCGAGGCTGTGGTTGGCACCTACAGGTGAGATACAGACTCTTACAGGTGAGATACAGGCTCCAACAGGTGAGAGCCTGTAGAATCATGACTCAAAACCATATCAGAGTCAAATGGCTCAAAATCAGTCTAGAATCATGACTCAAAACCGGTCATAGAACGCTTCTAGAATCATGACTTAAAACCAGTCATAGAACCCCGTCAGAATCATGACTTAAAACCAGTCATAGAACCCCGTCAGAATCATGACTCAAAACCGGTCATAGAACCCCGTCAGAATCATGACTTAAAACCAGTCATAGAACCCCGTCAGAATCATGACTTAAAACCAGTCATAGAACCCCGTCAGAATCATGACTAAAAACCGGTCATAAAGCCCCGTCAGAATCATGACTCAAAACCGGTCATAGACCCCGTCAGAATCATGACTCAAAACCGGTCATAGAACGCTGCTAGAACTTTGGTCATAGGACACGATACCGTCGCAACAGTGACTCAAAACCGGTCATACGACTCAATTATGAATAAAATCCTTGTTAAAACTACGGCACATAAAGCATTGCTACTACTGCGGGCCCAATCATACGCCTTCCATCCAGGACCTCCGTGCCGCGCGTGTACGCCGCTGGCGACTGCAAGCGCGGCCAGTCACTAGTGGTGCACGCCATCAACGAGGGTCGTCAGGCCGCCAGAGAGATTGATTATCACCTGATGGGTCGCAGCTACCTCGCCGGTCCGGGCGGTCTGGTGCGCATCAACTACATCAAGGAGGCTTGATTGATTGATTGACTGATTGATTGATCAAAGAAGTTACTAAACAATTCAACAACTATAAACTTGTGTTATTTGTATGTTCTCAACTCTAAGCTGAATTAACAATACCAACTGTTGTGTGTGCGTTATTTTTCTGTTATTTAAAATTCTCGTCTAAAGTACTCGTAATTTATGCCTAGTTACTACTGTCAGTAGCAGAAATCGAACATAATAATTCAGTAGCTAAAAAACTTTATTTCAGCCATTTTTACTCACATTTCTACTGACAGTAGTGTCATTAGGATATTGGGTCGGTTATTAATAGATTAGATTTCAACTTGGCGCCACTCTGAATTGCACTTCTCATTAGCGTTGTTTCACCTTTTCTAAATCCCGACCTGTGTTTTTAATTCTAAGATTCTAATCTCTCATTTTAGATTTTAGTTGAACTAGAATCGTTTCGGTGACGTTTATCGCGTATTCATTTTGCTTGATTTTAATTTGTTTATTTAGATTCGATTCACTCTCGTTAGTTTAGAACCTAGTACATGCCTTCATTTCTACATTTTTATCTTTTTCATAGTTTATTCTTACCTTATCACAGAATCACCTTGAAAATCGGTCATGACATTGTCCGAATATTAATGTATTAATGTCGGTTCCTAGTTGCTTACCTGTCACAGGTACATCGCATGTTGAACTCCCTGGGATTGGTTATTTTCACCTTTCGTGCTTACTATCAACTCCTGGTTATTAATTAGGCTCGTAGAATACAACCCAGTGTAAAAAGTCGAGTCCGACGGACTCAGATTCGTCATAGTCCGCAGTGATAGGTTATGTACGACCATGTCTTATCTGATCGGACCCTGATCGGACCCTGACTTGTAGACTTTGGAAAGACTGCTATTGGACTCTCTATTCATGGCTACTATCAGTAGTGTTAATTGCGAAGTTTGCTTGATATAAATAGAGAATTAAAAATTGTTTTATTTCTTTTTAAGCATTGCAATGAGTTGTTTTACTTTTTGTTTTTGAAGTTTATTTGTATATAATTATTACAATAGATTACAATAAATTAATTAGCAATGATAAATGTACCTATAATGACAAATTATAATTCTTTATACTAAATGTTTCATTACCCAGCTAGTAGCCATACCGTACATTTTTTCCAGTCAAACATTAAAATAGACAGTTATTAAATATTAATCAGAATCTGAGTCAACGACTGTAGGCCGGCTGCCCCTTTTGCACTGCTTTTTGGCTGGTAAATCATCGGCTGTGGCAGCCCGCTTCAATCCTCTGGTCGCTGTAGCAGCGGCAGCTTCAGCATTATCGGTGGCCCGTGCAGCTTTTGCTTGAAGTCGCTTCTGCCTCGCAACCTCTCTTTCCAATGCGTGCTTCAGGACGTCTTTGATAGCATTCTCAATGCTCTTGTCGCTATGCACAGGTTCCCCCGTTTTAGGGTCCCTTGGAAAGAGGTCCTGAACGGCATCTGAAAAAAATAATTATCAAGTTCATGTTGTAATGATCACGCTTGTAGATGTCTACTATCAGTAGCAACAACCGGAAATAAAAAAGAGAAATGAAACTTCAACATAATATGCCCGATTTACTGTAAATCAAAAAGTGTGATCCCCGACCCCGAGTGATTCTGGGTGTGGTGAACTGGATTGCAATAGAATAGTGAGTAGTGGTGAACTGGATTGCAATAGAATAGTGAGTAGTGGTGAACTGGATTGCAATAGAATAGTGAGTAGTGGTGAACTGGATTGCAATAGAATAGTGAGTAGTGGTGAACTGGATTGCAATAGAATAGTGAGTAGTGGTGAACTGGATTGCAATAGAATAGTGAGTAGTGGTGAACTGGATTGCAATAGAATAGTGAGTAGTGGTGAACTGGATTGCAATAGAATAGTGAGTAGTGGTGAACTGGATTGCAATAGAATAGTGAGTAGTGGTGAACTGGATTGCAATAGAATAGTGAGTAGTGGTGAACTGGATTGCAATAGAATAGTGAGTAGTGGTGAACTGGATTGCAATAGAATAGTGAGTAGTGGTGAACTGGATTGCAATAGAATAGTGAGTAGTGGTGAACTGGATTGCAATAGAATAGTGAGTAGTGGTGAACTGGATTGCAATAGAATAGTGAGTAGTGGTGAACTGGATTGCAATAGAATAGTGAGTAGTGGTGAACTGGATTGCAATAGAATAGTGAGTAGTGGTGAACTGGATTGCAATAGAATAGTGAGTAGTGGTGAACTGGATTGCAATAGAATAGTGAGTAGTGGTGAACTGGATTGCAATAGAATAGTGAGTAGTGGTGAACTGGATTGCAATAGAATAGTGAGTAGTGGTGAACTGGAAGCAAACGAATAGCTATAAATTCCAACAAGCACTCACCAATAAACAACTTTCTGACTCTCTTGAATCCCAGCTGCTCATAGTCGATGATGCCGCACTCTGGAAATTCCTCTTGGCAGCGCGGAATACAGCCTTTGCCGCTCCAATTGACCAGACACAGCATCCTCGGCGACAAACACTTGTCCATCATTCGACGGATCGTTTCCGGCAGGGTGCTGCACCGGCAACCACGCAGGCCTGCGATCTGAGTTGTGACATAAAAATTATCCGGTGAATTGTGAAAACTTTCAATTTTCAATTTTCAAAAACAAATCCTCAAAAAGTGTCACGCTCTACTTTAAGTAGAAATACATAATCACTTATTTCATTTCCACACTACACATTCGGTTATCTTTATCCACAAAGATGACAAAATAAAAAATGAGCTGTCTTCTTTTTAAGTGATTGTGATTCTCTTCCTATCAGTGTTTCGGATATACTTACAAGGCTGGACTGAAGCTGCGTTGATGAGAGAAAGTCAATATACTTCTCCCAGGAGTCGATGGGCTCAAAGTATTGGCGACTGCCGCGGGCTGGTCCTGATGTTCCGGAGCCGAGACGTGCGTCCGCGAGGGAAGAAGCGATGCCCTCCAGAATCGGCAGCACTTTTTGCTCCAGCTGCTTAATTCTTCGGACAGCGTCGCAGCTTCGGCGTGCGCTCAGCATGGCTAGTATGGCGACTCCGTTCAGCGATTCGGCCGTTGTTCCTTCTGCTGCGAGATACTGCCTGATGTTGTGCATCGCTGCTGGATTTAGTTGGTCGATCCCAGCGTCAGAATCTGGGTCATCGGCGACATACCGCCGAACTGTTGTCGGCGGCGTAGCTGGCACCGACATCGACGTCGCCGCTACGCTGTCCCGCCAAACTGTTGTCGGCGGCGTGGCTGGCACCGACATCGACGTCGCCGCTACGCTGTCCCGCCAAACTGTTGTCGGCGGCGTGGCTGGCACCGACATCGACGTCGCCGCGACGCTGTCCCGCCGAACTGTTGTCGGTGGCGTGGCTGGCACCGACATCGACGTCGCCGCGACGCTGTCCCGCCGAACTGTTGTCGGCGGCGTGGCTGGCACCGACATCAACGGTGGCGTACGTGTGTTCAGCGGGTGCCGTTGAGAATGCAGAAGGGCGTGATTGAAGGCAGGCAGCTCTGGTTGAGCAGCAAGAGCTGCAACGTCCCCTTCCTGGCTTTCCCTCATCCGGTTTTCGCTCTGCGCCTCATTCTCTTCGTCGGATGTTCTAATGTCCTTTGGTATGAGAGTGGGTGAAAGAAGCTGAGAAGTGCGAGTGAATGACGGTTAGAGAAAATTTATAATTAAATTTGAAATTGAATAAAAATATTTTCACTTACCCTCATGTTCGTGAATCGGTTCCGCCGGCCGACATTCACCCTGGGAATGGCGCACAGAATCCCTTCGAGACTCTTTCTTTTAATGCTGATCAAATCCCGAATAAATTTTATAGTCGGGTCTGTTTCCGTGTTCTCATCAAGTACAATTTGAACTATGCACGCGTCAAACCATTCATTGCCGAAGTCAGCCCTTACTCTAATTGGATTTTTATAAAAGCGATTTTCTGCGCCTAACTTCTCCCAGTCCTCCACAGTATACTCTTGGTACTCACCAAGAGCTACCTCACTGAACATGAGCTCAATGACCTGCTTGTCGGTCTCAAAATAAACAATGAATCGGACAGATTCCATTGCTGTCTGTCAAATCTAGATGGGAATCGGAACTGGAAAAAAGACTGGATTGACTGTCTTCTATGCAGGTTGGCATGAGAATATAGCTATAGTTGCGGGAAAGGGATGCAGGAAAATCAAATTCCTCATCCAATCAGCGCAGCTATAGCTGTATTGACCAACCCTCACCCATTACTCGACCTCCTCCCCATTCTTCCCTCCCCCTTCCCACTCGGGCCTCGATCCTAAATCAAGCTTAAAAAATGAAAAATGAAAAATATTAAAAATCATTCGAAATAAAAAAAATTGAGCTGTATTTGCAAAACAAATATGCCGAAGGAAAAAAAAACCGAGGACGACACGAATCCAAGCAGACAGTTTCAAAACTTCCTAACTGAAAGCCGGAAGTCTGCACTACCCATTGAAAATCTACATGCCGATGCAAATATTTTCCCAGCTTGCGCTGAAACCGACCTTGCAGATCGCGATTTCGAATTCGACTCAGGATTCCTCGCACAGTGCATGAATGCTTTGGTTCTTCCGAGCGAATACGAAGATGACGAAGCCAGAGTAGCTTCTGATGATGAAGATAGTGAAGACGAGGCAGCGAAGCCCAGCATGGACACTCTAGACGACGAGCTGCTCGTCCTTTTCTTGCTGCACAACCTGTCTCACAGGGCCATGCAGTTCCTCTTAAATGCACTTCACAGCCGTGGATTGCCTGTTTCCAAATCCCTTTACTTATTAACAACGAAGGATGGGAAAAAGAAAGTCCTTAAATACCCAATGGGGACAGGCGACTTTGCATACTTAGGTATTGCCTCGAATATCGGCTACCTCCTGAGCAAAAATCTACTGAGATTGGGCCAAGCATCTACTCTTCCGAACGGTTCTAAAGGGTTCGAAGTCGACATCAAAATTGGCATTGACGGGATGCCAGTTTACAGGGCATCGAACTATAGTGCCTGGCCCATCTTGGCGCTAATTTCTGGATTCGACAGACCCGTCCCGATCGGGCTGTTTGCTGGAATAGGTGAGTGACGAAAAAACTAAGCGATATTTCCCACTTTAAATCCCACATCCGATTTAAATCCCACGCCTACCAAATCCCACACTCATTATATTTTCACACTTATTAAAATTATGTAAAAAAAAGTCGAAATTTAAATTTTTTTCCTATTTGAATCTCAGGAAAGCCGCCTCTAGAAGACTACATAGCCGAATTTTGCAAGGAGGCTGCGGAACTGATGTCGGACTTCAAGATGATTGAAGGAGTGAACATCAAGATCCGAAAACTAGACTTCATCTGCGATGCGCCAGCACGCTCATTCATCTGCAAGACACTGGGGCACAATTCTCATGCCGGCTGTTTCTATTGTAGAAGTATAGGAAAGACCGTCGACAGACGAGTTGTGTACCCGACAACAGCGGGAGAGTCGCGCACGGCTGAAGATTATCGCACAGGAAGGTAGGAAGATTACTTGCTAGTTAATAAAAAAGTAATCTCCCTGCGAGAATCGCCCATAATATCTTTAAGTGAATCGCCCATAATCTCCACATTTCTTCCGTCTATCTCCACATAATCCTCAACATTTCAGTGAGTCAAACCAGCGCGCTGGGCCCAGTCCCCTGATGCAACTGCCGGGATTGGAGTTTCCGCAGTGCATTCCACCGGACTATATGCATCTGGTCTGCCTAGGAACAGTGCGGAAGCTGTTCCACTTTCTGTTTGCTACGGATGACGGCCGCCACTGCAAACTTCGGCCCAGCGACATAGCAGCACTATCAGACGAAGTACAAAAGGTCGCTCCGTTCACACCATCCGAATTCCAACGACGACCTCGTCGGATTGATCGGGAGTTGTCTCATTTTAAGGCGTCAGAGTTGAAAAACTTTGTTCTGTATTTCGGCCCGGTTATCTTTCGGCGATTTCTTCCCGTCCTCCTATACAAAAATTTCCTGCTTCTACACTTTGCAATATATGTGTTCATGACGCCAGAGTTATTATCTCATCCCGAGATTTTTCGCTACGCCGCAGCTGCCCTAACCATGTTTGTCAGCGACGCCCATAAGCTGTACGGAAACAGTGTCATGAGTCACAACACTCACGTGCTGCTGCACCTTCCGGAATTTGTTCGTTCCTTTGGTAGCTTGAGCAATTTCTGCGCCTTCCCCTTTGAGAACTATTTGTCGCACATAAAAAAGCGACTACGAGTAACTCGCTTCACCACAGCACATTTGCTGGCACAAATGCTGAACGTGCGCGAAATGCTGACCACGAACCCAGCTTCATCTCTGCGCTACAGTCCAAAGCCGCCTAACAACTGCTGCGTGATTGGAGACAACATAGTGCGTATTTCAGCAGTCCATGGCAATGGAGAAGTCACAGGAGTGATTCTCCAATTTAATGGTGGCCTGTACGAGTACCCATACACATCGGAGCTCCTGCGCATAGGGTACTACTGTGACTCCCGTCAAACAATTACCGGAATGCCAAAGAAGAAGTGCATAATGCTACCGCAACCAATAGGCTGCCTTGTTGTGCCACTGGTGTCAGAGGATTTGCATTGAACATCGAATATTATTCTCATATGCTCGTATTGACCATACTCTCAATTAGATTAGGTGCACATAAGCTTGCAGTTATAAACTCGTGAGCTGTAAAGGTCATAAAGTATTGAAATAAACGCATTCGTAATTTAGGTGCACCTAACCTAATGCGAAAAGTCATTTGTAATAATATTTATAAGTAATCATACTTCTAGTTATTTTCACGACCAATTCCATGCTATTCTACCTGGACTATTCTAACCTGGACTGCAAGCCTCAGAATTTCCTCATGTGGGCCTCACTGGGGTTTCGGTGCAAAAGATACGGGGCAGAGACCAAGTTAGGGCAGGGAAGAGAGGGGAAGACAGGAAAGGCAGTGAACAATGCAGTGAATTTAATTCCAAGTTATTTTATTCAGGGCGACCCATTTCATTCCTTGCTCTTTTCATACTTTGAAGTATGCTCTTTATTGCTCTAGACAAGTGTACGGCTTATCAAAAAGCAAATTCTCCTGATTGTTAGTTTAAATTTCTATTTTTCTTCTTGCAAAAATGCAAATTGCAATCCAATGTTCCCGCCTCTCGTATCTGGGGCTCTCCGCGGCCAGCCGGTTCGCAATGGGCAGGTTGGGGGACCTCCCGCCTTCACTATCTCACTGACGGGCAGTTTTTTTAACTGACGGGCAAACAATTACTCCAGGTTTCAATTTGCTGGGTTGTTTGCCCCAAGTCTCAATCTCTGACTCTGAATTTTGGTTGCAAGTCCAGATTGCAAAGTATAGAAGTTTCGTCTTAGAAAAGGATTCCAAAGCACCAGGTGGGGCCGTGGGGGCGGCAGAGGCAAAGACCTGGCCCTGCAATTCCCAGCGCTCTGCTTTTCGGTTCAACCTAGGAGCAACTGCACCCAGTGCCCAGTGGTGCAGTAAACCAAATAATTCTATATATCAATTCTAGATTAAGTTTGATATATAGAATTATTTGAGTAAACCCAGCCCCAGTTCTGCGGCGCCTTTCGGCCTGGGCATATAATTCTAGATATAGTTTGAAACGAGTATCTAGAATGCTATGGCCTGGGTCACAGGGGCAATAAATCACTTGTACGAGCACTGGGTTTCCACACAAGGCCTTCACAGCGCAGCCCTTATCTGCTCGCAGGCAGATAAGGGCTCATGGGGAGAGATATTAAAGAGCGGGGAACAACGGAGCCCTGGCTTTATGTAACAATTCTGTAACAATTCTTACATGTAACTATGTAACAGTTATGTAACACTTTAGCTCGTATAAACAGAAAATCTTTTGCTCGTTTTGATCTAAATATTGCAGATGGTGTGGTGTGTTGCTCCATAGACTCATATAGTAGCATCTGGACTGTAAATTATTTTTTTCGTTTTTTTTATTACATGGGAGCAACTTCTCCCCATTGCTAGCTTAAATTTTCGGGCCTCAAGGAGTCTATTTTTGCTCGTTCAGTCAGTCAGTCACTCACTCACCCAAGTCACTCTCTAACTCGCTCATCCAATCAGTTACTCACTCACTCATTCTATATACGGTATTTACATGTCAGGCGACCTAGCGGGCTGGCCTAGCGGAACTCTTTGCCTCCATTTGGCTCCCCAATTTCCTCTTACCGGTAAAACCAAACTACGGGTTGATTGTCTAGGGGTTTTTGTCTTTGTCCATGGACTCCTAGATATACTAGGTATATCTTGGAGACCATGCTTTGTCTCGTCTCGAAGTATTTCTTGGTTTATTGTGTCTTATTTTTCCGTGGGCAGTGGGACCATTTTTCCACTATTTGCAAAAAAGCAAGTCCAGGCAGGCAGTGCGGGATGCGCAGTCTAGTTATATTTCTTGGTCTGTGCCCCTTGGGCATGCCCCTCTAAAGTATTGTGAACAAAGAAGGATCTGTGCTTCAAATAAAGATCAAGGCCAGCCAGGCTGTAAATTAAAAATGGCCATGTTTGAATTGTTCGAAGAACACCTGGATGAGGCAGGCGGAAGGGAAGCAGGATTGTTTATATCATTTTTATTGCTTGTTTATTCAGTATTTATGACAGTACATAACTTTATTGCCGGTGGTAAAGAAAGAGAGTCGCAATTTAGTCGCAAGTTTGGGGAGAGATGAGAGTGAGACTGTGAGATAGATGAGGGTGAGACTGTGAGATAGATGATGGTGAGACTGTGAGATAGATGAGGGTGAGACTGTGAGATAGATGAGGGTGAGACTGTGAGATAGATGAGGGTGAGACTGTGAGATAGATGAGGGTGAGACTGTGAGATAGATGAGGGTGAGACTGTGAGATAGATGAGGGTGAGACTGTGAGATAGATGAGGGTGAGACTGTGAGATAGATGAGGGTGAGACTGTGAGATAGATGAGGGTGATACTGGGAGATAGATGAGGGTTAGACTGTGAGATAGATGAGGGTGAGACTGTGAGATAGATCAGGGTGATACTGTGAGATAGATGAGGGTTAGACTGTGAGATAGATGAGGGTGAGACTGTGAGATAGATGAGGGTGAGACTGTGAGATAGATGAGGGTGAGACTGTGAGATAGATGAGGGTGAGACTGTGAGATAGATGAGGGTGATACTGTGAGATAGATGAGGGTGAGACTGTGAGATAGATGAGGGTGATACTGTGAGATAGATCAGGGTGATACTGTGAGATAGATGAGGGTGATACTGTGAGATAGATGAGGGTGATACTGTGAGATAGATGAGGGTGAGACTGTGAGATAGATGAGGGTGAGACTGTGAGATAGATGAGGGTGAGACTGTGAGATAGATGAGGGTGAGACTGTGAGATAGATGAGGGTGAGACTGTGAGATAGATGAGGGTGAGACTGTGAGATAGATGAGGGTGAGACTGTGAGATAGATGAGGGTGAGACTGTGAGATAGACATGAAGGTGAGACTGAGATATCGATGCTGCATGAACTGTCAGAATATCCTCTGCTGGAACTCTAATAAGAGTAGTCTGGGCTGGTTAAAATAATTTTTCCTACTGGAACTGGTGTTACCTCAACGGTCTACTGACAGTAGCACATCAAGAATGCTTTAATTTTTATTCGCCGTTTTTAGTTTGAATTAAATCAGATGTCAAAGGACTTGTTACGGACTCACAAAATGAGTCAGGACAGAAAGGACTGAAATCGGACCCCCCAAAATTACGCTGAAAATAGAACAAAATATCCTCGAAAAACACCGAAAAAGACATTAACAGTCGGTTTAAAGTCTTTAAACAAAAAAAATTTTTTTTGGAAATCAGCTCATGGGGGACCAATCCGAGTCCGATCAGGGTCCGCCGGACTCAACCTTTTACACTGGGAATAGTCTGCAAAAACTGTTTTCGCTTGAATAAGAATTCAACAATACATTTTTCCTAGCGCTCTCTTTGCAGTATTGTTCAAAATTGAATATTACAGTGTTATTGATTTAGTTATAGACTAATGTTTAGATCAGTGGGATCGCGGACTCAGGTCAGGAGTTCGATTCCTTACTCCACTCAGTGTAATTTACTTAAGTTCACCCAGCTGTTAAATTGGTGGCAGTATGATCAGCTGGTGTAAATTCTGGGTTGCAGTCTTGTGTTTAAGACATCAGCAAAAGTTACATGTATTCGAAAGTGAAATGAACCACTTCATGGCCTGATATGCACTTGAACTCAAGCTAAGAGCTACATGATTTGTTGACGAGAAAATCTGTCCTGACTCAAACAGACCACTGACCACTAACCACTGACCACTGACCACTAACCACTGACCATTAACCACTGACTACTAACCACTGACCATAAACCACTGACAACTAACCACTAACCACTGACCATTAACCACTGACAACTAACCACTAACCACTGACCATAAACCACTGACAACTAACCACTAACCACTGACCATTAACCACTGACAACTAACCACTAACCACTGACCATTAACCACTGACAACTAACCACTAACCACTGACCATTAACCACTGACAACTAACCACTGACCATTAACCACTGATAACTAACCACTAACCACTGACCACAAACCATAACCACTGACCACTAGCCACTGACCACTAAAAGCTAGCAACTGATCACTAGCCATAAACCACTAAGCGTGAATAAGTAGCTGTCCCGATTAATCTTCCTACAATTTTTCCAAAACATCTTACAAAATTAATAAGAACGCTATTCGACTATCTATATAAGAATATACCAGTGAATCGCTTCTAGCTCAAACACAGTTTTTCTTAACGAGATGCTTCATTTTCAAAGCGTTAAAAAATCAAACTTTCACTTCTGGCGCGCCGTAGGCTCCTCTTCAACAGCAGGTCCACTCCAGTTTGTCTTAGGGTCTGTCATTTCTTCCTCATGGGCAGACTTCAGCTTCAGTGGCCGACACACGACCAGACAGCCATCGTGCAGCAGCTCCACCAGCTCGATCAATGACAGCAGCGACATGCCGAGGAAGAGGCCAAGAATACCGCCAATATCCGCTATCAGCGAGTCGAACCCGTACGCTCTTGTCAGTCGGATCTCCTGACTAAAGAATTCAGCCGAAGACATTTCCAAAACGAGCAGCGACTCACGCACTTCATTAAATGTGGCATTGTAGACAAGGTATGACAGGCCTGGAGTCGGGCCTCCTTTATTTAAAACTTCGTTAATTATGACGTCGCGCAAGAAGCTATTCCACGTTCTTTCGGAGGGCCAGAGACTGGAGGAGTACTGGAAGTTGTAGTTGCGCTGTCGACACGAGTTCTTGGTGGCGCAGATGCTCATGGCGTCGAATAAAGTTTTCTCTTTTTTCTTTAAAAACAACTCATCCAAGATAATTCCAGATGGATTTTGCGTCAGATTGAAGCAATAGGGCGCCGACCTGTACTCCCAAGGAAGTGGAATTCGGGAGCAGATGCAACTCAATCTTTCCATTGACAAACGAGCGATCTCTCGATACAGGCAGGCAATCTGGCTGTAGTTAAACACCAGCTTTTCCTCTGTGTACGGGTCAAGGAACTCTTCGTGCTCTCTGAGGCTCCGCACGCCGACGCATCTGGTGCCAGGATCTTCGTAGACCGTGTCCTGCATAGTAAATGACAGTTGATGGCTTTGACCAGGACCGACCACCAAAGGCGTGATCAAGTCGTTCAGCTGCTGCCCTCTTGGAGTTATGAACAATTGTACGCCCTGTGATGTTGAATAATCGAGGCCATATTCCAAGTTTAAATCGAACGGCTTTACGTCTGGGAAAAACTCGTTCTCAGTGTAATTTTCAAATGAAGGGATGAGCAAAGAGTCCAGGAAGAGGCCGATCTGCACGAAGCTTGTTGGATTCTGCAAAGATCTGATATCAGATTCAGTGAGGCTCAGAATGAAACAGTTCAGCTGCTTTGGATGCCTCACAATGCGAACGTTGGCTTCTAAATTCCCGCTTAGATAGTACAGAACAGCAAGCTGGTTGGCCCTGCGACCCATCTTGTCAGACAGGAACTGGTACGGCAAGGTGTTCGCGAGTCTGATGGCATAGTTATCAGCAGGGATGTTTGTGTTCAAGTCAGCAATGCTCTCGTTGACGATTCGTTGGAAATGTTTCAGCAGCGCGCGGTCCTCTGCGCTGAGTGTCGCGGAGTAGCTGCCAGAGATCGGGCTCTCGCTGCAGATGTAGATGTCCGGAAACTCAAAGTCCAGTTCGTTGGCCCGGATGCTTGTCTTCAGACTGCCGCTGGAGTAGCTCAGGAAGGCATCTCGAATTCGCACTGCACAGGCGATAAGCGATGCAAGAAACAGGATGAGCCAGAGCGCCCTCACGTAGTGCGGCCTGTCGCCAATGAGACGACTCAGACTGTGAGTTGTAGACTCCTTGGCGTACTTTTTAAAAACGTTAACTAGCCTGGCTGTATACATTTTAGTCAGCAGGTAGCTGAGGGAGCTGAAACAGATTCAGGATATTTCATATTTTATCTGTGAATTTTACAAAAATGCATGCAAAATACGCTCGTAGAAGTGGCATGGCTATATTTGCAGTCAACTAATTTAGGATCTTGTATTTGCTTTGCTTGTTTGCATTGAAAATGTTTCCTGATCGTAGCTGTAAAGTTAATATGTATTTTTTGCAACGATATACTTGCCCAAAAACTGATCGCTTACTTGGGAATAAAATACCATCTAATGAATGCTGTGAGAGTGGCTGGGAAATGTGATTGAATTGCTTGTTAGCTGAAAGTAGGGGTGTTCGGGTTTCCATTCGGGGTATACCCCGAACCCGGTACATTGACCCCGAACCCGGAACCCGACCCGGACTTAAAACCCGACCCGACCCCGAACTTTACCCGACTATCTCCTGGACTTGGAGTCATGGTTGAGGACAGTATGCTTGTCTTAAAATACCAGTATTCCGCCTTTTCCTCTTTCTACTTTTCAATTGTTAACTCTTCTCCCACTATGACTACACTACTTAACTCCTCAGTCGTACTTATGATTTTGATAAACATCTAAAAGATCAGGTAGGTCAGGTAGACTCTGACCTACCTGACTGTGTTCATATTTATCTGCTCTTATAGCCTCAGACATGCTGCTGTCAGTAGTCAGCAACAGTGTAGCCCTAGCCCTAGCCCTAGCCCTAGCCCTAGCCCCTAATACATAAATTATAAGCTAAGGCTAAAAGCAGGGCTAAGGCTAGAGCTAATATGCTAGAAAAATAAGTCGCTAAAAAACTTTAATGAATGGATGACAGTAAACGAACCTGCTATATAGAGAATAGATCATCATTAATATGATTTGCTCTGTTCAGTAAAGGTCAACAAGTTCTCTGTTAGCCTGGATGTGGGATTACCTACTTAAGTTAGCTGGCTAGGTAAAAATAAAACATAATTAAAGACACAAGACATATGCAGTTTAGACTTTAGATATATAGAGCATTCCTTTCACTATGGAATTTTATAATGCAGGGCCGAAAATTCGTAGAATGATATATTTACATTAGAATGATTACTGGATCACGATTATTAAGTCCTTAGTGCAGTGCATTATGTGTACGCCATTTTAGTTCACGAGGTAATTTTTTTGAATTGGCGCGATTCTGAAAGACGCTTTATCACATAATAAGGCAATACTAATTAAGTAAAACTGAAATAAAATAAAAAATCCGGAAATAAGATTAGAGATTAGTAAACCCCGAACCCGGTGCCAAAACCCGACCCGGAAACCCGAACCCGAACACGCTACCCCGAACCTCGAATCCGACCCGGGCACCTACCCCGAACCCCGAACCCGGTACCAAAACCCGACCCGACCCCGAACCCCGAACCCGGTACCAAAACCCGACCCGACCCCGAACCCCGAACCCGGTACCAAAACCCGACCCGACCCCGAACCCCGAACCCGGTACCAAAACCCGACCCGACCCCGAACCCCGAACACCCCTAGCTGAAAGTGCAACCTTCTATTGTGCATGCATTTTTTTGCTAAATGTTAAGCAGAGGTATCAATTTTTTGTTGCTAAATTTTCGATAAAAATGGAGGTAAAAGAGTTGTATGCTCCTAGAGGTAAAATGGAAATTTTTTATGTGAAATACCCACCTCTGGTCTATCTACAGATAATGGAATTGTTAATGATGCTTTAGAATCATTCTTGCATTTACAAGCTACAAAAGTGGAAAAAATTAAAACGCCCATTCTCGGTGTTGTGTTGGTACTAGTCTCTTGAGACACGAGACAATCACGCTGTGTACAAACATTTAGTTAACTAAGTTAGAGAAGGTCGGCTTTGCAGTGAAAGAGCCGCGATTTTCAATTACGAGAAAAATGCGTCAATGCGCACCCTTGCTCGCACACCCCACGCTGTGACAATTTGTGAGTACAAGCAGGTGCAAGGGGTGGAGGCGATTAGAGCTGAATATTTCACATTTCAGACGCCAATGTGCCAGTGCGCATCGTGCATGTATCAACCCGAGCCTAGGTCACTATTTAACCACGCTAAAATATTTAACCACGCTAAAATATTTAACCACGCTAAAATATTTAACCACGCTAAAATATTTAACCACGCTAATTTCAAGGCAAATCAAGCAGCTTGAAACTGTTGAGATTCGACAGCAAGCGATGCAACTACTAAAATGCAAGGTCAATTGCAACCGATCGGGCGATCCGTTCATGTTGCTGGATTTCAGTACCGACTCGCCATCAGCTGCGGCAAGCCAGGGAGCCGTTTCTGTGGCCGTCTACACTGGACGCTGGAATTCAGCATACAGCATGGCCGCGATGCCCAAGAAGGACTCGGCCAGCGCGGAAGAGTTTAGCTGCTTTCTGCGCCGGCTACTATGCATTGCTGAGACTGTGCGCTGTGCAATCGGCTCCGGCAAGGACTTTCATGGCAAGCTGGCGGCTCACCCAGACGCTGGAGAGCTAACATTTCACTACGCCGAAGGTTCGCAAACGCCGATATCTACGTCCAATCAGCCGGAGTCTTGCACTCCGGGGCGCGACTTTCCGCTGACAGTTCGAGCAGCGTTTGACGCTGAAGGCGAGCTGCGCTTCCGGGCTGGCGAGTTTCTGAGAGAACTGCTCGATAAAGTGAGGCCGTGTCTGTTTTATCAGCTTCTGGGCATTTTAAGTCATTACTCTCTTATCAATATACCCTTCAACAGTAGAAAGACCAGACTGATATTGCTCTGTATGAACCTCTACGGCGATTATGAACTTTTTTGAGCATAAAAATTATGCCGTACTAGTGGTTCTTGCTACCAGACACCCCGACGAGAATCCTTGATTTTCTCGACGATGCCGATGTTTTGTGAATCTGGAAGTTGTTTGATCGGATAGAGTGAAAAATTTTTGTCTGCGTTCTGGATTTTAATGGCGATTGGTTGAATATTAGCTCGTTCAATTTACACAATTATAGGTTAACGATTCAAGGCTAGATACTACGCACAAAAACGACTTTCACGAGTCAGAGAAGGCTCGGCTTCCATTTGAAAGCGATGGCCTGGTGGTTCACAGCTATCGTGTCTGTTTGAGCTTCAGATTCACCACTAAGACCAATCGACTGCTAGCGCACTGCTGGCTGCATCCGGAGTGGCCCGGCAAACAATTGCCAAAAAATGCCAAGAGGCTCACCACCTGGCTTAGGAAGCGCCTCGAAACTGCTGCTGCGAACAACTACCTGTGCGAGTTTGAGCAGCTAACCAGTGGCGATGCACGGATCGAAGTTGAGAAAATCATTAGTGATGCTGACGGAGATACTGAAGGTGCGACGCAGTTCCTTATTCATAAAAGATGGTTAATATTAAGCATTTATAAAATAGAAAAATGAAATGAACAATCGTCGATTTCCATCTCATTGCCAGATACGCCACTTTTCTTTCGCGCCGTCGATTCGCACAGCTTTTCAATTGCCGACTCGCTCTTGGAATTGAGGAACAAACGACGCCTTCGCAGTCAAGAAGATGGCAGCGGTGGGACAGAAACGCCAGCAATCGATGTCTACAACAGGTGGGGCGACACCGCTCTCACCAGATGCTGCGGTCGCGGCGGTGACGCGGAAAGCATCGCCTACCTGTTGTCCCGAGGTGCTGACAGGTATCGGTGCGATGTCAACGGCAACACGGCTCTGCATCGTCTGGCAGCGTCGGTTCCTTCAACAGTTGACACAGAGAAGAATGTGAGACCAGTGCTAAAAGCTTTGCTGACGGGTTTGTCAGCTCAGAGCCTGACGGAATGGCTGTCCAAGGAAAATCAGTCGGGAGAGCTGGCCTTGGCACTGGTGTCCAACACTGCTTTGTTGCAGATTTTGCTCGACGCTCTGGGCTTGTCTGTGGGGTAAGGAGGGATTGTTCAGTGTCTTAAGTGTTTGTTCGAGAAATTCATGCCCATGATTTTTGATTTCAAGCCTAACTCTAACTAGTAGGTGAGCTCCTTCGGGTGCAGCGAATAACCTACTACAACTTCCTACACCCTTGCTTATTCACCATATGTTAATATCAGTTTCTGTACTCCTTGCACCCGTTCAGGCATGATGGACTGGTTATGATGTTTTTCTGCTCATTTTTTGTATCGCGTTTTCCTCTCGCACACAGGTCCTTAAGCTTCCGCAGCAAGGCCCCATTATTTGGGTTGCAGTTGCAGAGTCTGCAGGACGATGAGAAAGTAAAGGCAGATGTACAGTAGAAAGACCTCGCTGTTTTCCCCTGGGAAAAGACCACAGGGGCAATTTCAAATACTCTGAATTTTCATGGTGGTTTTTTAATATTTTTAGGAGATACTCTTACAGAAGCAATTTGGGTTACACCCCCTGTGGTCTTCTTGCTGTGACAAATGAGTCGCCAAACTATACTCATTCTCAGCCAACAGACAGCGTCTGAAGCTGCCAGCACAGCGCACTGCTTGTCCCTGCTTCGCTGCAGCAACGGTTTCAGCGTAGCCCACAGCCTCGCAGCCTTCGGCTCCCTGCCGTCTGCCGAGCCGGTCGTCACTCGCCGCTTCGGCTTCGACGCTTGGAAACAGCTGGTTAGCAGGGCCTGCTCGGGAGGCTACACTCCGATGCACGCGGCCTGTCAGGAGGGCGATTGGAACAATGTCAGCTACCTGATGCACTGTCTGAACGCTGCGCCTCCGTCTGCATCTGCGCTAGATTTGGCCATCCGAGAGCGCAAGCTGGTCAGCTACCAGCAGTTCAAATGCTTCAAAGATCAAGCCTGTCTGGACTCTGAGGCCGCGGCGCTGATGGTGTTGGACAGAGCTGAAGACTGTCTGGCGTTTGTGAACTCAAGCTGTGAGTTTCTAGATCTGATGGACTCAAGAATGGTTCACCCTAAATTAAAAATTCATAATTCCCTAACTAAGTTCTTAGGCTCCCATTGAAGGGGGTGAGTGGCAGAGCGGTGTAACGTGGCTGCACCCCAATTCATTTAGGGCGCAGCCGCAGAGAGAAGCTTGTAGAAGAAGGCTTGGGGGCTTGTCGTGCAATTTACGCCCTTGTGGGCCAACCTCCAAGGCACAGTGAGAGTGTACACTGCCTGACGATGAGAAAGTCAGGGCAGATGTACACAACTGTGTGAGCGTGTGCCTGCGTACAATATCTGTGTGCGCGTGTGCTCAGGAGTCAGCGAAATGGGCAGAATTGCCTTCTCGCTGGTTGCGGGTCTAGTGTCACCATATGATGTGCCATTGCCCGCAGCCCTCGTACAAATTATTATTATTATTATAAGGTTCCTATTTAAGTTGACAGTGGGTGTCTAAAAAGCAATGCTAATTTTAACTTGTTCCGAAAGTCACCAAACTTGTGTAAATGCGAACTTTCAGACGTCCGCAACAACTAAAAGTAACAGTAATTTCCAAACAGCCATCGTTCAATAGAAATATGAGTACTTTTGCTACCATTGTAAAGTGATTGGAGGGGTCTAAAATGATTAATGCTCGGATAAATCGATTTATCGAACGATCAATAGTCTCAATTTTCAATATCAATCGACAATATTAGCAGAGGCCAATGTCCGGTCGTCCGGGTCGCGGCTCGAGTGGTCGGCAACAGCCGCTATTTCGGCTCTAAAATCAGCAAAAAGGGCAATCTTAGAAAGCGGTCGCAACCTCCTGACCCGCTGCGCTTTTGACGCGCTTGACGAAGACAGCGCAGCGTCGCTTCGCGGACTACTAGGAGGCAATCGCGGTTGCAGCGACGGCGTCGGTGCCGCAGGCGAAACTGACAGCGGCGGCAACAGGGCGGGACTCGCACTGCTGCTACAGGTTTGCATGCAGTTGTAAAGCATTCAAATTCACCTCATTTCACTGTACTAAGGCACTTGAATGTTATCAGAATGAGAAACTTGTTCCCATGTTCCCATTGTGATTGGTAGATCTGTTCCCATTGTGACTTGTAGATCTGTTCCCATTGTGACTTGTAGATCTGTTCCCATTGTGACTTGTAGATCTGTTCCCATTGTGATTTGTTGATCTGTTCCCATTGTGACTTGTAGATCTGTTCCCATTGTGACTTGTAGATCTGTTCCCATTGTGATTTGTTGATCTGTTCCCATTGTGACTTGTAGATCTGTTCCCATTGTGACTTGTAGGTCTGTTCCCATTGTGATTGGTAGATCTGTTCCCATTGTGACTTGTAGATCTGTTCCTATTGTGACTTGTAGATCTGTTCCCATTGTGACTTGTAGATCTGTTCCTATTGTGACTTGTAGATCTGTTCCCATTGTGACTTGTAGATCTGTTCCCATTGTGATTGGTAGATCTGTTCCCATTGTGACTTGTAGATCTGTTCCCATTGTGACTTGTAGATCTGTTCCCATTGTGACTTGTAGATCTGTTACCATTATGATTGGTCGATCTGTTCCCATTGTGACTTGTAGATCTGTTCCTATTGTGACTTGTAGATCTGTTCCCATTGTGATTGGTAGATCTGTTCCCATTGTGATTGGTAGATCTGCTTTCATTGTGATGGATAGATCTGTTGATCTGTTCCCATTGTGATTGGTAGATCTGCTTTCATTGTGATTGATAGATCTGTTCTCATTGTGATTGATAGATCTGTTCCCATTGTGATTGATAGATCTGTTCTCATTGTGATTGATAGATCTGTTCTCATTGTGATTGATAGATCTGTTCCCATTGTGATTGATAGATCTGTTCCCATTGTGATTGGTAGATCTGTTCCCATTGTGATTTGTAGGTCTGTTCCCATTGTGATTGGTAGATCTGTTTTCATTGTGATTGATAGATCTGTTGATCTGTTCCAATTGGAATTGGTATAACTGTCGAAAACTCCACGCTACTCAGCCACCTGTCAACTCCCCGGCTCCCCATTCGTCACCAGTCATTGGATTCGCACCAGGATTCGCTCCAGAGTTTGAAAGAGGTCTCTATCGAGTCTGGCTGCGTCCGTGGCCTTCTGGGACTGGCTCTGCGGGAGAAAAAGTGGCGCCTCGCCGGTGAACTTCTGCCAGCTCGCCAGTTTGACCTGCTGCCAGTCTGCCTCGGCATAATGCTGGCTGTGCAGGCTGAGATGATCAACTACTCGAGCCGGACTGATAAGGCTAAGGTCGTCGATCAACGCGGCTGCGATGTTGATGTGACCCTACCGGCTGAGAGTGCCCAGGTGAATATTCGGGTCAAGTAGATGTCACTGTAGAGTCCAAAGCATCGAAATCTAAAGTAATTTAAAGTAAGGGGGTGAACGACAGACCGGTCTAACGCATTTGCCTCTCATACCAAGATCCCTGAGCTCGATTCCGCGGCGAGGCCACAAGAGAAGGCTTGGGGGGCTTGTCGTGCAATTTACGCCCTTGAGGGCCAACCTCAAAGGCACAGTGAGAGTGTACATGGCCTGACGATGAGAAAGTCATCGTGCCATGTGAGCGTGTGCCTGCGTACGGTATCTGTGTGCGTGTGTGCTCAGGAGTCAGCGAAATGGGCAGAATTGCCTGCGGGCCTAAACACCAGCTAGTCGCATCTGAATGCTTCTGAATCGAATGTAGACGCGTTTTCTTGTCTTTAAAGCTAGATATAAATTTTACCAAAAATTTACTAATTCCCATTCCCAGGCTCTCTACAGCCTGGCGAAGCACATTTTCTGCCAGTCCCTGCAGCGTCTGTACAGGGGCGCTCAGACTGAGGCGCACAAGGGTCTGGTGTTCAACTACCTTGGCGGCAGGTTTCACGATGCTCACTCAGCCTCCGGTCCCCTGTTCAGTGCTGATATCATCGGAGGAGGAGAGCAGAACCACTGCCTGTTTGAGCTGATGCTGCTCACTCGAGAGCCGGAACTCCTGGCACTGGACTGCGCCACTGATTATGTCGATCTGCTTCTAGCCAGTCCGCGCAGATTCTGCTGCCATCTGTGCCGAGATGAGAACGGTGACAGGCGGTTGGATGGGCCAAGCTGTAGCACTGGCCCGATCAAAGTCATTTCTAGTCTATGGCCAGAACAGGGAGCCAAGCTGAGGCGCAGAATGCCTCGAGGCTGCACACCGAAGATCAGCATGCTGCTGTTCTCGCTCTTCAATATGCTGTTTCTGGGTCTACTTGGCTACTATGTGCACCAGGTACGCTTCGTGCATGAAAGCGTTCATCAGCTTTATACTTATATTCATCTGCTCAATACTCGTAGATATTGATAGAGACAAAATAAAAGAGATAGTTAGATAATTATACACGGATAATACACAATAGATAATGACAGATATTCCACAGAAAGTATATTGTCAGGCAGACAGTCACACGCCAAACAGGCAGACAGATACCACCAACATACAGGCAGTCAAACCAGACAGTCCCACTACAGACTGACAGTCAAAAGATAGACAGACATGTCACAGACAGACCACACGCAGACACATTGGACTTAAAACCGACAGTTAAAAGCGGTAAAGATAAGACAAGATGTGAAAACCAGGTTTATCACCGCATGAAATTCAGGTCGGAGAGTCCAGATCGAGTGCAAATATGTTCATGAAAGTGCTGCTGCTGCTATTTGGCCTGTCCTATTCGGCGCAAGAGTTTCACGACTATCGATCAGCTTTTGTGCGGCCAGGTTCCAACTCCAAACAGCTGTGCAAGCGCCTGGTCTTGTACCTGTCCTATCGCTGGAATCTGGTTGATGTGGTGGCAGTTATCCTATTGCTCACCGGTATAATTTGGGTCTTTGTGCTAGACGCTACAACTGCTCAAAATCATGCAGCCATATATGGCCTGTCCTACTACTTTGCCAGGTGAGTATGTTGGCCAATTACCTTATCTAAAGAAATTAAATTAGCATTAAGTGGAGACTTTTACACACTACTTAACAGTAGAATCACCACGGGTAGTTATATTAACTGCCCAATCTTAAGCTTATAACAATAAATATTTCAGGCTGTGTCTGGCACTGTCGTTTATTTTCTACTGCATGAGAATGCTATCCAGCCTGAGCTACTTTGAGCGCCTCGGACTCTACATCAGCATCACCAAGACAACCATCGTGATGGACGTTGTGCCTTTCCTAATCGTCAACGCATTCTTTCTGGCATCATTTGGCGTCCTCATTGTCTCCCTGCTTTTTCCTGGAGGACACACTTTCCAAGCGGGTGAGTCATCTGGTTTAATTAGAGTTGCGAGGGGGAGTCTGAGGAGAAGGACTGCTTTGACTCGAAGTTCGCGAAAGAAAATGTTTCTAGTTGAACAAACTACTAACACCCAGTAATGCCCAGTATTAACGAGCAGTCCTTCAAAACTCTGAAGGAGGGGATTACAGCACGCCGACTCCTGGAAGAGTGCTGTCCGCCGGCACCTATATCACGGAGATCTTCCAGCGCCCACTGCTGGCCCACTTCGGCGAGTACGGCATGGACTCGCTGCGACAGTGCGAACGCACCGATGACTCCGGAATCTGTCCTCATCCGCTTGGCAACAAGATCTACACCCGATTCATACTCTTCATCTACCTGCTCATAGTGACGGTGGTGTTTGTCAATGTGCTGATCGCCAAGCTCAGCCTGACTGTCTGCAAAGAGGACGTGCGCGCTCGCATCATTTGGCGCACATTTCGAGCTCAACTGCTGACCGAATTCGGAAGCGGCGGTGGAATGCCCGCTCCGCCGCTGATCCTGCTGATCTACAAGCTGGTCCTGTCACCCCTGACGCTCTGGAGATGCTTCGGCGCTTCTAGACAAACGCAAACTACTACTGCTAGTAATACATCTGGCAATGATGTGACAAACAGCTGCGGATCAATCGCTTCCAATTCAAAAACTGACGCTGGAGCCTCCCCTTCTCCGGGCAATTTGCTGTCCCGAGTCGAATGTGCTGATAGGCAAGAATCTTTCAATGAGGTGAGTCCAGATTAAAGTGCTCTAGAAGTGAGTGGCTTAGCGCACAGCGTCCGACCCTCGTCCAAACCCTCGTTTAGGTAGGAGACGCGGAGAGAAGGCTTACAGTGGAAGTTAGGCACGCGAGTTAAACTATGCGTGTGAAATTTCTTTTAGAAGTTTTTCAAATAAATTCAAATCTTCTAACTGATCCACTGCCGCTTCAATGAAAAATTCCAGCCAACAGGCAAGTGGTGGCTCGCGGCTTCGGACAGCAACAGTGAGGCTCCGCCGGACTTTCGCGAGTTTCTTTGGTTCCAGGCCATGCAGTTTCGCACAGTGCGACACAAGTTTGCTAGCTGAAATAACCAGCAACAAACTGAACTGTCCGATAGAAGCACATCTTTGTTCTATTCTTTAGTTGAGCAAGAACCTTTCATTTATAGTCTCATCAATTTTTATCATCTTTTCACCCGTTCCTTATTCTCCTGGTGATGAACGTAACTTTGAATTTAACGATTTACGCTCGTAACATCATCGCGCTATCAATTAAAATCAATAAAATTTCGTGCGAACATACAATTTTTATTATCTAAGCCAATAAATTTCGCTTGTTGAAAATAAAAGGAGTTGATTATTTTGTCTTAGTTATTGATTGATTTCAGAAGAATCAACAATGCTTTATGCACTATAACAGCCCCATTCCGTCCGAAAACTATCAGCAAAGGCGCACACGAAAAGTACTATTACATTATTATTACATGCAGTTTATGTAAACTTGACAGTTTATTTCTATTCAACATTTTATCATTTGTTGTATCACCACGCTTGAACATGTGGCTTATTCGCGCAATCTGTTTGCGCCACTTCAGCCACTGACATTGTTGACCCGCTGTCCATCAACGTCCTCTTCTGCTTACTCTGTTGAACCCGTCGCCAAGCAAGCAGGCAGCAGTCGTGCAGCAGTTCCACCAGCTCCAGCGCCGACAGCAGCGATATGCCAAGAAAGAGGCCAAGCAGACCTCCAACATCCGCTAACAGCGAGTCTGAGCTGTACGCGAGAGACAAGCGGACCTCCTGGCTGCGAAACTCGGCTGCTGACATTTCCAGCATGAGCAGCGACTCACGCACCTCCTCTAAGGTTGCATTGTTGACCAGATAGGATAGACCGGGGGCAAACGTATTGCGGCTCAAGATGCTGGAAATGATGTCGGCTCGCAAATAGCTGTTCCAGGCTCTCTCAGTTGGCCAAGAACTTGACGAATAGTCGAAGCTGTAAGACCTCTGTCGGCATGGAATCTTGTTCGCGCATGCGACTGTTGCATTGTACAGCAGGTTCTCACGCTCCCTCATTAGACTGTCACTCAGTATCGGAGCATCGGAATGCTGAGTCAAGTTGAAACACGATGAAGTCGATCTGTATTCCCATGGGAGTGGGAATCGCCACGGGCTGCAGTTGAACTTTTCCACCGACAACCTTGCAACCTCTCTGTACCAACAGATTACGTTGCTGTAGTTAAAACTCTGCCTTTCTAGGGTGTAAGGGTCGACAAATTCCACCAGCTCACGGTTATTTCCACCGCCAATACATCTCTGTCCCGAGCTAGCATCGTCATACACAGTGTCTTCCATCTTGAAAGCAAAACGGTGGCTTTGTCTCGGACCAATCGATAACTTTACGTCTGTGTTATCCGGGTAGTGACCGCGTGGGACAACAAAAATGCGAAGTCCATATGACGCGATGAAGTCAACGCCAAAGTTGAGTTTCCAATCGATGGGCTTTAAATTCACGCTCGGTCCGAACCACTGCCGAACGTCCTGCTCAGTGGAGTTGTCGAAGGGCGGGGGCAGCAGTGGGTCGAGGAACAAGGCGATCTGTATGAAGCTCGTTGGATTCTGCAGCACCTGAAGCTCTGTGGCCGACAGATTGAGAGCAAAGCAGTTCAGGAACTCCGGGTGATAAAATGGTCTTATACTGGCCCATACGTTTCCATGGAAGTAGTATTGAACAATCGTCTGGACGGGCCTGTGCCCCATCTTGTCTGACAGAAACTTGAATGGCAAAGTGTTCACCAGTCTTAAGGCATAGTTTTCGACCAGGAAGTCTGCACTGGATCCGACGATGCTGCGATTGACGAGTCGCCTGAAATGGCTCAGCAGTGCGCTGTCCTCGGCACCGAGGGTGACGGAATAGCTTCCGGAAATAGGACTCTCGTGGCAGATGTAGATGTCGGGAAATTCAAAGTTCAACTCATTCGCTCTGATTGTGGTCTTGAGGTCGCCGCTCACGAAGTTCTGATACGAGGCGTAAATTCGGATGCTGCAGAGGCTCAGTGAAGCAAGGAGAGCAATGAGCCAAAGCGCCTTGACGTATCTGGGGTTTTCACCTATCAGGTGGGCAACTCCGTGAGTCGTAGCCCCGGCTGCGTACTTGTCTAGTGCGCTGCGAAACATCGAAAGCGAGCCTAAACAATGCGAGACTCAAATCTAAGCGCTTAGAGGTAGGGACAACGATTCGGCACTGATATACAGAGACCAATATGGATTTCTCAGGTTACTTCAAGCTTTTTGGTACTGGTGCAGGCTGGTTCTTTTAATCATTTATTACTTGGTGTTTTTTATCAGTCAGAAGCTTTTAGAGTAGTTTGTTGCAGGTGGAAATGATGACTGACAGGCGTACCATTCAATTGTAATGGTTTTGTTTGAAACGACTGCTTGAACTGAAGTTTTGCTAGAGATGTAATGCAGGGATATAAACTTGCAAACTGGCTTTTCCATTTAAGTAGATTGAAAACCCTCGCATCACTTGAGCTTGCAGTGGCATAATATATTACCGCCAGTGTTTGGGGCACTGAGTGGTCGATGTGAGGATTATTTGTTTCTGCTGTTTATTGAAATATCACACATTGAAAAGGTAATGAAACTGCAAAGTGTTTGGTGTAACAACGCTACAATTCTCATCTGTCTTGCCGAATGCAGACTTCGGCATTCGAGAAAGTCTTTGCGAGTCTCTACTATTAGTAATACACTGAATCCAACTGACTTCATCTACTTGAGTGTTCATTGACAGCGAAAGCAAAGCTACTAGAGTACTAGAGAATATTCTCACCAGGGACTCAGGAAACAGCATAGAGACATGATTTGTATAGGTGATTTAGAAAACTGAAATTATATAAAGTTTCTGTTTACGGATTGTCAGTTATATATTTTACTCGTATTTAAAATATATATATCTATCAATTGACCTGATTGTCGAGGAAAAAAACTAGAGTTTGATCCGAAAAAATTAGAGGCTTTTAAAAAAGTTGCGCTGGTATGTCACAAAAAGCGGAATACATGTACGAGTATGTGCAGCTTTAGTTCCAGACAAGGGTATTTAATCAAAGATAAAAGAGATTAGTTATATTGAAGGAATGTGTCTTACTCGCGTCCAGGTGCAAGTTATCTCGGATAAAGGTATTAAGGTTGGTTCTTCTTCCATGCAATTCAAAAACTCTGGCAACAGACATTTTGCAGTGCGTTTTGCAGATAAAATAGTTAATTATTTGACTTAGTACAGTATCGGGTTCGTAGATTTCGTTATTTAGTGCGTCTAATTTATACTCGTAGTTTATTTCCATTCGATAAAGTCAACTTACGAGCGTCACTGTATGCTTCTTCGGCTTCCAGAAGGATATCAAATCGCTTGTCAGCGTCACTCGCAGGTCGCGGGTACGCTCAGCAGCACCCGGCCGTGCTGCTCCGAGTTGGCACCCGTGGAGGTAGCGCAGCCGAAGCCACTGCAGAAGGACCCGCCTCCACCGCCAGCCAGGCCTCCTTGGTATCCAGCACCGCCGCCGCTGAAACCCCCACCTCCACCGCCAGCGCCACTGCCAACCATTACGCAGCAGCCGCCACCGGCGCCACCACCACCGAAGCCGCCGTCTCCAGAGCGGCAGCTGAACAAGATGTTGACGCGTTGCGCCGAGCCGCCGAGCCAGCCGTCGATGCGGCTGAGCCCAGGACCTCCAGGGTAAGTGAAGGACTCATTGCTGGCCACCGCCGAAGCTCTCCAGCCGGCGCCGGCACCTCCGCAGGATTCGTAAGTAGAGACTCGGTAGGACGACGCAAGACCCGGCTGGCCGTTAGCTCCTCCGATCCCGGGGTGGGCATCAGTTGGCGAGCTGTCCGTACCTTCCGTGCCATTCGAGCCGTTCATTCCACCTTACAAAATATAGGGAAAAATCTGAATATTGTTGCCATAAAAAAGCATTTCATTTACACATTTTTCATAATTCGACAAGTGACTCCAGTTGACTATATGGAACAGGATGGGGATGAGTGGTCGACGGGGTAACTAACGTGTCCGGCTCTTGTACCAAGGTCCCTGAGCTTGAATTCAAGGCGACGCCACATTAATTTGGGGCGCAGTCGCATTTTAATGCAATTGGGGCTGACCTCCCACGGTCCAGTAAGAATGTACACTGCCTGACGCCAGAAACATTGTTTGCCTTCGTATGATATCTATGTGTGTTCAGGGGATCGCAAACACACGACAGAATTGCCTCTTCGTTGCGCTGTGGGCCGACTGTCAGTATAAAATGCCTTAAAAGCAGGATTACGAAGCCATTTTGCCGTCAGTTTTTATACAAAGGGGATTTCCCACACCTGCCAATTACCAAGGGGATTTCCCACACCTGCCAATTGCCAAGGGGATTTCCCATACCTGCCAAATTACTCGTATTACTCGTATGCACCCGAGCGGAGCAACACAAGCACACGAAACTCTAGGGTTGTAGAGTTAGAGTGTAGACTCTAGGGTTGTAGGTTGTAGATTTCATTGTAAATATATGAAATATTTCATACAATAGGGTTGTATGAAATACACAAGCTCTTATGAAAAAAATCTGACATTCGGCCATAACCGATGAATATCTCGACGGTCTGAAGGGCTGGCGACTTGATTTTTGTTTAAGAATATGCGCAACAGAAAGTTGGCCTGTGTTCAGGAGTTTTGTGTGCTTGCGTTGCTCCCTTCAGGTGCAGCCCAAGTTATTAACAGGGGGGTGGTAGTTCTACTGTGAATGACCCTGCAATAATATTCTATATCATCCTTAACAGTCTGTATAGCTCTCAGCTCACTGAAACTGGTGGATCCTCCGCCACCGCCACCTGCAGCCAGGAGCAGCCAAGGGCTTCCGGTGTCGTTGCGGACGTACACGAAGCTTCCACCGCCGCCGCCTGCGCCTGTAGCACAAGAAGCAGCTCCACCAGCCTGGCCTACAACAATTTCCAGTTGAATGCCAGCGAGGAGCCTGAAGCTCCCAGAGGCTGAGGCACCCCTGCCTCTTTGGGATGTTCCTAGAACAGATGTGCTTCCCCCAGCAGCTCCAAAGGCTTCAATCCGATAGCAGCCAGAGAACGGTACGGAGAAGAGCTGAATTGTGCCGCTTGGTCCTGTTCCGCTATCTGTTTTTGGTGATTCGGTTTCGGCTATTTTTTCTGGTGATTGCTCGTGTTCGTAAATCTGTTTTACGGCCAAGATTGTTTCAAAGGCTAAAATCAGACTGGCAATATCTAACCACTGACGAATGAATTAAATTAACACTAAAATCTGCGATCGGGGGTGAGTGGCACAGCGGTTAACGCGTTTGCCTCTCGCACCAAGGTCCCTGAGCACGGTTCCGCGGCGAGGCCACATTCATTTGGGGCGCAGCCACGGAGAGAAGGCTTGTGGGCTTGTCGTGCAATTTACGCCCTGGAGGGACAGCCTCCAAGGCACAGTTAAAGTTCACACTGCTTGACGATTAGAAAGTCAGGCAGATGTACACACCTGCGTGAGCATGTGCCTACGTACAGTATCTATGCGCGTGTGTGTGCTCAGGAGTCAGCGAAATGAGCAGAATTGCCTCCTCGCTAGCTGCGCGTCTAGTGCCATCAAACGATGTGCCAGCCCTCCTGCAACTATTATTGTTCTTGTTATTAATTATATCTGCGATCTCCTACTTTTGTAGGAAAGTTGTCCATTAAAGAGTTTCTTACAGATTCCCAGATCAATGCCCTAGTAACCATGTTAGGTAGATGAAAAAAATGGTAATTTTTTTCGCGCTTACTAGTAAAAGTTCTTAAAAGACGCCTTGACCAAAGCTGAGTCTCGAAGTCGTCCGCCTTCCACAGCCTCACCGCACCGTCGGTTGGCGAGCCCAGCTGCCTGGTCACGTGACTTCCATTCGGACCTGCCTGCCCCTTCGACTCATCGTTAACAAAGACCATCTGGCACATGCGGCTGGTTTCATTTGAGACTATCGCAGCGCATCCTGAGTATCTGCACCTGATCACACATTCGGCCGCAGAGATGGCCGCATTGACGATGGTGCAGCTCACAGATTCGTTCACCAGGAGGAAGCCGCTGGTTTCAGAGTAGAAGAACTTGTTTGCTGCTTCCGTCGCTAAAACTGGTTTAAGCATTGGCATAGTCGATTGAGAATCAGATTTTTTACCTAATTACAATTTAAAAGTACTTCTCACCAAGTGATCCAACTATAAGCAGAAGGAAAACTACAGTTCGTAAACACATCTGCTATATTAAAGTCGGTTCGGAGCGGAACTAAATTTGACGAAGTCAACCAGGTAAGAATTGAGCTGCCTCAATGCTCCGATAAGACTTATATATCTTTTCTGACTCTTCTTGATGTGTTGCAACAGTTTTTGCAAGTAGGTAGGTACATTCTTTAGGTAAGTTTCTTCGCAGGCCCAGTCAAGAACAGTAGCCAATCCAGTGCTTCTGTTGGATGTCATGGTGACGCTTTGGCGTCCTTAACGCTGAGTCCAGGTTTATTCGTGGAAGGTTTTTGGGCTTGACTTAACTGAGATACTCTCACTGCCCCTTTTCTCTCAGCTGCATTTTTATATAGCTTTCTAGCTGACTTTGCAACACGCCTGAGACAATGTAACACTGTCCTACCTAAGATGGTTTAAAATCTGGTTTAACATCTGGTTTAACATCTCTGCAGTCTCACGTACCCAAAAGAAAACTCTGTTTTTCAGTTTTCTGCGTTGAATGAAAATGCAATTTCAGAGAAATTCGTTTATAGAAAATCAACTATAAAACTATTTCTTTTATTTTTACACAGCTTGTATAAATCGAGGACTCAGCCATGGACTAATTGAAAGACAAAGCCAAATTACCTGATTAGGAAAATTACACTGTGGACCGTCCCTATTGGTGTCTACAGGGAAAGTCAAATTTGAAAATATTAAATCGATTATCATGGACGACGTAGCAAGAAAGAATCTTTTTCTAGGACGGATGAGGTATTATTTCTGCTTCTTGAAACCAGCTTCTGTCTCCAACTCTCTAGCCTAATGTCACGCATTATTTCACATACTGAATGAGCTCACTCGCGTCTCGTCATCGGGGTTCCAACTTCAGCGCCGCAAACACAATTCTTTCTGATATTTTTTGTTCCACGTTGAATTAGACAAGACATTTAAACGTCTTCGCTACACAGTTTAAGCTAGCAGTCATGTAGTAGCTAAAACATCTTTGCATATGTGTGTTAGTAAAAAAAGTTACAAGAAAGTTAATATTCACTCTTGTACTCTTATTAAATACAGTCGGACATTGTAATGCCGACAGTGACTTTAAAAAGTAGGACATCAAAATAATTTTTTTACTTTCCATAGCTAAATAATATTTATTTGGAAATTGAATTATGAAAAAAGCAGTTACTTTTCATAATTCAAACCACAGGTAAATACGAGTACAATCAACCTCTTTAGAGATTGCAAGCATATTCTAGGGACTTTTTATCATACATGGTTCATTCCAAAAACATCGAGATAAGTCATCGCTTGCAAATAAAACTAAACAACAGCGATTTTTTCAACGAATCTTACCGTTTACTAGTCTAACAGCCAGCAAATAAACAATGGTTACTCTCATGATTAATTTTGCAACAGTTAAACCATCTATAATACTTACAGCTCACCTGCTCATAAGTAGTAGATCAGGCTTTTCGATGGTCGCAAATTTCACAGGCATATAAAAATAAAGTTTTGCATGTACTGTGCACGTATGAATAAATCGCAGTTTCCGAAATTTTCTTAGCATAATTTTTGGAGGACTTGAATAAGCCCAATCGAGCCGAAAAAGTTCGAGCCGAATAAAACTAAATTATCTGGAACATCGATGTTCTACTGTTCCACTGTTGATACGACTGATGATCTACTGTTCTTCACCTCAAAAAGCAGACAGCCTATTTTATTGGCTTGTCAGACGCATTCTCTGTGGCATATACATTCGGCTTCCGCTGTTTCAGTCGCTGCCACGCGAGCAGGCAGCAGTCGTGCAGCAGCTCCACCAGCTCCAGTGCCGACAACAGCGACATGCCAAGGAAGAGGCCGAGCAGGCCGCCGACATCCGCTATCAACGAATTGAAGCTGTAGGCGAGGGACAGGCGGACCTTCTGGCCGTGGAATTCGGCGGCTGAGATTTCCAGATAGAGCAGCGAATCGCGCACCTGCTGAAAGGTCGCATTGTTGACCAAGTACGACAGGCCAGGTGTGGGTCCGTTCTTGTTCACGTAATTGGTCGCGATGAAGTTCCTGAGGTATCCGTTCCAGCCTCTCTCCGTGGGCCACTGACTGGCTGAGTAGTCGTAGCTGTACGACCTCTGGTGGCAGAGCCCTTTCACGGCGCACAGTGAGGTCGCATTCACCAGAATGGCCTCTCGCTCTTTTATTAACGCGCTTTTCAAGATCGGACCGTTCGGGAACTGGGTCACATTGAAACACGATGGAATCTCACGATGCTCCCACAGAACTGGGTGTCGCCAAGGAGTGCAGTTGAATCTCTCAAAAGACAAGCGAGCCACCTCTCTGTAGAAGCACATCTCGGCTGTGTACTTGAAGCTCGTCTTTTCCATTGTGTATGGGTCTAAGAAATCAGCCATTTTCTCATTGGGGAGACACACACCTTCTCCAATGTCTTTGTCATAAATTGTATCTTGCATCCTGATCGCTACTTGGTGGCTGAGGGACGGGCCAACGGACAATGACGGGTCTACATAAGACGGATGCTGTCCTCGAGGAGTTATGCGGATTATGAAACCTGCTGGCGTGGTGAAAGCAGTTCCGTAATCGAAGTCCAAATCAGGAGGCAGGAATTTCTCAGTGTCGAAATCCACCCCGATGGACTTGTGCACGGGAACTGGAAAAACGGGGTCGAGAAACAGAGCGATCTGCAGGAAGCTCGAAGGACTCTGCAACACCCGGTAGTCCGAATCTTTGAAGTTCAGAACGAAGCAGTTGAGCAGGTCTGGAGTTCGATGAGTTCTAATATCTGGCTCGGTTATCGCGTTGAAGTAGTAATCTACCACGAGCTGGTTGGACTTGCGACCCAGCTTGTCTGACAGGAACTGGTAGGGCAGAGTGTTCGCCAGCCTGATGGCAAAGTTCTCAGCCAGCATGTCCGAGTCGTTGGCGCTGATTCCAGCGACACTCTCGTTGACCAGACGCTTGAAGTGACTCAGCTGAGCAATGTCCTCCTCGGTCAGAGTCAAGAAATTGCTGCCGGAAATGGGCTTCCGGCTGCAGATGTAGATGTCAGGGAACTCAAACTTGAGCTCGTTTGCTCTAACGTCAGTCTTGAGATCGGCCTTCCTGAAGCTCTCGTACATGGCATGGATTCGCACCGTGCAGACAGACAGTGATGCTAGAAACACAATGAGCCACAGCGCTTTCACGTAGCGAGGCCTGTCGCTTGACAGTCGAGACAGGCTGTGAGTGGTGGCATCGTTTGCGTACTTGGCTAGTGCGTTGACCAGCATTCTTCACTGCGAGAGTTTGTGAGTTTCAGCTTCAGTCCTTGCGTGTGTGGTATTTAAAAATGCAGCCAGGTGTCAAATTTGCTAAGCAAATATTTCATTCGTTAAAATTTCGCTGGCTGCTTGATCGTAATTTTCAGCTAGCCCAAAATTTGTTTGATATCTTTCTGAGAGAAGCCACTTTGTGCACAAATGGGATTGGGTAAACAGAAAACCTGATAATTATCCCAGGGCAGCATTATGTACTCGTACCTGTGGCAGTTCACTACGCGGAATGTCTATACTGTGAAAAGCTTTGCCATTCTAGAAAGCTAGATAGCTGACTGCTGTATCTGTCTCTATGTGTATATTTACAGTGTTTCGTATGAAAGTGCTTATCTGCCAATTCGCAATGATGTGCCAATAGTGTATCAAAAGTTTTTAAGCATAGCTTTATTAAAAATGCGAGTACAATTTCAAGGTTTGTGGGTACTGACAAATCATCAGCGAGGAATTAATTCTGCGTATTCCGCTGACTCATGAGCACACTCACAGATATACCGTCAACAAGCACACACTCAGGCCGGAGTGTAACTCAAACTTGACTTTCTCATCTTCAGACAGTGTACGCTCTCACTGTGCCTTGGAGGTAGGCCCTCTTCACGGCTGCGCCCCAAACGAATGTGGCCTCGCTGCGGAGTCGAGCTCAAGGACCAAGGTGCTCAGAAGCAAACACGTTAGACCGCTCTGCCCATTTATACACTAGGTAGCACAATGCACTAATCATGCACTAATGTAATACTATAGCATGGTTTCCGAGGTCTTTAATGTCATGGCCGAGGGCGCGAAGCGCCTCGAGGCCATAGACATTAAAAACCGAGGAAACCGTGCTATAGGGTTATTGTAGTACGATAATAGTTTCCCCATCTATTTTAAAGATTTCTCTAAAAATGGATCAGTCCGAGGACGCGAAAGACCGCCTTACTGGGGAAACACCCATTAAAGACCGATGTCTATATTTCTTATGTCTATGGCCGAATATAGCGAGTTAAACTCTGGATCTTCTGGATCGAAATCACTTAACCTGATGGAAGGAGATAGATCCTACCCTAGCGGTCTGCTACATATTGAATACGGAGACGTAGTTGGACTGACGAAGGACGAGATAGCCGCACGCATGGAAGCTGACAACGCTCTATTTGCTCTAGAAATGGACGCAGATAGAATAGAAGAGATCGCGGCTGCATTCGCTGCGAGAATTGATGATAATACGCTTGCCGAACTGCTAGATGCAAAAGAGCCTCGAAACGAAGATATCGAGGCTATAATGCAAGATCTTGATTTGGTTGAGAAAAAAACTGAACCACCAAGTGCGAGTCAGCAAGAAAAATGGGCTCTAGAAAAATTTTATTCGACCATGGAGTCCCTTCAACTTGAAGTCGACATTAAGACCTGCGCAGAGGAGCGATTGGCGGCCTGTATCCGAATTGCGTATGGAACTATCAAGCGCTCTGACGGTGGGTACTATGCACCTGCTACTTTGCGCTGTTTCCGGGCCGGTTTGTATCGCTGGCTGCTTCGGACGCGTGGAGTGGATATCATATCTGACCAGCTGTTCAAAAAAGCGAATAATATGTTAAAAGTTGCTGCTAAACTGTTTCTGGAGAACGGCGGAGAAGTAAAGAGATTCAGCTCCATAGAAGACGATGATCTAGCTAAGCTTCGAAAGTATTTCGATCGGAGCACACCAGCAAAGTTACAGCATGAGTTCTATTACAATATGATGACTCACTTTGGGCTGCGTGCGAGAGAGTGGTTTCGACGCCTAACAGTTGAGTCGTTCGAAGAGATCATCACTGCATCTGGGCGAGAGGCTATCAAGTTGCGGCCGATGGCTACAAAGACTGATGGAGGACACTTGGAAAATGCTGCAAAAAATACTAAACAGGTGCTGATGGTTTCTACCGGCTTACCTGACTGCCCTGTGGGCTGCTTCAATGACTACATGGAAAGGATCGCGAATGCTAAGAACAGAGAAGGTGTCGTGAACAGCATCGTCTTCATTCGGCCGAGGGCTAAGCCTAACGCAGACTCGTGGTATTTTGCCAAGCAGCCGGTTGGACACAATACGCTGGGATCAATGATGCAGACAATATCTGAGAAGGCTGGACTGTCTAGAAAGTATGCGCCTCATTGCATCAGAGCAACGGTCGTGACGGAGCTGCACAACGCCGGTTTTTCGCTGGAAGACATCGGCCATGTGACGGGACATCGTTCGGTTGTGTCAACCCAGCGGTACATAAGATACTCTAAGAAGAAGGAGTCCCAACTGGCATGCGTTTCGGATGCATTAAGTCGGGCTGGATGTGAACATAAAGTAAGTTCAGCTTCAACCACCAATCTGTCAACTTGCAGTTCTAGTTCTAGTGGCGGCTTCAGTGGTACGTTCACCGGCTGCACATTCAACATTTATCATAAGTGACATATTGATATTTTGCATGACATTTACGGAAAATGACCTGTTTTACTTGTTAGAAATAATGTAATTTGTTTAGTTGTTTATACTTCTTCTAAATACAATTCTGTTTTCAATATTATAGCTTAACGACCATAGACAATTTGAGTTTAACCAATTTTTTGGATTACCCTAGGGAAATCCCAGGGACGCGAAAGACCGCTTTTATCGTACTACAATAGTATATTATTACCCAGGCTTTCAGGGCGATAATGGGAAAGCCAGAGGGCGCCGAAGGCGCCCGAGGGATTTCTCATTATCGCCCGCAAAGCCTTGGTAATACTGTGATTGTACCATAGACTATGTGGCTGAGTAACAAGACAAACCATATCAGCCATAGACAAAATGATTTAATCACAAACTATACAGTTCAATTATAAGATAAAGAATAATGAAGCAAAGAGAAGCAAACAACTAGAGAAAGAAGCTAGACTTCTTTATTCTTCACCGTCATATGCTAGATCGACCATGCTGAACTACAAAGCAATTTTAGAGAAAGAAATTTCTGGTCTCTCATCGGACGAACTTCAATTCGTGACCACGCTTAGTGATGGACGGCGCGAGGAAGAAGCTGTATATCAGTCCACGGGACTGCCAGTACTTGAGACGGAAATGATTGAGAGTTTTCTGGCTGAAGTGTCCACATGTAAGGCTTTGACTGACGAAAATCTGAATGAAATTGCCAAGATGGAGGACTTAGGCAAAGTCTGGTCTACTGAGAAGGCAACAGCTACGTACGCCGCTCGTTTCCGAAAATTTCTTGACGATCGAGGACTGCCATCGCAACTTGAGACAATACCGACTCGATATTTATGTCACTATCTGCGCCTGTATTTTTCGGTAGTTAAAAAGGATGATGGAACGGCGTACAGTTGCAGTTCGCTGGTATGCATGCGCGCAGGAATCTACCGGTATTTGAAGAATTTACGAGGTTTGGATATCATCGGCAATGTTGAATTTAGCGCTTTTGAGAAGACTTTCAAAGCTGCTCTTACGTACTCTCTGAAGAAACCTGTTTCGGTGATGGATGGTGACGGTGGGTATCGAGCATTGGAGCCTGAAGATTTGGCGTTGTTGCATGCGTACTTCGACCGGAGCTCGCCACAGAAACTGCAACAGGAAGTCTTCTTTGTCCTGAGCTCACACTTTGCCTTTCGTGGACGTGAATGGATTCGAGCGCTTGAGAAAAAAGATGTCATTCTGCGGGAATCCACCGGAGGTATGACGTGCGTTGACTTGCAGAAAGAAAAGAAAGAAAAGTGTGTGTCCGCCGATGCCCCTCGGTCCAATCGCGAGATTGGGATTTTTCCTGTGCAAGACAAATCTGTGCCCAGTTGAAGCGATCAAACTGTATCTTTCGAAGCTTCCATCTGAGAACGGCTCTCTGTTTCCCAGGCCTGCCGTCAAGTGGCAGAATGGAGCATGGTATTGCCCAAAAGATGTATTGGGCAAGAACACATTGGCCAGCATGATGAAGACGATCTCGAAAGCGGCCAGGCTCTCGCGGGACTACACCAACCATTCGATCCGCGCAACAACCATAACAAACCTGTCTTCTGCTGGATTCAGTGCCGAAGCGATTCAAACCGTCTCTGGGCACAAAAAGGTGGATAGTGTTGTCCGTTATACAAAGCGGACAACAGTGGCCCAGAAGCGCGCATTGTCTTCGGCTATCACAGATAGTCTACATGCCTCTCTGAATATCAGCCCGCCCGATAGCCACGTAGTCATGGTACAATGCTACTATTGCTTCTGAGGCTATAAAAGTTTAATTTCTATAGTTTTGTGCAATCGGCATAAATTCATATGTTACTTGAAAAGAGCTTAATAAACAAGTTTTGTTAACCAACAGAAGCTAGTTTTGCTGTCCCTCCAATGATCTGAAAAGTGGGGCGATGGTCTTTCCTGGAAGAAAAATGTTTATTCGTCTCCTGGGAATTCTCGAGCATGCTTCCAAGTCACTGGGCAGATCGATCTAAGTGGCCGAAAAAATGATCGAAGAACAACTACTGCTACTGCTGCTGCTGCTGCTGCGACTCCTTGAGTTGGACCGATGTCTCTGGAGTACCGCCCCGGCCTCTTGCCCCAGGACACGGCCCTACAACTAGAAGGGAAAGTTAAAAAGATTATCAAGCTAGGCGGTCAGAAATTCTTTATGAAGTTACCAAGCAGCTCTTTGGTGGATCCTCGTTAAGCTTTGGATCAGTCCATTTGGGAGCTGCCGAGTGTTAAAGTGTGCCAATTTTTGTTATACAGCGACTACAAGATGACCTATCTCTAGAGTCTTGAAACTCATCATTTACTGCTTGGAGCGAGGCAAGCAAGTTCACTCGGTGCTGAGGAGTTTCTCAATTTGCTATCCAATCATTGGCCTAGTTCTCTTCTGGCTTGGGGGGCCCACAGCTAGAGTTTAGCCTGCAGCGATAATACACTGCGCTCTATATTATGTGTGTATTTGTACAGCACGCGCACTTGTGCTTGTCTCCCTCTATAATTTCATTTGGCGCAGAGGTCTCATTAGGGACAGGCTCCTGAGTCACTGCGATAATAAGAAAACTTATTCCAGTGCATTATAAGGTGTACGAGAGGTTTATAATCTGCGCCAAGATGGTGGGTTCTAGAAAATTACCACGTACCACTGGCTTGCTACAATAGGTCGATAATGACTGCTGCGCGAATTGACGATAAATCTATCGATTCCCCAAAAATCCGAAATCCCTATTTTTGGGTTCTGAAAATTATTCGTCTACTTTAAAAGCGTCTGTAGTTTTTTTAAACTGGTGTTTGATATCATCGATATCCTCCATGGTAACAAAAGAATTGCTTCACAAAAATCTTCAGACTTCTTCGGGACATCCTTAATCCTACATCTCCAGCATCCTTCTGAAGTATCTCCAACATCCTTCTGAAGTATCTCCAACATCCTTCTGAAGTATCTCCAACATCCTTCTGAAGTATCTCCAACATCCTTCTGAAGTATCTCCAAAATCCTTCTCAGGTATCTCGAACATCTTTCTGTAGTGTCGAAATCAGTAAGAATTACTTCCGACATTCCTTCCGACATGCTTCAATACCTGACAACGTGCCACCGCCTCCCCTATCGCCTAACGACAGGATCCACTTCGCAGCGGAACTCGCCAAACCGACCAACCGGGAGGATCCCCCGCACGTCAGACGCCAAGCCGCACTGGAGACGCTGGACCGGCTTCCGGAACCCGCCTTGGAACTCTGGACCGACGGCTCGGCCTCCGGAGGCACCAATAGAGGCGGATCCGGTGCGGCCCTGTTCATCCGCGGAGCCGCGCCAATCTACCTGACTGCTCCAGCGGGCGCTTTCAGCTCTTCTTTTAGGGCGGAGGAGTGTGCCCTCCGCATTGGTCTCCTCGCAGCCCTGGAGCGCGTCCCATGGCCCAGTACGGCAGAACTGCGTTGCGCCACTGATTCGCAGGCCCTCATCCGATCGCTCGAACAAGGCCCGCACTCTCACCTGTCCCCCTGCTGCCGGGACATCTGGCGCCTCCTCCTCAAAGTCCCCGCGGACCACCACGTGACTATCCAATGGGTCCCAGGACACTGTGACCTGAGGCGCAACGATCTGGCGGACAACCTTGCAAAAGACGCCGCTAGACTCCCACAAGACCAAGCGGAAATCGACCTAAACAGTGCCGAGTCCGCGATCCGCGGCACACTGGCCGCCGAGGCTCGCGCTGCCTAAGAAGCGGACCCGCGCTGCCGGACGCACCGCGCTGCCTTCCGCGACGACCGCAGATCCGAGGCGACTCTCAGCAGACGCGAGCTGATCACGCTAGCGCAACTTCGCACGGGCCACTCGCCTCTGCTGGCCCAGTACCGCCACCGGATTGACCAAGAACAGCCCGCGTCCTGCGGGCACTGCGGACACCAGGAGGAGGACCTGAAGCATGTGATGCTGGAATGCCCAGCTCACGCCCAGACCCGCAACCGCGTCCTCGGCCCTAACCCGACGCTGGCCATCCTCTCCGATGACGGCCCCCGTGTCCTGTCCTATCTCCAGGCGATAGGGTCGCTGACACGACCCCCGGACCTGCCCGGCCAGGAACGTCTAACTAACTAACATGCTTCAATCATATATTCGCCAACATGGAGGGCCACATTGAAATTTTCTTTGGTAACCTGGCTCGCATAATGCTTAATTAAACTTGGCTGAGGATGATGTTTCAAGACATTCTCGTAAAACTCTCAAAGTTTATTTTAGAGAAAGTAAAACTTGTGAAATGATTTCTTGACTATCATGTCGTGAAACTTAATAGCATCCGCTTGACCCAAAGCTCAGTTTCATGATGTTCGTATGCAATTGAACTCTTTTTTTCTGACTTTATTGGCCCTCTTTGGCCATATGGCCTCTTTCTCTTTTAATTTCCAGTCAATTAAGGAGCACTTTAGAATTTTCGTCTCATACATTGGAGGGCCGAAGCACTCATCCTCTGCGGGGAGGGGAACGGCACGCTCTCATCCCATGGAATGTGACAGCTGGGCGGGAGGCTTGCGGAGAGGGTCTCTTCCGAATCGATCTGAAAACTCGACTGACTGTGCGAGTTCCCATGGGAAACCCTTTTTTAAATAATGCCTCTTCCTCACACTGTTGGTGCGTCTCAGTTTCCCCAAAACAAAACAACACAAAACTCTCCCCGCTTTTACCACTCGCCACCAATGGTTGCACTTCGCCAGACAGACAGACAGACACCCTGGACAGACCGACACGCAGGACAGACAAACAGACAGACAGACAGACAGACAGCAAGACAGACAGACAGACAGACAGAGAGACAGACAGACAGTAAGACAGACAGACAGACAGACACCCAGCACAAACAGACAGACAGACAGACAGACAGATAGACAGACAGACAGACAGACAGACAGACAGACAGATAGACAGACAGACAGACAGACAGACAGACAACCACCACAGACAGACAGACAGACAGATAGACAGACAGACAGACAGACAGACAGACAACCACCACAAACAGACAGACAGATGCAAGTAATAATTCTTCCCAGCAGTTTTTCGCAGCAGTCTGTCTCATTTACAAAACAGCAGACAAGTCATTGTCCAATCAGACGCATTTTCATATATTCCGGAGCGAGCTGAGAGACAGTGCTCACTCAATCAATGACGTTTTTTCTCTCTGGCCGTTGTGCTCAAAGTTGGGCGAGCGAAAACTAAACACGCGTACAAGATTGCATCCACGCAGGCCTAGCATGATTGAGTGGATTTGGGGGCCCGAGCGACCGGTCTGGATTGCCAAAACTATACAGCGAAAAACCCTGATCAGATCAGAAAGATACATTCTGCTAACTCTGCTTTCACTTCAAAAGCGACAAATGAGCGAGTGCTGGTTTATGCGGAAGCCAGAAACTGCTAAAGAATACTCATTCACAAAATCTGGGAGTGAAAGGATAGGAGATTAGAGAACAGGAGAGGAGAGGAGATTAGAGAACAGGAGAGGAGAGGAGAGGAGAGGAGAGGAGAGGAGAGGAGAGGAGAGGAGAGGAGAGGAGAGGAGAGGAGAGGAGAGGAGAGGACAGGACAGGACAGGACAGGAAAGGAGAGGAGAGATAAATATTTTCAGGAGGACACACGCCAAGCACAATATACTCATAATTAAAGTCTTTGACTAAAACAACGGAAGACTAGAATAAGCTTTGAAGAGGGTGGCGCGCACAATGAGCTGATGATGCTGGATCCGAAGCTGCTCCGTAGCAGCGTAGGTTTTTTCGATTTCCCCTGAGAGTTGTCGTCACTGCAGGCCGCGAAAACTTTTGAGCGAGGCAATTTCTGACACGAAGGCTGGGCGAGTTCTAGCGGAAGGGGGATTTTTCGTACAGCCAGACAGACTTAGAAGGGACGAGAATTTTCACATAAATTCCCCAGGCCTGATAGAATTCTGCTGAAAACAAAAAATGTGTCTCTTTTGTTTGCGACGATTCTGATGTCATGTTTATCTTCGAGATTATCTGCGTAGCTGCAGTTTTGTTATTTTATGTTCTGTCTCTGATTGATCGGTTGGGTATCAGTCTGATCTATCTTCTATTAATCGGGTAAAGTGAGGCTTTGTTCTGTATTGTAGGTCGCAAATTCAATCACTGATCTGCACTGTTCCTATGCGGTGCCATCTAACCAAGGCCTAATGGCATCACTGCGCTATATCAGCCCTGAGCCTCAATGCGAATTTTACCTTAGCAAGGCAAATACCACGGGAGGTATTACTACGAATACTCGAACCCACATCTTTCTTTTTTCAATAGAAGGTTGGGGAGATGAGAAGGTTGGGGAGATGAGAAGGTTGGGGAGATAAGTAGGTTAGGGAGAATCTCCCAAAATATTCAAACCATCGCCATGAAAATCCAGAACAGGGCCAAACATTTTCCGCTCTATCCGATAAAACATCGGCATCATCATCAAGATATTAAACGATTCTCGTGAGGCTTTCTGGTGGCAAAAACTACCAATATAGCAATAAGCAATAAAGCAATGTTAGTTGCCCTTGCCATCGGGATTTTCGACAAGAATCGCTGAACATCTCATCGATGCTGACGTCGGATGGTTTTGAAAGCAGTTCGTCGTAAATGATGGACTTTCACGAAAATCGATGACTCGGTTCGGGAGCTGTCATGAAGTAGGCAGTGGGAATTTTAAATATCCCCCTTTGGTCTTTCCCCAGGGTCTTTCTACTGTAAAAAGTCTGTCTTTCATAGAAAAAATCCCAATCCCAACACGCAGCCTTTCACGTTTGTCTTTGATTTGAGACAAAGTCAACAGACCCGTTTGGATTGGCAAAGCTAGGCTACAGTTCGCTTGTACTTTTCCACCACGCAACTGGTTAGTTTCAAGCCCATGTTATTGTTTTCCTTTCAAACGGCTCTCTGACCATTTTGAAGCTTCAAGTTACCTGTGTGTACCTAATATGAAGCATCTTTAACTAGTGTCTTGAGGCAGTCACTAAAAGTGGTGTACATAACATGCCATAATGCTTACCACGATGTCTGTTTGTTTTCCATTAAAGAAATTAAAAGTTCTCCTATTGTAATTAGTCATAAGTTCTATATTTCCCAATTTGGTGGGTCTTTAATATATTTAATACATAAAATGTATGATCGAATCAGCTTGAACAACTAAAAAAGTACTCAACTCAACTCAAGGGTTGTTCGTCTCATTATAGCAAAAGTTAAATTAAAAAGATTTTTAAAAAATAAACAGATATTCCCAGATAAAAACTAGATTTTTTCTTCTAGATAAGGGGCTTGCTGATTTGTTAATATCTTTAAGTGGTGTCATGCAGTGCTGTGTTTTGTACTCGTAGTTTCGTTTCAATGCATGCGATGAACAGATGATGAGAAAACAGAAGTCAATGCGGTCAAGGCCTATACAACAACAGCAACGCCCACACAGCTCAAGTCTTCCCTCAATAAAGCCAACCTAAAAGAAGGCGATTGACTGATCTGTCGGGTGAACAACTGCGGGCGCTGACGAGGCTTGTCTGGCAGCTGCCGATGCCACTAGCTGGCCAGCTGCCGCAGTCTCGGCTCTCCTATCCGACAGCCTGGACACTGTGCTGATCTGCCCGCAAGTGCATCGTCTGAGACGCCGCGGTACCCCAGAGTTCAGAGCTCGCCTAACCAGCCTCTCGGCAGCCGCTTCGAAGTGCACCGACGGTTGACCTGCACTTTCGACTGAGTTCGATTTGCCAGTTGCGTGAGTCGCTTCTTCTTCATCCTCTTGCTCGTCGTCTTCCTCGTCGTCGAACTCTTCATCGTCGAGTTCGGCCGTCGGCTCGTCGAGGCTAGAACTGCGGCGACAGCCGCATTCAATGCAGCGACCGTCAACCTAGAGTTCATGGGTTCGAGAGCTCATGAGTGAGTTATGTGAGTTAAGTGAGGTGTGTGGTTCATGATTCCCGTGAATTTACTTGCGTTACGGTCGCAACAGCTGAAGAAATCGAATACGATGACAAGTCTCCGCCGGGAGTCTCTGTCGTCTCCGTGGCGCCATCGTCATAGTCGTCGCCATCCCAGCAGCCGCCGCCTCCCCTAGCCAGGAGCCTTTCCTCGTCGAGATCCTTCCGACGCCTGGTGACGTAGAGGCCACAGAGAAAGACTCCGGCGATCAGGCAGAGGCCGAAGGCTGAGCAGAGCAGGGCCAACGTCTCAAACAAGCCGAGCTCGCGACGCCTGCCGACCGCCAGGAGTCGCACCTGGAGCGTCGAATTTCCATAGGCATTCACATCACCCACGTCTTGATCAGCGGAGCCTCCACTACCGCCGCTGTTAAATATAAAGCTAATGAGAAAGACAACGCTGGCAATGGAGGACAGCACAAAGCCTATGTAAAACAGTTTCTGAGCTCCGGCGCAGTCCTTCTTGTAGTTGTAGGGCGCCGGCGTTAGAGCTCTCAGTTGGCGACGTCCTCGGCGATGGCCTCGACGAAGGAAGCGACGCAAGCGAGGAAGGGCTTGCTGCTGCTGCTGCTGCATTTTTCGTTTAATCAATTCTCACGAAGGGCTTAAAGATGACTGCGCTCTCAACCAGCAGCTGTGAGCACCAAGGCTCAGAGTTTTGAGGTTTTGCTCAGCTTGGAGGACGGGGTGGATTCCGTTTAGTGGTTTTTTCTGAAGTGAGGAGGGAACTTGGGTTTTTGGAGGGCCTGTGAATGCCTCTTTGAAATGCGTCTGCCTCAGAGTCCAACTTGCAGCCAATCATTGAGGCCTGGCTCCCTATCTTTTTTCTGACTTGCTGTCCTCTCTCTCCGTTCAGTTCCCATCCCAAGCAGGTCTGATTATTGCGTTTCGTTTCCTGCCACTCTCAGCAGAGCTACCCTGTGGAAATGCGTTAACAGTTTGCTTAGTGGCCATTTGGAGCAGCAAAGTTGTTTTGCAACTATTATAAAACTGCTGATTGAAAATAGGGCCATTTATCTGTTTCTATGTTTAGTTTTTACGTACTTCCAGAGTTTCAGATCGACAGCTCAAATTATATTTAAGACGCTGCTTTCTTCTGAAAGGGGAGGCAGAACTGATCCTAGTCTAACTTCTTTAGTTTTTTTATCAAAAAATAAATTTTCGAGTAGAAGATTTTGGCTTTTTTAAATGCGCTTGTTGACTTGGCCAATCGGATCGTGTGGAGTTGAACATGATCAAGCATTAATTATCACAAGATCAGCCTGTGCATCTAGTCTTAGACAAAGACAAAAAACTGGTTATAAATTATTATTCATGCTACTTTTAGTACTATAAGTCAAGGCGTACGAGTATGTTCTGATTGAATGTGGTTGTGGTTGCTGTGGTTGAATGTCTGAAGTTACGAGTTAAGCAAAAAGCATAGGAAATCGCAGAAGCAAGTACTGGGCTAGAAGTACTCGTTGCAAACTGCTGCAAACAGCAGTACTGGATGTACTGCTCACCATAACATGGCGCTGCAGAGTAACTAACATTGAAAACGTCCTGCTGTTTGCACAGTCTATAATCTATCATAAGCACTTTCATACGAAACACTGTAAATATACACATAGAGACAGATACAGCAGTCAGCTATCTAGCTTTCTAGAATGGCAAAGCTTTTCACAGTATAGACATTCCGCGTAGTGAACTGCCACAGGTACGAGTACATAATGCTGCCCTGGGATAATTATCAGGTTTTCTGTTTACCCAATCCCATTTGTACACAAAGTGGCTTCTCTCAGAAAGAAATCAAACAAATTTTGGGCTAGCTGAAAATTACGATCAAGTAGCCAGCGAAATTTTAACGAATGAAATATTTGCTTAACAATTTTGACACCTGGCTGCATTTTTAACTACCACACACGCAAGCACTGAAGCTGAAACTCACAAGCTCTCGCAGTGAAGAATGCTGGTCAACGCACTAGCCAAGTACGCAAACGATGCCACCACTCACAGCCTGTCTCGACTGTCAAGCGACAGACCTCGCTACGTGAAAGCGCTGTGGCTCATTGTGTTTCTAGCATCACTGTCTGTCTGCATGCTGCGAATCCATGCCATGTACGAGAGCTTCAGGAAGGCCGATCTCAAGACTGACGTTAGAGCAAATGAGCTCAAGTTTGAGTTCCCTGACATCTACATCTGCAGCCAGAAGCCCATTTCCGGCAGCAATTTCTTGACTCTGACCGAGGAGGACATTGCTCAGCTGAGTCACTTCAAGCGTCTGGTCAACGAGAGTGTCGCTGGAATCAGCGCCATCGACTCGGACATGCTGGCTGAGAACTTTGCCATCAGGCTGGCGAACACTCTGCCCTACCAGTTCCTGTCAGACAAGCTGGGTCGCAAGTCCAACCAGCTCGTGGTGGATTACTACTTCAACGCGATAACCGAGCCAGATATTAGAACTCATCGAACTCCAGACCTGCTCAACTGCTTCGTTCTGAACTTCAAAGATTCGGACTACCGGGTGTTGCAGAGTCCTTCGAGCTTCCTGCAGATCGGTCTGTTTCTCGACCCCGTTTTTCCAGTTCCCGTGCACAAGTCCATCGGGGTGGATTTCGACTCTGAGAAATTCCTGCCTCCTGATTTGGACTTCGATTACGGAACTGCTTTCACCACGCCAGCAGGTTTCATAATCCGCATAACTCCTCGAGGACAGCATCCGTCTTATGTAGACCCGTCATTGTCCGTTGGCCCGTCCCTCAGCCACCAAGTAGCGATCAGGATGCAAGATACAATTTATGACAAAGACATTGGAGAAGGTTTGTGTCTCCCCAATGAGAAAATGGTTGATTTCTTAGACCCATACACAATGGAAAAGACGAGCTTCAAGTACACAGCCGAGATGTGCTTCTACAGAGAGGTGGCTCGCTTGTCTTTTGAGAGATTCAACTGCACTCCTTGGCGACACCCAGTTCTGTGGGAGCATCGTGAGATTCCTTCGTGTTTCAATGTGACCCAGTTCCCGAACGGTCCGATCTTGAAAAGCGCGTTAATAAAAGAGCGAGAGGCCATTCTGGTGAATGCGACCTCACTGTGCGCCGTGAAAGGGCTCTGCCACCAGAGATCGTACAGCTACGACTACTCAGCCAGTCAGTGGCCCACGGAGAGAGGCTGGAACGGATACCTCCGGAACTTCATCGCGACCAATTACGTGAACAAGAACGGACCCACACCTGGCCTGTCGTACTTGGTCAACAATGCGACCTTTCAGCAGGTGCGCGATTCGCTGCTCTATCTGGAAATCTCAGCCGCCGAATTCCACGGCCAGAAGGTCCACCTGTCCCTCGCCTACAGCTTTAACTCGTTGATAGCGGATGTCGGCGGCCTGCTCGGCCTCTTCCTTGGCATGTCGCTGTTGTCGGCACTGGAGCTGGTGGAGCTGCTGCACGACTGCTGCCTGCTCGCGTGGCAGCGACTGAAACAGCGGAAGCCGAATGTATATGCCACAGAGAATGTGTCTGACAAGCCAATAAAATAGGCTGTCTGCTTTTTGAGGTGTTTTTTTCTAATACAGGCCTAAGACAGTAAATTGGTTGGAATTAATTCATGAAACGATATAATTAAAAATCTCACAACAAGGCGCATTATGTTGGTCTGTTTTATTCTTTATTTTCTGCGTGAGGTCTTTGCAGAAATCACAAGGCCAAAGCACGTCGTTACATTCTGTTAAAGCGGTATTAGACGTACACTAAATATAAGAAAGACGACATATTAACATTAGACGGATTCTAAAACCATGCGGCAATAGTATACGCTATAAGCTATGCTATATTATTATTAATATTTAATACCTTGAACTCCTATGTCCAACAATATATATCTTTTGCAATAGACATCTCTAAAGAATGCACAAAGAATGCAATGCACGGCTCTACAACAGTTGTCGCTTACCTGTGTGGAAGTTACATTTTTACGCCATTAGGACATCGTGGCTGTTAGAAATTACGATGCTACTCAAACTCATATGTTGACACAACTCTCTTGAATCTTTTTAAATTATATATTGATGAGTGAGACTCATCTATTGGGGAGTTGAAGTAGCTTCCATGTTTAGGGAAACTGTCTACTCCATCAAAACTGACATGGCTACTCTGCTGCTAGCTTGCTCAACCGGTGAGTACTGCTGCTCAAAATTTGTGACGTATAATCTAAAACAGCCCTGCTCAGCTTTCCATCAACCATCAACTCAACCCTCAATTCAGTGATTGATATAGTCAGTGGCAAGACGTTCGAAACTAAGAACAGCGGCCCCGAAACCCTGAGCGAGTCGGTGAACAGCAGTTTGTTTAACGAGTCTGGAATCGCATCAAACGTCGAGTGCCTGTGTTGGTGCGAGGACAGAGGCTGCGCTGCCGCAGTGCTGAATGAGACCAGCCGCGTCAGCCAAATCTTTGTAGTCAACGATGAGTCATCTGGGCAGCTCGGTCCGAACGGCAGTCACGTGACGAGGCAGCTGGGCTCGGCAGCCGACAAAGCCGTGAGGCTGTGGAAGGCGGAGGACTTCTAGCAGCAGCTTCTATCCAGAGGCTTCAAAATGGTGCTCACCAGTGAGTTCATGCGAGTCGAAAACCCAAGTACTCATGGGTCATGAGCTTTTAGAAATTTTCTCGGAGCTGCTTCTTAAGTTAGTGATTACAGGCCTTTTCAGCGTTTCAGGCCTTCGCTACTCCTTCCTCTCCTCTACTCGTGCGGCGGTGCCGGCGCCGGCTGGCTCGGTTGGGCCCGGCCCAGCAATGAGTCCTTCGCTGATCCTGGAGGTCCCGGTCTGAGCCGCATCGACGGCTGGCTCGGTGGAGCTCGCAACTCCTCCTGCCCCACTGGCGACGGCGGCTTCGGTGGAGGCGGCGCTGGCGGTGCACACGCTCACACAGGTGTGTATATCTGCCCTGACTTTCTCATCGTAAGGCTGTGTGCACTCTCATTGTGCCTCGTAAATTGCGCGACAAGCCCCCCAGCATTCTCTGCGCGGCTGCGCCCCAAATAAATGTGGCTTAGGGACCGTGGTGCGAGAGGCAAACGCGTGAACCGCTCTGCCACCGACCGCCTTTGTCCATAGGTGTAAGATTTCACAATTTAAAAAGCAAATGAGTTTAGCTTTATACTTATGTACTGCACTTTGGGCATATTCTGTTATCGTATGAGACTTTAGGTCTAAGTGTTCTTAATATCTCGCAAGCCTGCCTGTACGTGGTTCCCGAGTGAGTGAAATCTTTTAAAGCTATAGAAAAAAGACAGAGTTAAGCCATGTACTCCTAGAATACTAGCACCTACGAGTAGTATGCATCTGGATAACTAATAACACTTGTGTTGGAGATAATAAACATTTTCCCTTCGTTCTCCAGTCAGTTTCTCCAGACAGCCCATGGTTACGCACTAATTAAACAGCACCTGCTTGCAAGCAGTAAACATACCCGAGAACAGTTTATAACGTTGGAAATGCAAGTCAAACATCAGCCTCTCTGACTGCCGAGCTCCCATTGACGGCAGTGGTTGAAGGCAGATACACATTAGTATTGATTTAGATAATGCCAAACAACTGCTCCCTCACAAGCATTGAAGTCACGAAGAAACAGTCCATTAACTGTTTTTGCATTTATTGGAATTACGAATCATTTCTGCTGATGAAACTCAATCCCTTTCTGATGGAGGTGTATTGAGCAGGCTACTTAGTGCTCAACTCAGTTGCAGAGACCGCCTCAGCTTGCCTTCACTCACTCTACTCACGACTGAGACCGATTTCCGATTTGAGCCAATACTGAAATTCGCAATGGGGTTGAGAATGGTAGCTGCGATGTTGCTTGTTAGTGCAACTGGTGAGTACCGTCGAAGTACTGTCTCATTGACTCTCCAGCGCATCACTGCTACAAGCTCGAAATCTCATGCAGTGATTCATGCTGCCACCGGAAAACTATTCAAACTTGATACAGCGGTTCCATTGCACTGAATAACTCGGTGAGCAGCAGTCTGTTCAACGTGTCCGGAATTACATCGAATGTCGAGTGCCTGTGTTGGTGCGAGGACAGCGGCTGCGCTGAATGAGACCAGCCGCGTCTGCCATCAGACGTAGATCGTAGTCATCAACGATGAGTCATCTGGACGGCTCGGTCCGAGCGGCAGTCACGTGACGAGGCAGCTGGGCTCGGCAGCCGACAAAGCCGTGAGGCTGTGGAAGGCGGAGGATTTCGAGCAGCAGCTTCGTTCAAGAAGTTTTCCAGTAACTCTTTTTCCAGGAGGTATGTTGTAACTCAAGTTAATTTACTCCAGTAACAGTTTATTTAAGTAACCCGTATTTATTTTAATATTTTAATTCCTCTTTATTAGCTTTCAGTTCTATTTCTCATTCTAACACCCCGTAAGTCAGTTTGTCTAGTTTAATAATACTATTTTCCACTTTGTTTTCGCCTGCTCTTGCATATTCTAAATATTTGCAGTATATTAGTTATCTACATTTTTCGTAACTCCTTTTCTGGATCTTCAGGCATCAGGCAAACAATCCTGTAATAAAAACTTTTAAAGAGAGCATTGAGCAATTGTCAAATATAGCTGGCAACTGAGAAATTGCAAAACTCAAAGACATTTCGCGCAGGTTAAATGCATATGCAAATGCATATTATCACGCACAGTAAGTGTGATACAGACTACATCAAACAAAACACTGATGGTTCATAGTGAGCTACTGCGCAACTAAACCAGACAAATACCATATGCCTTATTCTGTATCTAAATACTGCCCATGGCCCTTTGCCAAACATGCCAGGTAAATACTGAGAAGTGTTTTGAGTGTGCATCTCTTGATTAAGCAGTTAATATATCAGCATTAAAATTCCCTATCAAATAATTAAAGGCTTCAGCAAAATTCCCTCTTATTTGCTCCAGCATCTATCTCAGCTTTGCATGTGGCAAGAAAAAAAAATGTTGTCGAATGTTTTAGCAAAGTACGCCAGCGAGGCTACAACTCACAGTCTGGGTCGTCTCATTGGAGACAGGCCGCACTAGACATCGCTGACCGCCTGTGCAGTGCGAATTCGAGATGCCTTCCTGAGCTACTCCAGCGGCAGTCTGAAGTCAAGCATCCGGGCCAACGAGTTGGACTTTGAGTTTCCGGACATCTACATCTGCAGCGAGAGCCCGATCTCTGGCAGCTACTCCGCGACACTCAGCGCAGAGGACCGCGCGCTGCTGAAACATTTCCAACGAATCGTCAACGAGAGCATTGCTGACTTGAACACAAACATCCCTGCTGATAACTATGCCATCAGACTCACGAACACCTTGCCGTACCAGTTCCTGTCTGACAAGATGGGTCGCAGGGCCAACCAGCTTGCTGTTCTGTACGTCTTGAATGGAAATTACTGTAAGACTTGCGTACTTGTACTTCGCCCCGCATTGCGTCAGCTTGCTCCAGCCAATCAATACCTCTTACGTCTTGTGCGCGCACTCAGCACTTTCAACTCTCACCTGTCGTACCCCCACCCCAATTATCGATCCATTAAATATATATTGTCGCCCGCGGGGCAGCGCTCAGTTGAGCATATTTTCGACCACAAATCAAAGACTCTACAGTGGCATCGCAAGCAGTCATGTCTGTGCCCCTACACCTGCCCCCACCTGAGCCTTTCGATACACAGAAAGAGCCACACAATCTCGCGGCGCGGTGGGCAGAATGGGCCAGCCGGTTCAAGTGCTTTGTGACAGCTAGCGGCATTTCAAACACGCAACAGCAACGCGAAATTCTGCTATACGTCGGCGGTAAACAGCTTTACGAAGCCTACGCAGAGCTGACCACACCAGGCGAGTCACTCGACGATCTCCTAAAGGCCTTCAAAGGGCACTTCAGCAGCAGGCACAACCCCGTGTTCGTGCGGTACGAGTTCCGGTTCTGCACCCAACAGCAGGGCGAGTCCATCAACGCTTGGGTGCAGCGGCTGTACAGGGCAGCGGAGGGCTGCGATTTCGAGACCCAGCGCGACCCCATCATCAGGGACCAGATCGTTGCCGGCTGCCAATCAGACCAGCTGCGCCGCAGGCTGCTGCAGACACCGAATATCGGCCTCCAGGACGCCCTGCAGCAGGCCAGAGCCTTCGAATCGGCGGACCTCCAGTCAGCGGCTATCGAAGCCCGCAAGTCCGACTCTGTGAATGCGGTTCGGCGAATCGAGAGGCCAGCGAGATTCGAGCAGCCCAGAAACAGCAAATGCATCCGCTGTGGCGAGCCGGGCCACAGAACTTGCGAGGCGGCCCGCGGAAAGACTTGCCGGAGCTGCAACAAAGTTGGGCACCTAGCGAAGGCCTGTCTGTCCAAACCGTCCGGCTCGAGGAGGGTGCACACCATCACCGAGGAGCAGCAGCCCGAACAGCAGGGACCCGATGACAGTGACAGTAGCTGCGAGGTCTTCAGCCTCTCCCCTCTGAGAAAGAGGCTGCCGCTCGTGAAAGCCGACATCAACGGTCGTGCCACAGACCTGCTTATTGACAGCGGCGCGAACTGCAACCTCATGGACGTCAGGACCTTCAAGGCCATCGAGGGCAGCGCGGCCCAGCTTGTTGAGTCCCAAAAAAAAGTATTCCCGTTCGGCTCCAGCAAGCCGCTGACGACATTGGGCAAGGCCACCTTGCAAACGACCGTCTACGACGTCAGCGCCCGCATCAGCTACATCATCGTGAAGGAAAGCGGCACCACGATCATCGGCCGCCAGACCAGCGAGGGACTCGGCATTCTGCGCATCGGGCCAAGCCAACCGACGGTCTGCCAGCTGACGGAAGCCAACAAGCTGCCGAAGTCTCTCAACACAGCCCTGGAGGCAGCAGCAGCCGAGGCGAACGACCGGACGCTACCAGAACAGGAGCGCCTAGCCAACATCCTCCGGGCACACCGCCAACGTTTCGAGGGCATCGGCTGTGTCAAGGACGTCGAGGTCAGCATCCACCTACGCGAAGAAGCCGTGCCTGTCTGCCACCCACCCAGCCGAGTCCCGGTGCACCTGCGGGAGGCAGCGCAGCGCGAGCTGGACGAACAGCTTGCGGCCGGCATCATCGAGCGAGTGAAGGGACCGTCCGACTGGGTGGCCCGCATGGTGGTAGTCCCGAAGTCGCAGCCGGGCCAAGTGCGCATCACCCAGGACCTGCGAGATGTCAACAAGTTCGTGGTGCCCGAGAAGCAGCCCATCCCGACATTCGAGGAGGTCACAGACGAAATGGCAGGCGCGCGCTACTTCTCGGAGCTCGACATCAACAAGGCCTTCCATCAGATCCGTGTCCGGGAGGAATCGCGCCACTTGCTGACGTTCTCCACGCCAAAGGGCCTCATGCGACTGACGCGCCTGTGCATGGGCTTCACGTCAGCGTCGGAGATCCTGCAGAGGGTCATGACCACCGTGCTCGGCGGCCTGTCCGGCGTCCGCTGGGTGCACGATGACATCATCATCTACGCCAGAAACATCAAGGACCACAACCAGCAACTGGCGGCAACTCTGCAGCGGCTGGAGTCCTACAACGTCACCCTCAACCCGGCGAAGTGCAGATTCGCGGTCAGGGAGGCGACTTTTCTCGCCATGCGCCTCTCTGAGAAGGGCATCCAGCCAACTGAGGACAAGGTGAGCGCGGTCCAGTCGTTTAGGGCACCGAAGAACGCGTCCGAGGTGAGATCATTCCTAGGCCTCGTTGCCTTTGTCAGCCGCTTTATCCCAGCACTCGCAGACATTGCCAAGTCTCTCAGAAACCTGACCAGAAGGGAGGCCGCCTGGACCTGGGGAGCGGCGGAAGACGCCGCCTTCAACGCCGTCAAGAGCTACATCGCTGCCAGCAGCACTTTAGCGTTCTTCGACAAGCAGAAGCCGACAGAAGTGATCGTGGACGCCAGCCCGACCGGCCTCGGGGCAATCCTTAGCCAGCAACAACCAGACGGCAGCCTGAGACCAATCGCCTACGCCAGCCGCGCCCTGACGGCCGTAGAGGCGCGCTACTCGCAGACTGAGCGGGAGGCCCTCGCGGTTAAATTCGGCTGCCTCCGCTTCCGCCACTACCTCAGCGGCTCACCCGGCTTCCGAGTCGTCACCGATCACAAGCCGCTGGTGCACCTCTTCAAGCCAAATTCCCGGCCGCCTCCGAGGATCGAAAGAATGGCACTGAGCATCCAGGACCTGGTGTTCGAGACAACATACAGGCCAGGCCCGTCCAACCCCAGCGATGTCCTGAGCCGGCAACCAAGCGGGCCCTCAGCAGTCGCTGCAGTCGGTGAGTCCAGGGACACTAACTTCATTAACAGCATCGCCGAAGCCGCCACCCCGAAGGGACTCTCGCTGCAGCAGATCAAGGAGGCGACGGCAAGAGACGAAGCGCTGCGGGCAGCCATCGCGGCCCTCCGCGGTGGCGACTGGGACCTTCGAGACGCAACGCTGCGGTCCCTGCATGCGCTGAAGCAGGAGCTGTCCGCAACCGACGGGGTCTTGCTACGAGGACACCGGATTGTCGTCCCCGAGGCTCTACGACAGGCAGTGCTGCGCCTAGCGCACCAAGGACACCAGGGAGACAAGAAGACACAGGCCAGACTGTCCGCGAAGGTCTGGTGGCCAGGCATGGTTGGAGAAGCGCGGCGCATGTGCGACACCTGTCTGCCGTGCCAAGCAGCGAGCCATCGAGCGGCAGTCCCGGCGGCTCCGCTGCAGGCCACGCCGCTGCCGCCGTATGCCTGGCACACTCTGGGCATCGACTTCACCGGACCGGTGCAAAACCGGCACCTGCTGGTCATTGTGGACCACTTCTCCCGGTACCCAATCGTCATCAGCATGTCGTCCATGACTGCTGAGGCCGTCACCAAGCAGCTGCGAAAACTTTTCGCCACGTTCGGCAGGCCGACCCAGCTCGTGTCCGACAACGGGCCGCCGTTCAGTTCGCAAGCGTTCCGCGACTACCTCGGCAGCAACGGCATCCAGCAGCGTCTCGTCACACCGTACCACCCGGCGGCGAACGGCGTCACGGAACGCGTCAACCGATCAATCAACAAGACCGTCAGGATCGCCAACATCGAGTCAACAGACTGGCGGGAGGCTCTGGAGGACTGGCTAGAAGCCTACCGCAACACCCCGCATTCGAGCACGGGGTCGACGCCAGCCGAGCTCATGTTCCAGCGGCAGGTCCAGGACGTCATCCCCAGCGTGCAACAGCGAGGCCAGCAGCCGCGCAACCTGGCGTCCATCAGGGCCCGCGACAACGAGGCCAAGCAGCGGATGGCCCGGTACGCCGACGACCGCCGAAGGGCCGCAAGCCACGACATTAGATCTGGCGACTCGGTGCTACGCAGGCGGAGACCAGCGGCCAAGACAAAGACACCGTTCGAGCCGGAGCCCTGGACCATCGACGAGGTAAAGGGCGACTCCCTGGTGCTGAGCAGAGGGCGCCAGACCTGCATGCGTCACATCACGGACCTCAAGCACCTGCCCACAATCGACCAGCCACCGACGCCACCGCCACCAGGCGGGTCAGCGCCACCAATGGAGCCACCACCGGCAGCGGCGCCAGCAGCGCCACCAGAGGCGCCTACAGCGCTGCTACCGGCGCCACCCCTGGCGCAGCCACGGACGGCGGGAGGCCGTGCATCGCCGCCGAACGTCTCGAGGTGCCCACTGCCGCGCGCGTGTAAAATCAGTCGACTGTGACTCTTTTGCGGTACTCAAAAGAACGGTACTCAATATGCCGTTCTAATCACTACTTTCGCATCATCGTGAACAATACTTGTCATTCATTTGCCATGCCAACAATTTAATACTCACTTTTATTCCTTGTTGGGGGGTGGGAGCGCCTGTTTTACCTTATTCAAGTTTCGTCTTTGTGGCCACCCTGCTCGTGTTAATCTCCTATTTTAATTTCATTTTGGGAAGGATGTAAGACTTGCGTACTTGTACTTCGCCCCGCATTGCGTCAGCTTGCTCCAGCCAATCAATACCTCTTACGTCTTGTGCGCGCACTCAGCACTTTCAACTCTCACCTGTCGTACCCCCACCCCAATTATCGATCCATTAAATATATATTGTCGCCCGCGGGGCAGCGCTCAGTTGAGCATATTTTCGACCACAAATCAAAGACTCTACAATTACCAGCCCGAAATTCGAACCGTGAGACTCTCCGAGTACCTGAACTGCTTCACTCTAAGCCTGAATGAGATAAGAGACATTCTTAGACATTCATTATCTGCAGAGCCCGACAAGTTTCTTGCAGATTGGCCTGTTTCTCGACCGTCAGCTGCCCGGTCCGTCCGAGAACTCCACAGATTAGGTAGTTTTCTCTGCGGAGGGTTTCGATAGTGTGCTCAAGCCTGTTGACTGGAACTTTAACTACGGCACAGATCCATCCACTCCGTTGGGATCTCTGCTGCTGATTGGGCCTAGGGGTCAGCAGGCCTGCAAAATGGGTACCTCGTTGACGATTGGCCCGTCACTACGCCATGAGCTCTCCAAAAGGATGCAGGAGATCGTTTATGATGATGACATCAGCACGTAGTGCTTTGGCTCTAAAAGCGGAAACGAGATGATGGACTTTGTCGATCCGTACACAGAACAGAAACAGGTCTTCCCTTACAGTCAGGTTGGCTGCTTCTATCAACAGATTGCACGATCGTCAATGGAGCAGTTCAAGTGTATCTCATGGCGAACGTCGCTTCCGTGGGAGTTCAGATTTGCGCCTAATTGCTTCAACCTGAGCCATTTTCCCTCTGCAATAGTTTTGGACACGAAATTTGCGGCTGAACGAGAGAAAATAGCAATCAATGCAGCTCGCGTGTGCGCCGCGTAACCCAGTGTTGGCGATCTGTACTGAGCTGCCAACTCGTCTAGTCTCTGGCCCTCTGAGAGGGCGTGGAATAATCATAAAAAATTCATCCAAAAAGACGGTTCAACACCAGGCTTGTCCTACCTGGTGGGCAATGCAACCTTTCAACAGGTGCGCGAGTCGGTGCTTTCATTGCAGCTGGATAGCGCCGAGTTCTTTAGCCTGGAGGTCCGCTTGTCTCTCGCTTACGGCTTCGGATCACTGATAGCGGATGTCGGTGGTCTGCTCGGCCTCTTCCTTGGCATGTCGCTGCTGTTGCTGATAGAGCTGGTGGAGCTCCGTCACGACTGCTGTCTGATTGGTTGGCGTAAGGTCAAGCTGTAGAAGCAGGCAATTGCTGCGGCGGCGAGCTGTGAGTTGTCTGCGACTGAAGCGGCTGCGCGCTGAAAACGTTATCCTCGCGTTTTATCAATAATTTGTCGAGACTTTGGCGACCATTTTCCCAGCGGTTTTTAATGTTAGAGTTTTTACTCCACAGGTCACTCCGTCCAGTTTGGAAATTCTGTCGAGTGAAAAAGAACCGAATGGCTTAAAGTGGTCACATCTTTACATTTAAATTTACATCCGAAAATTAAATATATAAATAATTATTGAACTGCTTTATCTTCTTAGATATTTTCGTTCTGAGATCCCTGAGCAGTAAAGTCCGCGGCGAGATCGCTTTATCTTGGGCGTTGCCGCGTAGAGAAGGCTTGGCGGCCTGTCGTGCAACTTTTGAGACAGGTTTAGGTACATGCATAAGCAATAAATAACCGAGTACCCTACCGAGTACATAATTGCCCCCTAGCTGCAACGGCAGTCGCTAATTGATTTTGCTAACTAAGTCAAAATCATTTCATTTTTTGCTCAAAAATGCACGTGAAGTACTACTCGACAAGAGTTTAGTAAGTACTATATCAAGTGGCACAGTTCAATTCTTTCAGAGATAAATTTAGACCAATACAGAAGCTGCGGCAACTTATAACGAAAACGCTTCACTCTATAATTCCGGATGAATTTAATCGACCCCATATAATTGTTGAACTTGCAGATAATTTGTATCCAGTATTTTATGTTGCTCAACTTTAATGATCGAATGGAAAGTTGCTCACTTCCTGTATTTTTGTCTACTCGCATAGACATGACTGCCTATCTGCTCAACCCAGGAGAAACATGCTAATTTCCATGGAGAAACTACAATACTTAGCGTTTTCACATCGATTTTAGCAGACTGTCGTGGCAACAGACATTTTATCTATGAATGATGCAGCTGTCACTACTGCGAAGGAGAAGGGACAGCCGCCCCTAGACTGGCGATAGTTCTGGGTGTTCGTACACCTCTCCTGGTGTTTAGATTCCATCCATCGCCTGATCCTGGTGCAGATCGCTGAGGATGGGATCGGGGCCCTGGTCCCGGGCCTGTCCGGGAGCCGGCTGCTCCAGCTCTTGCGAGCTGGTCCGCCATCTCGTTTCCCGGGAGGCCGGCATGGCCAGAGATCCACTTCAGCACTACCGAATAGGACTGCGCCAGCCCGTTGAGTTGTTTGTTGCAGTCGAAGGTGGTTTTGGAGTTGGTGGAAGTACGGTCGAGGGCCCTGAGGGCAGCCTGGCTATCGGAATGAAGAAAAGATTTTCCGTCCAGTGATGCCACTCAGGCGCATTTCCGCCGCGCTGGAACAGATGGCGAGCAACTCGTTCTGAAAAACGCTGGAATTTAGCCCAGTGTGCTGGCATTGAGTCACTACTGGCTCATCATAGATGTCTAATTCCTGTCTAAGTAACATCCTGCACAACAGTTTTCCAACCCCGCCTAACAGATGTGTCTAACACCCTGTCTAACAGATGTCTAACACACTGTCTAACAGATGTCTAACACCCTGTCTAACAGATGTCTAACACACTGTCTAACAGATGTCTAACATCCTGTCTAACAGATGTCTAACATCCTGTCTAACAGATGTCTAACATCCTGTCTAACAGATGTCTAACATCCTGTCTAACAGATGTCTAACATCCTGTCTAACAGATGTCTAACACCCTGTCTAACAGATGTCTAACACACTGTCTAACAGATGTCTAACATCCTGTCTAACATATGTCTAACACCCTGTCTAACAGATGTCTAGCACACTGTCTAACAGATGTCTAACACACTGTCTAACAGATGTCTAGCACACTGTCTAACAGATGTCTAACACCCTGTCTAACAAATGTCTAACACACTGTCTAACAGATGTCTAACACACTGTCTAACAGATGTCTAACACACTTTCTAACAGATGTCTAACATCCTGTCTAACAGATGTCTAACATCCTGTCTAACAGATGTCTAACATCCTGTCTAACAGGCGTACAACACGCCTGTCTAACAGGAGTTAGACAAGCGTCTAACATGTCTAAAATCCTTCAAAACGAGCTTAGTGTTTAGTCTAAAAAAACAGCAATTGTAAAAACAGCGAAATAAAGCTAGGTCAGGTCAATTTAGTTGCTCTTAGCTGGCACTGATTGTCATTTCAAGCCAAATTGTTCCTTCGCACGCAGTTGGTGGCAGCCATCGTGTTCACTCTCAGTTTTACATTGTTTACAGAGCCACTTATGACAAGCATATTTTTTCTGCATGCCATTACAGATTCAACGATAAGTGTTGCCCTTGGGTCCAATCGCTTCCACGAAGGATATCTGGGCCTGAAACAGATGACTGTTGCATAACCCTTAGCCAGAAAACTGAGCTGCAAATTGATGTTTGGGTCAACTGATGACTGGGGAAGCCTGACTTTAGGAAGTTGGAAAATTAGTTCCTGCTGGACACTTAGTGGCGAGCTGATTTTATTGCTAAAAATTTATTCCTGACTTTCCAGGGGAGAGGGAAGGTTTTAAGGGTGGGAAGATAAAGTGGGGGAGGAAAGTGAGATTAGGGTAAGAGGGTAAGAGGGGAGATTGGGCGAGGGAGAGAGGAGAGATTGGGCGAGGGAGAGAGGAGAGATTGGGCGAGGGAGAGAGGAGAGATTGGGTGAGGGAGAGAGGAGAGATTGGGTGAGGGAGAGAGGAGAGATTGGGCGAGGGAGAGAGGAGAGATTGGGTGAGGGAGAGAGGAGAGATTGGGCGAGGGAGAGAGGAGAGATTGGGTGAGGGGGAGAGGGGAGATTGGGTGAGGGAGAGAGGGAGATTGGGTGAGGGAGAGAGGGGAGATTGGGTGAGGGAGAGAGGAGAGATTGGGTGAGGGAGAGAGGGGAGATTGGGTGAGGGAGAGAGGGGAGATTGGGTGAGGGGGAGAGGGGAGATTGGGTGAGGGAGAGAGGGAGATTGGGTGAGGGAGAGAGGGGAGATTGGGTGAGGGAGAGAGGAGAGATTGGGTGAGGGGGAGAGGGGAGATTGGGTGAGGGAGAGAGGGGAGATTGGGTGAGGGAGAGAGGGGAGATTGGGTGAGGGGGAGAGGGGAGATTGGGTGAGGGAGAGAGGGAGATTGGGTGAGGGAGAGAGGGGAGATTGGGTGAGGGAGAGAGGGGAGATTAGTTGAGGGAGAGAGGGGAGATTGGGGAGGAAGACTGAGGAAATGGGAGAAATTGAGAGGAGAGATCGATGTAGGGGAGATTGATAGAGCAATATTTTGTGGGCATTCTGGGAGAGAAACGCAAAGGAAGAGAAATTATCGGGAAATCATTAAGTAAAATAAGTAGGGCAATTTTTAGATGGCAAGGAGGAGTCGTATCTGTGAGAAGTCTTATTCATGACTTGCAGAGAGACTTCAAACAATGCCTTTTTATTATTCGCGTTCGCTTAGAAATCTGGGAGCGAAATTGTCATTTTGGGGCTATAGGAAGAGGACCCTTCGTGGGCCTTAACACACACACACACACACACACACAAATGACTTGGCAGGGGAGGCAGATGATAGATCGAACAAAGACCTGATGACCTTGAGAGAATTTATTAAGGCTCCAGTCAGTCCAATGTACCACATTGAATAACAATAGCTGGGTCATTCGGGGGCCGCATGCTTTTGTGAAGTGGTTGGGGAGGGCACAAAGGGATGAAGGGATTGCTGGGGCCTAGCTGAGTCATCGCTGGATTCTTTTTCCCACAGTGCTGTCGAACCACTAAATTTTTGGGGGTGGGAAGGCTTTGGGGTTGCCTAGAAAGCACAGAGAAGCGCGAATGGGACGATGATTCAACGATCGGCATTGGCAGAGCCCTGGGTGCACAACCCCAACCCTCCACAGGCCCTTGTCGGCCATATTGGAAAATATAACTTTGGGCCCACCTTAGTCCCGAGTGCCAGAATTCAGCTCGGAGGAGACCGGATTCCAAATCTAGAATGTCCGACGAAACCGCTGCCGCCGCCGCTGCCGCCGAGGTGACAACGGAACAGCCGCAACCAGCCAAGACCGAGGAGACCGCAGCCGCGTCAACCTCAGCCGAGGGCGCCGCTACCGCCACGGAGGACGCGAAAGCGAAGGAGAAGGAGGAGAAGGAACGACTCAAGAAGGAGAAGGAGGAGCAGAAGAAGCGCGAGGCCGAGGAGAAGAGGCGCAAAAAGGAGGAAGAAAAGAAGGCCAAGGAGGAGGCCAGGGCGAAGGCCAAAGCAGAAGCTTCCACGGAGAGAAAGCCCTGCTGGCTGACAGACAAGACTGGCATGGATCTGCTGAATCGGGACAAGAACCAGATCAACAGCCACATCAATGTGAGTTCTGTTTAAATCGAATCACCAACCAGTAGTCATGTCCCACCATGCTTTACAATCTGTTATATTTATTGTTTTCAAACTTTTCCTAGGCCTACGTTTATTTAGATTTTCTTCGTTCCGCGCGCTTGTAGGCTCGAGCTAGCGATCTGTCTTAGCATCTAAAATGCTAAATTGTCCAGTTTTTTTACTAAATCAAACTCGGTAGATCCCTGGCCTTTCCACTGCACAAATAGCTCCATCCTTCGGGTTAACCGCAACCCACCTGTGCCTGTGCTGACTAATCCAGTATCCAGCGGTTCTTGTTCAAAGGCCAAATGCCAACATTCAACAACAAGCTCGCTTCTGGTGGGGCTTAGTCATCAAAATCATCCAGCTAGTGGCGCCTACATTAGGGAACAGATTCTGGGTTCTGAGAGATTGTGGCAGCAGATTTTAAACATTCACGAAGGGTATTTTTCTCCATCTTATTTGCCTCTCTCTGTGGTTGCTTTCGACGAAACAAATAATATATACTACTTATCCAGCCTTACTACTGTCAGTAGCTATTACTGCGAAATTAGGCAGCTAATTTCGTCCTTAGCAAGCCAAAATAAGTTGCTAAATGCCTAGGAAACACTCAGTTTATAAGCTATCATATTCGAGTCCTTTCGTAGCGAACCTCAACCACTGCCAATGTCTAACTAACTTCCGCTGTCGCCTATACTTTAACTTTGCGCTGCTAATCAAATTAAAAGCTTTATAAAAACATGATTTCTCTAATTAGGCCCTAGCTGCATTAGAGGGTCACAATCTAAACCTGAATATCACTATTTTGCTAATTATAGACACACCTTCAATAGCTGCATCCATCCACTGTACTAAGCTAGACCTAGTTTCTTTTTCGTTTCTAATTTTCAATTCATCATAACTTATCTTGGATAATATTGAATTGACCCTAGGCCCCTATTATGGCTCAGGATTTTGCTTACAAGCCAAATTATCATAAAACAAAATTAAACAAATTATTTATTAGCTCGTAGATTAAAAGATAAGGGCATTTATTCGGACACACGATTTCTAATTAGGGAGAAAAAATTCAGAGCTTTGTTAATTATTCATCAATTAATTTGAGTTTAACCATCCTTAAGCAGCTTTATCTGGCTAGCTATCTGTAACTCTCACAGACTGTCTCTGCCCTTCTGAAACTCTCACCCACTGTCTCTGCCCTTCTGAAACTCTCACCCACTGTCTCTTCCCTTCTGAAACTCTCACCCACTGTCTCTTCCCTTCTGAAACTCTCACCCACTGTCTCTGCCCTTCTGAAACTCTCACCCACTGTCTCTTCCCTTCTGAAACTCTCACCGACTGTCTCTGCCCTTCTGAAACTCTCACCCACTGTCTCTTCCCTTCTGAAACTCTCACCCACTGTCTCTTCCCTTCTGAAACTCTCACCGACTGTCTCTGCCCTTCTGAAACTCTCACCCACTGTCTCTTCCCTTCTGAAACTCTCACCCACTGTCTCTTCCCTTCTGTAACTCTCACCCACTGTCTCTTCCCTTCTGAAACTCTCACCCACTGTCTCTTCCCTTCTGAAACTCTCACCGACTGTCTCTGCCCTTCTGAAACTCTCACCCACTGTCTCTTCCCTTCTGAAACTCTCACCCACTGTCTCTGCCCTTCTGAAACTCTCACCCACTGTCTCTTCCCTTCTGAAACTCTCACCGACTGTCTCTGCCCTTCTGAAACTCTCACCCACTGTCTCTTCCCTTCTGAAACTCTCACCCACTGTCTCTTCCCTTCTGAAACTCTCACCGACTGTCTCTGCCCTTCTGAAACTCTCACCCACTGTCTCTTCCCTTCTGAAACTCTCACCCACTGTCTCTTCCCTTCTGTAACTCTCACCCACTGTCTCTGCCCTTCTGAAACTCTCACCCACTGTCTCTTCCCTTCTGAAACTCTCACCCACTGTCTCTTCCCTTCTGTAACTCTCACCCACTGTCTCTGCCCTTCTGTAACTCTCACCCACTGTCTCTTCCCTTCTGTAACTCTCACCCACTGTCTCTGCCCTTCTGAAACTCTCACCCACTGTCTCTGCCCTTCTGTAACTCTCACCCACTGTCTCTTCCCTTCTGAAACTCTCACCCACTGTCTCTTCCCTTCTGAAACTCTCACCCACTGTCTCTTCCCTTCTGAAACTCTCACCCACTGTCTCTTCCCTTCTGTAACTCTCACCGACTGTCTCTGCCCTTCTGTAACTCTCACCGACTGTCTCTGCCCTTCTGTAACTCTCACCGACTGTCTCTGCCCTTCTGTAACTCTCACCCACTGTCTCTGCCCTTCTGTAACTCTCACCCACTGTCTCTTCCCTTCTGAAACTCTCACCCACTGTCTCTTCCCTTCTGAAACTCTCACCCACTGTCTCTTCCCTTCTGAAACTCTCACCCACTGTCTCTTCCCTTCTGTAACTCTCACCGACTGTCTCTGCCCTTCTGTAACTCTCACCGACTGTCTCTGCCCTTCTGTAACTCTCACCGACTGTCTCTGCCCTTCTGTAACTCTCACCGACTGTCTCTGCCCTTCTGTAACTCTCACCCACTGTCTCTTCCCTTCTGAAACTCTCACCCACTGTCTCTTCCCTTCTGAAACTCTCACCCACTGTCTCTGCCCTTCTGTAACTCTCACCCACTGTCTCTTCCCTTCTGAAACTCTCACCCACTGTCTCTGCCCTTCTGTAACTCTCACCCACTGTCTCTTCCCTTCTGTAACTCTCACCCACTGTCTCTGCCCTTCTGTAACTCTCACCGACTGTCTCTGCCCTTCTGTAACTCTCACCGACTGTCTCTGCCCTTCTGTAACTCTCACCCACTGTCTCTTCCCTTCTGAAACTCTCACCCACTGTCTCTTCCCTTCTGAAACTCTCACCCACTGTCTCTGCCCTTCTGTAACTCTCACCCACTGTCTCTTCCCTTCTGAAACTCTCACCCACTGTCTCTTCCCTTCTGAAACTCTCACCCACTGTCTCTTCCCTTCTGAAACTCTCACCCACTGTCTCTGCCCTTCTGTAACTCTCACCCACTGTCTCTTCCCTTCTGTAACTCTCACCCACTGTCTCTGCCCTTCTGTAACTCTCACCCACTGTCTCTTCCCTTCTGAAACTCTCACCCACTGTCTCTTCCCTTCTGAAACTCTCACCCACTGTCTCTGCCCTTCTGAAACTCTCACACACTGAATATCTTTCCACTCCATTATGTATAGTGCTATACAGCAGAAATTCCGTGCACTTTTAGTTCAATCATCAATAGGAGCGTTTGGGACCGGACGGTGTAGTATTCAGTGCTGTATTTCGTGCCTAGTATGCAGATGGAAGAGAGATTTCTGGCACACCCTAAAACTAAACGGTATTTCAGGCAATTCCCCTGTGCACTTCAGTGCCTAACCGTGTTCGAAGCTGGTGTTCTACCGCTGGGATCTGGGACGACGGAAAGAACTGGCTTAGCTGCCTCGGGACGAGAGATTGGGAGCGAAAAAAATGTTTTTTTCTACCCTGGAGGCGGATAGGCGGCGTATAGATGTGTGGACTGGGTGCAGAGTGCACGGAAGGCATGCAGTAGAGAAGGATTCGATAGAGAGCAAGAAAAGACTAGAGCGAGACGAACCCAAATTGACATCCTCATGTGACCTCGGCCACCAGCCAGCCTACTGATTTCGGTCCCAACCAATGGCAGCAGTTCAGCATTGGAGTGCCTCTCACACCCTGTATAACAGCACCCTGGATTTAGCATTCTTAGCTGAAAAAGTTCAACGAGAAGGCAGCATTCTTCGATGCTTAGGACGAATTTTAAAAGAACTCTGCGCGTCTTTCGCTTGGTTCAATGTCGCAAGCTGGCAATAAAACCGGAGATTCTGTGATGCCCGCCGATACGTCCAGCGAAGCTCATCTCCGGGCCGAGGGTGAAGCCTCGACCTCTGAGCAGCAACCAGGAGACGAGGTCGACGTCTTAGACGAGAATTCCGGGCAAAAGAAGGCGGGCAGGATCAGAATTCCAAAGGCGCCCAAGGTGGCGGGCAGGCGAGTCACACTCGAACGAAACAAAGATTTCGACAACCACATGGACGTGGTTGACCGCGATCCAAACTCACTCAATGTGCACTGCAAGGTTTGAGAACACTTCTCTGAGCTGCATTCTTGCCTGAGAATCTATACGTCCCTACTGTGTTGAGATGCTACATCGAAAAATGTTATTATTATTTATTAATAATAATAAAATTTAAAGGAGGGCTGTTAGCAATTCTGCCCATTTCGCTGACTCCTGAGCACGGACAGGCACAGATACTGTACGCAGGCACACGCTCACACAAGTGTGTACATCTGCCCTGACTTCCTTGTGCCTTGGAGGTTGCCCTGAAGGGCGTGAATTGAACGACAAGCTCCCAAGCCTTCTCATTGTGGCTGCGCCCGAAATGAATGTGGCCTCGCGGCGGAATCGAGCTCAGGGACCTTGATGCAAGAGGCAAACGCGTTAACCGCTCTGCCACCGACCGGCTGTATACAAAACATGCACTTTAGCGCGACCATGATTGGCTGAGTGCCTCTAGGCATTAAACGGAAAATCAGAACCAATCTTGTTAGGGTGTAGCTTAGCTGGCAACCCAGCGATAAGATTAGAGCCGAACCAGATGGCAATTTTACTGAGTGTTGACTGTTCTCGTCTCAGTGGAGATCTCATTTTAGTCCAATCAACTGTGATCCTTTTCAATCATTGCGCGTATTTTTTGAGTGTCCCAGGAATTTCACAATTTCGCGACCAAATCGACTAGTCTAGGCTGAAACGGCTTTTATGCCATGCCAACGCGTGCTCATATATTATTCATGATGTTTTCCCACTTGAACTGGTCTCGAGATCATTAGTGGCTGCAATATTTTGGAGTGCGCTTTTGCTGTAAATACGTCTAGGATGCCTATATTCAGTTTAGCTTGTCAGAAATTCAATTTAAATTCAATAATCCCCATCCCACCTTCCCAACTCGTCTAACCAATCCAAATTTCACCTTTCCACTTTGCTTGTTTGTGTGGCAGTTTCTTTTCTTTCCTGAGGTTTTCTGAGGATAAGTCTCGACGGACATTTTCTGGGGCTGCTTTTTCAACAAGCAAAGAAGCTCTATTCCTACACTGCCACCAATAAAGTAATCAATTTTGCTCCTCTGTAGGGAGAACTGAAGTACATTCACCACATCAGTATAGTACTTCCATCCATGTAGCCTAAAATCTATTTACAAAAACCGTAAATTTTAGATTCAGCGAACGATGAGTTATCCCGTGTCACTGTAGTAGAGACCGAACCTAGGAAATTCAGAAAATGACGTTCTTTAGGCTCTTTGCTGCAATCGTGATATAGATTAGATCATCTTTTATCTTATCATTTTATGTCCTCTGTTAGATCCGTACTATTGTTCAATCTAAATCAAACTGAAATTCAAATTTGGCAGGTTCAATTCGAGGACATCATCGCCGAGCCCGACCCAACTGTCTTCAGTTTTGACAACGTCTGGACCTGTAGCTTTAAGGTGAGTTGCGAACGTTCTTAATGATAGCTTTTGTGGCTGGCGTATTTTAGGAGTATTATTGTAGCTACACGATCACAATAATAATACACCTGCCTCAATCGGGCTACATCGACAGCACAGCCGCAGCTATTGCGTGGCACATCTGAAAGCTGCGTACGGCTGTTCAGTCCTCGGACTGGGGGGCAACACATCTACCGTCACTCCACTTAACAGAAATGCGGAGTTTAGTGTCTTGCTTTTCAGTGCATTAAAGAATCGAACCCCGAACCTTGATTTTCGTCCTACAATCGCAGGTGTTCACCTCCACCAAGCTGTGGTGTTACCGCATCATCTCGCTATTCTGCGCTGTACCTGCAGCCATCTGCTGGGGCATCGAGTTCGCCCTGCTGTCCTTCTGCACCATCTGGTGCTGGCAGCCCAACCTGAAGGCGTTCGATATCTCGCTGTGGTACACTCGCCGCATCTACGAGATCCTGCTGAAGGTGTTCGTGGAGCCCTGCTTCCACGCCATTGGCAAGTGCCTGAGCCACGTTGTGGTTACTGTGAGGCGCGAGCCCTGAAATGTGCGTACAGCCTTCTTGGATCGATATAAGATTTAAATTGGTGCCAGAAAGCTTCGTTGGCAAGTAACTTGGCGTCAGTTTAGATTTTATATCTTTTCAGGAGGTTTTAGGCACACTTTTTCTTCATTAATTCTGTTGCAGGAAAAAGCAGAAATGACTAATTTTTTGCGAAAAAATACTAAAAATCAGCACTCTTGTGCGTAACTTTGTGTATGTTAATTGTATTATTTAACGCTATATTAAACCAGGAAATATGTATTGTTTCATCTTGAAGCATTAAGGCCCAAATTTTCCCTGAAATCCCCATTGTATATGAATAAGTCGCTTACAATTATTTTTTCCCGGCCTTTGTGTCAGCAACTTGCAACAACCAGGTTTTAAAACAAAAAATTTTTGTAGTTCAGTATAAATTTCCGCTAGCTTGCCTTTCTAAAATGTTTTATCACGCATGCTTAGATTTAATTTAACCAAAGCTTTAACAAAAAATACATATATGCATGACAGCTTGTAAAAAACTCCAGTAATTCTATTAAATTTAAATTCCAACAAGGTAAAGGTAGATTCATTTTTAGTGCAAAACTTTTTTGTTTGTTATGAAAATTTATATTCATAATCTTGCCACCCACTTTTCCATTAGTAAGAAACGTGTATTAAAGTGCTATGATCACAGAAATTACTTTAAACTGTACTCTAACATATTCTACTAATGACTAATTTGTATAATGTAATACGCTCGTATTAATCAAAGTAACCAAGACAGCAAAGCATATATATATTCTTCTATTTTAGATCTTAATTTAAATCCATTAAATATGGCTTTAAATCTTAACCTGTTTTTTTCTTGGAAAGCGATTTTTGTTAAGTGTTTTTTATCTTTGATTTCGGGCTGACTAAAATATTTGTTATTTACAATTAAATGCTTCCGGTACAAATGAATGCAACGATCTATATTGCTTCTATCTACCATATTTATAACGCATAGAAACATTGTCGACAACTTGAAAGTAACCCATCCAATTATAAACCAGGTCAAACTAAAGATATCTCATCATCATTTTCTCGTATTTCGTATTGAAATAAAACTTTCGTTCTTTTTTAATAAATGGCGATAAACTAAAAAAACTTTACTGTTGTCGTTGTAGTCTCATACTATCATAAAAGTGTTACGACGTAATGTTTGACGCTGTTAATTATTTTTTCTTATTGCAAAATTAGTTTTTTAGTAAGCGGTAAAACGCTTGCGTCACGGACGCAAATCAAGAGTCAATGTAGAATTTTTTAAGGTAAATCCACGTAAATTATGTGTACAGCGCGTAAGTGTCTAGAAATAAATAAATGAATTCCTAGAAGCCTTAGATTCCATTAATCAAGCTCAAATTCCTATAAATAAGGCGTTACTTCCAAGAAACGGCAGCTCCTAAACAAAGAGACAATAGTTTATAAAAAAGCAGTTTCTAGAAAATAATGGTTCTTATGCGAGCGTAAATGAATTGCGTTATTCTTCATAAAGGCAACGCAAAAATGGTCGCATTAGCAATGCTCTACTTAAAGTAGATTTAGACCAAACGCAATGTTCAACACGGGAATTCCACCACTTATAGTTCTATTCCTTCTAAGAAACCTATTATTTTAATAAAAGTAAACTTTTGTTTGTCACAAAATTCGCAATCTGAAGAGCCTTTCGGGTCACTCAGTCAGCCTCAGCCTATAGAGGCAAAATTTATTTTAAGTGTTATCATTGAGAGCGGGTGTCTATATAATATAAATTTTTTACAATCCAAAGCAATTTCCACGCACTGCTAGGACGAAAAATTTTATTCGACCCCTCAACAATGCTTTGCATTTACATTGTTAGTGCGCTGTACGAGCGTACGTTAACCCATACAGAGCTCCCTTAGTGCGGAGAGTACGTGGAGAAAACTAATGGATAACTTCAGTATAATTAAAATCGATTGTTGTCCTTTTGTTGCATCAGAAAACTGAATGCTGAATTCGAAAATTTTTTCAGCTCTGAACTAAAACAAAACATGCGAAAATATTTTTTATGAAACGGAAGTTATAAGTGGTTTTCTCAAAGTAGGGCATCCCAATAGAAGTTATCTCTTTCGTTTTTACATTCATGGCTCCATGGCCAACGATGAGAGAATAAACAAAATGATTTCACCTCATGGTCGAGTCTGGGCAACACAATCAGTGACGAATGAAGCAAAAATTGTTAAGAAAGCTCGGCAGGGCTTCCACGGTGGCATTGTCTCTGGATTGTATTATAAATTATCTTTTATTCCACTATTATCTCTCTTTTCTGTCTGCCCTTTGCCCCCTAGCTGCTATCCATGCTATTAGCATGGAGCAGAATATTTCTCAGAACAGTCAGAAAAGCACTGAATGAAGATGCGGAATAATTTCAAAAACTACGATAGAAATGAGACACACCGAAGTGGAAACGCGAATACGCCTGCCTATAAGTTATACTGCAGCTTTGGTCTTCCATAAAAGGCTTTTTGAAAGTAAATTGAGAGCAAACAGCGCCAGTTTGTCAAGTATCTGTTCATTTCTGCTCTGCGCCTGAAGTAATGCAGGGAGAAGAGTACGAGGTAGTCCAGGAGCCAGTCGCCGTGTCGCAGTCTGACGTCGAGGTGAAGCCTAAGAAGAAGTCGGCGGAGGTTGTTGTCGATTTGATAAACCGAGACCCTGGAGAAATCAATAAGCATATCAAGGTGAAGGCTTCAACCTTGTGTGGTACACGAGCATGTTAAATTATTTTGGATATTTTACAAAGTACCTATTCTTTAACTCATTTCGAACTAAGGTTAAATTTGAGGACGTCATCGCTGAGCCAGACCCTACAGTGTTTAGCTTCGACAATGTGTGGATTTGCAGCAACCAGGTACAGCAGTAATTAAGCTATTGCACTTTAACAAAGGGCTGCGAATTTGGTGACACTAGACCCGCAGCCAGCGAGGAGGCAATTCTGCCCATTCCACTGACTCCTGAAAGCACACACGCACACAAATACCGTATGCAGGCATACGCTCACACAGGTGTGTACATCCGTCTTTCTGTTTTTTCTGGCTTTCTCATCGTCAGACAGTGTACACTTTCACGGTTGGCCCTCAAGGGCGTAAATGGCACGACAAGCCCCCAGCCTTCTCTCCGCGGCTGCGCCCAAATAAATGTGGCCTCGCCGCGGAATCGAACTTTAGGGACCGTGGTGTGAGAGGCAAACGCGGTAGACCGCTATCCCACTGACCGCGTACGCTCTTATACTAGATACCAACTGTTGAAGAGGGCTTTTACTTGCAGACTATACTTGTGTGCTAGCCTGTGTACTTCTATTCATAATCAAAATCCCAAAACCGCAGGTGTTTAACTCCACCAAGCTGTGGTGCTACCGCATCACCTCGCTGATCTGCGCTGTACCCGCCGCCATCTGCTGGGGCATCGAGTTCGCCCTGCTGTCCTTCTGCACCATCTGGTGCTGGCAGCCCAGCCTGAAGGCGTTCGACATCTCGCTGTGGTACACTCACCGCATCTACGAGATCCTGCTGAAGGTGTTCGTGGAGCCCTGCTTCCACGCCATTGGCAAGTGCCTGAGCCACGTGGTTGTTACTGTGAAGCAAGGTTAAATTAGAATTTGTTTGAATTTTAATAATGACAAATAGTTCAATAGCAAATTCTTGGAATGCACTCGAGAGTCCTTCAGCTGGTCAGATTTTTTTGCACGCAGAACAAATAAAAGCTTTTAGTTTTCATTTTGGTGTTTTTTGATCGGCTAGTGACACTGAATACTGAATTATACCTCAATTGATGTATATTAGGTATTAGATATATTCTATATACTGTACGAGTATTAATAGTGTAATTATTAAACTACGAAGGATCAAATATTACAGTGCATAAATGGATCCTGTAACGTTAGTTGTACCGAAATTTGTTTTATCATAATCTCGGATGCTTAATCTGTTATCGATCCTTTTTTAGTAATTCTATTTACAAATCACCATAAAATTGTTTGAAGTGAGTATTGTTCTTTTAAGAAGATGCGCGTGTTCGTGTACTCGTTTGTTATGCACAGTAAAATTCTAAAATATATTAGACTACTCTTTCATTCATATATATTATAAACTGATTTAATGTAGTTATCTTAACTAAATACAAAAAAATTACGATGGGAAATTGCTCATTTGTTTAAATTTGGTTGCATGTTAAATACAAAACAAATATAATATAATGCAATGGTTATAAAGAGATACTATAGATGAAACTTCAACAGCTTGTTTTGATCTTCAATTATGAAATACACAAGTTTCTTTATTATTGCAGCTTTCCGGTATTCCAGCAGTAAAACATATTTTTTTGTTTTAAGTTTTTTATTTTTTCATTATAGCATTAAAATAAACAAATTATCTGAAGATGAAATTAAGTAATTATAATAAAATGTTATTTAAAGAATTAATTATATTTTTAAGGCGTCCTCAACTCCGAGATTTGACATATTATTATATTATGATTTTCTCCGAATTTATTTTGATAATCGGAGCCTCGTAGACAAGATGCTAGTGCACACCCAGAAGCACATAATTTTTGTGTATGTTTAGTCCCTGCATTCCAGAAATAAAATATATTTTTATCTATCGTACATATCTAGTTAGTTTTATGTTTTAAGAAGTCTATTGAAAGAAAGTAAATTAATTCTGAGTTTTAGACACAACGGAAAACTAAGAATTATAGCGAAGTCAAAAAAATTCTACTCAATTTTTTCCATGTCTATTTGTTGAAAAAGAAACATTAAACTGCTCTTTCGCAGTTTCTGTTTAACATTTGATACTTTTTAAAACGCGAAACCTTTGTGGATTGTGTAATATATAGTTTTATTAACTGACACTTAATTAGATTAAAAAGCGATGCACAAAAAATGCAAATGAAAATCTTTTCTTATGATAGTTTTCTTTTAAATATTATCATATAATTTTATTGCTTTGTTATTTAAGAGCATTTTGAAATACATATACTTCATTATATCTATCTGACGCTAGCTTGTAAATATGTATTTATTGTTATGTAAACAATAGCTGTATCCAAATTGTTAGTGAACATTATATTTTTTGCATAAAAACTCAAAATAATTTCACAGATTTAAGCAAATATTTATATTTTTCTACTGATAATAAATAAAAATGTTTCTTTTTTTCAGACAACTCTTTACAATTTTAAAATTAGGCCACCCATGTGAAGGTTTAAGCAAGTTTTTGGCTATAGGACAATCTAAAAACGAAATAACTTGACTAATAAAATGCACAACTGGCCGTTTTCAACTTCGACTAAGTCCGAGGATCAGTTTGCTGATAATTACCCAGTCCAACTGTTGTAAGTGTTTAAAAAACTGTTTTGTTGTACATTTTAAGAAGTAAGTGTATTAATAACCTCCCTTATTTAACTTTTTTTTAAATAAAAAAACTCCTCAGCGTGAACTACCGCGGCCTGGAGCGCGCTTCAGAGACGATTTGGTTTGGCAGCTCGCCTGGCGACGTGCCCAACCTGCCACTGGACCGACTAGACACCCACATATTCGCTTCCTACACTGGACCTGACGACGGCCTAGTAACTGGCTGTGTCACGGGACCGGAGGCCGCGGTTGAATTGCCAGCTAAGAAGACTGGATTCAATAGAGGTTAGACCCTAGATTGAATGGAGAATCGAAATGATTTCAATAGAAATTTCCAACCCAGCTATCTATTTCCTGAGGTCCCTGAGCTCGATTCCGTCGCGAGGCCACATTCATTTGGGGCGCAGCTGCGGAGAGAAGGCTTGGGGGCTTGTCGTGAAATTTACGCCCTTGAGGGCCAACCTCAAAGGAACAATGAAAGTGTACACCGTCTGACGATGAGAAAGTCAGGACAGATGTGCACACCTGTGTGATCGTGTGCCTGAGTACAGTATCTGTGTGCGTGTGTGCTCAGGAGTCAGCGAAATGGGCAGAATTGCCTCCTCGCTGGCTGCGGGTCTAGTGTCACCAAATGAAATGATTCGCGATTGCCCGCAGCCCTCCTAAAACAATTATCAGCTTAAGCTAAAAATTATTTCGCAAATCTACGAGTCTAAAATATTTATCTTTGCTGATTGTAAATTCAAAACTATTTAACAAAATGTCTCGCATGTAATTTTCGTGGATTTTTTCGATAGAATTTTCTTCTTGGAAATTATTGCGCTGATCGCGCTGAATTCCAAGATCAGTCAGAGTGAGCTAGTGAGGCTCTGTATACTGTCTGCTCACTTTTGAGTTCTATTTTTCTGCTTTCCTTCTCCTTTTCTCTCCTTATCCCCAAATGCCACCCAATATCCTCTCTGGCTTTAATTCTGTAATGTACACCGACTTGCATTTTTGTGGCTTAGTTTAGCTTAGAATAGTTTAGCACTGTGTCTTCCCCGGATCAAATCAATTGATTAATCTGCCCAACCCTGCACTCTCCTATTCTCTCATTGCCCTATTCTTTGAGTAGATTATTTAGTTTATTTTATTGCACCGCATGTACTTATAACTGCATTTGGGAAGTTAATTTAATTGTAGTGAAGTCCACTCTAACAGTGTGTGAGACTACGTGGAACCACCCCATATTTGTATGGTACAGCGGACCTGCATAGGCTATGGAATAAGCGAGCATCCTCGAGACTATTCTATACGAGAATCGTTGATGTTTTCTGATTCTGGAAGTTGTTTCATCAGTTAGAACGGAAATAGTTAGCTAGTGTTCTGGATTTTCATGGCAATTGGTTGACTATTTTGGGAGATAAAGAAAAAAGTAAAAAGTGGATATTTGAAATCTTCCTTTGTGGTCTTCCTACAGTAAACGGGTTTTGTTTTAACTACGAACAATGAAGGGCTTTTTGTTTGATTGGATATGATGTGTTTTGTTTGAATTGCTAGTAGATTTGATTTCATCAGACCACCCTAGTAGCAATGGGACTTTACTTAGCTTAAGATGGTGAAGGGAATGACTGGGAAGGATTCTGAATGATTATGCTGATTATGAAATTGCTTTTAGGATTACAATCCTTTTTGAATTGCTGCTTGCCTTTAGCAGTTAGGGAGATGGGAGGGAAGGTGGGAGGGAAGGAGATGGGAGGGAAGGAGATGGGAGTGAAGGAGATGGGAGGGAAGGAGATGGGAGTGAAGGAGATGGGAGGGAAGGAGATGGGAGTGAAGGAGATGGGAGGGAAGGAGATGGGAGTGAAGGAGATGGAAGGGAAGGAGATGGGAGGGAAGGAGATGGGAGTGAAGGAGATGGGAGGGAAGGAGATGGGAGGGAAGGAGATGGGAGTGAAGGAGATCGGAGGGAAGGAGATGGGAGTGAAGGAGATGGGAGGGCAGAAGGTGGGAGAGAAGGAGATGGGAGTGAAGGAGATGGGAGGGCCAAAGGTGGGAGAGAAGGAGATGGGAGGGAAGGAGATGGGAGTGAAGGAGATGGGAGGGAAGGAGATGGGAGTGAAGGAGATGGGAGGGAAGGAGATGGGAGTGAAGGAGATGGGAGGGCAGAAGGTGGGAGAGAAGGAGATGGGAGGGCAGAAGGTGGGAGTGAAGGAGATGGGAGGGCAGAAGGTGGGAGACGGATGTCACAGTTTAGGGCGGGTATTGGGCAGTCTTCTCCAATCCCCTGGCCCCTATAGCGCAGTTGCAAAGCTACAGAAAATGCGGCCTTGCCCGACAAAGGCGGCACGGGTGGGGCCGCACAGGCAAGATGAAATAATTAGGCAATGGCTGGGCTATCATCCTCGCAGTGATTATAGGCTGCGGGCATTATTATTGAGAGCGAGAGGCGGCAGAGGGCATTCATTGCCCTAGAGTGTAGCTCTTAGCTGTAGGGCCGTGTTCTCAGGCCGAAAGGGAATTATGCACTCGCTTCCCTTCAGCATCTTTCCGGGAGAAGCGAAAAAGGAGAGAAATAATATTCTTGAACAATTGCGCATGAGTTTGCATTACATTTTCTATCGCAGAAGCACAGAAACTATAGTCCTTTGTAATTCTCACAAAGCCATCCCCTGCCTACGCAGGGAATTTGCACTTTAGATCCCCGCTGAGCAGGAATGGCCGAGGCTCTGCAGAGACCCGTGCTCAAACCAGTCTCCTCTCCTCCAACTCGGGAATGCTCGCTTCCGCTGAAAGGGCCCTCAGCTCCCGATTCGAACTAATAATGCAGCTGCAGGCCAGGCTTCAACTCTGCTGACTCATTTCCTTAGCGACCACTTTTGTGCGGTCTTTAGTGCCAACGAATCTTGCCAGCTTTTCCTGTTCTTCTCTCACTTCCCACCCACCTTCCAGGCATTTCTTCCTCTCTGAACTGGAAAACTAAAAAATCACCCCGAGCCTAGTCCCAATCCATCAGTCTCTAAGACTCTTAACTCAAATTCTAATTCACTGAATTCCCACCTCCTTGCCTCCCATCTCCTTTACTCCCATCTCCTTCCCTCCCATCTCCTTCCCTCCCATCTCCTTCACTCCCATCTCCTTCCCTCCCATCTCCTTCCCTCCCATCTCCTTCACTCCCATCTCCTTCCCTCCCATCTCCTTCCCTCCCATCTCCTTCCCTCCCATCTCCTTCCCTCCCATCTCCTTCACTCCCATCTCCTTCACTCCCATCTCCTTCCTCCCATCTCCTTCCCTTCCATCTCCTTCACTCCCATCTCCTTCCCTCCCATCTCCTTCCCTCCCATCTCCTTCCCTCCCATCTCCTTCCCTCACATCTCCTTCCCTCCCATCTCCTTCCCTCCCATCTCCTTCCCTCCCATCTCCTTCCCTCCCATCTCCTTCACTCCCATCTCCTTTACTCCCATCTCCTTCACTCCCATCTCCTTCACTCCCATCTCCTTCACTCCCATCTCCTTCCCTCCCATCTCCTTCCCTCCCATCTCCTTCCCTCCCATCTCCTTCCCTCCCATCTCCTTCACTCCCATCTCCTTTACTCCCATCTCCTTCACTCCCATCTCCTTCACTCCCATCTCCTTCACTCCCATCTCCTTCCCTCCCATCTCCTTCCCTCCCATCTCCTTCCCTCCCATCTCCTTCCCTCCCATCTCCTTCACTCCCATCTCCTTCCCTCCCATCTCCTTCCCTCCCATCTCCTTCCCTCCCATCTCCTTCCCTCCCATCTCCTTCCCTCCCATCTCCTTCACTCCCATCTCCTTCCCTCCCATCTCCTTCCCTCCCATCTCCTTCACTCCCATCTCCTTCCCTCCCATCTCCTTCATTCCCATCTCCTTCCCTCCCATCTCCTTCCCTCCCATCTCCTTCACTCCCATCTCCTTCACTCCCATCTCCTTTCCTCCCATCTCCTTCCCTCCCATCTCCTTCCCTCCCATCTCCTTCCCTCCCATCTCCTTCCCTCCCATCTCCTTTCCCTCTTATCCCCTCCGATTAGTCAGGCTTCCCCAATCCCCATACCGTCTTTGCCAGCAAGGTCTTCTCGCTAAATCTAAGCTTTGCGAAGATCAGTTTTCTTTGACTCAGCAAACATTGAGCAGCAGTTCTCCGCCAAGGTGTTCTCAAATTGCACCAGCAGCCTCCAGAATTGTCTTTTGATCATCGCTTAGCCAGCAAAAACGTGTGTTTCTCATGTAAATTTGCCGAATATTTTAATCCTCAAGCATCTGTAGCTCTACTGACTCTGCTTTATAGATTCTTCAAGCAATTTTTTTTCGGCTTCACATCTTTCTTACCCGTTTTCTTCCTCGCTTGCCGCTGTTGCTTTGACAAGATTTGATGAGATTGCATTTTATTCTGAGAGCATAGAACACGCTTCACCTATATTATCTTCTACTTTCGAGCTTTCCAATTACACTTCAACGTTTCTCATTGCGTGCCAACTGTCGCGTTTGAGAAATTCAATTTCAAATTTCTTCCCCACTTTAAATTTCCTGTGTGCGTGTCTGGCGATGCGTTTTTCAATGCGTTGTTTTCAAACACTTGGCCACATTTGGAACTAAACAGTTTATTGCTGTGCTGTTGGCCTCTGATAAAACAATTGCGGATGGAGTTCAGTTGATAAGACAGGTAGAGTTCAGTAGATAAGACAGGTAGATTTCAGTAGATAAGACAGGTAGAGTTCAGTAGATCAGACAGGTAGAGTTCAGTAGATAAGACAGGTAGAGTTCAGTAGATAAGACAGGTAGAGTTCAGTAGATAAGACAGGTAGAGTTCAGTAGGTAGGCAGGTAGGGTTCAGTAGATAAGGCAGGTAGAGCTCAGTAGATAAGACAGGTAGGGTTAATTACCTGTCGCCTCATATCGCAGAGTCGATCATGGCCCTGCTGGAGCGAGACAAGCCCCCAGGAGTTGCGGGGTGTGCTGATTGGACGAAACACAATGCCAAAGCCTATGGCGCCTCAACCTCGCTCTACGACCAAAACCCGCTGACGAAACGCTTCACCGGAGATCCCATAGCCGACTCGTTTGCCGTTGTAGCTCGCCGCAACTCGGGTCTCCTCGCCTTGGCTGACGGAGTCAACTGGGGCGAGAAAAGCCGATTGGCTGCCAGGGCGGCTCTGCACGGCGCGGTGCGACACGTCAATCGCTACCTAGCTCTGGGTGACGCCCTGCCCGATACTCGCAAAGCGATGGCTGTTCTGCTGGAGGCATTCGCTGCTGGTCACGCCAACATCTTGCGGATAGGTCAGGAGTTGTGTCTAACATGTTTTGAATGTGTATAACATGTTCAGATTGTGTCTAACATGCTCAGTTGTGTCTAACATGTTCAGATTGTGTCTAACATGCTCAGTTGTGTCTAACATGTTCAGATTGTGTCTAACATGTTTAGAATGTGTCTAACATGTTCAGTTGTGTCTAACATATTCTGATTGTGTCTAACATGTTCAGATTGTGTCTAACATGTTCAGATTCTGTCTAACATGTTCGCGCACCTGCACCAAACCAGGTGGCGGCCTGACCACTCTGAGTCTCGCCCTCGCCCTGCCGCTCGCCGGTGCCGAACGCTCGCCCCAGTTTGCCGTTGTTTGCGTCAGCCTCGGCGACTCCCTCGTCTACCTGTGGTCCAAGACTCGCGGCCTGCGCGAGCTGACGGTCGGGTCACACGACCTCTGCAAGCCGCGCGACATGCGCGACGCTGGCGGAGCTCTGGGCCCGGTGCACGGTGGCAAGGAGCCCGAGCTGCACAACCTCACCTGCTCGCTGAGCATCTGCGATCCGGGCGACATTCTCTACCTGACTAGCGACGGCGTCTCCGACAACTTCGATCCGGTGGTGCAGCGGCTGGCGGTGCCATGGGACCCGGTGCTGCACTGCCAGGCCTCTGAGAGAGAGCCGCAGGAGCGACCTGCGATGAGACCTTCAGAGCGGCACCAGTACGGCCTGAAGCTCATGGAGCGAGTTCTGCTCGAACACGAGCTCGATTTGAACGCGGTGCCGAACGCTCGTCAGGTTTGCGACGCCCTGCTCGCCTCGGTGAGGGACACGACGCAGCCGCGGCGCAACCTGATGGAAGATCCGACCCGGCGAGTGCGGGACGCAGGCCGGCGGGCCAGCCTGGCGGAGAGGCTGGCGACCCTGCCGGGCAAGCTGGATCACGCCAGCGTGGTCGCCTACGAAGTTGGCGTCTATCGTGGCGACGAGAACGAGCTGTACGAAGAGACGGCCGCGCTGCGACCGGCCCTGCGTCGAGAGTCCGCCAGAGCTCGGGCCAGCGACCTAGACTCCGGCTGCGCGTCGGATCCCGACTGCTGGGCCGTTGGCTCCGCAGCTCCGGGCACGTCGGCGGCTGCCGACGGAGGTCCGCGTTCTGCCAGTCATTCGTCGGAGCGCCGGTGCAGCTGCTCCTACGCACCCGACTCACTGTCAGACATTGAATACGCCGACACAGACTCTGACTGTGTGATGGAGTGAATTCGGCCCGAAAAAAATCGGATTTGAGACTGCAGCATCCTCGTGTTCTGTAGCTACTTTTAAAGAAAATGTTTCTTAAACATTCGCAATTTTCTCAGCATCCTACTAGCGCCATCGTTTCTCAGTAGTGCAGTAAGTGCGCGTGTGCTATTTTTTGTGCTATTTTTTTCTTCTGTAGACGCTTGTTCAATTGTCGCTATTTTTTGTCTAGGCTTATTTCTGACAGCTTTTTATAGATTTTTGAAATAAAAAAACTGGCTAGTAATTGTTCAACGTTGTCCGCTTCTTGGTGCTGATTGTCAACTTGTCATTGGCATGACCGCTTGTATGAGCCTCTCGTATCTAAGAGCTTCACCAAGCTACACGCAGAGACGAAAACAGTTCACACTATAAATATAGTATTTATTTTAAGATTTTGGCTTTGTAAATAAAAATTTTTGCTTTTTATGTACTTTTTGTGTCCCTTCTGAGCATTGCGGTGTACTGACACCATATTGTTCTAAAAATTGTGTTTAAAATTGCTGTTCTCTCACGGTATTGTCTAGTCCATCATCAGTTTTTTTGTGATCGAGAATCACACATTTCTAAATTTACATTCATTCTTTTTTACCTTGTAGCTGCTGGCTTTTATGCTGTGTAATCAGAACACTGATATTATGGATTTGTCTGATGTAACCTTTTTCAGTTGATTGTGTCCTCATTTTAAAGAATCTTAAAGCCTTGTTTTTTGTTAAGTACGCCCGTACTCAAAGAATTTAGTGGTTTAAATACAAACTTTGCCACAAAAATGGTTTGTTTACTTCTGAAGAAATTCTTGTCGTGAAGAAAAACAAAAATTCACCGATATTTTTTGTTGCTTTTATTTCGTTGCTTTCAAACTTGACCGCCTCGCGCCTCGCTTTCCGGAAATTCTATTATAGGTACTTTTAGGAGACTTCGAGAGTGGCGGAGCGGACGTCCCTGAGCTCGAATCCGCGGCGAAGCCACATTTATTCCACAATGTCCGCGGCTAGGGCCCCTTAAGGGTGTACACTTGCCTGACAATGAGAAATGCAGGGCAGATGTATGCACCCTGTGTGAGTAGGGGCTCGGGATTCAGCAGAACGGGTATGAAATGGCGAAAAAGAAACCATCTTCCGTGATGGTAAAAAAATAAAAAAAAAGTTGTGATTTGAAATGCCCCTATAGTCTTCCTATTGCTTGTTGTTAAAGCGAGAACTTTCAACAACACTGTGTGCTGTCTTGATATTATTGCAGTGTCAGAAGGCGCGCCTCGAGACGCCACGTCGGCTAATATGTTGATTAGACAGCCGTTGTGGTCGCTGGCGACCCATTCGTCCAGTTCCCGCGTGTCCCGCGTCAACTAGACGCTCCAGGGTCTCTGTCAGCGTCCAGCGTCTGGAGCACCTCGGAGATCCGCGGACTGCAGTAGAGCACTCACGAAATTTCATAAGCCCAAACAATTTCGACTAAGCTTATTGTTGTCTAATTTGTTATTTGATTTCTGACCTTTAAGTTGTCAGCTAACGATGTCGACGTTAAGTCGAGACAACTTTCCATGAAAAAAATAGGATAACTCAAAGTGACAGACTCGCTCCTGTTATAACTAATGTGACGTGGAGACTGTTATTCATCCTATTGTTCTATCGTGGACTATTTTTGAGTTGTTGTTGCCTCGGCCAGGACTGCAGAGTAATTCTACATGTAGGATGTTTTCTTTCCAAGCTCTCAGGTGCTTGGCTGAGCTGTTTACACAGCTTATCCCCCAGCACTCACTTTCATTTGAGCCCTCTCCGTCAACACGCCCTGTCTGTACGTCAACAGAATGGTTCCGGAACATTCATTAGCCGTTTTAGAGACTGCGGGATGGAAGGAAAAAAGTTCATGAAAAAGCAACTGGAGGCAATGCGACAAGCAGCGTTGACGTTGCTTGACAAGAATATCTCTTCCACGGGGTTCTAGCCTTGTGTTTAGAGCGTCGGACTCAGGACTTGAAGGTCGTGGGTTCGATTTCCGACAATTGCTGCGGCTGTGCTGTCGGCTCCACATCTGGCTCATTGGGGCCGGTGTAGTCAATTAATTTTTATTACCATAAATCTGCACTGAATATCGGCTCATAATTCTAACTACGAGCTCGTAAGTAACGATAAAACTGATAATAGAAATAATAATTGCAGGAGAGCTGCGGGCAATGGCACATCATTTGGTGACACAAGACCCACAGCCAGCGTAGAGGCAATTCTGCCCATTTCGCTGACTCCTGAGCACACGCACACAGGTGTGTACATCTGGCCTGACTTTCTCATCGTCAGGCAGTGTACACTCTCATACCTGAGAAGCCATCACTGTGCCTTGGAGGTTGGCTTAAATTACACGAATGAATGTGAATGTGGCCTCGCCGCGGAGTCGGGCTAGTGGACTTTGGTGCGAGAGGCAAACGGGTTAGACCACTCTGCCACTCACCCCCCCCCGATAATAATGATAATAGTATGGACGATCAGTTTGTCAGTTCTTCTTTTTATCAAATTCATGGCTAATACAATTGTAGGCCACTCGATAATGTCGCTTAAATTGATCAACAACCGCCTTCACCTTAGACCAGCTGAAATCTTTTTAGACTCGAGAAGTTGAGGATTGATCCGCAGATCTCGATCTGCGAGAGGCCTCTTGGCTATCGGCGCGATGAAGCCTACTGATTGGCCAACCAATGACTGCCAAGGAAATAGGGCGATGAAGGAGGCCCGTGAATTTTGAGACTGGGATGCCGACTGAGCACATTGGGGAACGAGGAGAAAAAAGAGGAAATGAAAGAAAGCTCACGACACGACGTCTCAGAGGCCGAGATCAAGAGACGGACCTCATCAGCGGACTAGAGCAGGCGGAAGATAATTCAGTAGACCAAAGAAGCCGACACCGACTTTGGAATCGGATTCTCAGAGTTCAGAGAGAGAGAGAAGAAATTTCGCATTCTCCCTATTGAGTCGACTCAAACCGAAAGCATGTCACCCTGGCAACAACCAGCTGCTTCGGCTGCGGTAAATTCGACAGCCGTTGCGGTCGCTGGCGACCCGTTCGACCTGTTCAAAGCGTACTTTCTGTCCTGGTTCATGCCGCTGCTGCTGCTCATCGGCTTCTGCGGCACAGCCATCAATTTGATCATCTTGGTCAAGTGCCGTGTCTTCCAGAAGACAACCTCTGTGCTGTTCTCAGCTTTGGCCGTGGCGGACCTCATCAACCTGGTGTTTGCCGCCAGCTACCTGTACGTGTCCGTGTACTGGGATCTTGATCCCATGCAGTTGTCGGCCGTTGGTTGCAGGCTGGTGCCCTACCTGGAGGCTATTGGCTACTGGCTGTCACCTTGGATTCAGGTGTGTTTCGTGACTTGGGATTCAAACATTGTTTTAGAGTCCAATGAAATTTCCTTTTTTTATTTTTAAGTCGGTTATATTCATACGTAATTCTACATTGGCAACCCGTAAGTTGCAAATAATCTGATCTTACTTTCCTTTCGACAAGATTGACAAACAATTCAATCCCACAATTTGCAAATTATCGACCGATTCTGAAGTTATTGTCCCACAATTCTAGCTTGAGATTCTACCATCCTATTTTACGAGTAAGATTCTACTATCCCAGTTTGGGATTCTACTATCCCAGTTTGGGATTCTATCATCCCAGTTTGGGATTCTATCATCCCAGTTTGGGATTCTATCATCCCAGTTTGGGATTCTACTATCCCAGTTTGGGATTCTATCTTCCCAGTTTTGGATTCTACTATCCCAGTTTGGGATTCTACTATCCCAGTTTGGGATTCTACTATCCCAGTTTGGGATTCTACTATCCCAGTTTGGGATTCTATCATCCCAGTTTGGGATTCTACTATCCCAGTTTGGGATTCTATCATCCCAGTTTGGGATTCTATCATCCCAGTTTGGGATTCTATCATCCCAGTTTGGGATTCTACTATCCCAGTTTGGGATTCTATCTTCCCAGTTTGGGATTCTATCTTCCCAGTTTGGGATTGTGTCACATTCACGCAGCATATTAACACCCCCGGTTACATACAAGTATCTTCACGCCGGCGCTAAGTAGGCAAAAAAGTAACTTAAGGAAAATGTCACGCCTGAGACTGTTAGTCATTCTCACCCCTGATGTCGCCCTCAGTTATAATGAGGATCTAAATTAAGCCAGAAATCTCATTGCGAATTCTCTTATCCAACTCTAGTTTGTCTCTTAGCTGACTCAGGGTAGAAGTGAAAATGAAAGCATCAACTGACTGGGTGAGGCCTGGTGAATCTATATTTCAGTGCATTCAGTCAAACAGATGCATTGACTGCACCGGAATACCTGCCAGTCGATATTTAACGACACAGAACAAAGCAGAAACCTGTGAGATCCATTGATTTTCTGCTGCGTGTCTGTTTCCGCGCGAACGGCTTTTATCGTCTTAAAATGGATTTGCAGTTTAGAAAGCAATTTTCTATCTGGTTATCGATTTCTATTCTATCGTTCTCTTTTGATACCTTAGACGCTATTTGATACTATTTCGATACATATCGACAGACACGAGGACACCCAGGACAGACAGACAGTCACCAGGACACCCAGGACAGACAGACAGACACGAGGACACTCAGGACACACAGACAGACACCAGGACACACAGACAGACACCAGGACACTCAGGACACACAGACAGACACCAGGACACACAGACAGACACCAGGACACACAGAAAGACAGACAGACACGAGGACACATAGACAGACACAAAGACACACAGGAAAGACAGACAGTCACCAGGACAGACAGACAGGCAGACAGAGAGACAGACAGACAGACAGACAGACAGACAGACACCAGGACACACAGACAGACACCAGGACACTCAGGACACACAGACAGACACCAGGACACACAGACAGACACCAGGACACACAGACAGACACCAGGACACTCAGGACACACAGACAGACACCAGGACACACAGACAGACACCAGGACACACAGAAAGACAGACAGACACGAGGACACATAGACAGACACAAAGACACACAGGAAAGACAGACAGTCACCAGGACAGACAGACAGGCAGACAGAGAGACAGACAGACAGACAGACAGACAGACAGACGCCAGGACACCCAGGACAAACAGACGGAGAGACAGACAGACAGACAGACAGACAGACAGTCAGACAGGCAGACAGACAGACAGTCAGACAGACAGTCAGACAGGTAGACAGACAGACAGACGCCAGGACACCCAGGACAAACAGACGGAGAGACGGACAGACAGACACCCAGGACACCCAGGACAAACAGACGGAGAGACAGACAGACAGGTAGGAAAATAGCCTTTCTGTCTAACGGCAAGATATTCGAAATGTCAAACAGGAATATGTTTCGCCAAGACGAATTAAGCACCGGCAGGTTAAATAATTTGTTTGATGTCGTGCAAATGTACAATTGTTTCAACAAATCATTTAATTTACGTAAAAATAGTGAAAATGAATTTACTAAATTGACAAGAAACAGAATTGTTAGTTAAATAGCAGAAAAATCATGAATCAATGGGGGATTGTTAGCAATATAAAGCATAGATATGAAGTAAAAAAAATAGGAAATTCCATTAATTTTTGCATATTGAATAGGCCTCGATAGTTTCGCTAGAATATATGCTTGTCCAGTGTCCATGCAGCATTTAAGCATCGAAAAAAATCAATGGTAATGAGTTACGAATGTCAGACAGTTTGTTTTGCTGACACGTCACGAAAAGCAGAAGCGCAATGAACACTATCAAAAAGGTGAAAGAGTAGAACTAAAATATACTCGAATATACTCACCTTGAGACGAGCCTATTGAACTCTGGATTGGAGGGTAGAATAAAAACATAAATAATGTTTCGTAAACTACCATGACAATGATGGGATAGCTCGTAAAACTAAATTTACACCCATTAAATTAAAAAGTAGAAATTAAATTCCATACCAGAGCCTTAGGATTGCATCATATTCACCTAGTGATTTGTTATTGAATATGCTTTACGCTGCTGCGATCACATGTGCACAAAGCATCTCATCTTGTCTATTTTCCAAAGCTTCTCACCCGCGTTGAAAACTCAGAAAACTGTTCAACAGGTGATCGCGCTGGCCGTCGCGCGGTCAGCTTCCAGCGTGCTTGTCGGAGAAGCCGCCGCAGATGCAGACGAAGAGTCATTCTCAACGGAAGTCTCTGCCTGGGCACTGTGGCCGCTGCTGCCTATGCTACTGCGGAAGGTCATCGCCGAGAAGGCCTGACAGTCCTGCTCCGTTGCTGAGGCGACGCGCTGACAAATGCACGGGTTTGAGATCTCGGCGAAGCCGCTGTTGTTTGAACTCTTTGAACGGGAGATCAGCCTGCGCAGGGACTTGCTGCGCTTCTCGCGGTCCTTGACGGTGCGCCGCCGTTCCTTGCTGCTGGCGGATTCGAAGTCGGTCATGTTCTTGATGCGCTCGTTCAGTCGGCCGCTGAACTCCGTGGCCGAGTTCTGGTCGGTGAAGGCCAGGCCGAACACCGCTCCGCTGCTAGTTGAGTTGTCCGTGACAGTCTGGAAGTGTGTGCTCATCACCACATAGGTGGTCACGGAGTAGACCTGGAGATTCCACATGGGAAAGCAGGTGCCTAGGTGAGCCAGTATTAGTTCCGATTGGACAAACTTATTTGACGGCTCAAAGTTTGGCATGAGCAGTATTAGGGCGCTGGGTCCGAACACTGACTTCCAGGTGGAGTCCTGCTTGGGCAGGTACTGGGAAATATGGTCGGCCTGTACTTTCTGGTAGAGCGACACCAGGCAGGGACAGACGAAACAGCTCGCTGTCTGGCTCGAGAATGTGATGCGAAGTCGTTCAACATCTTCTGGACTGAGCTTGACGCGCTCTTTCAACTCAGCCTGCTCGGTCAGATTGCGCTCCGTTACCTGGTTGAAGCTGAGCAGAGCATCCGGTGGATCTGAAGGAGAAACCATTTATGACGTGACAACTCACCTGCTTTTTAATAAATTCCGTCTTCGCAGTAAGACACTCTGATCGTTAATAGTTGTAAAACAGCGGGGGGTATTTCAAACTGACTATTGACTACTTCACGATATACTTCATGGCCATTGGCTGAATCTTTTCAAAGATACAGAAAAAAAGGAAAAAAATTGGGCATTTGAAATACCCGAGTGGTATTTCTATTGTGAAAGTTGGTTGTTGTTCACGGAAAAACTTCAAGGCTATGATTTACATGCAGACTTCGAGGCTAGAAAAGACTTTGCCGCAGCTAAGAGCAGGTAGAAAAAGCAGGTAATTCTAGAAATGCTGCTGATTACGGTGCGCTAATTATCTACTGCTTCAATGTATCAACTCCCAACATAGACGAGAAAAGGACTGCTGCTGCTGCTGCTGCTGCTGCTGCTGCTGACAGACAGCCCTTAGGGTTGCCTCTATTTAACCTTTCGATGATAGCGGAGGGGATTGCAACCTATAGGGATTGTTGCCTAGCGTTTAGAGCGTCAAGAACGACTTAAAGGTCGGGGTTTCGATTCCACTATCTTAAGCAAGGCACTTAACTCTGCATTGCTTCAATTTATCCAGCATTAGCTGGGGTAATTGAGGGTGGGTGTGGCGTCCCCCCAGTCCATGGACTGAACAGCCGTACGCCATTCAGATTCGCAGTGCAATAGCCCCAACGGACCACCACGGAAACCTCTAGTGTTGATAATTTCTATACTTAGGCCTTTAGAATGCTAAAATATACATCTCTGTGTCAGGCTGTGAAACTCGAGAAACTGCAGTCACTGGTCTTCATCCGATGCAAAGCGTTCAAGTTTGGCTTCTTCATCAACAAACAGATTTTAAATTCTAGGAACATATGTCAGATCGCACTTGCCCAGCATTTCCTGTCAGGGTTAGGCAAGTGTACCACCTTCACTTTCAGTTAAAATTTACCGATTTCAGTACATCATTTTCCAAGAGTGCCCTGCATGTCTGTGAGACTTTGATGCTTAATAAGTCCTTTTTCTAAAACTATACATAATTTATAATCATCCTCAATTTTTTTTACAGCGCATAAGCCATTAGGTCGATACTATGATTCGTCATTTTCACAGAAACTCAATGATAGTGGCACATGATTTGGTGACACTAGACCCTCAGCCAGCGAGGAGGCAATTCTGCCCATTTCGCTGACTCCTGAGCACACACTCACACAGGTGTGTACGTCTGGCCTGACTTTCTCATCGTCAGGCAGTGTACACTCTCACTGTGCCTTGGAGGCTGGCCCTTAAGGGCGCAAACTGCACGACAAGCCCCCAAGCCTTCTCTCCGCGGCTGCGCCCCAAATGAATCTGGCCTCGCCGCGGAATCGAGCTCAGGGACCTTGGTGCGAGAGACAGACGCGTTAACCGTTTTAAAAGAAACTTATCAACCAACGCTAATTAAAATTTACAAATTAACAAATTAACAAAATGAGGTTTATATAATAAGAACTCACTCGTTGAGTCAGTAGCGGCCATGGCTGAACTATTTAACAGCAGCAGCTGAAAAGTTGTCAAAATATAATTAGCTCGTTAGTTCACCGGAGCGGATAGGAGGGGTCAGATGAAAGTTTTAACGATGCCCCGCTCCATGTAAGGTCTGAAGCTAATATGAAGATGCACTGGTACTGTTGGTATAGTGTGCCAGACTGTGCAGTTCAATGCTGCCAACGTGGCCAATGGCTTTGAGGTGCTGTCTGTTCCTAGGTCGGCACACTTGCGAACATCTGGGGGAGTCTATTGGTAGGCTGGGCGTACAGGACAGACAAGAGAGAGAGGGAGAGAGAGAATAAGATCTATCACAGCACAGGCTCATAGTGTGCCCGACTGCAATTCACTCTCTTTGCTACAAATTCGCTACAAAAAAGCAAAAATGTGAATTTCTCGCCTATAGCTTTCATACAGTTGGCAATTCTTAGACTAAATTGCGCGCCAATTAAATGCCTTATAAAGTAATTTTATTTGCAGGAGGGCTGCGGGCAATGGCACATCATTTGGTGACACTAGACCCGCAGCCAGCGAGGAGGCAATTCTGCCCATTTCGCTGACTCCTGAGCACACACGCACACAGGTGTGTACACTGGTGTGAATTTTCTCATCGTCAGGCAGTGTACACTCTCACTGTGCCTTGGAGGTTGGCCCTCAAGCGCGTAAATTGCACGACAAGCCCGGAATCGAGCTCAGGGACCTTGGCGCGAAATGCACATGCATCGAGTGTCCTCTGCCACTCACCCCCATGCCTTTGCCTAAAGTTCTGTGTAATTGGGCAAGCAGAAAATTCATAAAGTTTGTTTTCGTGGCCTTATTTAATTGATGCAAGCCACTGGAAATACCTGATAAAATAGGCTTCAAATCACAGTTTATTTGCTACTGTTTACCATTTATGTCCTGCGTGCTGTTATCAAATGAATCTCTCCAGGCTGCCATTATTGTTTTGCTACAGGCCTAGGTGATGATACCAGTATGTAAGCGGTTGCTTCACACAGCTGGAATTGTGGAATCTGACACGCCAGACTGACTACTGTATCTTGCTGTCTTGACCCGTGTGCCAGCGGACAGGGGAGATAGCACACACATCCTCAGTTACCCCAGCTAATGCTGGAACTAATTTAACAGCTGGATGATCCGAAGCAATGCAGAGTTGAACTGTTTTGCTATAAGACACAAAGTTTTCCAGTTGACTCAGGAATCGAACCCCCGACCTTCAAGTGGTGAGTCCGACACTCTAACCACTAGGCTAGGCTACAACAAACCAAATGAGTCTCTCCACGTGTTCGTGCTCAGCGACCTTGGTGCGAGAAGCAACTGCGTTAAGTGCCGTGTCCAGTCCAGATCGTAATAATTATCAATCGATCATAAAACGAATGAAATTAAATGCAGATAAAAAGTACAATGTTGATAATACCCAACATGGACACGTGCGAACGATATTAATCCTGATCAACAATTTCCAGTGTTAAAATTGGTTCCGTCTGGGATATCAGTTCAACATTCGCAAGTTGAACTTGGCCAAAGGCTTCTCTCCTTCGGGTTGGTTGGAAAGGATCAAATATGACATATCTGTAGCAATCAGACTGCTTAATCTGATGGGAATTTCTTGGGCGCTTAAAACTTAAAACTGTACATTTTACTTGGCTTTTTTCAATAAAATTTGAAATTATTCAATTACTTCTTCGATAAAAATAAATAATTCATTCCATGTATGTGAAATAATCAATTGATCAAGCTATCAATCATTAAATCAACCAAACTATCCATTGATTTATCTTTCGTTTCAATGACCAATCTAGGAAAAAAATTATTCTAGCAGTTGATCAATCGATCAATCCAGCAATACATCGATCAATCAATTCAGAATCAATCGATCAATCCAGCAATCAATATATCAATCAATCCAGAAATCAATCTATCAATCCATCCAGCAATCAATCTATCAATCCATCCAGAAATCAATCTATCAATCCATCCAGAAATCAATCTATCAATCCATCCAGCAATCAGTCTATCAATCCATCCAGAAATCAATCTATCAATCCATCCAGCAATCAATCTATCAATCCACCCAGAAATCAATATATCAATCCATCCAGAAATCAATCTATCAATCCATCCAGCAATCAATCTATCAATCCATCCAGCAATCAATCTATCAATCCACCCAGAAATCAATCTATCAATCCATCCAGCAATCAATCTATCAATCCATCCAGAAATCAATCTATCAATCCATCCAGAAATCAATCTATCAATCCATCCAGAAATCAATCTATCAATCCATCCAGAAATCAATCTATCAATCCATCCAGCAATCAATCTATCAATCCATCCAGCAATCAATCTATCAATCCATCCAGAAATCAATCTATCAATCCATCCAGCAATCAATCTATCAATCAATCCAGAAATCAATTATCAATCAATCCAGAAATCAATCTATCAATCCATCCAGAAATCAATCTATCAATCCATCCAGAAATCAATCTATCAATCCATCCAGAAATCAATCTATCAATCCATCCAGCAATTAATCTATCAATCCATCCAGCAATCAATCTATGAATCCATCCAGCAATCAATCTATCAATCAATCCAGAAATCAATTATCAATCAATCCAGAAAACAATATATCTATCAATCCAGAAATCAATCTATCAATCCATCCAGCAATTAATCTATCAATCCATCCAGCAATCAATCTATGAATCCATCCAGCAATCAATCTATCAATCAATCCAGAAATCAATTATCAATCAATCCAGAAAACAATATATCTATCAATCCAGCAATCAATGTATCAATTAACTCAGTTACCAATTGATTGATCATCGAGCAATTAATCGATCCATAAACCTAGAAATCAATCAATCTACCGATCAATCTACGGCCGAATGAGTTATCAATTGATAATATATAATTAAAGGCATCGATCATTCGAGTGAAATTGTATATCAATCTATCAATCAATGAATTTCCATTGCAGGCTACCATCTCATTCCACCGCATGCTGGCAATTCGCTATCCGCTGAAAGTTCGTCACTGGCTGACTGTGCGCCGCACCAGAATCATCCTGGCCTGCCTGTCGGGTCTTGTAGCCTCCTACGCCCTGGTCATACCTGCCTGCCACACCTGGCAGACGGTGCCGTCCAGAAGTCGTTTGTCCTCGACAAATCAGCTGCGGCTTCACTGTGACAAGGAGGATCGCAAATTCCTAATCTACTACTCACACGGTCTGTTTGGCTCCATTGCGCCATTCTTCATCATGATCCTGTGCACCGGGCTCATTGTGTTCCTGGTCTGCCAGACTCGGCGAGACTTGGCCTCGACGCTGGAACAGCTGAGCGTCAGGCAGACCAGGACACTCAGGGCGGCGCATCAGCTTCCTGTTGGCGGCGCTTCAGCTGCAGGTGTCAGCAGCAACAGTGCCCGAGCTGGAACTTCCGCTGCTGCCGCCAATGTGACCGCTGATAGGTGCGAATTTTTTAGGGATCGTTGATTTATGAATACCGGTCTGCTAGGCCACTTACATGTTTCAAGGCTGTCTAACAGGTTGCAAGGCTGTCTAACAGGTTGCAAGGCTGTCTAACAGGTTGCAAGGCTGTCTAACATGTTGCAAGGCTGTCTAACATGTTGCAAGGCTGTCTAACAGGTTGCAAGGCTGTCTAACAGGTTGCAAGGCTGTCTAACAGGTTGCAAGGCTGTCTAACATGTTGCAAGGCTATCTAACAGGTTGCAAGGCTGTCTAACAGGTTGCAAGGCTGTCTAACAGGTTGCAAGGCTGTCTAACCTGTTGCAAGGCTGTCTAACAGGTTGCAAGGCTGTCTAACAGGTTGCAAGGCTGTCTAACAGGTTGCAAGGCTGTCTAACAGGTTGCAAGGCTGTCTAACAGGTTGCAAGGCTGTCTAACATGTTGCAAGGCTGTCTAATATGTTGCAAGGCTGTCTAACAGGTTGCAAGGCTGTCTAACAGGTTGCAAGGCTGTCTAACATTTTTTATAACATTTTTATAACATTTTTTATTTATTAATTTTAAGGCCACAATAATTTAGGGCGCAGCCGCGGAGAGAAGGCTTGGGGGCTTGTCGTGCAATTTGCGCCCTTGAGGGCCAGCCTCCAAAGCACAGTGAGAGTGTACACTGCCTGACGATGAGAAAGTCAGGCCAGACGTACACACCTGTGTGAGTGTGTGCTCAGGAAGCTGCTAGGTGGCTGCGAATCTACTGCAACTAAAGTGATGTACCAATGCCTGCAGCCCTCCTATTAATACTATTATTTGCAGCACTAAGACCAGGAGTCGAAAGCAGCAGCAGCAGCAGCAGCAGCAGCAGCAGTCGGTAGGAGCAGTTGGAGGCAGCGAGAAGCGAGTCACCCTAGTCCTGGTGCTCATGAACCTGACCTACTTTCTCACCAACGGATTCGCCGGCCTGTTCCTCATCTCAAAAGTACACCTGGCCAGCGGCAGCAGCGACTTCGCCAGACTTTGGGCCACCCTGCACCGATTCGCTGACGTCTGCGCCTGCCTCAACAACAGCACCAACTGGGTGTTCTACCTCCTGACTGGGCGCAAGTTTCGAGAACAATTCCTGCGCGTGCTGAACTGCCGCGGCGCCGCCAATAGGCACGGACTGCAGATAAACAGGTTGGCAACATTCTTCGTCCTGCCGCAATCAACACCAACTTTAAGAGGCCTGAGCAATTTCCTGCACGCGGAAATTGAAGCTTAGGCACTTTTGCTTTTTTGGCAGGATTTCAAAATCTGCGGATTAGAAACTATGGGAATCTAAAATTTTTTAATTATCCCATTTCTGATCAGAATTTTAATTCGACTTTGTCATAGAGAGATTAAAGGATTTGCGAAAGGGAATGAAAAGCATGAGGATCTGAGGGGAAGGTGGTTGCTGCCAACCTGAGGATCTGAGGGGAAGGTGGTTGCTGCCAACCTGAGGATCTGAGGGGAAGGTGAGTGTTCCCAACAGGTGGATCTGAGGGGAAGGTGGCCGTTCCCAACAGGAGGATCTGAGGGGAAGGTGGTTGCTGCCAACCTGAGGATCTGAGGGGAAGGTGAGTGTTCCCAACAGGTGGATCTGAGGGGAAGGTGGCTGTTCCCAACAGGAGGATCTGAGGGGAAGGTGGTTGCTGCCAACCTGAGGATCTGAGGTGAAGGTGAGTGTTCCCAACAGGAGGATCTGAGGGAAAGGTGGTTGCTGCCAACCTGAGGATCTGAGGGGAAGGTGAGTGTTCCCAACAGGAGGATCTGAGGGAAAGGTGGTTGCTGCCAACCTGAGGATCTGAGGGGAAGGTAAGTGTTCCCAACAGGTGGATCTGAGGGGAAGGTGGCCGTTCCCAACAGGAGGATCTGAGGGGAAGGTGAGTGTTCCCAACAGGTGGATCTGAGGGGAAGGTGAGTGTTCCCAACAGGTGGATCTGAGGGGAAGGTGGCCGTTCCCAACAGGAGGATCTGAGGGGAAGGTGAGTGTTCCCAACAGGAGGATCTGAGGGGAAGGTGAGTGTTCCCAACCTGAGGACCTGAGGAGAAGGCGCTGTTCCCAACCTGAGGATCTGAGGGGGAGGCGACAGATGTAAAGTTGGCAATCAGATGTACGGTTGCACTGTACAGCTGTTCAGTCCGTGGACTGGTGAGAGGCCGACAGAGCTAAATCTGGAACCTATTTTACAACTGATGAACGAATTTTTCTCTGAAGTTAAGATTCGAACCCTTGATCTCTTCAAATGAGAAAGTCGCTGCCGTACTTTTAAAACGATCAGCAAGACTTGGTAATTATCGATTTCAATGACAGATGTGTTCTGCAGCAGCAGCAGCAGCAGCAGCAGCAAAGGCCGCTGAAGAGCATTCTTAGCAAACGGACAGCAACAGAAACAGAGCGGAGCAATGGAAAGCTAGCAGAAGCAGCGGACGAGCAAAAGTTGCGCATTGTGAAGCACAGGCAGCAGAAGCAGTTAAATCAGGACGACACTGAGATACCACTGCTGACATCAACTCCGAGACAGTCAGCGTACCAGACTGACCGTCAGCTTCTTCAGCTCCTGCCAATCAGCGAAGCACCAGCGCCTGACTACGTGTCTACCGTTTGAGTCAGCCATCTAACTGAACAGTTGATCATTCATTTTACAATTATGCCTAGCAACTGATTCAATTCAATAATGACAGACACCTGAATAATCAGACAGGACAGACACCTGAATAATCAGACAGGACAGACACCTGAATAGTCACACAGGACAGACACCTGAATAATCAGACAGGACAGACACCTGAATAATCAGACAGGACAGACACCTGAATAATCACACAGACAGACACCTGAATAATCACACAGACAGACACCTGAATAATCAGACTGGACAGACACCTGAATAATCAGACAGGACAGACACCTGAATAATCAGACTGGACAGACACCTGAATAATCACACAGGACAGACACCTGAATAATCAGACAGGACAGACACCTGAATAATCAGACTGGACAGACACCTGAATAATCAGACAGGACAGACACCTGAATAATCACACAGACAGACACCTGAATAATCAGACTGGACAGACACCTGAATAATCACACAGGACAGACACCTGAATAATCAGACAGGACAGACACCTGAATAATCAGACTGGACAGACACCTGAATAATCAGACAGGACAGACACCTGAATAATCACACAGACAGACACCTGAATAATCACACAGACAGACACCTGAATAATCACACAGACAGACACCTGAATAATCACACAGACAGACACCTGAATAATCACACAGACAGACACCTGAATAATCACACAGACAGACACCTGAATAATCACACAGACAGACACCTGAATAATCACACAGACAGACACCTGAATAATCAGACAGGACAGACACCTGAATAATCACACAGACAGACACCTGAATAATCACACAGACAGACACCTGAATAATCACACAGACACCTGAATAATCACACAGACACCTGAATAATCACACAGACAGACACCTGAATAATCACACAGACACCTGAATAATCAGACAGACAGACATCTGAATAATCACACAGGACAGACACCTGAATAATCACACAGACACCTGAATAATCAGACAGGACAGACACCTGAATAATCAGACAGGACAGACACCTGAATAATCAGACTGGACAGACACCTGAATAATCAGACAGGACAGACACCTGAATAATCAGACAGGACAGACACCTGAATAATCAGACAGGACAGACACCTGAATAATCAGACTGGACAGACACCTGAATAATCAGACAGGACAGACACCTGAATAATCAGACTGGACAGACACCTGAATAATCAGACTGGACAGACACCTGAATAATCAGACTGGACAGACACCTGAATAATCACACAGGACAGACACCTGAATAATCACACAGGACAGACACCTGAATAATCACACAGACACCTGAATAATCAGACAGGACAGACACCTGAATAATCACACAGGACAGACACCTGAATAATCACACAGGACAGACACCTGAATAATCACACAGGACAGACACCTGAATAATCACACAGACACCTGAATAATCACACAGACACCTGAATAATCACACAGACACCTGAATAATCAGACAGGACAGACACCTGAATAATCAGACAGGACAGACACCTGAATAATCAGACAGGACAGACACCTGAATAATCAGACTGGACAGACACCTGAATAATCAGACAGGACAGACACCTGAATAATCAGACTGGACAGACACCTGAATAATCAGACTGGACAGACACCTGAATAATCAGACTGGACAGACACCTGAATAATCACACAGGACAGACACCTGAATAATCACACAGGACAGACACCTGAATAATCACACAGACACCTGAATAATCAGACAGGACAGACACCTGAATAATCACACAGGACAGACACCTGAATAATCACACAGGACAGACACCTGAATAATCACACAGGACAGACACCTGAATAATCACACAGACACCTGAATAATCACACAGACACCTGAATAATCACACAGACACCTGAATAATCACACAGACAGACACCTGAATAATCACACAGACACCTGAATAATCAGACAGACAGACATCTGAATAATCACACAGGACAGACACCTGAATAATCACACAGACACCTGAATAATCAGACAGGACAGACACCTGAATAATCAGACAGGACAGACACCTGAATAATCACACAGACACCTGAATAATCACACAGGACAGACACCTGAATAATCACACAGACACCTGAATAATCAGACAGGACAGACACCTGAATAATCAGACAGGACAGACACCTGAATAATCACACAGGACAGACACCTGAATAATCAGACAGGACAGACACCTGAATAATCAGACTGGACAGACACCTGAATAATCACACAGGACAGACACCTGAATAATCAGACAGGACAGACACCTGAATAATCAGACTGGACAGACACCTGAATAATCAGACAGGACAGACACCTGAATAATCACACAGACAGACACCTGAATAATCAGACTGGACAGACACCTGAATAATCACACAGGACAGACACCTGAATAATCAGACAGGACAGACACCTGAATAATCAGACTGGACAGACACCTGAATAATCAGACAGGACAGACACCTGAATAATCACACAGACAGACACCTGAATAATCACACAGACAGACACCTGAATAATCACACAGACAGACACCTGAATAATCAGACAGGACAGACACCTGAATAATCACACAGACAGACACCTGAATAATCAGACTGGACAGACACCTGAATAATCACACAGGACAGACACCTGAATAATCAGACAGGACAGACACCTGAATAATCAGACTGGACAGACACCTGAATAATCAGACAGGACAGACACCTGAATAATCACACAGACAGACACCTGAATAATCACACAGACAGACACCTGAATAATCACACAGACAGACACCTGAATAATCACACAGACAGACACCTGAATAATCACACAGACAGACACCTGAATAATCACACAGACAGACACCTGAATAATCACACAGACAGACACCTGAATAATCACACAGACAGACACCTGAATAATCACACAGACAGACACCTGAATAATCAGACAGGACAGACACCTGAATAATCACACAGACAGACACCTGAATAATCACACAGACAGACACCTGAATAATCACACAGACACCTGAATAATCACACAGACACCTGAATAATCACACAGACACCTGAATAATCACACAGACAGACACCTGAATAATCACACAGACACCTGAATAATCAGACAGACAGACATCTGAATAATCACACAGGACAGACACCTGAATAATCACACAGACACCTGAATAATCAGACAGGACAGACACCTGAATAATCAGACAGGACAGACACCTGAATAATCAGACTGGACAGACACCTGAATAATCAGACAGGACAGACACCTGAATAATCAGACAGGACAGACACCTGAATAATCAGACAGGACAGACACCTGAATAATCAGACTGGACAGACACCTGAATAATCAGACAGGACAGACACCTGAATAATCAGACTGGACAGACACCTGAATAATCAGACTGGACAGACACCTGAATAATCAGACTGGACAGACACCTGAATAATCACACAGGACAGACACCTGAATAATCACACAGGACAGACACCTGAATAATCACACAGACACCTGAATAATCAGACAGGACAGACACCTGAATAATCACACAGGACAGACACCTGAATAATCACACAGGACAGGCACCTGAATAATCACACAGGACAGACACCTGAATAATCACACAGACACCTGAATAATCACACAGACACCTGAATAATCACACAGACACCTGAATAATCAGACAGGACAGACACCTGAATAATCAGACAGGACAGACACCTGAATAATCAGACAGGACAGACACCTGAATAATCAGACTGGACAGACACCTGAATAATCAGACAGGACAGACACCTGAATAATCAGACTGGACAGACACCTGAATAATCAGACTGGACAGACACCTGAATAATCAGACTGGACAGACACCTGAATAATCACACAGGACAGACACCTGAATAATCACACAGGACAGACACCTGAATAATCACACAGACACCTGAATAATCAGACAGGACAGACACCTGAATAATCACACAGGACAGACACCTGAATAATCACACAGGACAGACACCTGAATAATCACACAGGACAGACACCTGAATAATCACACAGACACCTGAATAATCACACAGACACCTGAATAATCACACAGACACCTGAATAATCACACAGACAGACACCTGAATAATCACACAGACACCTGAATAATCAGACAGACAGACATCTGAATAATCACACAGGACAGACACCTGAATAATCACACAGACACCTGAATAATCAGACAGGACAGACACCTGAATAATCAGACAGGACAGACACCTGAAAAATCACACAGACACCTGAATAATCACACAGGACAGACACCTGAATAATCACACAGACACCTGAATAATCAGACAGGACAGACACCTGAATAATCAGACAGGACAGACACCTGAATAATCACACAGGACAGACACCTGAATAATCAGACAGGACAGACACATGAATAATCAGACAGGACAGACACCTGAATAATCACACAGGACAGACACCTGAATAATCAGACAGGACAGACACCTGAATAATCAGACAGGACAGACACCTGAATAATCAGACAGGACAGACACCTGAATAATCACACAGACAGACACCTGAATAATTACACAGGACAGACACCTGAATAATCAGACAGGACAGACACCTGAATAATCACACAGGACAGACACCTGAATAATCACACAGACAGACACCTGAATAATCAGACAGGACAGACACCTGAATAATCACACAGACACCTGAATAATCACACATACAGACACCTGAATAATCAGACAGGACAGACACCTGAATAATCACACAGGACAGACACCTGAATAATCAGACAGGACAGACACCTGAATAGTCACACAGGACAGACACCTGAATAGTCACACAGGACAGACACCTGAATAATCACACAGGACAGACACCTGAATAATCACACAGCATAATTTTAGAACCTGAGTATTTAAAAGAACAGAAAAAGCAGAAATAAGCAGGTTAATTAAATGAACCAGTTTTACAATTAAAATGGAAGGAATTGTAAGATATAAAACAGCAAAATTTTTATTTTTTATAATGTTACAATAAACAGGGAAAAATTGTAATCAAATAGAAATCTATGTTGGAATCAATCAAACAAAAGTTTTGTACTTAAATTAGCAAAAAACAGATATCATGTTTCCTTTTGAGAGCGATCTGAGATGAATGAAGGTAAAAAAACATGAAAGGTAAATTTTGGAAATAAAATCAGTGCAGTATCAAAACTAAGAATTAAAAAAATTAAAATGGAATTACAATAGTATATGTAGCACCCAGAGACAAGTTTACATTTGGCTGGTTTTATTATTAGTGAAGATCTACTCGCACAAAAGAATAAGAAATTTTATTGCGATGCGGCGTACATGTCCAGCTAAAACGTTAAACAGTTTTATCGCTCTACTTCAGTAAGTAGTATGATAGGCAAATTCAGAGACAAGTGCGAGCGATGAGTTAGACCACTGATTTTAACGCAGATTTGTTTATTCTGTTTTAAAAAAAGAGACGTGGAAATTTTTAGACGTAGACGATGATAAAGGCAAGAAAAAATAGGACAAAAGGCAGGGAGGGAAAATGATTTTCGAGAGAAAATGACACGACGGGAGAAGAGGAGACAGAGAGTTAAGAATAGAGGTAAGTATAACAGGGGGAGAGAGAAGAAAAAGGAGACAAGAGAGGGGGAGAACAGGGGGAGGGGACAGGAGAACAGGGGAGAACAGGAGGGAGGAGAACAGGGGAGAACAGAGGGAGGAGAACAGGGGAGAACAGGAGGGAGGAGAACAGGGGAGAAGAGGGGGAAGGAGAACAGGGGATAACAGGGGGAGGAGAACAGGGGGAAGGAGAACTGGGGATAACAGGGGGAGGAGAACAGGGGGAAGGAGAACAGGGGATAACAGGGGGAAGGAGAACAGGGGAAGGGAAGGAAAATAGAAGAAAGAGTTTGAGAAGGGACTGAGATTTTTGTATAATTAATTTGTTGCTAAGGGACAGAGAAGAGTAAACACCGACTGTAGCTGTGATTTAGTCTCAGTCAGTTTTCTCTCTTTTTCTTTCTAGCTTTGTAAAACATAATTTAGCAAAAGTAAAACAGGAAGCGGAAACGCGCAGGTAAAATAAGCTGGATGCGTTAATAAAAACTGTAGCACCTGGCAAATATTAGAATTTATTATATTTGTATGGACGCGTTAAAAATGTTAGCACAGTTAAGTTTTATAATAGTAGTTAGGAGAAAGTTCCAGCTAATGGAAACTGCATATTACACAGGACAATGGCACTGGACAATTACCCTAAAAAAGAACAAAGAATTCTAAAAAAAGCAGAAAAGGCACAAACTGAGTTTCCGATTGTCGCAGTGCAAATGAACAACGTGGTATTTAAAGCTACGAGTCTTTGACCCAAAAGGTCGGGAGTTCGTTTCTCAGTCAAAGGGAATCGATTTGTGTCCTTGTGTTAGCCAGACACCTAATTTCCCAGACACGCCTGCCCCAATTGGGCCAGATGTGCAGCCGGCAGCACAGCCGCAGCTCAGTCCATGGACTGGGGGGGACGCCACACCCACCCTCAATTACCCCAGCTGGATGCCACATCCATTGTCTCTATCCATCTAAATGAAGAAAGTATCCAAGCCATAAACAACACGAAACAAATCAACAAGATAATGAGCACAATCGAGTGGTTACAAATTAGTGTTGCTGCTGCTGCTGCTGCTGCTGCTGGTGTCCCGGCAGTAGCCGCATACTGGAAGCCGTGCTGAAATTTGACACGACACTGTCGCCTCGAGTCAGACCTGGCGGATGTCGCGGTTCTGCAGCCTTCTTAATAGTGAGCTTTGGTGCAGCATTTGAAATGGCGCGACAAACACCTCTACCTCCTCCGCCAGCGCCGCGGCCGCCACCGTCGCCGCCACCGCCGCCGCTGCCAACCGAGGTTGGAATGGCTTTGCGCACAGAAAATTTCGGCAGGCAGTCGAGATCAGCGGGCTCTTCGCCAGCTTCGATGTTAGTCTTGACTGTGGACAGATCTAGTGCTGCTGTCGACTGTGCTGCCGACGGAGGCGTGGGCGGCGGAAGGGCCGGCGATATGGGAGGAGGCGGTGTGGCGGAGTTAGAACCGTCCTCGTCCGAGGCGCTGCGCCGTTGCAGCTTCTTTGGCAGCTTGGCCGGCTTCAGATGCTGCTGCTGCTGCTGCTGCTGCTTCTGCAGCTGTTTAACAGCTCTGGCTTTAGCCCATCGATTTGATTTACTACCGGCATTTGAAGCGCCGGTTAAGGAGGCCAACGAACCAGTTGCGCCAGCTGCGGCCGCGTTGTTAGACGAAGCCGACGAGGAGTTTCTGCGAATGCTGGCAGCGAACGGATTGCCGCGGTCGAAGCCACGAGTCATTGCAATCTGAAAGCAGAGTGTTGAGAGGCCTGCTGGAGAAAGTGCTCAATTTTTACGACAGTGTACGCATAACGGGAGCAGGCATGCAATGTACACAGCTGGAAGAAGATAAGGTGGTTAGTGGCAGTGTACATTTGGAGGGGGTGGCTGGTAGCAGTGTACATTTGGAGGGGTGGCTGGTAGCAGTGTACATTTGGAGGGGGTGGCTGGCAGCAGTGTACATTTGGAGGGGGTGGCTGGTAGCAGTGTACATTTGGAGGGGGTGGCTCGTAGCAGTGTAAATTTGAGACAGTGGGTTCCAAATCATGCCGCCCACCTGTACAGGCATGATAACGTCGAGCACGACCCTATTGGACGATGTCTGAGCCGTAGCCTGTACAAACAGTTCGTGACAGTTGTCAATGATGCAGGCCACAATGTTTGCCTGATGCTGGGAGATGCGGGCAGCCTCCATCAGACCATTGGAACCGGTGCCGATTGGCGGCTGCTGGCAGAGATTCGGAGCCCAAACCAGAGCCAGGTTGTGCGAGTGCATCAGGGTGCGCTTGGTGTGGCCAGAAACCCGATGCAGGTGGTTGAACAGGTACTGGGCCACTCTGCAGTCAGTGATTTGGAATATTCTTTTGTTGCATCAATTTGCTTAACATTCACCAGAAGCAGATATCAGACGAAGATTCACCGTTATACAAATATTATCCTGTTATCCTCATCTACTATCTTCGGCCTTCTAAAGACTGTTTTACTCAATAGATTTCCCACTCCATAATTCTTCCCATTTCCAGAGAGTTATCCCACTCCATAATTATTCCCATTTCCAGAGAGTTATCCCACTCCATAATTCTTCCCGTTTCCATAGAGTTATCCCACTCCATAATTCTTCCCATTTCTATAGAGTTATCCCACTCCATAATTCAACCCATTTCCATAGAGTTATCCCACTCCATAATTCTACCCATTTCCATAGAATTATCCCACTCCGTAATTCTTTCCATTTCCATAGAGTTATCCCACTCAACAATTCTTCCTTTTCAATAGAGTTATCCAACCCAATAATTCTTCCCATTACCCAACAGATCCCAATCCCATGTCTCACCGGAAGTGCACTGGTGACATCTGTGCCACGCAGTCACGCAGCTGGTTAAACTCCGGCTGACAGGCCGTGAACCGATCAGACAGCAGAGGCTCAGCCAGCTCTCTGAAGTAGGTCTTCAACAGGTTGGTGTAGTTGTGCATTGCCGAGCGGTAGGGACACATAGGCGCCTGGCTACTGGCAGTCAGCGCATCTTCTCCCACCGTCTCATTGGTCGGAGCTGATGCGACAGTGTCGTCAGCCGTAGGTTTGTCAGCGGTTGGCTCAGTTGACTCAACCATCTTTGTACCAGTGTCCGCACCACCGACAGATGGCTTCGATCGATTGAATGGATCGCTGGTGATTGTGACAGGACCGGCTCTGACACAGGTGCACACGTCATCAGGCTGATTGCCATACTCAAATATCTGAGCATGCGGGCAGTTGTGGTTGAGTTCTTTGTCCCAGCAATAAATTTATAGGATCTCACAATGTCATTTATGTTTCCCATCACAAACTGAAAATCCCACCTACCCAGAGAATCCCATTCCCAGCTACCCATAGAATCCCATTCTCACCTACCCATAGAATCCCATTCTCACCTACCCATAGAATCCCATTCCCAGCTACCCATAGAATCCCATTCCGAGCTACCCATAGAATCCCATTCCGAGCTACCCATAGAATCCCACTCCCAGCTACCCATAGAATCCCATTCTCACCTACCCATAGAATCCCATTCCCAGCTACCCATAGAATCCCATTCCGAGCTACCCATAGAATCCCATTCCGAGCTACCCATAGAATCCCACTCCCAGCTACCCATAGAATCCCATTCCCAGCTACCCATAGAATCCCATTCCCAGCTACCCATAGAATCCCATTCCCAGCTACACATAGAATCCCATTCCCAGCTACCCATAGAATCCCACTCCCAGCTACCCATAGAATCCAATTCTCACCTACCCATAGAATCCCATTCTCACCTACCCATAGAATCCCATTCTCACCTACCCATAGAATCCCATTCCCAGCTACCCATAGAATCCCATTCCCAGCTACCCATAGAATCCCATTCTCACCTACCCATAGAATCCCATTCCCAGCTACCCATAGAATCCCATTCCGAGCTACCCATAGAATCCCATTCCCAGCTACCCATAGAATCCCACTCCCAGCTACCCATAGAATCCCACTCCCAGCTACCCATAGAATCCCATTCCCAGCTACCCATAGAATCCCATTCCCAGCTACCCATAGAATCCCATTCCCAGCTACCCATAGAATCCCATTCCCAGCTACCCATAGAATCCCATTCCCAGCTAACCATAGAATCCCATTCCCAGCTACCCATAGAATCCCATTCCCAGCTACCCATAGAATCCCATTCCCAGCTACCCATAGAATCCCACTCCCAGCTACCCATAGAATCCCATCCCCACCTACCCATAGAATCCCATTCCCAGCTACCCATAGAATCCCATTCCCAGCTACCCATAGAATCCCACTCCCAGCTACCCATAGAATCCCATTCCGAGCTACCCATAGAATCCCATTCCCAGCTACCCATAGAATCCCACTCCCAGCTACCCATAGAATCCCATTCCCAGCTACCCATAGAATCCCATTCCCAGCTACCCATAGAATCCCATTCCCAGCTACCCATAGAATCCCATTCCCAGCTACCCATAGAATCCCACTCCCAGCTACCCATAGAATCCCATCCCCACCTACCCATAGAATCCCATTCCCAGCTACCCATAGAATCCCATCCCCACCTACCCATAGAATCCCATTCCCAGCTACCCATAGAATCCCATTCCCAGCTACCCATAGAATCCCACTCCCAGCTACCCATAGAATCCCATTCCGAGCTACCCATAGAATCCCATTCCCAGCTACCCATAGAATCCCACTCCCAGCTACCCATAGAATCCCATTCCCAGCTACCCATAGAATCCCATTCCCAGCTACCCATAGAATCCCACTCCCAGCTACCCATAGAATCCCATTCCCAGCTACCCATAGAATCCCATTCCCAGCTACCCATAGAATCCCATTCCCAGCTACCCATAGAATCCCATTCCCAGCTACCCATAGAATCCCACTCCCAGCTACCCATAGAATCCCATTCCCAGCTACCCATAGAATCCCATTCCCAGCTACCCATAGAATTCCATTCCCAGCTACCCATAGAATCCCATTCCCAGCTACCCATAGAATCCCATTCCCAGCTACCCATAGAATCCCATTCCCAGCTACCCATAGAATCCCATTCCCAGCTACCCATAGAATCCCATTCCCAGCTACCCATAGAATCCCATTCCCAGCTACCCATAGAATCCCATCCCCACCTACCCATAGAATCCCATTCCCAGCTAATTATAGAATCCCGAACACTCAATACCTATATAATCTAAAGATACCATTAGGTACCTGCAGAATGCATAAACATAAGAACCAGCCTTCTGCCAGTCATCCTGACATTGTACAGAAGTAGTATTCAGGTAAGAATCTAGCTAGGCTTAGTGTTTACGCTAAATCTGTCTATTCAATACTCTCTGTGTCTCGAATTGCATCTGAGGCTATGTGCCAACTAACCTGCATTAGGCGCTGAACCTCCAATCCGTTGCCACACTTCCGGTAGAGACCCTCGTGACAGGTGCCGTGCGATTCTATCAGGTTGGCACAGTACACTAGCACGGGCGGGTAGTCCAGATTGTATTCGCCAAGGTAGCTGGCCAGATCTGAGCCGAAAATGCCGTTTCTAAGAATGCCCGTGCGGCGGAGCTGGTTGGGATCGGGGCGCGAACGGAAGAATGCTCTCAGACTGTCCAATAGGCGGGGATATTTGGCCCTAACTGGGCCTGGTGTCTGCTCCTGCTGCTGCTGCTGCAATTGCTGTTGCTGTTGTTGCTGTGTCACTGGAGATGATTTCTTGGCGTGCTGAAATTGATTCAATAGGATTTTTAACGGAATCTTCACTCGTCACGGGAATGGTGGAGGAAAGAGAGTTTGAAGTTTGATAAGATGAAAGGCGATGGGGGAGAAAGACGAGAGGGTAGAGGATAGAAGGGACTGGTAAGAGGGGAGAGTGGAGAGAGAAAATGCGGTAGGAGAAAAGATAGGGAAGAAAAGATATGTGAGATGATAGAGAGGAAAGTAGAAAGAGGAAAGGAAAGAGGGGAGAGGGGAAGTAGAGGGGAAGAGGGGAGAGTAGAGGGGGAGAGGGGAGAGTAGAGAGGGGAGAGGGGAGAGTAGAGAGGGGAGAGGGGAGAGTAGAGAGGGGAGAGGTGGGAGTAGAGAGGGAGAGGGGAGAGTAGAGGGGGAGAGGGGAGAGTAGAATGGAGAGATGAGAGAGAAAGTAGAAAGAGGAGAGCAAAGAGAGAGGAGAGACGGGAGAAAGAGAATGGAGAGAGTGGAGAGTAGAGGGGAGAATAGAGAGGAGAGAGGAGAGAGGAGAGAAAACATATATATATTTTTTTATTTCCTCTCTCCTCTCGGCTTTTCTCCTCTTCTGTCTCTGAGCAAGAAAAGCGAAGGAGAAAAATGGGTAGTAGGACAGTAAAGGAAGTAACACAGGAGAGGGGGGATTTAGAGCATAGGCCGGGCAGCTCACCATAAGCTCCTCATCCGTGCTGCTCTGCATAGCCATCTGCTGTTCCTTCCTGGTGACACTGGCAGGCGTATCGCCAGGCCCTACAATCCTGACACAGTTGGACGGAAAGAAGCCGATGCGCCTTCGCCGCTGAAGAGAGGCCCGGCTGCCGCCGTCAGTAAAACAGCAGCCGGCACCGCCTAGCAGAGAATCTTCGCACGAGACAGGCGCATCTTTTTCTAATTCTTCTTTAGGCACAATTTTACCTTCCCACCAGGTGGGCGAGTCCACATTAACGCTGACATAGGTGACGGCAACATAGTCGCCGCAGTTCAACGCCAGCTCATCCTCGCAGGCGGGCTTGAAGTCGCGAACAGCAACGGCTAACTCGATACCCTGGCAACAGCAGGCGTTTCAGAACAGAGAGTGTACGAGCTATACGCAATGCCTGACACACAGGAAGTGCCAGCCTAAACACTGCCTCACATTGCAAACTATATTTAATCAATGCTATACTGCAATGCAATGCTAATCAGTGCTGGACTTTCACTGATATATTCACCTATATCACCTGACTAGGTGAACCTGCAAATTGAGTGAATCTACTAATTGAGTGAATCTACTAATTGAGTGAATCTACTAATTGAGTGAATCTACTAATTGAGTGAATCTACTAATTGAGTGAATCTACAAGCCGAGTGTATTGTTTATAACAGTGTACCTGAGTATTGTAACGGTCGGCCAGTGACTGTCGATTGCCTTTGCAGTCAATATCTAGAATGTCCAAAGCGAGCGGGCAGACTAGCTTGGAGCAGAAGTCCTGTTGGCCGCTTAAACTACTAAAGCAGCGAAAGTAGTACTGCAAGATAATCTCCATCTGCTTCTTAGCTGTCAGGTTGCTAGGCGAGAAGCTGCGATAGGACTGGGCAAATGTCTGCCTCAGATCGAACAGATTATTATACTTGGCCGATCTTTGTAAGCAGCATTTGTGCAGCCATTCGTCAAATTCAATCAGCTGATGCAGGTGACGCACAATTTGCCATTCGGCGCCGTTACTTTTCACGGTCATGTTGACTCTGACCTCTTTCAACATTGTGGTTAAAGAGGCCATCTCTTTGGCGTCTAGGTGACTGTCTCCGCCAGCACCACTTGTTGCTACTGCTGCTGCTACTGCTGCTGATGGCGAAGATTCATTGCTGTTGCTTGCGGAAGCTTCATCTGCGTCGTTATACTCGGCGACTAGATGTGCGATTTCCTTCATTATTATGAGTGAATGCCAGATGTTTTAATTGGCTGACTAATAAATAACAAAATCATCAGTATTAGCAATTCTAGCCAGCGAGAAGTTGTGTACATTCTCACACTGTGTCTTGCGGGTTGGTTGGCCTTTGTGGGCGTAAATTTGCAAGACAGGCCTGCGGGCAATGGCACATCATTTGGTGACACCAGACACGCAGCCAGCGAGGAGGCAATTCTGCCCCATTCAGCTGACTCCTGAGCACACACGCACACAGATACCGTACACAGGCACACGCTCACACAGGTTTGTACAACTGTCCTTAATTTTTCATCGTCAGGCAGTGTACACCTTCACTGTGCTTTGAGGTTGGCCCTCAAGGGCCCCACGACAAGAATCGAGCCGCGGAATCGAGCTCAGGGACCTTGGCACGACAGGCAAACGCGTTAGATCGTTCTGCCACTGACCGCCTAAAATTTGTTTCTACCATAGACAAGAGAGCCACTTTACAATTGAACGCTCTATTCGCTCACCTGCAAATTGATAGACACTTCGCCAACAACAACAGATATCTGGGTCAAATTCATACAGGACGGTATGTAATGATTGTGAGATCGTTTCTTTAGTGTGGCTGACAATTTGCAAGTCCTGGGCCGATCCAGATTTTCCCAACTGTTGTCGCGATGCAGCACCGGATGACCGGCATGACAGCTTGAGGCATGAGCAAGATTTTGCTCATCGGAATCAGGATCAATCTCTGTTTCCGCTACAGCTTCAGATACAGAAGTGCCTATAACAGACTCCTCTGATCCTGATGTTGCCTCCGCACTAACAATGTCACCATCGGACATTATTTATTTAGTTGAATCTCGTGTTATAGAGTTTCAAATATCCGAGCGATGTGAATAATTTCTCGCAGCTGGAGTGTTCAGTGAGTGTGCTGCTTCTGCTTTATACTTGTTATGGAAAATTAGACGGTACAAAGCTACACAGCACACAGGAATGCGTGCATGTATCAAAATTATAATCAGACTAGAAATGTAACCCGAAGGCAAGTACGCAAACAGTCAGTTGCTGCCGTTTGTTAATTATAAGTGTTTAAGCTGCTAAAAAGTGGACTGAAATCAAGATTTTTCATGGTTGGGTAGGGGGGAGTAGGTTTGGCGCCTGGCACAATTGCACGAGGCCCAATTGCTTAAGACAAACAATAACGCCAAGAGCCTAACGAGTTGGGTCAAATTTATTAAGGAGTCAAATTACAGTAGCTAGCTAGCGCATATAATAACTAATAGATTAGTTATCTATATATAATAGCACGCATTGACACGACTAGATTTTTTATAGACTTTTCTATAGACATGGCAAAACATATTTAAACTAATTTTCTATTAATGAATAATGAATTTGTGAATGAGAAACAGGGAATTTCACTGCCATTTGCTAGATAGGTGAGAAAAAACTAGTAATTCGTTAATTAACTACTGCTAATTTACTACTGCTAATACCTTGGAGTTTCATTTCTTTCACATGCTTTACTTTCTGTTTGCACAAGTAATAAAATATAGTTTTTTAACTATCCAAGATCCAAAACTACCCCCAACCTGATTTTGGCTTTTCTAAAGTTACTTAAAATTCAAGGTGCAAACATAATCAGTATTTATGTGATTTCAACTAGTCATGCCACATCATTTTTCTATGGCCAGAACTAAAGGGAAAATTTAAATTACTTTTTCATTTATAAAAACAAACAGCATTAAACATAGTTATTGAACTTTAAACATTCATAAAGAATAGCAGTGAGCTATCCAGAACTGAATGGCACAGAACACATTGGTGGGGTAGAGCTGCCACTAAAGGTACAAATCAAGGCGACTCTGAAACAAAGAACCCAATGTGCCATGCATGCTCCAAAATTTCCTATTTGCATGGGCCCATATGCCTTCAATTGTGCTTGAATTGGACGCGATGATTCACCACCACTTGGTTGGTTAATTCTGCATACACAAGCCAGCCATCCATTAAGATGCATGTTCTAGGCACAACATGGCACTGGATAATGAGAAGTAGTGTAGCAGCAGAATGGTCCGGCACAATATCCATCATACACTTGTTGGTCGGCATTTGGCCATCCCTAGGACCCAGTGTCCCTCACATGAGGTGCCCTTGTGATATTGCTGTGGATTTGTCTACGTCCTCCACTCTGCAACTGGGCCCACCCAATTTGACTGGATCTCTTGACTGTGTCTACAAGTAGGCGAGCTTAATTTAGTTGATTTAGTTAGCAGGCTAGTAGGTGGTGTTTTGCCACCCATTGCATGGTTGTTGGTATGTCTGGGGTCACCTTGTATACGTGCTGAAGGGTAAAGGCCATGTTCATTAGATTAAGTAGCTCCACAGCTGGAACAACTTCAATAGGTGCAACAATAAATGATGGAGTAGCAGTGCATCTAGCCATTTGCTCAGTGTTGACAATTGGAGAGAAAGAGAGTCAGATTGGCAAAGAGCCAGCCATCACTTTATACATATTCCATTAGTTCTTGTCATAGAAAAATGACATGGATGGTATGTCTCTAGTTGGCTTCAATTTAAACTCTGGTTTTGAGCATAGGCAGATAATGTGGCATGTCTATTTGGATCAATTTCAGACTCTACATGATATGTAAACAGCTATTTAAAATTATAAATAATTATAACAAACACACTGCAATATTGCCTAAATTAAATAGTGTCTATATAATATAGCTATACGGTAACATAAAAGTAAAGTAACAAACTGTATATAACTTTTGGTTTTAACAAAGTTTCATATATAAAATTTAATGTGTTAATGTGTTCTGTTTTTTCTCTGTGTAATCATAGAAAATAAGAGTACAGTAATTGTTTAATTAATTATGATTCTAAAATGAGAAATTAAACAACTTAACACTATCTAGCAATTTTAGGGCTAAGGCCAGTTTTATTTTTAGTATAATTTGGTGTAAAATTTGTACAAGATGCGCCAATTTTGCTATCAAGATCCAGACAATGGCCATGGGGCATAAAGGCAAAACTGGCACACAACAGCTTTCTTCTAGAATCTTGGTGTAATTGGCACACGTCACACACAAGAAATTTTAGGATCCTAGACACTTTGTCAACTTACAACTTCAGCATCTTACAACTTTGTCATCCACTTGGAAAATAAGACACTTTGTCATCTAGCCAATTGGCATAATTTAAAGTTGGGTCAGTTTGTCATCTACTAATAACAAGCAATCAAGTTTGACATCAATAAAGTGAAGGTGGGGTGGTGGGGCAGAGTTGTGAACACACTTCACACTCTAAGTTGTCAAAAATAGGTGTCAAAACTAATTTCATTATAACTTCAAGTGTTAAAAGATAGGTGCCAACACGATGTGAGGAGGGGTGGGAAGGGGTGGTTCTGTTCCAACTTTGAAAACTTTTGTTTTATAGATGACGAAGTGTCCAAAAGTCTAAGTCTCTTTGTCATCTGCCCTCTGCAATATTGGATAGATTGTCATTTGGATGACAAAGTTGTAAGATGACGAAGTGTCCAGGTACCGAATTTTAGTGGCTGCTGGCACACATACTCACATAGCATGATCCTGACTATGGATTTTCAGCATTTTTACTTGGTTTCTCACAACTACCTTTAGCTTCTGCTTCTGTGAACCTAACTTAGTTAATTACATTAAGAGCTCATTTAAAACAGACTTTATTTTCATCCATGTTTTACAACATATTAAAATTCATTGTTATATTTGCTATGGGATTATGCAGCAATCTTAATAGAAAAATCTTACTATAAATTAGAATGAAACTTTGAATGAATAAATGCCTCAATATTATGCATTGTTCTACTTATGTGTGTAGGCTTAGCTAATGAGGTCTGAAAGAGAGCATTCTAAACATTCAGACTTTGCTTGCTAATATACAGTTTTTTGTAATTCACTAAGAAATAAAAATAAAATCTGAATGACGTTTTAAAAGTAAAAAAGAAAGTTATGTCCGTGAAATTCGTCGAATCACTTAACGCAATCCGGTCCAGCAGATCTTTGGATAAAACCTCATTTCAAGTTATCGCCTTTTTTAGAAATTGCAAGAAACGGAAAGAACAGGAGAACTGAGAAGATAAAACAAAAAGTTACTAAAATTAAATATTAGTTTACCTTAAAAACTGCAAAACTCTCACTTTTGGACCAAATATATAACAATAAACTTTTAATTAATGGTATTTGTGTTATTTTTGTTACACAAAAAACTTCGGCAGTAACAACAACACGTTTAAATTCTAAACTTCGTATAGTTTTTTGCGCACCTTTTAATTAGAAAACAAATCCATAAGTAATCCAAAACACAAAATGGAATCGCAAAAGAAAAAGTCGCAAACGAAACAGGATCGATTAAAGAATGTAAGCGTCGTTTTAAGATTTCTCATAACTCGTACAGACGAAAGTCGAACCGCTTGCTTCGAAATAGCCTTTTCACTGATGTTTTGCTTCAGGGCAGTGAACATATTTAATCTCTAGTCTAAACCGGACTCAAGAAACAAGAAAAAACTAAATATGTGCAACAAAAATTACTGAAATTTTTGTGATTGATTAATAACTTACGGTTTCTTGACTTTCTTAACTATAATAGGCCTAGTTATGCATTTGCATTCGATTTTCAAATATTTCAGTACAACGAGCCTTCGAAAAGCGTATTAGAAGCTACGGCTGAAAGCCAGAGGCGCGTAAACGAGAGGCAGAAGCTACACAAACAGATGCAAGAGCAAGAAAATGAAGTAGATATTGATAAGCAACAGTACGAGATCCTAATTGGTCAGCTGAAGTAAGTAAAGCAAGCTTTATACTACATAACCCTTGTGCCGGATTACCCTTACCCTTGTGCCTTGTGGGCTTTCAGAGCAGCTGAGGCGCGGAATCGGTTGCGAATCATGCGAATGCGCTACGAAACCGTGCTGGAGCGCGAGGTGAACCACCTGATTTCCTGCCAGCCAACCGCTCTGAGAGCTGTTCGCCTCGAAGCAATGCTGCCGACCCGATCCTCGAAGGCGTCGTCGTCGACTTTAATGCACGCTGCAGCTGCTGGCGGTGCTGGCGGCGAAGGAGCTGGTGAGACAACCGGCAGCAGCCAGGTCGCAGGCTTCGGGCCAAATTCTGATCGACTAACAAAATTGGATGTAAGTATGGCTTCCAATTTTAGCTTCATTAGCGGTAATTGGTTGACTCCAGATTAATTTAACATATAGGCCACAATGGTTGCAAATGGGAAAATACGTTTCTTAGAAAAACCTCTATAGGAGGCTGGTTTTCGCCAAAAATATACTACTGATATAAGAATTTTTACTATTCACTGCGCCCCAAATGAATGTGGCCTCGCCGCGGAATCGAACTCAGGGACCTTGGCGCAAGAGGCAAACGCGTTATATTGCACTGCAACTCAACCTCTCTCTCTTTAACATGTTGCTCCAACGATTTTTTACAAAGTTTTATTCCTGAAAATTTGATCTTCATAACTTCATGACATTAATTATGTATTAATCGGGGTCCAAGACTGTAATAAAACAAGTCATTAGGCTAAAGTTCAGATAGTAATTTACAACATAAATACGAGTTCACTAAATCACTAAAGTTATGCAGAAAGTGTGAAAATCGGCGAAAACCAGGCTCCTAAGTACGTTTTCTAAGAAACGTACTCCTTGTGGTCCTTGACGCAACCATGCCTGCATCGTGTTGACGGGCCTTAATAATTCATAAAATGCAACGCCAACAATTTCAATTTCACAGCGCGGTCGAATCGAACGTCTGATGGCCAATTGAACTTTACAGAATAGATTGAAAACTGCCTTTGACATCGACAAGCTAATCTCATCAGGGCAGATGGTTTTCACTTTCCACTGTCTCCCAGCGTCGTGCTAATGTCGTGATATGTTTTGTTAATAACTAAATTTTCCTCAAGTATTTGGTTCGAAGATTTTTAATTAAATTGTCCAACATTGTTCTGTCTGTAAAATTATGCAATTTGCAGTTCTCAATGAAATGAATCAAAAATGAAACATATTTTAATTGAAAGTTTTTTGTTAATATAATTGTTTTGTGCAAAAAGTGCACAAAGTAAAAGTGTTTATAATTAGCCCAATGCAATTAATTAAATATGGTTAGTTTGCTTTGAAAATAATTCGTGATTTAAATGTACAATGAAATAACAAGCAAATAGTGCACAATATACGTATTCAGTATTTGGTAGTTTAAAAACTTTGTAGAAATCTGATTAAAATAAATTATTGAGGCTAACTCAGACCAGCATCTGTTAATAAAAAACTGTTCAAATTATAAATTAGAAAACATGTAGCTGGCGTAACTTAAGAACATGAAGGGAAGGATGTTAGTTCCCACCTGAGGACCTGAAGGGAAGGATGTTAGTTCCCACCTGAGGACCTGAAGGGAAGGATGTTAGTTCCCACCTGAGGACCTGAAGGGAAGGATGTTAGTTCTCGCCTGAGGACCTAAAGGGAAGGATGTTAGTTCCCACCTGAGGACCTGAAGGGAAGGATGTTAGTTCTCGCCTGAGGACCTGAAGGGAAGGATGTTAGTTCCCACCTGAGGACCTGAAGGGAAGGATGTTAGTTCTCGCCTGAGGACCTGAAGGGAAGGATGTTAGTTCCCACCTGAGGACCTGAAGGGAAGGATGTTAGTTCCCGCATGAGGACCTGAAGGGAAGTATGTTAGTTCCCGCCTGAGGACCTGAAGGGAAGGATGTTAGTTCCCACCTGAGGACCTGAAGGGAAGGATGTTAGTTCCCACCTGAGGACCTGAAGGGAAGGATGTTGTTCCCACCTGAGGACCTGAAGGGAAGGATGTTAGTTCCCGCCTGAGGACCTGAAGGGAAGGATGTTAGTTCCCACCTGAGGACCTGAAGGGAAGGATGCTAGTTCCCACCTGAGGACCTGAAGGGAATGATGCTAGTTCCCACCTGAGGACCTCAAGGGAAGGATGCTAGTTCCCGCCTGAGGACCTGAAGGGAAGGATGCTAGTTCCCACCTGAGGACCTGAAGGGAAGGATGTTAGTTCTCGCCTGAGGACCTGAAGGGAAGGATGTTAGTTCCCACCTGAGGACCTGAAGGGAAGGATGTTAGTTCTCGCCTGAGGACCTGAAGGGAAGGATGTTAGTTCCCACCTGAGGACCTGAAGGGAAGGATGTTAGTTCTCGCCTGAGGACCTGAAGGGAAGGATGTTAGTTCCCACCTGAGGACCTGAAGGGAAGGATGTTAGTTCCCACCTGAGGACCTGAAGGGAATGATGCTAGTTCCCACCTGAGGACCTCAAGGGAAGGATGCTAGTTCCCGCCTGAGGACCTGAAGGGAAGGATGTTAGTTCCCACCTGAGGACCTGAAGGGAAGGATGTTAGTTCTCTCCTGAGGACCTGAAGGGAAGGATGTTAGTTCCCACCTGAGGACCTGAAGGGAAGGATGTTAGTTCTCGCCTGAGGACCTGAAGGGAAGGATGTTAGTTCCCACCTGAGGACCTGAAGGGAAGGATGTTAGTTCCCGCATGAGGACCTGAAGGGAAGTATGTTAGTTCCCGCCTGAGGACCTGAAGGGAAGGATGTTAGTTCCCACCTGAGGACCTGAAGGGAAGGATGTTAGTTCCCACCTGAGGACCTGAAGGGAAGGATGTTGTTCCCACCTGAGGACCTGAAGGGAAGGATGTTAGTTCCCGCCTGAGGACCTGAAGGGAAGGATGTTAGTTCCCACCTGAGGACCTGAAGGGAAGGATGCTAGTTCCCACCTGAGGACCTGAAGGGAATGATGCTAGTTCCCACCTGAGGACCTCAAGGGAAGGATGCTAGTTCCCGCCTGAGGACCTGAAGGGAAGGATGCTAGTTCCCACCTGAGGACCTGAAGGGAAGGATGTTAGTTCCCACCTGAGGACCTGAAGGGAAGGATGTTAGTTCCCACCTGAGGACCTGAAGGGAAGGATGCTAGTTCCTGAAGTTGTCCAGTTAAGAAGTTAAAAAATGTGACCATTAGATTTAGTTGTTGAAAAAGCAGCAAACGATTGATAAGCAAACATTACTCACTACAAAATGAGTAAACCAATTATGAAACTACGCAAACTCAAAAATGAAAAAAGTATTAGACAGAAAAAATTCAGTTAGACACAAAATTTCGATAGACTAGCAAATTTTTAGAATGAATGCAGTCTGAAGAAAACAAAAAACCTAAGAGATTTTTTCAGCTGTGAAGTTAGTGACTTCTACAAAATGTGAAAAGTAAAAATAAAAAAATAATAAAAGTGCATTTGCGCGGTTGAAAAAATAATATGGAAAGAGAAATAGAAAACAATTGCAAGGTCTGTACAAATTGATGAATGACTGCTTGTTTCTGAAGAAAACAAAACAAGCCTCAGACTATAACAAATAGAATTAACCAATTTGTTTGACATACTCCGAAAACCAACGACTAGATGTGATTCTCAGCGACCAAACTGAAAGACTGCCTCGCTACAAACCCGCATTTTTATGACTTGAATAGAATTAAAAAAACGCATGCCATCTACACTACTGCTGTAACCAAATCAAGTAGTGTAGTTAGCTAATCTTAAACAGCGTTTCTAAAACAAAAAATCTTAAATCTTCAGCCATACAGGTATTTACTAAAACTAATAGTTAAATACAAATAATGCGTATTTGCAAGCATTGCGACTTAGGGTGTAGAAACAAAAAAAAGTAAAAAAAACAATGGACAAATTTGGATAGAATATAAGAGCTTGTTAGATTCGATTCCATACATTTTCATTACGATTAAAGTGCATAAGAAACAGAAAAAGCAGAAAAACACAAATCTGTAACCGTCTGCATTAGGCAGTGTCATTGTGTCTAACAGGTGACACTCCTGTCTAACAAGTGACACTCCTGTCTAACAGGTGACACTCCTGTCTAACAGGTGACACTCCTGTCTAACAGGTGACACTCCTGTCTAACAAGTGACACTCCTGTCTAACAGGTGACACTCCTGTCTAACAGGTGGCACTCCTGTCTAACAGGTGGCACTCCTGTCTAACAGGTGACACTCCTGTCTAACAGGCGACACTCCCGTCTAACAGGTGACACTCCTGTCTAACAGGTGACACTCCTGTCTAACAGGTGACACTCCTGTCTAACAGGTGAAACTCCTGTCTAACAGTTGACACTCCTGTCTAACAGGTGAAACTCCAGTCTAACAAGTGACACTCCTGTCTAACAGGTGGCACTCCTGTCTAACAGGTGACACTCCTGTCTAACAGGTGAAACTCCTGTCTAACAAGTGACACTCCTGTCTAACAGGTGACACTCCTGTCTAACAGGTGGCACTCCTGTCTAACAGGTGACACTCCTGTCTAACAGGTGACACTCCTGTCTAACAGGTGACACTCCTGTCTAACAGGTGACACTCCTGTCTAACAGGTGATACTCCTGTCTAACAGGTGACACTCCTGTCTAACAGGTGACACTCTTGTCTAACAGGTGACACCCCTGTCTTACACGCTACGCATTTTCTAACAAGTAATACAGGCTGTAAAATAACAATGCTACAATGTAAAACAATAAAGCCATTAGCAGGTAATTAAATCGACCAGAAGAGCAACCAAGAAGATATTTCAATCAGTGCCTCAAATACGGAAGAGTTTAAACAAGTTTGTAAGGAAAAAAACTGTATTCAGATAAAACATAGCATTTATGCTACAACCAAAACTAGTGGTTAATAATTGTGAATCAGTAATACACTAATACTACAATAGTTGGGTGTGCATAGTAAGGATAAGGAATGGTAAAACATGCTAGTTATAAGTTCAATCCACAGCTAAATACTTGACGCGCTGGTATGATAAAAATTCGTAAAACAACACTTAAAGAACACTGATTAAAAATTATTTTATGAAACGCTTAATAACAACTAAACTTTTAAATAAAGCAATTCTACAGCTAATCGGCTGCGATTCTACCTTCGATTCCTGATTCAATTCTTGCAACGATTCCAGATTCGATAACGACTAGCTACGATTCTTGATTCGATACTGACTAGCTTCGATTCCTGATTCGATAACGACTAGCTTCGATTCCTGATTCGATACTGACTAGCTTCGATTCCTGATTCTATAACGACTAGCTACGATTCCTGATTCAATTCTTGCAACGATTCCTGATTCGATAACGACTAGCCTCGATTCCTGATTCGATAACGACTAGCTACGATTCTTGATTCGATACTGACTAGCTTCGATTCCTGATTCGATAACGACTAGCTACGATTCTTGATTCGATAACGACTAGCTACGATTCTTGATTCGATACCGACTAGCTACGATTCCTGATTCGATTCTTGCAACGATTCTTGATTCGATAACGACTAGCTACGATTCTTGATTCGATACTGACTAGCTTCGATTCCTGATTCGATACCGACTAGCTACGATTCCTGATTCGATTCTAGCTACGATTCCTGATTCGATTCATGATTCGATTTTAGCTACGATTCATGATTCGATTCTAGCTACGATTCCTGATTCGATTCTAGCTACGATTCCTGATTCGATTCTAGCTACGATTCATGATACGATTCCGCCAACGATTGCTGATACGATTCTACCGACGACTCCTGATTCGACTCTAGCTACGATTCCTGATTTTATTCTACCTACGATTCCTGATACGATTCTACCGACGATTCTTGATTCGATTCCAGCTACTAGCGACTAGCCCTTGTGCGAAATTTGAGAATTAAAAAGCACAGGCCGCGCAAGATGACAAAGAACAAGCACAGCACAATGAAATCCACGTAGATTTTTGCGCCATCCGCGCTGAAGAACTTCAGGAAAAAGTCTGGATCGCTCAGACACGGGGCCAGGCTGTCGCCGGTGTTCTTAGCCGGGTCGGAGTTGCACTCGAGCTGCCCGCGGTTCATGCCATAGATTATCTGCAGCACTGCCTCGAATGCGTAGCGAACATAGGAGCAGTAGCTCAGCCACTGAAGATAAACTGGGATCGTGCTGAAGGTCACGAAGAATCCACTGAACAGCAGGATTGGGATTGCCGTTACAGGCCCTGTATTGGCAAATTGGAATATTCTATTGCTGGTTGAGGTTTCATGATCCTTCTCCCCCTACAGTCATGATCCATCTCCCCCTACAGTCATGATCCTTCTCCCCCTACAGTCATGATCCTTCTCCCCCTACAGTCATGATCCATCTCCCCCTACAGTCATGATCCTTCTCCCCCTACAGTCATGATCCTTCTCCCCCTACAGTCATGATACTTCTCCCCCTACAGTCATGATCCTTCTCCCCCTACAGTCATGATCCTTCTCCCCCCTACAGTCATGATCCTTCTCCCCCTACAGTCATGATCCTTCTCCACCTACAGTCATGATCCTTTTCTCCCTACAGTCATGATCCTTCTCCCCCTACAGTCATGATCCTTCTCTCCCTACAGTCATGATTCTTCTCCCCCTACAGTCATGATCCTTCTCCCCCTACAGTCATGATCCTTCTCCCCCTACAGTCATGATCCTTCTCCCCCTACAGTCATGATGCTTCTCCCACCTACAGTCATGATCCTTCTCCCCCTACAGTCATGATCCTTCTCCCCCCCTACAGTCATGATGCATCTCCCCCTACAGTCATGATCCTTCTCCCCCTACAGTCATGATCCTTCTCCCCCTACAGTCATGATGCTTCTCCCACCTACAGTCATGATCCTTCTCCCCCTACAGTCATGATCCTTCTCCCCCTACAGTCATGATGCTTCTCCCCCTACAGTCATGATCCTTCTCCCCCTACAGTCATGATCCTTCTCCCCCTACAGTCATGACTACTCACCCAAGAAGATGGCGGACTCCAGGTTGGTGGCAGCTCCAATGAGCAGGCCGAAGCTCTGCGCCACCAAGCTGGTCTGTACACAGATGGTGAGGAACAGGAAGTAGCGCATGAACTCCAGTGGCTGAGCGGTCATGAAGTAGACGATGGTGCCGTAGATCACTGGGAAAATCACTTGAAACGGCAGATCGGCCAGTGTCTTAGCCAGGTAATAGGCTTTCACGCTGTACCAATAGTTCAGGTGCTCTCTTAAGAAGATGTTCATCTCCATCGGAACTGGCAAATTATGAAATAATCAAATAATGATATCACTTTAGACTTTTGTTCACTTGGCGCGATTCTATGCTATCTACTGCGATTCTATGCTATCTACTGCGATTCTATGCTATCTGCTGCGATTCTATGCTATCTGCTGCGATTCTATGCTATCTGCTGCGATTCTATGCTATCTGCTGCGATTCTATGCTATCTGCTGCGATTCTATGCTATGTGCTGCGATTCTTTGCTATCTGCTGCGATTCTATGCTATGTGCTGCGATTCTTTGCTATCTGCTGCGATTCTATGCTATCTGCTGCGATTCTATGCTATCTGCTGCGATTCTATGCTATCTGCTGCGATTCTATGCTATCTGCTGCGATTCTATGCTATCTGCTGCGATTCTATGCTATCTGCTGCGATTCTATGGTATCTACTGCGATTCTATGCTATCTGCTGCGATTCTATGCTATCTTCTTCGATTCTAGTTCATCTAGTTCATCGGCTTATATTCTAGTTTATCTGATTCGATTCTAGCTTGTCTGCTGCGACTGTACGCTACGATTCCTGATTCGATTCTAGCTACGATTCCTGATTCGATTCTAGCTACGATTCCTGATTCGATTCTAGCTACGATTCCTGATGCGATTCTAGCTACGATTCCTGATTCGATTCTAGCTACGATTCCTGATTCGATTCTAGCTACGATTCTTGATTCGATTCTAGCTACGATTCCTGATTTGATTCTAGCTATGATTCCTGATTCGATTCTAGCTACGATTCCTGATTTGATTCTACATACGACTCCTGATTCGATTTAAGGAAAATTAATTTTATGGCAAGTCTTCGACTCACATGTGAGCACAGTGGGCATCAAAGCGGTGAACATGAGGAACAGCATGCAGAAGAACAGGCAGCCAGCGTTGGATTGCACTTTCAAACCGTCGTTGCCAATTTTAAAATAGAGCATGCCGATTAGGAGGCCAACAGACACGTGACTGAGCAGTCTGAGCCGAGTTAGTTGCTGAATGGGTGGTCATTTTGTATGAAAGTGTATGCTAAGCCTCAATACGAAAAAATATGCTCTTTGAATTGATGGGCAGAAGAGGGCAAGAATAGGAGTGGAGAAGAAAGGGTGAGAACTGGAGAGGAGAGAAGAGAGGGTGAGAAGTGGAGAGGAGAGAAGAGAGGGTGAGAAGTGGAGCGGAGAGAAGAGAGGGTGAGAAGTGGAGGGGAGAGAAGATAGGGTGAGAAGTGGAGAGGGAGAGAAGATAGGGTGAGAAGTGGAGGGGAGAGAAGAGAGGGTGAGAAGTGGAGCGGGGAGAAGAGAGGGTGAGAAGTGGAGGGGAGAGAAGATAGGGTGAGAAGTGGAGAGGGAGAGAAGAAAGGGTGAGAAGTGGAGGGGAGAGATGAGAGGGTGAGAAGTGGAGGGGAGAGAAGAGAGGGTGAGAAGTGGAGGGGAGAGATGAGAGGGTGAGAAGTGGAGGGGAGAGATGAGAGGGTGAGAAGTGGAGGGGAGAGAAGAGAGGGTGAGAAGTGGAGGGAAGAGATGAGAGGGTGAGAAGTGGAGGGGAGAGATGAGAGGGTGAGAAGTGGAGGGGAGAGATGAGAGGGAAAGAAGTGGAGGGGAGAGGATGGGAAGCGGATATTGTTATTAAAACAATAATAAAAGTACAAACACCAAGAGCGTACTCACTGTGTCCCTAATGATTGACAGGAAGGTGCGCACATAGAGTACCCGGAACTGATTCAGAGTGCCAGTGCTAAAGTGACCAGCCCGCGCATCGTCCTAAAATATGAGACCACAGAGCAGAGTTGCTTGAGACCGTGCTCAAATCCATTGAGTAATTAATAAGTGTAACAAGAATAATGCAAAACTGAAAAGCTTACTGTTGCATAATAACTAGAGCCTTGTAAAACATTGTTAGACAATAGAACAAAAAACTGACTAACGCATAACAAAGGCTTCCAAAACATAGTGCACTCATTTAATAATTCTTGTTTGCTTGTTAATCTAGCCTCGCATTTATCTCCCGTTTCCCATCTCGCATCTCCTATCTCCCATTTCCCATCTCCCATCTACGATCTCAGATTTCCCATCTCTTATCTCCCAACTCCCATCTCCCATTTCCCATTTCCCATCTCCCATCTCCTAACTCTCATCTCCTAACTCTCATTTCCCATCTCCCGTTTCCTATCTCCCATTTCCCATCTCCCATCTCCCATTTCCCATCTCCCATCTCCTATCTCCCATCTCCTAACTCCCATTCCCATCTCCCATTTCCTATCTCCCATTTCCCATCTCCCATTTCCCATCTCCTAACTCCCATTCCCATCTCCCATCTCCCGTTTCCCGTCTCCTATCTAACTTTTCCCATCTGCCGAATCCTCTGTGCCATATAAAACAAAAGTCAATAAGGTGTTGGGTTGGCAATAGTAATGGCGATGATTTCTAAGGCTATGTTTCAGTTTATGGATTATGGCTTGACACAGGATTTATTGACATTTAAAATCAACATCAAAGCAGGTAAAAAAGACAACAGTAATGATGTGTGCTTTTCTTCACAAGAGACTTACCTTGCTTACGGTATCCTAAATTAGGTTTTTGTGTGGAAATAAATATGTCAATGCTATGTCAATACCATGATTTAATTCTAAGAAAAATTCCAGCTCTTTTAGGAGTAGAATCACGGAAAACTACGTTCAAAGTCCCTCCGCTGCGCCTAAAAATGCTTTAAAATTTACTTATTTGCACCTATTTGTTATTGCTAGCTTAGACCAGTTTAATGTAATTAATGTAGGCCTAAGTAAAGAAACTAGTAACTAGATCCAATAGAATATGAGCCCCATAAACTCTATTTTCTAAGAAATGTAGGAAAAAATCCCTATTTGAGTACTAGGATAGTAGGCCATATACGGGGGTGAGTGGCAGAGCAGTCTAAAGCGTTTGCCTCTCGCACCAAGGCAAAGTGAGAGTGTACACTGCCTGACGATGAGAAAGTCAGGGCAGATGTACACACCAGTGTAATTGTCTCCTCGCTGGCTGCGGGTCTAGTGTCACCAAATGACGCGCCATTGCCCGCTGCCCTCCTGCAATTATTTGTCTAAGACTATGGACTAGCCAATTTTAAGAAAAGAAAACTCACATTAGAATCCGAATCTGAGTTCGCTACAGACTGGTCATTATTGGCTGTGGCCAAGCCGACCTGTCCGGCTGTTGAGGTGGAAGACGACGAGGCAGACGAGACTGCGTCCATCTGGGAGTCGTTTCTGGCGCGCAGTCTAGTGGCGGACTTGAAGGTTCGCATGAATCTGGCACAATCGCCTGACTGGACGGCATCAGACAAGGCCACAACAATGGATTGTTTGCGCTGGTCCGGTAAGATGGCTTCGGCATTGGCAAGAGGCTGAAGGCCGTTCGCATCGACGCCGCTGCTGCTGTTGTCAAATTCAGCGCACACGGCCTCCATAAAATAGTCGGTCGGATTGTGATAGCTGGGGCAGATGAAGCCGCGAGAGGCCAGGTAAGGCACGACTGCCGCAGCTGGCCCATTGTAGAGGCATCGGCCCCTGGCTACGAAGTACAGCTGGTCAAACATTTCGAACAGTTTAGCGCTAGGCTGGTGGATGGTGCAGACAATTGTGCGACCTCCCAGTGCCAGTTCCTTCAGCAGGGTGACGCACTGGAAACAGGAGGCACTGTCCAGGCCGCTGTTAATGACGGATGATGAGATTGCGGCGACATTGTACTGGGCAGCAGACGCTTGACTTCTCAGTGAAGGACCGAGGGAGGGGCTAAGCACAACGACCTAACCCTCCCATTTCTCATGCTTCCTGTCCCATTTCTCATGCTTCCTATCCCATTTCTCATGCTTCCTATCCCATTTCTCATGCTTCCTATCCCATTTCTCATGCTTCCTATCCCATTTCTCATGCTTCCTATCCCATTTCTCATGCTTCCTATCCCATTTCTCATGCTTCCTATCCCATTTCTCATGCTTCCTATCCCATTTCTCATGCTTCCTATCCCATTTCTCATGCTTCCTATCCCATTTCTCATGCTTCCTATCCCATTTCTCATGCTTCCTATCCAATTTCTCATCCTTCCTATCCCATTTCTCATGCTTCCTATCCCATTTCTCATGCTTCCTATCCCATTTCTCATGCTTCCTATCCCATTTCTCATGCTTCCTATCCCATTTCTCATGCTTCCTATCCCATTTCTCATGCTTCCTATCCAATTTCTCATCCTTCCTATCCCATTTCTCATGCTTCCTATCCCATTTCTCACCCTTCCTATCCCATTTCTCATGCTTCCTATCCCATTTCTCATGCTTCCTATCCCATTTCTCATCCTTACTCTCCCATTTCTTATCCTTACTCTCCCATTTCTCATCCTTCCTATCCCATTTCTCATGCTTCCTATCCCATTTCGCATCCTTGCTATACAATTTCTCATGCTTCCTATCCCATTTCGCATCCTTGCTATACAATTTCTCATGCTTCCTATCCCATTTCTCATCCTTACTCTCCCATTTCTCATCCTTCCTATCCCATTTCTCATGCTTCCTCTCCTTTTTCTCATCCTTTGAATCCCATTTCTCATCTTTCCTCTCCCATTTCTCTTTCCTTCTCTCTCAATTGCTAACTGCCTTTAATCTGCCTTTAATCTGCCTTTAATCTGCCGTTAATCTGCCTTTAATCTGCCGTTAATCTGCCTTTAATCTGCCGTTAATCTGCCTTTAATCTGCCTTTAATCTGCCTTTAATCTGCCGTTAATCTGCCTTTAATCTGCCTTTAATCTGCCTTTAATCTGTCTTTAATCTGTCTTTAATCATTATCCCGCAAATTTTGGTATAGTTGTTTGACAATGACAGTATAGCTCGTAAATAATTGTATGCCCTAAAATAGTGGCCAGATATTAGAGATGACGCTCAGAACAGTCATTCGGTAAGGGATATAATTGCCTATCTGTCTGGCTGGCTTCAATATTAAGCCATACTCTGGCAGCTCTGAATGCATAAAAATAATCCAAAATGCCTCACCCCTGCCCTCCCCGGCTACTAAAAGTGCACGCACTGTGAGGCATGAAAAAATCCTTAGCCTATAGGCTAGGCTAACCCTTATTCCTCTCTCCCCTGTTTACAGGGAGACGAACTGAGGTTAGGGGGGGAGTACGCGAGAACTTGACTAAAAAGGAGAGAGAGGACTGTGGAGTTCGGCCGAACTTATCCAACGAACCTAGATAATGTTAATCCCGAACTGCCACGATATTTTTGGAAATTATTAGTAAAACATCATTTTTTAATGTAAATTTTAGCAATTTCTCAAGCTTTGCATAGAAACTGGCGACCATGTTTTTGCTGAACAATTTATAAAATATCTAGCACACACGTACGAAATGTGCATATTAGTTTCCAAAAATGGCTACTTGTAACTGTAAGTGCTTCAAACCGATACTATTTAGCTGGTGCATCTAATGGAAAAAACACAAATGCGTTCCGTATGAGCAAGTAGGCTATTTGCCACATAAAATGGACTTTAGTTTGGTCATAAACTCAGTCATAAGCTCATTCCAATCAGTCATAAGCTCATTCCAATCAGTCATAAGCTCATTCCAATCAGGCATAAACTCATTCCAATCAGTCATAAACTCATTCCAATCAGTCATAAACTCATTCCAATCAGTCATAAACTCATTCCAATCAGTCATAAACTCATTCCAATCAGTCATAAACTCATTTCAATCAGTCATAAACTCATTCCAATCCGTCATAAACTCATTCCAATCAGTCATAAGCTCATTCCAATCAGTCATAAACTCATTTCAATCAGTCATAAACTCATTCCAATCAGTCATAAACTCATTCAAATCAGTCATAAACTCATTCCAATCAGGCATAAACTCATTCCAATCAGGTCATAAACTCCTTCCAATCAGTCATAAACTCATTCCAATCAGGCATAAACTCATTCCAATCAGGGCATAAACTCATTCCAATCAGTCATAAACTCATTCCAATCAGTCATAAACTCATTCCAATCAGTCATAAACTCCTTCCAATCAGTCATAAACTCATTCCAATCAGTCATAAACTCATTCCAATCAGGCATAAACTCATTCCAATCAGGTCATAAACTCCTTCCAATCAGGCATAAACTCATTCCAATCAGTCATAAACTCATTCCAATCAGTCATAAACTCATTCCAATCAGTCATAAACTCATTCCAATCAGTCATAAACTCATTCCAATCAGTCATAAACTCATTCCAATCAGTCATAAACTCATTCCAATCAGTCATAAACTCATTCCAATCAGTCATAAACTCATTCCAATCAGGCATAAACTCATTCCAATCAGTCATAAACTCATTCCAATCAGTCATAAACTCATTCCAATCAGTCATAAACTCATTCCAATCAGTCATAAACTCATTCCAATCAGTCATACAGAGCTTGTAAGTCTGCATTCTGCAAATAATTACATTTTCTAAGAACTACAAGGCTGGATTAACTTTGCATTCGAAAGCCAAATTTTGGTTATGTAAATTTCCTGTTAACTGCCAGTCTTTAGTAAGAAAATAAAGCGACTGTGATTTAATTAGCTCGAAGAAGTATATCAATATAAATTTGTGTAGCTCGACAAAGCATACACTTCAAAGAATGCATAAAATCTTTGCAGCGACTTTGAAAGATTATAAACCGATTTAACTTATTTACAGGCAGCTATTCACTGCTTGAAACATTAATATGACCAATGTTTTAGTAATTACAGAGGATCACAGTCAGTTCTCATTGGGAAGAGAGAGGATCACAGTCAGTTCTCATTGGGAAGAGAGAGGATCACAGTCAGTTCTCATTGGGAAGACAGAGGATCACAGTCAGTTCTCATTGGGAAGAGAGAGGATCACAGTCAGTTCTCATTGGGAAGAGAGAGGATCACAGTCAGTTCTCATTGGGAAGACAGAGGATCACAGGCAGTTCTCATTGGGAAGACAGAGGATCACAGTCAGTTCTCATTGGGAAGAGAGAGGATCACAGTCAGTTCTCATTGGGAAGAGAGAGGATCACAGTCAGTTCTCATTGGGAAGAGAGAGGATCACAGTCAGTTCTCATTGGGAAGACAGAGGATCACAGCCAGTTCTCATTGGGACGAGAGAGGATCACAGTCAGTTCTCATTGGGACGAGAGAGGATCACAGTCAGATCTCATTGGGAAGAGAGAGGATCACAGTCAGATCTCATTGGGAAGAGAGAGGATCACAGTCAGTTCTCATTGGGAAGACAGAGGATCACAGTCAGTTCTCATTGGGAAGAGAGAGGATCACAGTCACTTCTCATTGGGAAGAGAGAGAGAGGATCACAGTCAGTTCTCATTGGGAAGAGAGAGGATCACAGTCAGTTCTCATTGGGAAGACAGAGGATCACAGCCAGTTCTCATTGGGACGAGAGAGGATCACAGTCAGTTCTCATTGGGACGAGAGAGGATCACAGTCAGATCTCATTGGGAAGAGAGAGGATCACAGTCAGATCTCATTGGGAAGTGAGAGGATCACAGTCAGATCTCATTGGGAAGTGAGAGGATCACAGTCAGATCTCATTGGGAAGTGAGAGGATCACAGTCAGTTCTCATTGGGACGAGAGAGGATCACAGTCAGTTCTCATTGGGACGAGAGAGGATCACAGTCAGTTCTCATTGAGACGAGAAAGGATCACAGTCAGTTCTCATTGGGACGAGAGAGGATCACAGTCAGTTCTCATTGGGACGAGAGAGGATCACAGTCAGTTCTCATTGAGACGAGAAAGGATCACAGTCAGTTCTCATTGGGAAGACAGAGGATCACAGTCAGTTCTCATTGGGAAGAGAGAGGATCACAGTCAGTTCTCATTGGGAAGAGAGAGAGAGAATCACAGCCAGTTCTCATTGGGAAGAGAGAGGATCACAGTTAGTTCTCATTGGGAAGAGAGAGGATCACAGTCAGTTCTCATTGGGAAGACAGAGGATCACAGCCAGTTCTCATTGGGACGAGAGAGGATCACAGTCAGTTCTCATTGGGACGAGAGAGGATCACAGTCAGATCTCATTGGGAAGAGAGAGGATCACAGTCAGATCTCATTGGGAAGTGAGAGGATCACAGTCAGATCTCATTGGGAAGTGAGAGGATCACAGTCAGATCTCATTGGGAAGTGAGAGGATCACAGTCAGTTCTCATTGGGACGAGAGAGGATCACAGTCAGTTCTCATTGGGACGAGAGAGGATCACAGTCAGTTCTCATTGAGACGAGAAAGGATCACAGTCAGTTCTCATTGGGACGAGAGAGGATCACAGTCAGTTCTCATTGGGACGAGAGAGGATCACAGTCAGTTCTCATTGAGACGAGAAAGGATCACAGTCAGTTCTCATTGGGAAGTGAGAGAGAGGATCACAGCCAGATCTCATTGGGAAGTGAGAGAGAGGATCACAGTCAGATCCCATTGGGAAGTGAGAGGATCACAGCCAGATCTCATTGGGAAGTGAGAGAGAGGATCACAGTCAGATCTCATTGGGACGAGAGAGGATCACAGTCAGTTCTCATTGGGAAGTGAGAGAGAGGATCACAGTCAGTTCTCATTGGGACGAGAGAGGATCACAGTCAGTTCTCATTGGGACGAGAGAGGATCACAGTCAGTTCTCATTGAGACGAGAAAGGATCACAGTCAGTTCTCATTGGGACGAGAGAGGATCACAGTCAGTTCTCATTGGGACGAGAGAGGATCACAGTCAGTTCTCATTGAGACGAGAAAGGATCACAGTCAGTTCTCATTGGGAAGTGAGAGAGAGGATCACAGCCAGATCTCATTGGGAAGTGAGAGAGAGGATCACAGTCAGATCCCATTGGGAAGTGAGAGGATCACAGCCAGATCTCATTGGGAAGTGAGAGAGAGGATCACAGTCAGATCTCATTGGGACGAGAGAGGATCACAGTCAGTTCTCATTGGGAAGTGAGAGAGAGGATCACAGTCAGTTCTCATTGGGACGAGAGAGGATCACAGTCAGTTCTCATTGGGACGAGAGAGGATCACAGTCAGATCTCATTGGGACGAGAGAGGATCACAGTCAGATCTCATTGGGAAGTGAGAGAGAGGATCACAGTCAGATCTCATTGGGAAGTGAGAGAGAGGATCACAGCCAGATCTCATTGGGAAGTGAGAGAGAGGATCACAGCCAGATCTCATTGGGAAGTGAGAGAGAGGATCACAGTCAGATCTCATTGGGAAGTGAGAGAGAGGATCACAGCCAGATCTCATTGGGACGAGAGAGGATCACAGTCAGTTCTCATTGGGAAGTGAGAGAGAGGATCACAGTCAGTTCTCATTGGGACGAGAGAGGATCACAGTCAGTTCTCATTGGGACGAGAGAGGATCACAGTCAGATCTCATTGGGACGAGAGAGGATCACAGTCAGATCTCATTGGGAAGTGAGAGAGAGGATCACAGTCAGATCTCATTGGGACGAGAGAGGATCACAGTCAGTTCTCATTGGGAAGTGAGAGAGAGGATCACAGTCAGTTCTCATTGGGACGAGAGAGGATCACAGTCAGTTCTCATTGGGACGAGAGAGGATCACAGTCAGATCTCATTGGGACGAGAGAGGATCACAGTCAGATCTCATTGGGAAGTGAGAGAGAGGATCACAGTCAGATCTCATTGGGAAGTGAGAGAGAGGATCACAGCCAGATCTCATTGGGAAGTGAGAGAGAGGATCACAGCCAGATCTCATTGGGAAGTGAGAGAGAGGATCACAGTCAGATCTCATTGGGAAGTGAGAGAGAGGATCACAGCCAGATCTCATTGGGAAGTGAGAGAGAGGATCACAGCCAGATCTCATTGGGAAGTGAGAGAGAGGATCACAGCCAGATCTCATTAGGAAGTGAGAGAGAGGATCACAGCCAGATCTCATTGGGAAGTGAGAGAGAGGATCACAGCCAGATCTCATTGGGAAGTGAGAGAGAGGATCACAGCCAGATCTCATTGGGAAGTGAGAGAGAGGATCACAGCCAGATCTCATTGGGAAGTGAGAGAGAGGATCACAGCCAGATCTCATTAGGAAGTGAGAGAGAGGATCACAGCCAGATCTCATTGGGAAGTGAGAGAGAGGATCACAGCCAGATCTCATTGGGAAGTGAGAGAGAGGATCACAGCCAGATCTCATTGGGAGAGTTCCAATCTCCAAACTTACCTAGTGGGCTCGTCAAAGAACATAATCGGCGGATTGCTTAGCAACTCCTGCGCAATAGCCAGACGTTTCTTCTGGCCGCCGCTGAGCGATGAAGCCCTAGTGGAGCTGCACTCTTCGAGTCCCAGAACGTCAAGAATCGTACGGATCATGGCCTCCTTCTTGTCTGGCGGGTCGGACAGCCGTAAGTTAGCCGAACAGGTCATTGCCTCGTACACAGACAGGTGCGGTAAAAGCAAATCTTCTTGCATAATGTAGCAGGAGTTCTTGCGAAATTTTCTCAAATTTCTAGGCACCCCGTTGACTAGAATGTCGCCTTCGACATTCTTGCTGATGTAGCCCGCCAAGATGTTCGTTAGGGTGCTTTTGCCGGCGCCGCTGGGACCCATCAGGGCCACGAGGCGACCTGGCTTAAATTTCCCGCTTAGACCGTCCAGAATGGTCTTTTGAGCTGCGGAGCGATATTGAAATTACTCTTTGGGGTCTAGGAGCCTCACAGTACATCAAAGAGTTACCGACAAACCTATATTCACAACACATCAAAGAGTTACCGACAAACTTATCTTCACAACACATCAAAGAGATTCCGACAAACTTATCTTCACAAAACATCAAAAAGTTACCGACAAACCTATATTCACAACACATCACAGAGTTACCGACAAACTTATCTTCACAAAACATCAAAGAGTTACCGACAAACCTATATTCACAACACATCAAAGAGTTACCGACAAACTTATCTTCGCAAGACATCAAAGAGATTCCGACAAACTTATCTTCGCAAGACATCAAAGAGATTCCGACAAACTTATCTTCGCAACACATCAAAGAGCTGTTGACAGAAAATTTGCAACAGTAGAAATGAAACTCACCATTGCGCACTCGAACATAATAGCTGAGATTTTTAAACTCCAGCGTGAGTGGACTTTTTCCCTGCAATCTGAGGAACATCTCCTTGCCCTTGAGTGAATTGTAAGATGATTTCAGTTCGGCATCCAATGGCATTGCAATGGCTGTTGAGCCATCAGCTGTTTTGAAATCACTCGCTAGATTACTTGCCCGCAGGGGGACAGATTCTTCTTCAATGGAGCTCACGGCAGCAGGTTGTGGTGCATTCTGCTCACAGCTAACACTGAGCACAGCTGGCCTGCTTGATGACTTGCTTTTACTTTTCTTTTTAATTTCTGGCATTTGTCTTGTAGATATTTAAGCTTAGCTGAAATTATTGTGACAAGTAAAATTACTTTTTTGGCAAATTGTTTGGAAGAGTAAGTGAAATATATACTTATAAGTTTAATACTTTGTGACTGTTTAATAAATTGAAGTAATAAAAAACATTTAAGAAACATGATTTTCAGAGTTTCAACATTTTCCCTATAAAGTATAGTTATACACATATTTAAATAAATATATATGATAAAAAATCTAGAAAACATGTTTCTAATTTTTTTATATTATGTACAATAAAATGTTCACAAAACCATGTTAATTATTAAGAAACAAACAAATTAAGTCTGAATCAGATAAATAAAGTAAAGATTATAAAGTCAGGTGATAAAGTAAAAATTTCTTTAGAAAGATTTTTACATAGTTTTCACTAAGAATAGTATTTTTATGCAAGAAAAAAAACTGTTAAAATATTGATTGAATTGAAGATAGATAACTAGACAAAAAGTGTCACTTGTGCATTTATACTTTGTGCATTAGAGATGCTCTTAGTATCATACACATACATGCGCAACACCCAGCTGAACCGGCTGGGTGAAACGAGGGCCAAGCAAGGTAAGTTGCAAGAACCAATCAACCAAGCGCAAAAAATCAAAGGGGGGACCAAGGGACAAAAAAGGAAGGCGTGAAGAAAAGGAAAAAGGGAGAAAAAGAGAGCTAATGAGAACAAACTAAGTCGTAAATAGAGCAAAAACTAAGTCACACGGCCAGCTAAGATTTGGGAGGTTGCGCATGTATGCTCATACATAAGTCCTACCTTACACTTAAGGTTGAAAATGGAATAGTAACAGTAAAATCACCACATTTTATTGTAAAATATAAACATTAAAAAAAATTAATTACACTAGATTATTTTTATTCACTGTGTGCATAGTACTCATGGAATATATTTTAACTAGAAATCACTATTTTAATTCTTCAAGGCACATTGCTGGTTACAAAAAACGAATATTGACTTTCAAGAACTTTTGACTATTCAAGTGGCTGACAGACCTACTAAAATTAAAACTAAACTACATAGCACAATGTAAATTACAAAGTTTAAATTTCAAGCTTGACCGCGTTCTTAGAAATTTTATATATTTAAACTTATCGTGCTTATTTTGTAACATTTTAAACTCTCCCACAAAACAACGTTTTGGCGTAGACGCTCGTAAAATTTAATTTCGTATATATCATTAACGGTTCATGAGTTTCCATGAATGTATAGGAAAACAGATTCAGTAAGTTTTATTAATTCAGTTTTATTCGATACCAAATTGTGTGGTCGTGAAAAATGTTACAATCGGAGCTAAGCAGCTTAGGCCCAGTATAATCGCTTGTGGTTTCTGATTTTACATAGTACGAGCTCGTAGTTACGTAACGGGTTACGAAAATAGTAAATTATTTTGCTAAACAGAGGCGTAAAATAAAAATTTTGCGTCGTCTCTATTAAAAGCTGTTTTGCGTAATCCTTTTTTTACTAAGTGTTGTCTTGGTATCCTGATTGATGTTGATATGAAACAGCTACATAAAAATGCAATCCTTTATGGAACCTTTATTAGGTAAATAAATGGGATTCAGCACTTCGCTCCTGTATTCATTCTTTCGCAAACGTTTAAACCAGCTGACTGCATCAAAAACTTGCGTTAAAATCGTAGCGTTAGGGTCGAATTTAAGCTCTCTCAACTTAAGGACAACTTAAGAACTTTAAGCGTTCTGATGTTGTCCTTGAAAAAATCATGTGTACCGCGAGCTTGAAGCCTTGTCAGATTCATGCCACCATAAACACAATACCTGTCTTGTCATCCCCGTTTGGGATTGGTGGCGGTGCTGTGGGCAAACTGTTTGTTGCTGGTTGATTGGTTACAAAAATAAAAAATCTAACTGTAAATTGAGCAGTTTAACATTTTGTCTGAAACAAATATGATATAATTACAAAGTATCAATAAACCTTATTGTACCAGCTGTCGCCCAACTTGGAACGGGTCGAAGCTTGTCTTAAAACCCCAACAAGGTCTACTAAATTGTCGTTTATATAATTCTAAGTTATCTACTTTAAAGTAGTATGTGATCGGTGAGATCCAATATGCTCAATTTTTTTGCCGTCATAGTGACTGACAGTACATTTTTTTTTAAAGTTTAATTTTTTTCATTTCTTGTTGCTTTTTGTATTGTTTTATCGATTTTGAGGATTTTAAATTTAGATTTTAGATGTAGGATGCCAAAAACAAGGCGCGTATATGTCATATACGGGATGTTCTGCTATGTCTATTTTTAGCTTACGAGCTTTTCTTGGGAATTCGCAGCTCTGTAAATATATGAGAGCTGTACAGAAATATAGTAGAGCTTTCAAGTTAACAGTTTTGTACGTCACAACGGTACATCGTGACTCAATGATATTTTTAAAGACAATATATCTGCTTCCAAATATAGTTCTATATGGAGTGTATATACTTAATAAATAAAAAGGTAAAAAAGGCATTTCTTTTTTGTCGATCAGTTTTTTTTTAACTGAAGACTTTGTAAAGTTGCAATGTCAGCGGTACTCCAAGAAGCAAACCAAAGTGTGCTTCGTGATGCGCTGTCTCACATCTCAGTGAAGCTGTCGAATCGCCTCGGTCCTCTGACAGCTTCCAGTTCGACGCTTGACGTCTGCGAGTGCCTGACGGCCGTCGTCTACATCATGTCGAGTGCCTGTCGTCTCGAATTCGTCAGCCGCGCAAAACGTCGCGAGTCGTTCGAGCGAGCGAACTGGGACCGCCTGGGCAGACTGCAGAGCGCGGACGACATGGTCGAGAGCGGATTCTACTCGCTGCAGGACGGCGACCACGTCAAGTGCTTCTTCTGCGACTTGGGACTGAGGGACTGGGGGACTGGGGACAGTCCTGAGATGGAGCACGCCAAGTTCAGTCCGCTGTGCTTCTTCCTGAAGAGCTCCAGAGGCCTGGATTGGCTGAGAAGGTCGAGTGCGCCATCGACCAACTATCCAAGTTCCTACCTGCGTCAGGATCACAACCTGTTGCTGAAGATCCTCTGGGAAGAATTCAAGGAAACCAAAGTGTTGGTCGCTAGGTCTGTAGGATTTAGCGATACAAAAGTGCTGCTGTGCATTTCCAGAAGCTTCATTCGGCACAGACGCAAACTAACTAGAGATGAGCTGATCGCTGAGCTGCAGCGTGACTGGGACTCTGAGTTGTTCGGACGAGAGCCAACGGTGTTTGACAGCACGTTGGACTTGGCAATAGGGCTGCGTGACTTGTTCAAAGCCTGATTGGCATAACATTATCCAGTAAAATGATATAATCAGCCCTTAGATTGAACAAACATGTACGCATCAGCAGCAACACCAGCTGCTCATCTGGACAGATGGCTAACACTGTTGTCTTCTTTTATCTACTGAGAATAAGTCTATTAATGGGATAAACAGTCAAATTGTGCTTGCAAAAATGCAAATTCTCGTTTTATTCTAGCGGTTAAGCAATAGTTCAAAGTGATGTTAACTGCATTTCTAGCTAATTTAACTTTAATCGAACCCAATACAAACTTTTATATAAAAATCTAAAAGTGCAGCAGTTAAAAAAGTCCATTATTTTCGTCGAATTATGAAGTCTACGTTAAACAATAATTTTCTCGCATTCTATTATGGCTTTTGCGTATCAATTTCACAAATTTTTCTTTCTATTCTCTTGGTTGGCAATGAACAGTCGATTTTTTGCCAAACTGCAATCCCAAGTCCCTCTGACTAAATTTCAGAGTTAAACTTTGAGTCATGCTTACTCTTCGTGAATTTAAAGAATTACGGAATTGTATTACATACCGACAGCTATAAAAGTGTTCTAAAATACCTAAAAATTTTATTTGCTTATCAACGTGTGTCACAGTCAATGACCAGAGTGAATTGAAATTCAACATACCTAGCAGACGAATTGGATTGCCTTATCCTCCCTTATCCTCCCTTATCCTCCCTTATCCTCCCTTATCCTCCCTTATCCTCCCTTATCCTCCCTTATCCTCCCTTATCCTCCCTTATCCTCCCTTATCCTCCCTTATCCTCCCTTATCCTCCCTTATCCTCCCTTATCCTCCCTTATCCTCCCTTATCCTCCCTTATCCTCCCTTATCCTCCCTTATCCGACACAGCTCGCAATTTTGAAATATATTCGATCATGAGAAGCTAATTATGACACACCAGGTAAGGCGACTTTAAAGCATGCGCTAATAATTATTCCGACTAGTTTCGTGAAAGCAATGAATAAAATGTAAACTCGTCCAAAAAGGGTCGCACAGTACAACAGTATCTAACAATAGCCCCAAGTACGAGCGTACGAGCGTATGCCGTGGTTCTTCCATGGAAGAGACCTGGAAACTCGACTAAAGTAAATTTAATGTCGTAAATAATTTTCTGTAGCAGCACACAGGAAACTTTTCTCAATAACGCTGTGACAGCCAATGTCTTTACTTCAAAACACAAACCAAAGTGTGCTTCGTGATGCGCTGTCTCACATCTCAGTGAAGCTGTCGAATCGCCCCGGTCCTCTGACAGCTTCCAGTTCGACGCTTGACGTCTGCGAGTGCCTGACGGCCGTCGTCTACATCATGTCGAGTGCCTGTCGTCTCGAATTCGTCAGCCGCGCAAAACGTCGCGAGTCGTTCGAGCGAGCGAACTGGGACCGCCTGGGCAGACTGCAGAGCGCGGACGACATGGTCGAGAGCGGATTCTACTCGCTGCAGGACGGCGACCACGTCAAGTGCTTCTTCTGCGACTTGGGACTGAGGGACTGGGGGACTGGGGATAGTCCTGAGATGGAGCACGCCAAGCTCAGTCCGCTGTGCTTCTTCCTGAAGAGCTCCAGAGGCCTGGATTGGCTGAGAAGGTCGAGTGCGCCATCGACCAACTATCCAAGTTCCTACCTGCGTCAGGACTGCAATCACCTGCTAGACGTTCTGTGGAAGGAGTTCAACACTTTTCGAGCTAAGTCTGTACGCGGAGTTGGATTCAGCGACACCAAAGTTCTCCTGTTCATTGCCAGGCGTTTTCTGTTGCACAAGAGAACGTACAGAACGGTGAACGAGTTCGTGTCGGAGCTACAAGGCGAGTGGAACAGGGAGATAGCCAGCCCTGACCAGTGCTTGTTTGACTAAGCGGTTGATATTTCAGTAGTGCTAATCGACTTCTACGAAAGTTCGTAACCCACTTGAAAGTTCGTAAGCTGAAAAAATCGTAACCGGTTTCTCATTTTACCTGTAAGATTTTCCCATTCTGTTACATTGAAAATAAGGGACATGAGCTGGTGTTTTAGGCCTGTTTCACTAAATATCACATTCAGCTGGCAAACTGAAATTTACCTGCAGAGCTAAATTTAGAAAGCGAACTTACGTCGCTATTTGATTTATTTTTAGAATCATGTGGATTTTCCCCGGAAAGTCTTCTAAACAGATAAGACATGACCAATTTTACTCTAAACTTTGTGCACTCGTAAAAGCTGTTTTCGCTATGATTAAATAAACCTAAACGATATATTTATTAATCGCTATCATGCAAACTCTTTTAGATAAATTAAGTTTCGAAAATTGCAGTAGAAGTTATAAAGCATTTTTTATTTACATTTAGGATGTCAAAAACTAGTTGTAATTTCGTTATCGTGCATGCACAGGGCACTGGGCCTCGATTCAGGCCGTGGGCGGTTTATACGCGAGGTTCGAGTTCTGGAGTTAACCATGGAAAAGAGGAAGAGGAGGAAAGGGGGCCAGAAATAGTTCAGACACTTGGTGGGACAGAGACAAGACGGTGTATGGCGAAACAAGGGCCAGGGTGCAGCCCACAACACATTCATCATAACAGGTTGGTCATAACAGGTTATTAAGAGGTTCATTACTGGTTATTAAGTTGGTCATAACAGGCTATTAAGTTGGTCATTACAGGTTGTTAAGAGGTTCATTACTGGTTATTAAGTTGGTCATAACAGGCTATTAAGTTGGTCATTACAGGTTGTTAAGAGGTTCATTACTGGTTATTAAGTTGGTCATAACAGGCTATTAAGTGGGTCATTACAGGTTGTTAAGAGGTTCATTACAGGTTATTAAGTTGGTTATAACAGGCTATTAAGTGGGTCATTACAGGTTGTTAAGAGGTTCATTACTGGTTATTAAGTTGGTCATAACAGGCTATTAAGTGGGTCATTACAGGTTGTTAAGAGGTTCATTACTGGTTATTAAGTTGGTCATAACAGGCTATTAAGTGGGTCATTACAGGTTGTTAAGAGGTTCATTACTGGTTATTAAGTTGGTCATAACAGGCTATTAAGTGGGTCATTACAGGTTGTTAAGAGGTTCATTACTGGTTATTAAGTTGGTCATAACAGGCTATTAAGTGGGTCATTACTAATTATTAAGTGGGTCATAACAGGTTATTAAGTTGGTCATAACAGGCTATTAAGTGGGTCATTACTAATTATTAAGTGGGTCATAACAGGTTATTAAGTTGGTCATAACAGATTATTAAGTGGGTCATTACTATTTATTATGTGGGTCATTACTAGTGATTTTAGGCGGCTCATTAGTATACTGGTTATTAGTAATTATTGTTTAGCAGCTGGATCATTACTGGTTAATAAGGTGGCTTCTGCGCTCCTCTTGAGGATTTTGAAAGCCTCTTGTTGTTCGATGTCGAGAATTTTCCGGCCATAGACAATTGCCATTGCATGGATCGAGTATTGTAAGACTGTTGCAATAAAAGAAAATGCAAGGCTTGGAAGTGCAACAACGCCAAGAATCACGTAAAATAGTGCGAGAATCGATGACGTACATTGTCGTATTGACAAGCCAACAGTCGGGCTCGGCCATAGACCGAAGCATTATCGTCTATGGTGAAATGTCGAAAAACGTGAATTAAAAGAAAGTGCGCATTAAATTTTTTTAGCCAATGAGCGACGTCGAGTCGTTAAATGCTCACTTTAAATGCATAGTCTATGGTCGAGACTACATAATTGAATCGATATTATGATCGTTATTTGAAACCCTCTTCGGCTTTAAAAAAAGAAAAATGTAAGCGTATGAATCTAATAAAGACAAGTGTGTATTTGTTATAATTGTACAAAAGTGTCACATCGAAATAAACTGAAAGAAAAACGAGTGTTCATTTTCGTTGCATGATTTATTAGGTGTGACCATCCAGTTTAGGGTCGCATTGATGTCAGAGGCTTGGCGCTTTTCCGCTTCAACCGGATCCGTACTGCAGACCGCGAGCGCTCACCTGCTGAGTGCCGCCGGCGCCCTTGAGAGCGGCGGCGCCTCGGCGCTTCTCGGAAACCCAATCCGGGTGAACAATGAAATGACACCTGGCTGCTGGCGATGTGCTCTGCGGGGTTTGGACTGATCTTTTAGTTGCAGAAAGTGACCAGATGATTGGTTGCCGTTTCCATATTGCTGTATTATTAGGTGGGTCATTACTAGGGATTTTAGGAGGGTCATTACTCGGTATTTCGGGTGGGTCATTTCTAGGGATTTTAAGTGGTTCATTACTAGTTGTTAGGCGGGTCATTACTAGTTGTTAGTAAGGTCTTTACTAGTTGTTAGGAAGGTCATTACTAGTTGTTAGGAAGGTCATTACTAGTTGTTAGGCGGGTCATTACTAGTTGTTATTTGGGTCGTTACTAGTTGTTAGGTGGGTCATTACTAGTTGTTAGGAAGGTCATTACTAGTTGTTAGGTGGGTCATTACTAGTTGTTAGGTGGGTCATTACTAGTTGTTAGGTGGGTCATTACTAGTTGTTAGGAAGGTCATTACTAGTTGTTAGGAAGGTCATTACTAGTTGTTAGGTGGGTCATTACTAGTTGTTAGGAAGGTCATTACTAGTTGTTAGGTGGGTCATTACTAGTTGTTAGGTGGGTCATTACTAGTTGTTAGTAAGGTTATTACTAGTTGTTAGGCGGGTCATTAATAGTTGTTAGTAAGGTCATTACTAGTTGTTAGGAGGGTCATTACTAGTTATTATTTGGGCCGTTACTGGTTATTAAGTGGGTCATTACTAGTGATTTTAGGCGGTTCATTAGTATACTGGTTATTATTATAGTAATTATTATTTAGCAGCTGGGTCATTACTGATCAAAAAGGTGGCTTCTGCGTTCCTCTTCAGGATTTTGAAAGCCTCTTGTTTTCGTACTCCGGTTTTCGGGGTAGTCAACAAAGACCAAAGAACAAAGAACAAAGTACAAGATAGTGCAAGTACGAACCGAAAACCCAGCTCCGAAGTGGACAAACTTTTCAGTTGGCGCCTTTTCGCCGCCGTCGTTGCAACTACCATTGGCAAATTGATTGGGTCTGAAAATTATTTCCATGGCGATCGAATTTTAAATAGTCAGTCAGTCAGTCAGTCAGTCAGTCAGTCAGTCAGTCAGTCAGTCAGTCAGTCAGTCAGTCAGTCAGTCAGTCAGTCAGTCAGTCATTCAGTCAGTCAGTCAGTCAGTCAGTCAGTCAGTCAGTCAGTCAGTCAGTCAGTCAGTCAGTCAGTCAGTCAGTCAGTCAGTCAGTCAGTCAGTCAGTCAGTCAGTCAGTCAGTCAGTCAGTCAGTCAGTCAGTCAGTCAGTCAGTCAGTCAGTCAGTCAGTCAGTCAGTCAGTCAGTCAGTCAGTCAGTCAGTCAGTCAGTCAGTCAGTCAGTCAGTCAGTCAGTCAGTCAGTCAGTCAGTCAGCCAGTCAGTCAGCCAGCCAGTCAGTCAGCCAGTCAGTCAGTCAGTCAGTCAGTCAGCCAGTCAGTCAGTCAGTCAGTCAGTCACCTCTTTCCCGGAAAGTATACATCCAAAGGAGTCACAGGTCGACCATTGACCGTCGCAGCAGTTGGAGCTGCAACATTGGATCTGCGGCCATAGACAACAAACGGAAGGGGCTCAACTCGAGTGCTGGACTTTCCGTCGCTGGTCTTAGTCTCGACAACTCGCATCAGATTGCTGCACACTGAAGCCTCCGACATGCTTAGAATTGAATGTGCGTTTTCTTGGTTGATGATGTCAAAATGAATCCAGCGAAATGCTTGTGTTCGTTTTACACCGTGCTAAGACGATGAAGTTTATGTAGAGTTTTCTTTTGAGACTGCCCCGAGACTATTATCCAATCTGAAGCTAGATGGACTGTGGACGGGTGGAGAAGCTGCAGTTTTGAGCACTTTTAATTAGTACTAAAAAATTCTGGCTGGAAGCAGGGACAGAGAGCTCAGTAATTGGAGTACCCTAACCCAGTCCAGTGTAGTGTGCCAATTGCAGGTGGAAATTTTGCTCTTTCGGAGTCGCGCGGTGTAACGCTAGACCAGCTGCAGTCCAGTCATTTTTACCGTTAGAATTGCTCAGAGGCAAGCTGAGTATAGCTGCGATGTCGAAGGAGAGACAGTTTAGGAGGCGCATCAAGTTTTAAATTGCTGCTTTAGAACGCTTGCTTGGAGAAAAAAAGTTGCTGACAGACAGACAATTGAGTCTGCGCGTGGAAGGGAGACGCTGTACGGCGTGAGCTGAGTCTATAGTATAGCCTACAGAATAGAACCATAAAAACTGCAGCCATGCATTTGCACTTTTACTATGCCAGACAGAGGAAGCAACGCTAGAGTAGATGCGTGATGCTCATTGGTCCACGAATAATAATTTTGGGAATAATTATAAAACTAAGGTGACTTTGAATAAGAAGCTGATATATATTTCTTATCCTCTAGAAAATTTAATTTGAGTAGGTCAAACTACTTGTACTATAAATAATTGCAGGAGGGCTGCGGGCAATGGCACATCATTTGGTGGCACTATAGACCCGCAGCCAGCGAGGAGGCAATTCTGCCCATTACGCCGACCCTGAGCACACGCTCACACAGGTGTGTACATCTGCCCTGACTTTCTCATCGTCAGGCAGTGTACATTTAACTGTGCCTTGGAGGTTGGCCCTTAAGGGCGTAAATTGCACGACAAGCCCCCAAGCCTTCTCTCCGCGGCTGCGCCCCAAATAAATGTGGCCTCGCCGTGGAATCGAACTTAGGGACCGTGGTACGAGAGGCAAACGCGATAACCGCTCTGCCACCGACCCCCGTCAAACTACTGTAATTTACTTTGGACTTCTGACGAAACAAGTTGAGTTCGTAGGCTAATACGCTTAAGCCACCGATTTCAAGAAACAAAAGTGCTAAAACTGTTAGTATGTTATTTTCACTTTTAATATCTAATTTTCCATTCTTAGATATTCCAAAAGTTTCGGTAATTTTTTCTCGTAAACTTATTGCTGATCAATCTATCAAAAAACAGCACAAATTGACGGTGTGAGCCTAAAAAGCAAAGAAACGCATTCTCCTACTCATTTTCAGTAGTCTAAAATGCATTTTTTCGAAATTTTAGAAAATTCGTCTAACTCACAAAATAGGAAGGACGCAACACGAATTGAACAGCCGAAGACGAAACTAAAATATTCTGGAAAGCAGATAAATTTTTACTCGCAGCCAGAAAGAAAGCCAGAGCATACTGTGCGAGAGTACACAGTACACAGGAGGTTTAAAAACCAACAGAGCTCGACCTTCGTTGCATAAGCCACGCACACTCGAGATGCTAATCAGAAGGGACGTTAAGTACATCGTACTCCTTTTTCATCGAAAATCATAAAATCTTTTTTCAGCAGGCTTATAATTTTCCGAAGCAAACTAAAGAATGATAACTACAATGTACAAAGTTACAGACTGTCCTCATTTAGAAATCCCATCTTCAGCAACTCCTCGGCGGACTGTCTCATCCTGCGGTCTCGGGCGGTGCAGCAGCTGTAGAAGTCCTGCAGAGCTGCTGAGTAACCGGCCGGGAACTCCGGGGCGCCTAGCTCCTCCAGCCGCTTGGCCATTTGGAAAAAGTTTCTGGCCTTTGCATACGGCCTCTCACCCGAGGCCATCTGGAACACAGTGCAGCCAAAGGCCCACACGTCTGACTCTCTGCTGTACATCACGCTGTCTGTCTCATCGGGTGCCAGCAGCTCTGGCGCCATGAAGTTCAGAGTGCCCTGTGGTGTGGCAGCGGAGGCTGAGAAGTGGCTGACTGACTGTTCCAGCTTGATTGACAGGCCGAAGTCGATCACCTTGATTCGCCTGCTGTCGGAGAGCACCATGATGTTGCTGCAGTTGATGTCTCTGTGGATCACTGGCGGCTGTCGGCTGTGCATGTAGTGCAGAGCGCTGCAGATCTGTAGGGAGAGTGAGGGTGATGTGCACTCAAAATTACAAAGTGAGAAATTCGCGGATTTACGGGTGTTACCTGCTTGCAAAACTTTCGCATAGTCGCTTCATCCAGCGGCTTCGAGTCGAGAAATCTCTCCAGACTGCGGCCATCCAGCAGCTCCATGAGCAGCACGACTGTGACAGATTCTGGCTGAGCGATGATGTGCAAGAATCTGACAATGTTTTCGTGGCTGAGTAGGCACAGGTTCTTCTCACTCTCAACTGCTCTGTTGATTTTCAGCATCTTCGAATGGTCCAGCTGATCACCTGGGTGCATTGGCAGTTTGATTGTTTTTGCAGCGCACCTGATGCCCTTGTCTGTGAGCACTTCGTGGACTTCACCGAAGCCTCCCCTGCCGATAAACTTGACGGAGTCCCATCGCAAAAAAAATGGCGGACTGGAAGGTCGCTGACTGAAAGATTCAAAAGCTCAAAATTCAGGAATATCTTGCTTTGGACTTTATTGAAGCTTTTTTTTAAATGAACTCACTTGCCATGCGGCTGAGCTGGGGGCATCGGATGTGGAGGAGCAGTGAGCAGCTGCTGCTTGCTGGACATCCATGCCCGCTTGCCGAACTTCCTGCTGGCAGCTGAGTCCTGCTCCACCATGTCAGCCAGGGTCTGGCCTGCCTTGTTTTCCAAGCTGAACATCCGTGGTCCGATGTGCTCAAACAGGAACTGAAGCGAGTCAGCCGACTGACACAATGCAGCGAAATGCACGGCCGTGTCTCCGTTGTTGTCAGGAACTGTCAGGCAGTCGCCGCCGAGCTCCTTCGCAACAAACTTCAGCGACGAGTTGCAGTTTTTGTTCCTGGCCGCGTAGTGAGCGGTTGTCCAGCCGATGTAATCTGTCACCCGGAAGCTGTCCTTGCCCAAAGAATCGCAAACCACAAGCATCCAGGATTCGTCTTTATTCCAGGCCGCCAAATGCACCGGGGTTTCATTCGACTTGTTTCGGCATATCAGACAGCCCGGCCCGAGCTTCTTAATCAGCAGCCTGAGGCACTGCAGACTGACCTGACACTGAGCCACCCAATGCACCAACGATTCTGTGAAGCCGAGAACCGTCAATTGAATGTTGGCATCAACCTGAGCGCACAGTCGCAGCAACTCCTTACTGTTTCTGGCCTCTAAAGCCGCTTCAAGCTCTCGCTCGATTGAGTCTCTGCCGCCGCTAACCTCGGCGACGAACCGGTTCGAACCATTTTCCATCGTTTTAGAAAGGCCTCTGATGCAGTCTAAAGACCAACTCGGCTACTATAAAGAAGCTTTACAATGACCGGGCTCCTCCACTCCGCCCCTCTAACCATCCCTACAGCGGATTGGCTAGCGGGAATTGCGGCGAGAGCGAATTGTTCTGTAGGGTAGTAATTAGACTTAGACAATGGCTGAGGGATGGTATAGTGAAGTGCGGTATAAATACGCTCGTAGAATCAATATATACGTAAGGAAGGAAAGTACAAAGGAAGGAAGAAAGAAAGGAAGGAAGGAAGCATATGATTTCAAGCAATTAAGCGTGTGTCATGGCTATTTTTAGCGAGACGCATAAACAGTAAACATTTCCTTCGGTCTTTCTAATTTGGTAGTTTGGCCGTGTTTATAGAAAAATTGAAAAAAAACGGCTGTTCTGTCCATGGACTGGGGGGACGCCACACCCACCATTAATTACCGATTAAGGTGTTGATGCTGATGCTGGTACCCATTTAAGAGCTGAGTGAATTGAAGCAATCCACTGTGTATTTTTAGTACTACGAACTCAGATAGCCAGGGGCTGACGGACAATGAACTCAACAGCTGCTCTCTTGTGGGAAAGAAATGTGGAACTTTGTCTAAACGTGCAAAGCACTGTTTAATTGTTTACTGCTTGAGTATGCTCGAATTGAAATTTTATTAGAAAAAACGTACATTTTTCGCAAATAAAATTTGTGTGCATTGTCCGTAGCCATTTTTAAGGGAACTTAAATGGGATTTTCTAAAAACGCATTTTGCAAGACAGCACCATGAAGTTTCCAGATTGTTAAATATAAAAATCATCCGGCTCAGAATCCTAGGGAGAAGTAGTTTGAGTAGGAGGGTTCTCAACTGAGCTGTTTGCTGGCAGTGGAGCGTCCTGCAGCTTGTTTGAAATCCAGTCCCGTTTGCTAGCTTTGCTTGTATCGTCCCAGTCATTCTCTAGCAAATCAGAAAGGGTTTGGCCAGCAATGTTCTTCAAGCTATACATCCGTGGTCCGATGTGCTCAAATAGGAACTGAAGCGAGTCAGCCGACTGCCACTGAGCAGCTAGATGGACAGCTGTGTTGCCGAGCTTGTCAGGCGCAAGAAGGCATTCGGTACCGATCTCCTTCACCAGCCACTTCAGAGTGGAATTGCGGTGAGTGTTTCTGGCTGCAAAGTGAACAGCACTTCTGCCAAATTTGTCCAATTTAAAAAAGCATTTAGTTCCGATTTCTTCTTTGAGGAATTCCATCGAGTCAACTCCTTGATACCAAGCAGCCAGGTGGACAACCGTGTCACCGTCCTCGTCAGGATCTGTGAGACAGTCGCTACCAAGCTGCCGAACCAACCACTTCATCGACGAGTTGTTAAAGACGTTCATTGCGGCGAAATGAGCAGCCGTGCGGCCGTACCTTCCGCTGACCCAGAAGCAGTCCAGTCCGAGATGGTCGCCGATCAGCTGAAGCCAGGCGTACCCCTGGTTTTCTGCGGCCACGTGTACCGGAGTTTCATCCCATCGATTTCTGCCAGTTAGGCAGCTCTTGCCAAGCGTAAAGATCAGCAGCCTCAGGCATTGCAGATGGACTGGTCGGCGCGTCACGTGATGTACCACAGACTCGGTGCAAATGCCAGCCGTCATAGTGATATTTCTGTCCAGCCGGACGCACATTCGAAGCAGCTGCGAGCTGTCATTGGCTTCCAGTGCTGCTCTGAGCCTTCTTTCCATTCTTTGACCTCGCAGTCTCTGCCTCTAGAAGCGACTCAGGTAAATTGAGCAAACAAATGAAGATTCTTGCTTGGAACTCCAGCAACAGCTCGAGAAGGTGAAACGTGCCTAGAAATGCGTAGAAGATCGGCCCAAGAAGTAGCTTATTGGCCTACAATCTCGAGATGTATGAGCAGTGGGCTGTGTGTGCTGCGCGCGCACCTCTGTTGCGGGGTCGAAAATTATGTACAACGCGACAGAAAAACATCTTGCTTTGCTGTTGCATTTTATTTTTAGAAATGATGTAAAATGTCCTTATGGTCAATATGCTTCTATATTCTTTATGCAGTTAATAGATAAAACAAGTGTACTGGCTTTAATTGGTTAGTTTAGAATTTCATGCCGCTATTTATTGGGGCAATGTGTCACCCCCACTTCAGATAACGACAAACGACAGACGATTAAACGACACTAGGAGTATAAGGACTGAAAACAATACGTTTCTTAGAAAATGTTTAGGAGGTAGACATTGTAAGTGCCTGTCGGCGGTCTGTGGCAGAGTTAACGTATTTGCCTCTCGCACCAAGGTCCCTAAACTCAATTAGCTAAATCAACTCACCTGTGGCAAAATCGACTCAACTGTAGCTAAATCGACTCATCTGTAGCTAAATCGACTCATCTGTACCTAAATCGACTCATCTGTACCTAAATCGACTCACCTGTAGTTAAATCGACTCACCTGTAGCTATATCGACTCACCTGTAGCTATATCGACTCACCTGTAGCTAAATCGACTCACCTGTAGCTAAATCGACTCACCTGTAGCCAAATCGACTCACCTGTAGTTAAATCGACTCACCTGTGGCAAAATCGACTCACCTGTAGTTAAATCGACTCACCTGTAGCTAAATCGACTCACCTGTAGTTAAATTGACTCACCTGTAGTTAAATTGACTCACCTTGTAGCTAAATCGACTCACCTGTAGCTATATCGACTCACCTGTAGCTAAATTGACTCACCTGTAGCTATATCGACTCACCTGTAGCTAAATCGACTCACCTGTAGCCAAATCGACTCACCTGTAGCTATATCGACTCACCTGTAGTTAAATCGATTCACCTTGTAGCTAAATCGACTCATCTGTAGCTAAATCGACTCACCTGTAGCTAAATCGACTCACCTGTAGCTAAATCGACTCACCTGTAGCTAAATCGACTTACCTGTAGCTATATCGACTCACCTGTAGTTAAATCGACTCACCTTGTAGCTAAATCGACTCATCTGTAGCTAAATCGAATCACCTGTGGCTAAATCGACTCTGTAAATAAATCGACTCACCAAGATCTTAAGAAATCGAAAGCTATCGGGAACGATGTCATCAAAAGGTTAAAGTGGTTCAATTTGCAAAAGTAATTAATCTGTTTCGAAAAAAATCTAAGCGAAGCGAATGTAGCTCGTATGTAGCGTATCGTAAAAGAGAAACTAAATTGATTACTCAAAACTCCGAAGCATACTACTCATGTGAGAACATATAGAATTTGTAGAAGAAGTGGGTCATCGACTCTTTTTAGGTTATTCGGCCCGACTACAAAGGAGCAAAGAAGTCTTCAAGAAGAGGAACCCGCAGTGGCCTCATAACAGCCGAGTGATGAAATCTATTCCTTGGCGTGTGATCCCTAAAAGCACTGACCCCGCAGATCTTGCGTTTACAGAGTTCGACTCAATGTGGACTCAAGATATTCTCTGCATAGAAGTGTCTGAGTAATAGCTCCGTGCAGACATCGAATACCAAATATCGGCCGAGACTACAAAGGAAGAAGTTACCTCAGCGCTATAATTATTGATTACACCTGCCCTAATCGGGTCAGATGTGCAGCCGACAGCACAGCCGCAGCTATTGCGCGGCGCATCTGAAGGCTGCGTACGGCTGTTCAGTCCATGGACTGGGGGGACGCCACACCCACCTTCAATTATCCCAGCTAATGCTGGTACCCATTTAACAGCTGGGTGAACTGAAGCAATGCAGAGTTAAGTGTCTTGCTAAAGGACACAATTTTTTTAAGTGGAGACGGGAATCGAACCCCCGACCTTCAAGTCGTGAGTCCGACGCCCTAACCACTAGGCTACAACCTCTCAGCGCAAGGAATATACAAGTACTTTCGATGCAGGCACCTCTTTAGAAATCAAGCAGCTACGAGATCACTGACAGAAGAACTACCAAGGGGGTATTTCAACATCCCCACTGACTATTTCACAATTGATCCCAAACCGAATGACCGATTTTTGTGAAAGTCACACCCATATGGATCGAAATTTTCCGCCCCTAACTATGAACTAATTTTCAAAACCGTCCGACGAGATAGTCAGCAAGTCTTTGTTGAAGGCCCTGAAGACAAGGATAGCTAACATTGCTATGATTAAACCCACTGAGGCAAATTCATATAGGTTCAAATATATAATAACAAAATAAATTAAGATTGGTTATTTAATTGTTAAAAAATTTTACTATTCTGCGCCGGGAATGTGTTGTCTATGGTAATTTTTGGTGAGATTATTTGACAAAAACTAGGACATTATATCATATAATCTCCTCGAAATAAGGAGCATTATATGGAACATTGAAGTGAACTTTGAATTCGGCTTTTATGTTTTGCCACCACTGACTGACTGGCTGCTTCGTGACTGTACCTTCGTGAGAAATTTATTTTTTGTCTATGGTCGGAATCAAATGGTCTAAACTATCAATCAGATGGGATGCCCCCGAAAATAAGCAATCGAATTTCATATATGATAAACGCCGTTAATTCATCATAGTCTATGGTTAGAATGTCCGAGGCTGCGCTACGCTCGCCTCGAGACCATTAAACGCAGCCTCGGACATTCCAACCACAGATTGTGAATTAAACGGCGTTTTATAATTTACATAAAGTTACATTTACATAAAGTTAAATTTACATAAATTCACATATATATATTAAATACATTTTTACAGACATATTATGTGGAGCCGACATGGTTCCATGATAAAATTTCGATGATGCAAATTCGAAATACAATGGTCTGTCTAAGCTGTTAAGGCAAGAAGGTTTAAATTTTCTTAGTATCTTAGCTACTGAGAGGCTACTGAGAGTCAGTTGTTGTTGTACCAAGACACTCATCACCAAGTTACAATTGCGTGTTGACACGATGTGTCAAAGGTCTGAACAGAAATGCATCATCTATTGAAATGGCCTTAATTGCTTATCTAACTTTTGGCTCTGAAATCATGCTGGTGCATCTATTTCTTTTGTAAATTCTGCGACTTCCGTAGGTGATACATCTGTTCACCTTTGTGTAAGATTCATGAAGTTTAGCATTTACCACTGCTTTGCCTTTCCCTTCGGTGTACATACATACGGTTGTTAATACCGTATTCCGTGTCTTATCTAAGCTGGCTGACCTCCAGGCTAATACAAAAGCTGCAGTTTTATCCGACTAGTGCGTTTGTTTCTTTGCGCTTGGAAAACTGGCCCTCTAACCTGGAGATGAGCGCCCGCATTGTTCTAGTGCTGCCACTATTGTGGCTGCTGCAAGCAGAGCTGCCATCAGCGAGTCGAGTGCACGACTTGCTGCACGAAGCCTCGGATAGTTCGCTGCGCGATTCTAGGACGCCAAACCAATACGTGGTGAGCATGCGAGCTGACCAAGGGCAGCCTCAGCAGAAACCATCGGAGAAGCTCAACAATCCGAGACATCGGTACAGGATGAAGTTTCCGATTCCACAGGATGACGACACGATCATGGCGAGTGTCGTCTATCAGAAAGGCAAGTTCAAAATTGTCAGCGACTCCTGGGTGGATGACGCTCTGGCCTACGGTATGATATCCCGCACGCTCAACAGCACGGGTTGGGACGTTCTGGACATTGTGACAGCAACTGGCAAGTCATTGAAGAACGACACAGCGGTGATGTACTCGGCTGGCCTTCTCGAAGGCTACCTGACAGCGGATCGCATAGCGCTGATGTACCGGAACTCCATGGCAATGCAATTCCCGACAGAGAACAGCCGCAAGGTGCTGTTTCCGAGAGTTCGCGAGTTCCTGACTCGCCAGTTCGACTGGGCGAGAAGCTTCGCCGCTGTGAATCAGCACTCTGCGTTTGGCAGGCACACTGGCTTCGTGATGGCCCAGCTGCAAGGCCTCATCGATGGCTACCTGATCAAGAACGTCTCGTCGCAGCGGGATCCTTTCGTGCTGCTCTTTTTGAATGCCGCAGGCGATCTTGGCGACATTGTGACGGCGCTGAATGATACAAAGCCGGACTACTTCGAGCGAATGTCTCAAAAGGAGTTTAAGAATTTTGTGCAATCCGCCGGCCATTGCTCCGCCCTCATTCGGGTGACGCCGGGACTCGAGCAGCTTTACATGGGACACTCGACCTGGTCCTCCTACTCCACCATGCTGCGCATGTACAAGCACTATCGGCTAAGCCTAGCGGACCCTGACGCTGCAAGCAGCAGTGTATCGTTTTCAAGTTATCCGGGATCCCTGGAATCTATAGACGATTTCTACATCATGGACAGCGGCTTGGTCATGCTTGAAACCACGAACCAGATTTTCAATATGTCGCTGTTTAAGTCGGTAAAGCCTGAGAGCCTATTGTCCTGGCAGCGGGTTCGGGTGGCCAATCAGATCGCGACCAACGGCAGTCACTGGGCGTGGGCCGTCAGCCAGCAGAACTCAGGAACCTACAACAACCAGTACATGATCATCGACCTAAGCCGCATACACGCGAACCAGTCCATCGACGACGGAGCCCTGACGGTGATCGAGCAGATCCCGACGCTGGTGGTGTCGTCGGACCAGTCCACCATCCTTCGCACCGGCTACTTTCCGTCCTACAATGTGCCCTTCCACGAGAGGATCTACAACCTGAGCGGCTACCCGGAGGTAGTGGCGAAGCGCGGCCTCGACTTCTCGTACCAGATGGCGCCTCGGGCGAAGATTTTCCGGCGAGAGGCGCCTCGGGTGTTCGACGCAGCCGGCATGGCGGCCGTCCTTCGCTTTAACGAGTTCGCCGACGATCCCTACTCGGAGGGCGACGCCTGCAACAGCATCTGCTGCCGAAGGGACCTCCGGCCAGCTGGCAAGGAAGCGGCTGCATCGGGCTGTCTGGACTCCAAGTTCACTGACCTGGTTCTGGCCAGGTACATGACTAGCTACGCTGTCAGCGGACCCACCACTGGAAGCTCCAGCCGCGGTCTGCGGCCATTCTCCTGGCAACAGTTTCCCGGCGTTAGCCATGCTGGACTGCCTTCGGTGTACAACTTCAGCTGGGTGACAATGAGCCCGACGGTGCTGATTTAATCGTCGGAGTGACAAGTGCTTTGAGAATCAAGTGACTCCTTCAAGTCAGTTCTATTTATCAGTTCTGCAGTTCTTGCTTCAAAATCTGTTCAAAATTCTATCTTTGTTAATTTGAATAATAATCGAATGAGATTTTAATATTTAAAGAGACAATATAAATATATTCCATTAGGTACATCAATACAATGATTTTTCCGAGTTATATTGGGCTTCAGCTTGGCTTTCCCGATTGTATTTTCAAAGAAAGAAGTCATAAAGTTTCTATAAGACTCCTGCGAACAGGGAGGTTGTAGCACGATTATCTATTCCGAGTCTTCACATGTGTCTTATCTAACCTGACTCATCTCTCCCGTGTCTCATCTCTCCCGTGTCTCATCTCTCCCGTGTCTCATCTCTCCCGTGTCTCATCTCTCCCGTGTCTCATCTCTCCCGTGTCTCATCTCTCCCGTGTCTCATCTCTCCCGAGTCTCATCTCTCCCGTGTCTCATCTCTCCCGTGTCTCATCTCTCCCGTGTCTCATCTCTCCCGTGTCTCATCCCTCCCGTGTCTCATCCCTGCCGTGTCTAATCTTTCATGTGTCGCATCTCTCCCGTGTCTAATCTTTGATTTGTCGCATCTCTCCCGTGTCTTATCTCTCCCGTGTTTCATCTCTGCCGTGTCTCATCTCTCCCGTGTTTCATCTCTCCCGTGTCTTATCTTTCATGTGTCTCATCTCTCTTGTGTCTCATCTCTCCCGTGTTTCATTTCTCCCGTGTCTCATCTTTCATGTGTCTCATCTCTCTCATCCTCATGTCTCATCTCTACCCTGTCCCATATCTGCCGTGTCTCATCTCTCCCCTGTCTCATCTCTCCCGCGTCTCATCTCTCCCGTGTCTCATCTCTCCTCTGTCTCATCTCTCCCGTGTCTCATCTCTCCCCTGTCTCTTCTCTCCCTTGTCTCATCTCTCCTCTGTCCCATCTCTCCTGTGTCTCATCTCTCCCGTGTCTCATCTCTCCCGTGTCTCATCTCTCCCGTGTCTAATCTTTGATTTGTCGCATCTCTCCCGTGTCTTATCTCTCCCGTGTTTCATCTCTGCCGTGTCTCATCTCTCCCGTGTTTCATCTCTCCCGTGTCTTATCTTTCATGTGTCTCATCTCTCTTGTGTCTCATCTCTCCCGTGTTTCATTTCTCCCGTGTCTCATCTTTCATGTGTCTCATCTCTCTCATCCTCATGTCTCATCTCTACCCTGTCCCATATCTGCCGTGTCTCATCTCTCCCCTGTCTCATCTCTCCCGCGTCTCATCTCTCCCGTGTCTCATCTCTCCTCTGTCTCATCTCTCCCGTGTCTCATCTCTCCCCTGTCTCTTCTCTCCCTTGTCTCATCTCTCCTCTGTCCCATCTCTCCCGTGTCTCATCTCTCCCGTGTCTCATCTCTCCCGTGTCTCATCTCTCCCGTGTCTCATCTCTCCCCTGTCTCTTCTCTCCTTTGTCTCATCTCTCCTCTGTCCCATCTCTCCCGTGTCTCATCTCTCCCGTGTCTCATCGCTCACGTGTCTCATCTCTCCCGTGTCTCATCTCTCCCGTGTCTCATCTCTCCCGTGTCTCATCTCTCCCGTGTCTCATCTCTCCCGTGTCTCATCTCTCCCGTGTCTCATCTCTCCCGTGTCTCATCTCTCCCCTGTCTCTTCTCTCCTTTGTCTCATCTCTCCTCTGTCCCATCTCTCCCGTGTCTCATCTCTCCCGTGTCTCATCGCTCACGTGTCTCATCTCTCCCGTGTCTCATCTCTCCCGTGTCTCATCTCTCCCGTGTCTCATCTCTCCCCTGTCTCTTCTCTCGTTTGTCTCATCTCTCCTCTGTCCCATCTCTCCCGTGTCTCATCTCTCCCGTGTCTCATCTCTCCTGTGTCTCATCTCTCCCCTGTCTCATCTCTCCCGTGTCTCATCTCTCCATTGTCTCATCTCTCCCCTGTCTCATCTCTCCCCTGTCTCATGTCTCCCCTGACCCGTGAGTACTGGCACTCTCTTGTTTCGAAAGAATGTTCTCATGGTCTGGCAGGACAGATCTCAGTTAAAAAATTTCCACTTGCTGCATGGTTGCATCACATCTGCAGAAATTCCGTTGTCGAGTTTCAATGGTTCTCTTGAGACAGTCCCTGTAGTCTGTTGCGTAGCCAATTTTCGGGCAATTTTAATATCCAACAACGAGATTCAAGAAGTGACCCGTCTCAAAAGAATTTCATTGTTCAGAGCACGCGCCAATCAAACGTATCAATCGAAATGAATCTGAAAGAACCATTGCTCGAGTTCATGCTAGAAATTGTTATATCCATAAAAGGCTGTGCTTCGATCGCATGGTTACTAAAATATGGTTCTAGGGCGGATGAAATAAAATTGAAAGTCTTTATAGAGAAATTTATGCATCCCAGCAAGCTAGTCAAATGGTCTAGATAACCATCTGTGTATCTGTGTGTGTGCGTCAGTGAGTGTGTGCTCAGTCATAACCAAAGCATGTTAAGCTCGGCTTTGATAGAAATCAAATTTCAAATAATACCGGCGGTATTCTTTGTCTCTCTCTGTGTGTGTCTCCATGTGTACTCGAGAACAACTACTTCTAAGCAATGCCCAACAATGCACACATGCATGGTATGGTATTTGCGCAATGACTTTGTGCAAAGCGACCTGTTTACAGAACAATTGTGCAGCGCAGTCAAAATATGTAATCAGAATTTATAGACTGGTTTAGAGAGACGCAGAGACAAGCTTTGGGGGAGATGGCGAATGCCCGCGTCGGGTAACTTCTAGATCAAGTATGCTTTCTGCGTACATTACGAGCGTATCTGTACTTAACATTGAGAAGAAGGTAGGAGGTGCAATTGAAGGAAGTTTGAATGAAGTGAATAGACGGTGGAATGAAGTGAATAGACGGTGGAATGAAGTGAATAGACGGTGGAATGAAGTGAATAGACGGTGGAATGAAGTGAATAGACGGTGGATGAAGTGAATAGACGGTGGAATGAAGTGAATAGACGGTGGAATGAAGTGAATAGACGGTAGAATGAAGGGAATAGACGGTAGAATGAAGGGAATAGACGGTAGAAGGAAGGGAATAGAGGGTGGAATTAGGGAAATAGACGGTAGAATGAAGGGAATAGACGGTGGAATGAAGTGAATAGACGGTGGAATGAAGTGAATAGACGGTGGAATGAAGTGAATAGACGGTGGAATGAAGTGAATAGACGGTAGAATGAAGTGAATAGACGGTAGAAGGAAGGTAATAGACGGTAGAAGGAAGGGAATAGACGGTAGAAGGAAGGGAATAGACGGTAGAAGGATGGGAATAGACGGTAGAAGGAAGGGAATAGACGGTAGAATGAAGGGAATAGACGGTAGAAGGAAGGGAATAGACGGTAGAAGGAAGGGAATAGACGGTGGAATAAAGGGAATAGACGGTAGAAGGAAGGGAATAGAGGGTGGAATTAAGGGAATAGCCGGTGGAATGAAGGGAATAGACGGTAGAATGAAGGGAATAGACGGTAGAATGAAGGGAATAGACGGTAGAATGAAGGGAATAGACGGTAGAAGGAAGGGAAGAGACGGTGGAATGAAGGGAATAGACGGTAAAAGGAAGGGAAGAGACGGTAGAATGAAGGGAATAGACGGTAGAAGGAAGGGAAGAGACGGTGGAATGAAGGGAATAGACGGTAGAACGAAGGGAATAGACAGTAGAAAGAAGGGAAAATTGAATTAGGAAGTGAGAAGCGGGAGTATTAGTTGAGATAGAAAGATACTCATAAACGCTGGAAGAAAGAGATGCATTACCTTCACACACATTAGCATACCTTGTGTTAGCAAGACACAGCTTAGTGTGGAAGACTTCGCCACCTCACCTCCCACTATCAGACATGCCAGCCAATGGGAGTTGATCTGGAGCGCAGCTGATTGGGCCGGAACATGGCGCCAAAGCAGCACAGACCGGGACGCCCTTAGCAGAGCACCCGTCACACACTGAGCATGCAACCAATTTAAAAGCAGAATCAACAGTTTAATTTCAGCTGGCTGGTCAATCGGAAATAAATCGTAAAGGTTTACAACGAAACTGATAAATGGCCAGATGAAAATTTGGCCTTCAGATCAGCAATCTGCCGGGTTCTGCTGGTTGCTGCTGTTGGCTGTCTTTCCCATCGATGCGACAGAGCATACTAGCCAGGACTGCGGTCAGGTGAGTCAGGTCATCATCAGGGGTCATTGCTTTGGAACTAAGGATCGTTGTCTGCTTCAGTAACTAGCCCTTGTCTGTTTCAGGAACTAGTCATTGCTTCAGGAACTAGTCATTGCTTCAGGAACTAGTCATTGCTTCAGGAACTAGAACTAGTCATTGCTTCAGGAACTAGAACTAGTCATTGCTTCAGGAACTAGTCATTGCTTCAGGAACTAGTCATTGCTTCAGGAACCAGTCCTTGTCGGTTTCAGTAACAATAATCATTGCTTCAGGAACTAGTCATTGCTTCAGGAACTAGTCATTGCTTCAGGAACTAGTCATTGCTTCAGGAACTAGTCATTGCTTCAGGAACTAGTCATTGCTTCAGGAACTAGTCATTGCTTCAGGAACTAGTCATTGCTTCAGGAACTAGTCATTGCTTCAGCAACTAGTCATTGCTTCAGGAACTAGTCACTGTTTCAGGAACTAGTCACTGTTTCAGGAACTAGTCATTGTTTCAGGAACTAGTCATTGCTTAAGTAACTAGTCATTGCTTCAGGAACTAGTCACTGTTTCAGGAACTAGTCATTGCTTCAGCAACTAGTCATTGCTTCAGGAACTAGTCATTGCTTCAGGAACTAGTCATTGCTTCAGGAACTAGTCATTGCTTCAGGAACTAGTCATTGCTTCAGCAACTAGTCATTGCTTCAGGAACTAGTCACTGTTTCAGGAACTAGTCACTGTTTCAGGAACTAGTCACTGTTTCAGGAACTAGTCATTGTTTCAGGAACTAGTCATTGCTTAAGTAACTAGTCATTGCTTCAGGAACTAGTCACTGTTTCAGGAACTAGTCACTGTTTCAGGAACTAGTCACTGTTTCAGGAACTAGTCATTGCTTCAGGAACTAGTCATTGCTTAAGTAACTAGTCATTGTTTGTTCCAGGAACTAGTCATTGTTTTAGAAAATATGAGAAATATGCAAATTGTATCAAATCGGAACCGGGTTGATGAGGTCAAGGACAGATTAAACAGACGACAAAATGCTCCCTATAGATCTATAACCCAGGACTTTGATTGACAAGTCGGATAAGATACAGAATAGGAAAAAATATTTAGCTACCTTTTTGATCTGCACAAACCAAGATTTTAAAGAAAAAATATAGGTTAAATTACATTCTGACATTCAGCAATGCTTTGATATTCCTAAACTGCTCAAATAGTTCTCAACCAGAGTATATTATCAGGGTAAGTGTTTATCCAAGAATTTTTAAGTTTCATAACTTGCGCAATAATCAGAACAATGGCAGGGTAATAAAAAACGTGACTTTTCAATTGAGCTTAATGACTCGAAGAATTTGTTTGAGCAGGCTGGTGCCAAGCACCCTGTCCAGTCCTATCTGAGTCGGACAGTTGAGCAGTTTTCATTCAAATTTCGATTGGCAGTCGGACCTGCAGGTTGGGCCACCCCAGCATCTGGTGTTCGTGGGCCGCGTGGGAATTGAAATTTGTTAAAAAACGTTCCCATTATTTCGTTAAGATCCCAAACGGGAAGAGAAATCGACTCATGGCACCCGGGCCAGACGGGACGGCGATAGAGTGGAGTCTCCCCCGTCCCAATGTCTCCACGCCCCTTTCCTCTCCTTGAGACCAGAAGCGGCTCATTGAGACTCTCATGCGGCGGGGCGGTCTCTCGGGGCCCTCAATCCCTGCTGCCCTTGGTCTGAGTGGCAGCTGTCAGTCATTGCGGCCTCCGCAACCCAAACGGCTACGCCAATAATTTCTGCTGCTTTCAAGAGCCTCTGAAGAGACAGGAGGGGCTGGCCAGCGAACGGACACACGCTAATTGCTGAGAAGGCGGGGTCGCTACCCTCAATACCTCCCCTGTCTACCACTCTCTCCCTCTGCCCCTTCCACCCAGTAAGTGACGTCACACCAGTGGCAGACAATGCATTGGAAGCCAATGAAAGGCCGGACATTGGTGAGTCAAGCTTAGGACAGGAAGGAAGTGGATGCAATGGCGAGAGTTTGTTGTTGTGGTTGGGAGAAAGGAGTTGAATGCGAGTCATTCAAGTACGAAACGGGTGATGGACTATTGAGAAAAAAATCGACCCGGAAGGCTTGAGTGACTTTCTCACTAAATAAAGAAATCTCAGCCCAAAGGTTCGAGCTGTGTGAGAGAGAGGTCGGGAGTTCGAATCTCGTGTATTTGAGCAAGACGCTTAACTCGCTTAGTGCAGGGCACGACAACCCCCAAATACGGCCCTCGAAGCTGCTGAAATCTGCCCCCGTCTAATCTCACATGTGTCTTAATTCTCTCTCATTTCTCCCCAGTCTCAATTCTCCCCAGTCTCATTTCTCCCCAGTCTCATTTCTCCCCAGTCTCATTTCTCCCCAGTCTCATTTTTCCCCAGTCTCATTTCTCCCCAGTCTCATTTCTCCCCAGCCTCATTTCTCCCCAGCCTCATTTCTCCCCAGTCTCATTTCTCCCCAGTCTCATTTTTCCCCAGTCTCATTTCTCCCCAGTCTCATTTCTCCCCAGCCTCATTTCTCCCCAGTCTCATTTCTCCCCAGCCTCATTTCTCCCCAGTCTCATTTCTCCCCAGTCTCATTTCTCCCCAGTCTCATTTCTCCCCAGTCTCATTTCTCCCCAGTCTCATTTCTCCCCAGTCTCATTTCTCCCCAGTCTCATTTCTCCCCAGTCTCATTTCTCCCCAGTCTCATTTCTCCCCAGTCTCATTTCTCCCCAGTCTCATTTCTCCACTGTCTCATCTCTCCTTTTTTCCTTCTGCCCCTGAGGCCCAATTTTTTTACCGTCTGCTTCAGAATTTGACCAGAGAGGTAATAAAAAGGTACCTAGGGTACTGTTCACCTAAGCTGTACTCGTAAAATGGGTACCAGCATCAGGTGGTCTGGTGTGGCGGTAATAGCACGTATCAGCCAGACAAAATGTTTCAGTATCAAGGTACGTTTGATATAGAAATTTTAGGCAAAAGTGGTTATAATTGGTATCTAAACTATTGTTTAGGAGTCATAATATAAAACTAGTTAACACTATCATTCCTATTAATATACGCAACAGTCAAATTTTTATCCAGATTCCATTGAAAGTTTTGAATTTTAGGCCCATAAATGAATGCAGAAATTCCTACGAGCGTAAGTGTGCTTTTTATGGTTTTCATCGATGGCGTCGTAAAATACCCACCGTTTTTCTGCTTTATTATATATAAAGTGGGACAGTTGAATATTATGGGCCACACACAGCGACAAGTCAGCATTGTTTGCCTTGTACCTGGGCAATTTAAGATCTCTTAACCTGGTACACCCTTGGTGCTACATATACTCGTAGTTTAACAAAGGTATCGTCAGACTCTATCTGATTTTCAGATATCTAAAAAATAATTTCTTATTTTTTGAGGGATGAGACACGGGAGAGATGAGACACGGGAGAGATGAGACACGGGAGAGATGAAACACGGGAGAGATGAGACACGGGAGAGATGAGACACGGAAGAGATGAGACACGGGAGAGATGAGACACGGGAGAGATGAGACACGGGAGAGATGAGACACGGAAGAGATGAAACAACGGAAGAGATGAGACACGGGAGAGATGAGACACGGGAGAGATGAGACACGGGAGAGGTGAGACACGGGAGAGATGAGACACGGAAGAGATGAGACACGGGAGAGATGAGACACGGGAGAGATGAGACACGGGAGAGATGAGACACGGGAGAGATGAGACACGGGAGAGAGGAGACACGGGAGAGATGAGACACGGGAGAGATGAGACACGGGAGAGATGAGACACGGGAGAGATGAGACACGGGAGAGATGAGACACGGGAGAGATAAGACACGGGAGAGAGGAGACAGGAGAGAGATTAGACACGGGAGAGATCAGACAGGAGAGGGATAAGTCAGGGTAGATAAAACACAAGGGGAGATGAGACGAGGGTCTAGTAGCATTGCAGGCCATATCTGGCTGGTGGCTCAAAATTTCCTTGAGCAATTTTAAGATGGCCTATGTTTTTTGTATTTTTCTTATTCCCCAGGGGGGTCTAACATAGGTTAAAAGGGAATCCCCATTCACAGATAGTACCTAATTAGCTACTTACTGAAATATTAAATCAACTGAAACTCATTGGAGAGGTAGGACGACAATCTAAATTGATAAACAAACCAATTTAGACATCAGAAAACAGCTTAAAATCCACCGCAACGCATAGATAGCAGTGCGGCGGTTAGCAGGACGGCATCTTTTGATCTTTTGTTCTTATTTTTTCGTCACAGAGAGAAATTTAAATTAGTGGCCGTGCCTTTCAAAAGCTGGGCGGTCTCATGTCTCACGCAAGGTGCTGGTGCCAAATGGAATCTGGAATCTAAAGAACAAATCTGCACTGTTCTTTCACAGCTCGCGTGGTGTCTCAGATGTCGGGTAGATCAGTTTCTTTCTTTGATTCTTTAAAACGCGCGGTCACAGCGCCATGAAGAGAAAAAAAGGATGAATCAATTTAGGTAAATTGATTCTAAAACGCCTTCTTAGCAGTTGCTCCTTAGTCGGGCAGTTGAGATCGGGTTGCATCTGGGTCTAAATAAAATCTCCTTGTGTTGCGAGCGAGAGTGGAGCGAATGCGTGAGTGCGAGTGAAGCTTTCACAGCCGTGTCAACACAACTCAGTCATTCTTCAGCTCTACCTTCGTGTCCGGAAAATAGCGAGCCATTGCGTGGGGGGGCAGAGGATGGCCGAAAGCAAAGTGGCTGGTCGTCCCATATGTGACTTTAGCAACAAGAAGGGGAGAAAAGTGGAGTGTGGGCTCGGCAGGGAAATGCTGCTGCTGCTTGTCCTCAGGTGAGTGGCCAGCACAGGGGAGAAGTGCTTTTTTACCTGGGCAATAGTGGCAAGTTGCGTCTGCAAAATTTAGCGGTAGGAGGGCTGCGCCAGAGAAAAATTTCTTGGGAAGATTTTCCCCTCACTATTAAAATGTTCGGGCGAGATTGTGGGGGCCCAGGCTGTTATCCCATCGCTCACCGGGCTGGAAGCTGGAAGGCAATCGCCGAGCAAACATCACATTGGAGCTTTCCAAGCAAATGGGTCGTCCATCCCGGCCTCACATGCCAGGAATGCTTTTCAGACAAAATTAATGGATGCCGCCTAACAAGAAGCGCATTTTCTCTCTGTACCGTGTCAAACCTACAAAAACTGTAAATGCCCGTAATGCTGTTGTGGCTAATGCTACTGCGTCCCTTAGTGCTGCTGCGTCCCTTAGTGCTGCTGCGTCCCTTAGTGCTGCTGCGTCCCTTAGTGCTGCTGCGTCCCTTAGTGCTGCTGTGTCCCTTAGTGCTGCTGTGTCCCTTAGTGCTGCTGTGTCCCTTAGTGCTGCTGTGTCCCTTAGTGCTGCTGCGTCCCTTAGTGCTGGTGTGTCCCTTAGTGCTGCTGTGTCCCTTAGTGCTGCTGCGTCCCGAGACTTAGTGCTGCTGTGTCCCTTAGTGCTGCTGCGTCCCTTAGTGCTGCTGTGTCCCTTAGTGCTGCTGTGTCCCTTAGTGCTGCTGTGTCCCTTAGTGCTGCTGTGTCCCTTAGTGCTGCTGCGTCCCTTAGTGCTGGTGTGTCCCTTAGTGCTGCTGTGTCCCTTAGTGCTGGTGTGTCCCTTAGTGCTGCTGCGTCCCTTAGTGCTGGTGTGTCCCTTAGTGCTGCTGTGTCCCTTAGTGCTGCTGCGTCCCTTAGTGCTGGTGTGTCCCTTAGTGCTGCTGTGTCCCTTAGTGCTGGTGTGTCCCTTAGTGCTGGTGTGTCCCTTAGTGCTGCTGCGTCCCGAGACTTAGTGCTGCTGTGTCGCTTAGTGCTGCTGTGTCCCTTAGTGCTGCTGTGTCGCTTAGTGCTGCTGTGTCCCTTAGTGCTGCTGCGTCCCGAGACTTAGTGCTGCTGTGTCCCTTAGTGCTGCTGTGTCCCTTAGTGCTGCTGTGTCCCTTAGTGCTGCTGTGTCCCTTAGTGCTGCTGTGTCCCTTAGTGCTGCTGCGTCCCTTAGTGCTGCTGTGTCCCTTAGTGCTGCTGTGTCCCTTAGTGCTGCTGCGTCCCTTAGTGCTGGTGTGTCCCTTAGTGCTGCTGCGTCCCTTAGTGCTGCTGTGTCCCTTAGTGCTGCTGTGTCCCTTAGTGCTGCTGCGTCCCTTAGTGCTGGTGTGTCCCTTAGTGCTGCTGTGTCCCTTAGTGCTGGTGTGTCCCTTAGTGCTGCTGTGTCCCTTAGTGCTGGTGTGTCCCTTAGTGCTGCTGCGTCCCGAGACTTAGTGCTGCTGTGTCGCTTAGTGCTGCTGTGTCCCTTAGTGCTGCTGTGTCGCTTAGTGCTGCTGTGTCCCTTAGTGCTGCTGCGTCCCGAGACTTAGTGCTGCTGTGTCCCTTAGTGCTGCTGCGTCCCTTAGTGCTGCTGTGTCCCTTAGTGCTGCTGCGTCCCTTAGTGCTGCTGTGTCCCTTAGTGCTGGTGTGTCCCTTAGTGCTGCTGTGTCCCTTAGTGCTGCTGTGTCCCTTAGTGCTGCTGTGTCCCTTAGTGCTGCTGTGTCCCTTAGTGCTGCTGTGTCCCTTAGTGCTGCTGTGTCCCTTAGTGCTGCTGCGTCCCGAGACTTAGTGCTGCTGTGTCGCTTAGTGCTGCTGTGTCCCTTAGTGCTGCTGCGTCCCGAGACTTAGTGCTGCTGTGTCCCTTAGTGCTGCTGTGTCCCTTAGTGCTGCTGTGTCCCTTAGTGCTGCTGTGTCCCTTAGTGCTGCTGTGTCCCTTAGTGCTGCTGTGTCCCTTAGTGCTGCTGTGTCCCGAGACTTAGTGCTGCTGTGTCCCTTAGTGCTGCTGTGTCGCTTAGTGCTGCTGTGTCCCTTAGTGCTGCTGCGTCCCGAGACTTAGTGCTGCTGTGTCCCTTAGTGCTGCTGCGTCCCTTAGTGCTGCTGTGTCCCTTAGTGCTGCTGCGTCCCTTAGTGCTGCTGTGTCCCTTAGTGCTGCTGCGTCCCTTAGTGCTGCTGTGTCCCTTAGTGCTGCTGTGTCCCTTAGTGCTGGTGTGTCCCTTAGTGCTGCTGTGTCCCTTAGTGCTGCTGTGTCCCTTAGTGCTGCTGCGTCCCTTAGTGCTGCTGCGTCCCGAGACTTAGTGCTGCTGTGTCGCTTAGTGCTGCTGTGTCCCTTAGTGCTGCTGCGTCCCGAGACTTAGTGCTGCTGTGTCCCTTAGTGCTGCTGTGTCCCTTAGTGCTGCTGTGTCCCTTAGTGCTGCTGTGTCCCTTAGTGCTGCTGCGTCCCTTAGTGCTGCTGTGTCCCTTAGTGCTGCTGTGTCCCTTAGTGCTGCTGTGTCCCTTAGTGCTGCTGTGTCCCTTAGTGCTGCTGTGTCCCTTAGTGCTGCTGTGTCCCTTAGTGCTGCTGTGTCCCTTAGTGCTGCTGTGTCCCTTAGTGCTGCTGTGTCCCTTAGTGCTGCTGTGTCCCTTAGTGCTGCTGTGTCCCTTAGTGCTGCTGTGTCCCTTAGTGCTGCTGCGTCCCTTAGTGCTGCTGCGTCCCTTAGTGCTGCTGCGTCCCTTAGTGCTGCTGTGTCCCTTAGTGCTGCTGTGTCCCTTAGTGCTGCTGTGTCCCTTAGTGCTGCTGTGTCCCTTAGTGCTGCTGTGTCCCTTAGTGCTGCTGTGTCCCTTAGTGCTGCTGTGTCCCTTAGTGCTGCTGTGTCCCTTAGTGCTGCTGTGTCCCTTAGTGCTGCTGTGTCCCTTAGTGCTGCTGCGTCCCTTAGTGCTGCTGCGTCCCTTAGTGCTGCTGTGTCCCTTAGTGCTGCTGTGTCCCTTAGTGCTGCTGCGTCCCGAGACTTAGTGCTGCTGTGTCCCTTAGTGCTGCTGTGTCCCTTAGTGCTGCTGCGTCCCTTAGTGCTGCTGTGTCCCTTAGTGCTGGTGTGTCCCTTAGTGCTGCTGCGTCCCTTAGTGCTGCTGCGTCCCGAGACTTAGTGCTGCTGTGTCCCTTAGTGCTGCTGTGTCCCTTAGTGCTGCTGTGTCCCGAGACTTAGTGACGCATCTTAATTTTCCATCCACTCCCATGCCAACAAGTGTAACTATTGGAAACTGTGACTTCACAGTAAGATTCGCGAATTTTACGAAGAATAAAATAAATAACAAAAACAAAAGAGCACAATGTAAGAGAAAGACAGAGAGGGAGAGGCACAGCAAATCACGTGAGCTGGGGGGTCGGAAAACGTAGCTCATGAAAGGGTGCAAACAGTTGAGACTTTAGATTAATTAGAGGACAGAATTCACAATAGCCATTCATGGCGCCCCACCTGACACAGGAGAAGCGGAGCTCGTATCTTTGGCGTATCGACCGCCAGCCTCCAGCCTACCTGCTCGGCACCATCCACGTGCCCTACACGGCCGTGTGGGACAGCCTCAGCCCAGCTGTGCTGCTCGCTCTCGGCTCCGTCCAGTCGTTGCACCCGGAGCTCGATCTCACCAGGCAGGAGACCGTCAGCCAGCTTGCCCGGTGTCAGCTGATCGGGGAGGCGGGGACTCAGCTGGAGGATCTTCTACCAGTTGGTCTGGTGGACAGGTGAGACCAGGAATCGGATGACCAATCCTTCCGAATCCTCAGTGGCGCTCCCAAATCCTCAGTGGCGCTCCCAAATCCTCAGTGGCGCTCCCAAATCCTCAGTGGCGCTCCCAAATCCTCAGTGGCGCTCCCAAATCCTCAGTGGCGCTCCCAAATCCTAAATGGCACTCCTAAACGCTAAATGACACTCTAGAATCCTCAGTGGCCCTCCAAAATCCTTAGTGGCGGTCTAAAATCCCCAGTTCTCAGTTCCTATCTCGATAGTACATATTCCGTGAAAATCAGCCTTTAATAAATCTTCCAAGAAACTAATTGTCTCTTTCTTCCTCTTCTACTGATCTTGAAAAAACATTGATCACAAGCCTATACTCAAAGCAGTGGAACGACATGCGTGCAATATATGCGGGACTAGATCTTTGAGCTTTGAATTCGGCCAGGCATAAAGCAAATTGAACGTCGCGGAAAAAACACGAGTAACATGACATAAAGCAGAACAAAGAGACGGGATAAGAAAAAAGGAGAGATAAATGTTGCATAACTCATGAGCCAATGAGCCATTAACCAATCGCCATGAACACGGGCTAAAATTTTCCACTCTTTCCGATGAAACAACTTCCAGAGTCACATCAAATCGGCATCGTTGTCCCCTCATAAAATTTCATTATGCAGCCATGTCGGCTACTATTGTTGATTGTGTATTATTGTGTTGTTTATATACGTACCTTGTCTTCAAGGTCTTCGATAAGAATCGCTAACATCTCGACGATGCTGGCGTCAGACGGTTTTGAAAGCTGGTTTATCGTTAACGGCGGAAAACTTTGATACAAATCGTGGACTTTCACAAAAATTGGTCATTCGGTTTCAGAACTATTGTGAAGTAGCCAGTGGTCTTTCCCCATGGGAAAAATAGCGACCCAGTGACTCAGTGTCGAATTCTACCTCAGGTATTTTTGGTGCGACAATTTCCATGACATTGTAGTCAGATTTTAATTTTTTCATTCACTCTTCTTGTGCCAGGATCTCCGCCTATTTATCAACAGTGTCGCGTCACCTGTCGGATCCCGGCGAAGCGGCCACACTCAGCGCGATGACAAGCGGCTGGCGTCAGCGCCGTCCAATCTGGCTCGCCCTGAACCTGGCGTCGCTGACTCTGGACGACCTGGCAGCATTCAATACTCCGCTTATGGACGTCCGGCTCACGCAGCTTGCCGCCCGCTCCGGTCAGAGCGTTGAACCTCTGGAATCAGCTGAAGAGCAGTGCAAGCCGTTGAACGCGGTGCCACGAGCGGAGGCTGCGTTGGCGTTGCGGCTGACCCTGGATTATCTGGAAAGACAACTCGCCGACTTGGTGGAAAATCAGAGGCGCCGTCAGAGAACGACCGGGCAGAACAGCGAGTTGGTCATGGACTATCGCTGCGGTCGTCTGGGTGCGGGCCTTGTCAACGCCAGCTTCCTGCCAGACCAGGCCACAGCCCGCCTGACTGGGGACGAGCTGGTTCTGTATCAGCGACTCAGTGACCGGCTGAGGAGCTCTCTGATGCTGCTGCGAAATCGTCGGATGGCCGACAGGATCGCCCGGCGGCTAAAGCGTAGGCCAGAGCAGTCACAGCTGTTTGCTGTTGGTGTGGGTGAGTTCCAGATGTGTCAAGTAGTGATAAATGACATGATCCAGATGAGTCATGTAGTGGTAAATGACAATTTAAAGGTTTATCCTGCAATGGATGGACTTCATCAACTCAAATGAAGGGTTTGAGTTGATGAAGTCCAAGACTTCAACTCAGAGACAAGTTAAAGATGAGAATCATAAATAAATGCTAAGTTCCAGCATAAAGACAGGAGAAAAAACTCAAAGAGTACTACTGTGAGTAGGAAAACGCAACAATGTTGACTTATCGCCTTTACTATTTTTACTTTACTCATTTGCATTATTGTTTCGTTGACAATAAGCTGCATGCCAACCAGCTGCTAAACATCTCTAAACACACAGGGCACCTGTTAGGCAGCACGAACAGCATCGTGACCCACCTGAGAGCGGCAAACTACACACTGAGCTTGGTGCCATGGAATGCCACCGCCAGTCGGCAACGAGCAAACGACCTCCTGAAATATCCCAGCCCCAGCTGGAGGTTAGCTTTAATTTGAATCGCGTATGTGACATTAGATGGAAACACAGAGTACAAAATAATAGGAAACTAGATTGACCTTCCCATAGAACCCAGGTGGATAATTGGATTAAAACGTGGAATTCGTGTCGACTTAAGGCTCTAGAATAATCCTCAAACAAAACCAGCAGACTTCTGTAGCTAGTTGATCGTCTAAAAACGGCGAGACCCAGTCTTCCCCATGGTATTCGGGTTAATAAAGCTGAATTTGACAACCCAAAAGTTGATATCCCTCTAGTCAACTTATCTCTAGTTCCGTCAATAAATAAACACACGGCCAGGTATAAAACTGACAGCGACGCCGAGAAGCAGATCTGGGAGGAAGCCAAGAAATTCGCTCGCCTAAAATGGGAACAAAAGCATGCTCAGCAGACCGGGTATGCGTTTGACTTCAAAAGGCGCGCGAATGGCTACTCATAGTAGGTGTAAGTATTCATGTTGAAGCTCAATTCCTTGACAATGCCTTGTTTCAGTGACAACAAGGCTAGCCAAGCTTCTGCAGCTGTTTTCGATGACGGAGAATCAGCAAACCTAATCAAGACTGGCTGCCGACTGTGCTCAGAGAGCAAACTCAACTACCTCGCTGTCATGGTCGCAACTATTTTTGTTTTGACTGTTCCCTTGGCCTAATAGACTCCGTTAATAATTGGTCTTTAAACACTAGAAAGACTGCGGGTTATTTCAATTAAATACTTTTTTTCTTTTTCTGTATATCACGGACTATTCGACCAATCGCCATTTAAATCCAGAACCATCGGCATCGTCGAGATATTATCATGGGCGTGTGTGGTGGCAAAAACCACCAATATAGGCAGGCATAATATTTCTGCTCGCAAAATTTCATCGAAAGGCCTGAAATTTTGGATCGGAATGTTAGAATTTCACGAAAATCGGTTATTCGGTTTGGGGGTAAATAGCAGGTTCTTTCTACTGTAAACAATCCGTGAATCAGTGCAAATGTAAATCTCAGATAAAAGAGATTTTTATGCACAAAATCCTGAGTGAGAATTCGCATAAAAAGGATGGTGGAAATGTCAGTGTGACTTTTTGATCGGCTCAAATCACAAGCCTACCTCATTGTTTTACATGCACCCTTTATTAAGTTTATTATGTTAGTTTGATATTATTTTATTTGATAAAACAACGCCCTGATACCAACTGCTTGACTGTAACTGTTTCTACATTCGAAAACAATTGCTGCAACTGTACATATTATGCATCGCAAGAAATGTGCTCTTGATGAAATTGAAATTGAGAAGCTAGAAGGCTCTTTAAAGAACTAGCCATTAAGTTGGAGCTAGTGAAAAATAAAATAATGAAAATTTCTCTTCTTTCTGAGCTCCGCTTTAAAGTTGAGCTCAGCGCACTGTTGATGAAAATTCAAATGTGCACCAAGTCAATGACCGCGTCGCGTACGGGACAGAAAAATACTGCGACCGCATTTGTCTTTTTTGGAAAATTTTCTGAGCACGTCAGATACCTGGAAATACCCAGGAAGCAGCTGGGGAGTGGCGACAAGATAAAGTGACATTGCTTGTCACCTACAAAGCTATCTCCAGGGCCCACATCAACTACTGCACCCTGTCTGGGCGCCTTGCCTCAGCCCCACTAGCTGGGCGCTGGTCCAGACCGCGCAGAACGCAGCGCTCCGTATCATTCCCGGATGCCACCACTGCTCGGGCATCGATCATCTCCATGACGAGTGTAACATCCTGCCGGTGTCCCTTCATTCCGAACTCCTGTCAGCGCAGTTCTGGATGCAAGCGCTTCACCCGTGCCATCCCTGTCATCACATCTCGCTCGATCCGACACTGCGGCGGCAGCTTCGCTTCGCGCTCGCCACTAACTTCCTCAATGTGCACCAGCCGCTCTCTACCTGCCAGCTCTCCACAGCCTTCCACACTGCGTGCGTGCAGAAACGCCTTCTGGATCGATAACCAAACCGTATCCTCGGCACGCCTCAGAGTGATTGAGTGATTGACGCGTCAGAGACTCAACTGCCGCGCTTTGCCCGTGTGACGCTAGCTCAACTCCGGTCGGGCTTCTGCTCTCACCATGCCAGTTACAAACACCGCCTCGACCAGGAGTCGCCTGCCGCCTGCCCGTGGTGCCATGACGAGATGGAGTCGGTCGCGCATATTTTTGCTCTACCTCGCACACCCCGCTGGATCTCTGTTCCCAGTTCAAGACCGCCTGGGCTCTTTTCGCCGAGTTTTTCCCCGGAGAAGGTACTGGCCCTGGCCCGCCGAGTTAAGGTTAACACAAACACACGGCGTGAAATCGTCATACAATTTACAAATCGGACTCTAGGAAATGCTTCGCTTCAGCGAAAGCTTGCGGGATGTAATTGGAGGAGGCGAAAGGCCCCATAAATTGTGAGGTTTTAACTCTCAATTTACTTGATTAGATTGCGAGACTCAGAGGCAAGGGAGTCTGTGAGAGATTGGGACCAGATCCACATAACTCTGGGATTGAGAACCACGGGACAGAAGTCGCTCGTTGAAGTCGCCCATGGTTACCAACTGCCATGTGCTACTACCTGAGTGCACTTTTTCTTGAATATGTTGAGACAATCGATAAAGACTGAAGCAATGTCTTTAAACTCGTATTTTATACTTTTGGCTCTTCCATACTCTATTAATTGGGCTATTTATTTCTCAGCAGTTAACAATCCGTATTTGCCTGCTACGAGTCCCGATCAGCTGCTCTCAGCGCACAAGTCTGCTTTGGTTACTGTCGACCGAGCTGGCACGCCGTCTCCAGCTCGCTGCTGCGTCGTGCTAGCAACGCCATGACAACGCGGTTGGAGCATTGCTCTGACCCATCTCCTGAGTCTTCCAGACATTGCCAAGCATATGTAGAAGTTGATGCTGTGATTGGTGTAGGCGAGAAGCTGGAGAACGCTGTAGGTCCACTGCAGCCTCTGGGACCAGCGGATAGCATTAGCTGCTCGCAGAACCATGATCAGCCTGATTGCGATCGAAGAGATTAGATTAATTGTATTGTACATGATTAAATGTACAAGATTAGATAGTACATGATCACTATTCTTGCCCACGATCACTCCTACCGTTGTCATCTCATCGCAATCTCATCTTACACACACACAACCCACTCTCATCTCACCCAACTCACAACTCACCCCACTCTCATCTACCCCACACTCAACTCACCCCACTCTCATCTCACCCTACTCTCATCTCACCCCACTCTCATCTACCCCACACTCAACTCACCCCACTCTCATCTCACCCCACTCTCATCTACCCCACACTCAACTCACCCCACTCTCATCTCACCCAACTCACAACTCACCCCACTCTCATCTACCCCACACTCAACTCACCCCACTCTCATCTCACCCCACTCTCATCTCACCCCACTCTCATCTCACCCCACTCTCATCTCACCCCACTCTCATCTCACCCCGTTCTCATCTCAGCCTACACTCAACTCACCCCACTCTCATCTACCCCACACTCAACTCACCCCACTCTCATCTCACCCTACTCTCATCTCACCCCACTCTCATCTCACCCCATTCTCATCTCAGCCTACACTCAACTGACCCCACTCTCATCTCACCCCACTCTCATCTCACCCCACTCTCATCTCACCCCATTCTCATCTCAGCCTACACTCAACTGACCCCACTCTCATCTCACCCCACTCTCATCTCACCCCACTCTCATCTCACCCCACTCTCATCTCACCCCACTCTCATCTCACCCCACTCTCATCTCACCCCATTCTCATCTCAGCCCACAGTCAACTGACCCCACTCTCATCTCAGCCCACACTCAACTGACCCCACTCTCATCTCACCCCACTCTCATCTCACCCCACTCTCATCTCACCCCACTCTCATCTCACCCCATTCTCATCTCAGCCCACACTCAACTGACCCCACTCTCATCTCACCCCACTCTCATCTCACCCCACTCTCATCTCACCCCATTCTCATCTCAGCCCACTCTCATCTTACCACATTCTCATCTCACCCCACTCTCATCTCACCCCACTCTCATCTCACCTCACACTCATCTCACCCACTCTCACTTCATTCTCATCTCGATATCGACTATTGCCCTTACCTGGCCGGCAGCATGGACACCAAGAAGTAAGCTGACACTGCCAGTAGCATTCGGAAAGTGCGAATCTCTGACCTGGCTGAAGTTGTCCCTGATGCCAACTGATTTCTAGCAGCAGCAAGGCTTGCTAAAGCGATGCAGTTGCTGAGCAACAGGAGCAGAGCCGGCAGAAGTGCTCGCAGCAGCAGGTCTGCAATGGCAAACCCGGCCAGAAGTTCAGGTGTTGCCACGCAGCACTGGTTGCTAGGCAAATCTAGTCGCATAGCAACCAAGACCAAGACATTCTTTGCCACTGAAGAGGCCAGAATGGTTGCAGCGGCAACCAGGCAGGCTCGCCGAGTAAATAAACGCCTGGAAGTCAGCGGAGCCAGGATGCAGGCCAGCCTCTCAAAGCTGATGACGCAGAGAAGCCACACGGCCACCTCCGTTGCCAGGTGAGCTACGAATGCTTGGCCGGGACAGACCAGCCGGCCCAGCTGGGAGGGCAGCGCCTCCCGGATGTCCCAGCCGGCCAACACCAGACCGGCATGACGACCGGCAGCTGCTAGGAGGCTGGCGAGATCCGCGAAGGCCAGGCAGCGAAGCAGTAGGCGAGTCGTTTCGGCTACAACGGCCCGCACGACCAGAGCGACGCCGTCGCTTCTTCGACGACGCTGTCGCGGAGCGGCAAAAGCGAATGCGGCGACGCAGTTTCCGACAACTCCGATGGACAAAATGGCGACGGCGACGCAGCCGATGGCGACGCTGCCGTCGTTGAAGCTGCCATAGTCCAGCTCTGTCGACGACGTGAAATTGTCGCCGCTCTTGTTGGCTCGCAGGCTGTTGTTACTGAATGAGTCGGAAGTCATTGATGAGCCGTCGGTTGCGGACGGACAGGTGAGGCGAGGCGAAACGTCAAACGTTAGAACGCCAAGACTGGCGTCTCCGTGCTCGTCGTCATGGTTGAGCAGATCCATCGGTCTTTGTTGATGCTATATTATGCGCCGGGAAACCATTACAAGCGCTGCAGATTTCAGTGTGAACAAAAAACTAAGCGGCATAACGAACCAAGTCTGCTTTTTATCTACTGACCGTTTTATCTACAAGTACCGAATGTCTAATCTGAACTGGACGAAAATCTAATGATTTACAATGAACCGTCTGGTACGTGTCTCAACTGCATCAACTGCAATGTTTAATTAACTTCACGTCCTTCACTACCTAGCTAGCCTAGCTACCTAGGATTTGATAATCAATACCTTTAATGACAACTGGTAAACTGAGACTGCAGTCATGTTTCTGTGTGTACTTTTCACTTGACTTATCATCATATTTTGTATTTAAAGAAAGAATTTTATTGCCTTTTTAGTGTTTTAAGAGTAAACGAGGACGTGACACATCGGCACTTGTACGTACAAAGCATGTTTTAAGGTATGCTACTAAAATTTTCAGTCACGTTAATTGTTACATTTCATTCGTTAAAACGGCCCTTTTTGGGTCCACAACATTTTTGTCGATAACTCGTCAATTGAAGCCAGTGAAAACGCTGTCATTCTCAGAGAAATTTGCTTCCTTTTTAAGCAATCGTAAGTTCTTTTAAATATAAACAAATTAATTTATAACTTTGTAAATTTTTTTTCACATTGTTATTTTCTGTTAAAACGGCCCTTTTTAAACCACCACTATACTAGCGATGACTTTTATCTAAAATTAACCCTTTTTGAAATAAAAGGAAAAGACCCGGTAGAGAAATTTTATGAAACTAATGAAATTATTGATAAAAGCAATAAAGTCAATCAAAGATTTAGCATCCAGATTTCACAATGCTTTTTACTGAAAGAAATTTCCTTTCTTGGTAAGAAATGGAAAATGCCTGCCACTATAAGTTAATTTATGCTCTGTGATTTTTGAACAAAATAATCGTGCAGAGATGAGATCAATTAAATTAACGGAAAAATTGGTCGTGTTTATAGTGTCATTAACACTATAAACACCATTTTTAAATAACAATTTGAGAGTCTTAAAAACTGCGAAAGCAAGTATTGCTGCTACAGAATTAAACTATATGTTAATGATATAACTGTGTCTGTTATCTATAAGAATAATTATAACTAAAACTCCTGCCGAAAAGGCCAAAGATAGTGCTACATACGAGTAAAGTGCAAGTATTGTTATAACAAAAAATATAAGCATTGCGCATTAAGCGCTACTTAACAAGCAATAAAAAGTAGGCAGGTGTGGTGAGTCTTGACTGACTATGGAAAAAACACCAGCATCACAAATTTGTGCACAAAAAGAAACATTTATTTGATCACTTTTGCTCATTAAAACTCCTTTGAAAGATTTAAACTACTCCGTTGCTAACAACGGTAGAATGTTGCCTAGCAACCAGAATAGCGTCCCTAGCAACGGCACTTTTGCTATCTTCCACGTTGCCGCTGTCCCTATCAGCTTCGTCAGCGTGCTTGGCTGCGGCCGCTGCTTCAGTCGCTTCAGCGTCGATGGCTGCCTGATCGTGCAGCCGCTTCCTCCGTGGCAATCCGCTGCTAACAACGTTGTCATCGTTCTCGTCGCCGTCTGACACAATTTCGACAATGTCAGCGCCAACAGAATTAGCCGAATCTGCAATTATGTTGGCGCCATGACTTCGCCGGTCGTCACCGTTAGTTTTAGCCGCGTCAGAGTCAGGCTGGAATGCGGCGATAGCGGCCTCTTCCGCCGCGACCGCAGCCGCGTTTAGAGTGGCCGCAGCGAGCGCAGCGCCCAGCACTCCGCCGGCCAGCACGTCGCTCCAGTGGTGCTTGTAGTCCGAGACGCGGCTGTAGCCGACGCAGAGACCGGCCAAGAGTAGGCACAGCTGCAGGCAGAATCTGCAGATCGGGCAAGTCAACGGAAGGATTTAAGTTCTGACCTAATTTAAACTCGTGGAAATGAAATGGAATTGGGTCAGATTTGGATTTAGAGGAACTGAGGGGTGGATCTGAGGGATTTAGAGGATCTGTTGGAATTTTGACGATCTTAGGGGATTTCGAGGATTTCAGGGATTTTAAGGATCTGAGGAGAATCTTAGGATCTGAGGGATTTCGAGGATCTGAGGGATTTCGGGGATCTGAGGGATTTCGAGGATCTGATGGGATTTCGAGGATCTGAGGGATTTCGAGGATTTGAGGGATTTTAAGGATCTGAGGGATTTCGAGGATCTGAGGGATTTCGAGGATCTGATGGGATTTCGAGGATCTGAGGGATTTTGAGGATTTGAGGGATTTTAAGGATCTGAGGGATTTCGAGGATCTGATGGGATGGGATTTTAGGATCTTAGGATCTGAGGGATTTCGAGGATCTGATGGGATTTCGAGGATCTGAGGGATTTCGAGGATTTGAGGGATTTCGAGGATCTGATGGGATTTCGAGGATCTGAGGGATTTCGAGGATCTGATGGGATGGGATTTTGAGGATCTGATGGATTTTGAGGATCTGATGGGATTTCGAGGATCTGAGGGATTTCGAGGATCTGATGGGATGGGATTTCGAGGATCTGAGGGATTTTGAGGATCTGAGGGATTTCGAGGATCTGATGGGATTTAGAGGATCTGAGGGGATATGAGGATCTGATGGGATGGGATTTTGAGGATCTGATGGGATTTCAAGGATCTGATGGGATTTCAAGGATCTGATGGGATTTCAAGGATCTGATGGGATTTAGAGGATCTGAGGGGATTTAGAGGATCAGAGGGGATTTAGAGGATCTGAGGGGATTTAGAGGATTTGAGGGGATATGAGGATCTGATGGGATGGGATTTTGAGGATCTAAGAGAATTTTGGAGGGCTTAAGAGGATTTGGAAGATGTGAGGTTTTTTAGAGGATCTAAGGGGATTTTGAATTTAAGATAAAATGATGAGGATATTAGGGAATTTCAAGAATGTTAGGTGATTTTGAGGATCTGAGGGGATTTAAAGCCCCTGAGAGGATTTGGAGGACACCAAATCTCATTATCTCCTAAAAAACCTAGCAAAAACGACTGTTGCATAGAAGCCAGGTAGATTGAATCAGATAATTAAAGACTGTGGGTTCGTGAGCAAACGTCATTATCGAGTCAGTGATTAGCAAAAGCGAAGCACTTTTCAGGAACAAAAAAATAATGCTTAGGCGGGCCTTTATTTGAATAATATTTTCAAAGGCAAAGCAGGCTAAAAGGCACCTTGGTAAGCCGATAATCGATCGTCTCCATCGTCTGTTTCCTTAAATAACATAAAATTTCTTTCTCTTTCGACATCAATAGTTTTAGTTTGATGGAGACGGAGATGCCAAAATGGGAATAGGGAAGAGGTGGACGAGAAAATATGGGAGAGGGGATTAGAGGGGCTGACGGGAGAGCAGAGGGGGAGAGCAGAGGGGGAGAGCAAATGGGGGAGAGCATAGGGGGAGAGCCGTGGGTAGAGAGAAGTGCACAGAGCAGACTCAGCAGAGAGAAGGGAGTGACAGCAGTTTCATGCGGTGCTGAGCAGAGCAGTCTCACCTGACGGCATGGCAGGCAGTGAGTCGGAGCTGAAGGTAGCCAGTGAGGAAGGCTGCAACGAATAAGCTGTAGGAGGTATGTCCGCTAGGAAAAGACATCTGGGCGTCCTTGAACTCATAGCTGCTCAGAGTGGGCCTGCAGACAGTCACCGGGTACGCGGAGCTGGAGTTGCACATCTGACTGTCGGCGATGCTGCGGCCGGGTCGACAGGCCTCAATAAAGTAAGGCCGGTGCCTGCCCAGCGCCAGTTTGGCTGTGACAGTTAGCAGCTCAGTGGCAGCACAGCCGAGACAGAAATAGTACAGCCACCGGGCCATAGCAACCCATCTCTGCCGTCGCCAATGACGCCTGATGCGTTGGAATGCCGAGGCCGGCGGACGCAGCACCTCTAGCCAGAGGATGACAACGGTTGCTATGACAACGCCGACGGGAGCGCAGATGGCGTAGGGCACAGTGCTGCTAGCCGGCATGGGGTACATCAGACTCTGGTCTGTGCAGAAGAATCGCCTAGGAAACGGTGTGGCAAACAGGTGCAACGCGCCGAAGATCAGGCAGATTGAAAGCAGAAGACCGATTCGACCTACAACTGGCAGCATTTGGCGTCTCTGTCGACCGTTCGATTTGACACAGCAGCAGCAGCAGCAGCAGTCGTCCTCATCTAGGGACATTCTACTCGTACGAGCTATGTTATTCTTTGGCTAAGTTAATTTTCTTTCTGAACCAGACACCAGTTTTATCTTCTGCTTGCCAAAGACGCTTCATATAACTTTCGAATGTTATGCGTATATAGCTGCGTTCTGAGTGGACAGGGAGGCATTAGCGCTGACTCATTCATGGCTGGCTCTGACGGGCTGCCAACCCAGGACTCTCTACCCCCTCATTCCCTTCCCTTGGCTCACGCCATTTGCCGCCCCCCCCATTCAGTGCCCATTCAGCGGGCGGGTCAAGCCCTGCCTGAGTGTGCCCGAACCGAACTCTCTTCTGTCCTTCTCTTAAAAGTCTAGTCAGTGAGAAGAAAATGTGAGTACATCTATCTTGGCTTAGATTTTGTTGGGGGGGGTGTGTTCTCATTCTCATCTTGTCAACAATTTTGGTTAATTTGGAAGAAGGACATGATCTGAGCGATGTTGATTGCTTATGCTTAGATCCTTAGTGTCGAGATGCTGCTTGTTTGCGGTATTAGCAATTTTATGACCTGTCTGTCTTGTCCTGGGTGTCTGGCTGTCTGTCCTTGAGTCTGTCCATCTGTCCTTGTTGCCTGTGTAATGGCTCCTGGGTGTCTGTCCTAACTCCCGGGTGCTTGTCTGACCTGAGTGTCTGTCTGTCTGTCCTTAGTGTCTGTCCTTAGTGTCTGTCCGTCTGTCCTTAGTGTCTGTCCGTCTGTCCTTAGTGTCTGTCCGTCTGTCCTTTGTGTCTGTCCGTCTGTCCTTTGTGTCTGTCTGTCCTTAGTGCCTGTCCTTAGTGTCTGTCCTTAGTGTCTGTCCTTAGTGCCTGTCTGTCTGACTGTCTCGTAGTCTGTCTTTCTACACGCTCCCAGTAGAATATTATTCGCAGTAGCAATGCAGCACTTTTATTGGGTTTGAAAAATTTCCATCTAGTTTAGCAAAGCTCTGTGTAGCGTTATTGTAGCGTTCGTATTATTTATATTGCTTGGCCTTCCTTCATTCGGCGCTTGACAAGATACGGTGTTAATCAGACCTTGAAGTATCCAGTTGCATTCATTATTTATTTGCTAATCCGGGATGACCAACGCAGATTTAAGCTCATCCCAGTTCATATGATTGTAGTGGGATAGCAGCGATCGCTTATTGTTAACTACAATGTACATCTTTCGCACACAACCTGTATTGTTAATTCAAAAAAGTACTTCTTAAGCCGCCAATATTGAAATAACAAAAATTTGACGCATGAATACGCTTACCTTACTTATCTGTCGTTAGCTGGACAGGTTGGAGTGGACAGATTAAGGTGGACAGGTTGGAGTGGACAGATTGAGGTGGACAGGTTGGAGTGGACAGATTGAGGTGGACAGGTTGGAGTGGACAGATTGGAGTGGACAGATTGAGGTGGACAAGTTGGAGTGGACAGATTAAGGTGGACAGGTTGGAGTGGACAGATTAAGGTGGACAGGTTGGAGTGGACAGATTAAGGTGGACAGGTTGGAGTGGACAGATTAAGGTGGACAAGTTGGAGTGGACAGATTAAGGTGGACAGGTTGGAGTGGACAGATTGAGGTGGACAGGTTGGAGTGGACAGATTGGAGTAGACAGATTGGAGTGGACAGATTGGAGTGGACAGATTGAGGTGGACAGATTGAGGTGGAAAAATTGAGGTGAACAGGTTGGAGTGGACAGATTAAGGTGGACAGATTGGAGTGGACAGATTAAGGTGGACAGACTGAGGTGAACAGATAGAGGTGGACAGATTGGAGAGTGGACAGGCTAGAGTGGACAGGCTGGAGTGGTAACGAACCAGACTAATCTGCAGATTACGTTTTCAGAGGTTGAAAAATTCCAGTAATTTCCAGTTCCCTCACATCCCCCAAACAGCTATAGTAAAATCCACTTTGTGAGGCCGGACAGTTTTTGTACGTATAAAAAACTATTCCTGTGGGAAAAGCAATGAGTGCGTGTACATTGTGAGGCAGTTTGCACTGGCTGTTCAAACAGAGCTTCTTCAAGTCCTCTCTCGTTTCTGACACATACATTTAGGAGCTAATATTAAACTTCAGAATGACTATAAGTAAACTCAGGTAGCTAGTGACAACATTATGCGCAGAATATATGCTCTTATACAACAGCTTGGCTAGAGGATCAGTTCAGAAAATCAATTTTGTTTGAGCTCTTTCAGCTTACATTGAGCTTAGCTTTTATGCCTTGCACTTTTAGGAGTCAACTTGTTTCGTTCTCGTGCCCTTGTAAAGTGCTGCGAGCCGGTTCGGCATTCAATATCGATTGATTTCTTTAGAATTGATTCTATGAGAAATAAATTGATCTAACACTAGCCGTATACATTTGACACAAGAACCAATGCTACATGCTATTAATACATTTTAATCTACAGATTACATACGGGAGAGATAAGACACGGGAGAGATGAGACACGGGAGAGATAAGACACGGGAGAGATGAGACACTAGAGAGATGAGACAATGGAGAGATGATACACGGGAGAGATGAGACACTAGAGAGATGAGACAATGGAGAGATGAGACACGGGAGAGATGAGACACTAGAGAGATGAGACACGGGAGAGATAAGACACGGCAGAGATGAGACACGGGAGAGATGAGACATGGGAGAGATGAGACAATGGAGAGATGAGACACGGGAGAGATGAGACACGGGAGAGATGAGACACGGGAGAGATGAGACAATGGAGAGATGAGACAATGGAGAGATGAGACACGGGAGAGATGAGACACGGGAGAAATGGGACACGGGAGAGATAAGACACGGGAGAGATGAGACACTAGATAGATGAGACAATGGAGAGATGAGACACGGGAGAGATGAGACACGGGATAGGTGAGACACGGGAGAGATGAGACACGGAAGAGATGAGACACGGAAGAGATGAGACACGAGAGAGATGAGACAAGGGAGAAATGAGACACGTGAGAGATGAGACAATGGAGAGATGAGACACGGGAGAGATGAGACACGGGAGAGATGAGACAATGGAGAGATGAGACACGGGAGAGATGAGACACGGGAGAAATGAGATACGGAAGAGATGAGACACGGGAGAGATGAGACAATGGAGAGATGAGACAATGGAGAGATGAGACACGGGAGAGATGAGACACGGGAGAGATGAGACACGGGAGAGATGAGACACGGGAGAGATAAGACACGGGAGAGATGAGACACGGGAGAGATGAGACACGGGAGAGATAAGACACGGGAGAGATGAGACACGGGAGAGATGAGACACGGGAGAGATGAGACAATGGAGAGATGAGACAATGGAGAGATGAGACACGGGAGAGATGAGACACGGGAGAGATGAGACACGGGAGAGATGAGACACGGGAGAGATGAGACACGGGAGAGATGAGACACGGGAGAGATGAGACACGGGAGAGATGAGACACGGGAGAGATGAGACACGGGAGAGATGAGACACGGGAGAGATGAGACACGGGAGAGATGAGACACGGGAGAGATGAGACACGGGAGAGATGAGACACGGGAGAGATGAGACACGGGAGAGATGAGACACGGGAGAGATGAGACACGGGAGAGATGAGACACGGAAGAGATGAGACACGGGAGAGATTAGACACTAGAGAGATGAGACAATGGAGAGATGAGACACGGGAGAGATGAGACACGGGATAGATGAGACACGGGAGAGATGAGACACGGGAGAGATGAGACACGGGAGAGATTAGACACTAGAGAGATGAGACAATGGAGAGATGAGACACGGGAGAGATGAGACACGGGATAGATGAGACACGGGAGAGATGAGACACGGGAGAGATGAGATACGGGAGAGATGAGATACGGGAGAGATGAGACACGGGAGAGATGAGACACTAGAGAGATGAGACACGGGAGAGATGAGACACGGGAGAGAGGAGACACGGGAGAGATGAGACACGGAAGAGATGAGACACGGAAGAGATGAGACACGGAAGAGATGAGACACTAGAGAGATGAGACACGGGAGAGATGAGACACGGGAGAGATGAGACACGGGAGAGATGAGACACGGGAGAGATGAGACACGGGAGAGATGAGACACGGGAGAGATGAGATACGGGAGAGATGAGACAGGGGAGTGATGAGACACGGGAGAGATGGGATTTTGAAGCGAAGGTTGCTAAAAGAAGGGGACAAGAAGTACATTCCCACTCAATATCGCAATATATTCAATATAGAGTGTATGATGTACAAGCCGCGGTATATCCCTACTGTTGATTCAATCCAGTCAATAAATGCGCATCACTGGATGCAGAATGATTCAATTCGAAATAGCTGACATCGCGGCTATATGTAGCTGCACGACTAAATGGAACGCATATTCGTGTATGTAATACTTTATGCCCTCAGCAAAACAAGAGTGCTGATATTCCAGATCTGTATAAAAAACTAACTTGTATAATATTAATTATACACTAGCTGACTGTGCTTTAGTTATAATGAATGAAAATGTGTGAGAATGCATTTTAAAGGTTCAATGTCTATTAACATATAAGTTGCTCCTTGTTTAATTCCTGACCGAAATGATACATTTGTTGATCATACTGGAATGCTAGTTGAATTAACGATATGCTTTCTGAATATGGTTCTACACTCGTAGCCTGTACATTCAGTGCAGTGCAAAATGCATGGAATATGAAAACTGTAAGCTCTAACTACAAGCCGCAGTTTTGCTGAACAACGTCGACACATGGACGTCGACGACGTCTAGACTGAGCGCGTCTCGAAGGTAATGTGTCCCTGAAACTCAGGGCAGATGTACACACCTGTGTGAGTTACTGCCTGCGTAGGGTATCTGTGCTTGTGTGCCCTCACAATAAAAAGAAATAAGAAAAATATTTATTATTACTACAATTAATATTTACTAAGCATCATTGACTACATACTACATCCATGCGCAAAAAAGTTCCAGTAATAATAGGAAAACTATATTCATACTTACAACCTACTACTGCAAGTAGCAGAATTATATTTAAGTATTTTCTCACTGATGTGACAGAACCGATTTACGGGATTTCATACGAAGACGAAAATAATTGTATTTTAAATGAGTTTCTAAGCAAACGCAAAAGCGAGAGCTAGATAAGAATAAATTTGTTTTACTTGACGTATACGCTTTTTAAAAAATGGTAAGCTAGTAATGCAGTGCTCAGTAAGCAGCTGATTCCTTTGCCTTGGGCCCGATGCGCGGCAAAAGTATGCACTCAATGTACCGCTGACTATTGCTCGCTTTATTCCAGCCGCACAACCTGACTCCGCTGCCATAGACTATAGCCGGCTGTCTTCTGGGAGCCAGATAGATTGTCTCCGAGTAGACTATGCGACCCCTGCTCACGTGACTTTCGGCTGAAGCAGCATCGCGTGATGAGGAGGCTTTAGAATTCGCTATGGAGAGTGGACCGATGCACTTTCCGCACTCTCTGTCAACAATGTGGACTACTGTTGACGCTGTGTTGACCGAACTGCCGAGGCTTGACTGCCAATCATTGTTTTGTTTTGTTTTATAAGTACACTGCGAGTGTCTTGCACTGTTTGACAGAATAAAGGGAAGAGAAAAAAGAAATCACGAATGAAGATTTGCACAGATTGCCTCTCGCACCAAGGTCCCTGAGCTCGATTCCGCGGCGAGGCCACATTCATTTGGGGAGCAGCCGCGAAGAGAAGGCTTTGGGGCTTGTCGTGCAATTTACGCCCTTAAGGGCCAACATGATCCAAGGCACAGTGAGAGTGTACACTGCCTGTCGATGAGAAAGTCAGGCCAGATGTACACACCTGTGTGTGTGCGTGCTCAGGAGTCAGCGAAATGGGCAGAATTGCCTCCTCATGATGAGACACGGGATGTACACATGATGTACATTCAAGAGAAGGATCAGAAATGAGGGATTGTACATTCAAGAGAAGGATCAGAAATGAGGGATTGTACATTCAAGAGTAGGATCAGGAATGAGGGATTGTACATTCAAGAGTAGGATCAGGAATGAGGGATTGTACATTCAAGAGTAGGATCAGGAATGAGGGATTGTACATTCAAGAGTAGGATCAGGAATGAGGGATTGTACATTCAAGAGTAGGATCAGGAATGAGGGATTGTACATTCAAGAGTAGGATCAGGAATGAGGGATTGTACATTCAAGAGTAGGATCAGGAATGAGGGATTGTACATTCAAGAGTAGGATCAGGAATGAGGGATTGTACATTCAAGAGTAGGATCAGGAATGAGGGATTGTACATTCAAGAGTAGGATCAGGAATGAGGGATTATACATTCAAGAGTAGGATCAGGAATGAGGGATTGTACATTCAAGAGTAGGATCAGGAATGAGGGATTGTACATTCAAGAGTAGGATCAGGAATGAGGGATTGTACATTCAAGAGTAGGATCAGGAATGAGGGATTATACACTCAAGAGTAGGATCAGGAATGAGGGATTGTACATTCAAGAGTAGGATCAGGAATGAGGGATTGTACATTCAAGAGTAGGATCAGGAATGAGGGATTGTACATTCAAGAGTAGGATCAGGAATGAGGGATTATACACTCAAGAGTAGGATCAGGAATGAGGGATTGTACATTCAAGAGTAGGATCAGGAATGAGGGATTGTACATTCAAGAGTAGGATCAGGAATGAGGGATTGTACATTCAAGAGTAGGATCAGGAATGAGGGATTGTACATTCAAGAGTAGGATCAGGAATGAGGGATTGTACATTCAAGAGTAGGATCAGGAATGAGGGATTGTACATTCAAGAGTAGGATCAGGAATGAGGGATTGTACATTCAAGAGTAGGATCAGGAATGAGGGATTGTACATTCAAGAGTAGGATCAGGAATGAGGGATTGTACATTCAAGAGTAGGATCAGGAATGAGGGATTATACATTCAAGAGTAGGATCAGGAATGAGGGATTGTACATTCAAGAGTAGGATCAGGAATGAGGGATTGTACATTCAAGAGTAGGATCAGGAATGAGGGATTGTACATTCAAGAGTAGGATCAGGAATGAGGGATTATACACTCAAGAGTAGGATCAGGAATGAGGGATTGTACATTCAAGAGTAGGATCAGGAATGAGGGATTGTACATTCAAGAGTAGGATCAGGAATGAGGGATTGTACATTCAAGAGTAGGATCAGGAATGAGGGATTATACACTCAAGAGTAGGATCAGGAATGAGGGATTGTACATTCAAGAGTAGGATCAGGAATGAGGGATTGTACATTCAAGAGTAGGATCAGGAATGAGGGATTGTACACTCAAGAGTAGGATCAGAAATGAGGGATTGTACACTCAAGAGTAGGATCAGGAATGAGGGATTGTACATTCAAGAGTAGGATCAGGAATGAGGGATTGTACATTCAAGAGTAGGATCAGGAATGAGGGATTGTACATTCAAGAGTAGGATCAGGAATGAGGGATTGTACATTCAAGAGTAGGATCAGGAATGAGGGATTGTACATTCAAGAGTAGGATCAGGAATGAGGGATTGTACATTCAAGAGTAGGATCAGGAATGAGGGATTGTACATTCAAGAGTAGGATCAGGAATGAGGGATTGTACATTCAAGAGTAGGATCAGGAATGAGGGATTGTACATTCAAGAGTAGGATCAGGAATGAGGGATTGTACATTCAAGAGTAGGATCAGGAATGAGGGATTGTACATTCAAGAGTAGGATCAGGAATGAGGGATTGTACATTCAAGAGTAGGATCAGGAATGAGGGATTGTACACTCAAGAGTAGGATCAGGAATGAGGGATTGTACATTCAAGAGTAGGATCAGGAATGAGGGATTGTACATTCAAGAGTAGGATCAGGAATGAGGGATTGTACATTCAAGAGTAGGATCAGGAATGAGGGATTGTACATTCAAGAGTAGGATCAGGAATGAGGGATTGTACACTCAAGAGTAGGATCAGGAATGAGGGATTGTACACTAGAAGAAATAAAAGATCATTTTAAAAGCGAGCTTAACATCAGAAAACTTACCGATTCGCTCATGTTTAAAGGTAACAATTAGATTACTTCTCGTATATTTCTCAATAAGATTGCTACAACTGGTAACTAGCTGACTGATCTGCCTCGACAACAGGGTGGTTTTTCTCTAACCGCGCGAAGTTTTTTTCACCGCATGTACTCGTAAGTCATTTTTATACACTGGGTGGGACCCATTAACTCATGAGCATGAGCCGTGTGAGTGAGTGGGGTGATTCAGTGTTCGAATAGGCGAAAAAGCTTGCGCGAGGCCTCACAAAGCTACATATGTTAAGGGCTTCAGCCTCATTTCGCATGGAGCAGAGCTGCAGGGAGTTGAATAGGGTACAAAAATTGGCCATTTCCGGAATCGGCCCTCACACACGAACACACACACACACACACACACGAATGATCGCAAACTGACTTTATCGGGCCTTCTGGTGTACTTTTAATAAACTCTCTAAATGCATGTATTATTTCACTACTTTTAGTAGCTCGCCGAGTATGTGATATCCACGCTTAGTTGTGAGATGAGTCACATGAGTACAGGAGCATTCGTGAGCACATATAAGTATACATGAGAACACGTGAGTATACATGAGAACACGTGAGTATACATGTGCACGCATGAGTATAAATGAGTATGCATGAGTATACATGTGCACGCATGAGTATAAATGAGTATGCATGAGTATACATGAGTATACATGTGCACGCATGAGTATAAATGAGTATGCATGAGTATACATGAGCAAACATGAGCATACATGAGTATCCATGAGTATGCATGAGTATACATGAGTATACATGAGTATCCATGAGTATGCATGAGTATACATGAGTATACATGAGCAAACATGAGCACACATGAGTATACATGAGTATCCATGAGTATACATGAGTATCCATGAGTATGCATGAGTATACATGAGCACACATGAGTATACATGAGTATACACGAGCACACGTGAGTATACATGAGTATACACGAGCACACGTGAGTATTAATGAGTATAAATGAGCACACATCAGCACACATGAGCACACATGAGCACACATAAGCACACATGAGCACATATGAGCACACATGAGCACACATGAGCACACATGAGCTCACATGAGCACACATAGGCACACATAAGCACACATAAGCACACATGAGCTCACATGAGCACACATAAGCACACATAAGCACACATAAGCACACATGAGCACACATGAGCACACATGAGCACACATGAGCACACATGAGCACACATAAGCACACATGAGCACACATGAGCACACATGAGCACACATAAGCACACATAAGCACACATGAGCACACATGAGCTCACATGAGCTCACATGAGCACACATAGGCACACATAAGCACACATAAGCACACATGAGCTCACATGAGCACACATAAGCACACATAAGCACACATAAGCACACATGAGCACACATGAGCACACATGAGCACACATGAGCACACATGAGCACACATAAGCACACATGAGCACACATGAGCACACATGAGCACACATAAGCACACATAAGCACACATGAGCACACATGAGCTCACATGAGTATACAAGATCACACATGAGCTCACATGATTATACATTAGCAAACATCAATCAATATTTAAGCTGTCATTCTGCAATTTCCAGACCATTCTAAAAGCAGAGAGTTGCAAATAGGCGAAAGACAATTTTCATCCACTCTCACTTATTGCTCAGCCAATCACAGAGAGACGAGAGTGAGCGATACCATAACTCAACTGTCTTGACATGAGTACACTCAGAAGAGGATTTATCTACTGGAGATTAGAGACTAATGTCGGTGAGCAAGCAGTTTTTAGCTCACAATCTCACAAACTGAAGCAATAGTCTTGGCATCAACCATAGCAATGGACTCCGCTGACGGACCAGAAGATCAGAACAGTTACCAGACAACGGCGGAGAGTCAGCGGCTGACATTCTACCTGACAGGCTGCACTGGCACAGCCGTGTGCTGCATTGGAATCGTAGCGAATCTCCTGTGCCTGGCCGTGCTAACTAAAAAGTGCATGCGCAGCAGCAATACTAATTTGTACCTGTGCGCTCTGTCAGTGGCTGACACCATGGTACTGCTCATGTCTGTTCTTGTATTCCTCAAGAATACTCGGCCAGACTTTGAGTCGCCCGAGTTTATTGTTTGGCGCGACTTTCCCGCTATGCCGCACGTCTATATGTACTCACACGCGATGAACCTGGTGTTCCAGGTGAGACCTCATTCGTTTAATTGAATTGTTAGACAGATTTTTATCCAATTAGGCAGAGATTTACCTCGAGACACATTTTATTTGCGCTTCACCTGTTAGTCAGAACTGTCACCTGTTAGATAGAACTGTCACCTGTTAGATAGAACTGTCACCTGTTAGATAGAACTGTCACCTGTTAGACAGAACTGTCACCTGTTAGACAGAATTGTCACCTGTTAGACAGAACTGTCACCTGTTAGACAGAACTTTCACCTGTTAGACAGAATTGCCACCTGTTAGACAGAACTGTCACCTGTTAGACAGAATTGTCACCTGTTAGACAGAATTGTCACCTGTTAGACAGAATTGTCACCTGTTAGACAGAACTTTCACCTGTTAGACAGAATTGTCACCTGTTAGACAGAACTGTCACCTGTTAGACAGAATTGTCACCTGTTAGACAGAACTGTCACCTGTTAGACAGAATTGTCACCTGTTAGACAGAATTGTCACCTGTTAGACAGAATTGTCACCTGTTAGACAGAACTTTCACCTGTTAGACAGAATTGTCACCTGTTAGACAGAACTGTCACCTGTTAGACAGAACTGTCACCTGTTAGACAGAATTAGCACCTGTTAGACAGAATTGTCACCTGTTAGACAGAACTTTCACCTGTTAGACAGAACTGTCACCTGTTAGACAGAACTTTCACCTGTTAGACAGAATTGTCACCTGTTAGACAGAACTGTCACCTGTTAGACAGAATTGTCACCTGTTAGACAGAACTTTCACCTGTTAGACAGAATTGTCACCTGTTAGACAGAACTGTCACCTGTTAGACAGAATTGTCACCTGTTAGACAGAACTTTCACCTGTTAGACAGAATTGTCACCTGTTAGACAGAACTGTCACCTGTTAGACAGAACTGTCACCTGTTAGACAGAACTGTCACCTGTTAGACAGAATTAGCACCTGTAAGACAAAAAATTCAACTGTTAGATGCGTTCTATTGGCCTGCATAATCTGTTTAATTGATCAATGGTAAGTAGAGCGCTGGGTTTTGTTCCGTTAGTCGGATGCAGATGGCTGCAGAATCTGAGAACAGAAGAACAGGCAACCCAGCACACAACAAATCTTTTTAGAGTTCTTATGCTGCTTGCCCTTGATTCCTAATTAGAAAAAAATCAGGATTTACATCTGATTCGCTCCCGCTTCTGTCTGGGGCCAACATATGAGATTGATGTGCATGAAATACTGATCTTTTTCTCTAAAGAAATATAAGTAGTAAAGTCGGTTTTGTCAGTCTTGTTTATATTTTTATGGTTAAATCAATGTGCCTGATCCTGAGCACACACGCATACAGGTGTGTACATCTGAATGGACTTTCTCATCGTCAGGCAGTGTACACTCGCACTGTGCCTTCAAAAAGGTTGGCCCTCAAGGGCGTAAATTGCACGACAAGCCACCAAGCCTTCTCTCCGCGGCTGCGCCCCAAATGAATGTGACATCGCCGCGGAATCGAGCTCAGGGACCTTGGTGCGCGAGGCGTTAGGCCGCCCTGCCACCCCGTACACACCTGTGTGAGTGTGTACTCAGGACTCAGCGGAATGGACTCGGACTCAGCTGCCCTCGAAAATTTCGAAGCTCCGCGCTGATTCAGCCTTGAAAATTCCTTCGGCCGTTGGACAAGACTTCTTGTGTATTTTTCTGCTCCACTGAGCAGCCAACAGAAAACCAGAATTTGGGAAGCTCCACAATTTGGGGGGTTGGAAGAAAAACTTGCGGCAAAATTCACCTCAACATTTATCCCGACTCATTCTCTCGCTCGGATTAACAGGCTTTTAGCCCAGCCTACTCACCCAGGTGCGCTGCATATCTCAATACGATACATAGGCGGGGGATTTTAATCCCATCAAGAGAGTAGAGTAATCCGCGCCTCAATACCCTGCTTCAGAAGCGGAACTCCATGCGGCAGCATGATGATTCTCGAGCTCAGGTTCTGCTCAAGCAGCAACCCCACTCCGGCCTGTCGCCCTCCCCCACCCCTAGACTCGGATGACACTTCGTGATATTTCAGATGCAAAAAAATGATCGACTATTGAGTGTCGGCTGCGATGCACTTTTAAACGCTTCACGTGATTCGGTATCCACAGGCAAATTATTCACCGTGTGCTCTTTCCTTAGCAATACCTTGTCTCCCACATCTATCCACTCCTCCCTCTACTCTCTCCACTCGCTCCTTTCTCTCTCTCCTTCTCTCCCTCCTTCTCACCTTCTCTCCCTCCTCTCACCCCTTCTCTCTCTCCCTCCTCTCCCTCCACTCGCTCCTTTCTCTCTCTCTCCTTCTCTCCCTCCTCTCTCACCTTCTCTCCCTCCTCTCACCCCTTCTCTCTCTCCCTCCTCTCCCTCCTCTCGCAACTTTCTCTCTCTCCTTCTCTCCCTCCTCTCTCACCTTCTCTCCCTCCTCTCACCCCTTCTCTCTCTCCCTCCTCTCCCTCCTCTCGCAACTTTCTCTCTCTCCTTCTCTCCCTCCACTCTCTGCTACTCTCCCTCCACTCTCCTTCTCTCCTTCAACTCTCTCCTTATCTCTCCTTCTCTACCTTCGCTCCCTCCGTAGCAGTACGATCCAACTCGTTTTATATGTAATGCAATCGGGAAATGCGAAGATGGTACGCACTGCATATTCTTGACACACTTCTCAAACTCTGAAGTGAAGCCTAGTACAGTTAGAATTGTAGCGACATATGCTGCTTCTGCTGCTACTGCAGCCTCTCAAACGTATCTCCCTAATCTATCTAGAACCTATAATTGGTTTCTAGACAGTGGAGGCATCATTAATTCCATATTTGGTTAGTTGATTTCTAGTGTGCGCCTATGATATTTTTAGACTCGAGATTTGAGCAAGCCAATAATTTTTGAGGGCCCGATCTTTTGCACGTGATACCTTAAACATATTTTCTGAAATTTATAGCCAATCACACTCGTTGACATTTCTTGACTGACAAAAGTTCTGACTCATTATCTGACACACTAGCTGGCACATTATCTGATACATCATCTGACACTATCTGACACTAGCTGACACATTATCTGACACTCTGGCTGACACATTATCTGACACATTATCTGACACTCTAGCTGACACATTATCTGATACACTAGCTGACACATTATCTGACACAAAAGCTGGCACATTATCTGATACATCATCTGACACTATCTGACACTAGCTGACACATTATCTGACACTCTAGCTGACACATTATCTGACACTCTAGCTGACACATTATCTGACACTCTAGCTGATACATTATCTGACACTCTAGCTGACACATTATCTGGCACATCTCCCTATCAAACAGGTAGCCATAACTTCAATATAATATTATTTTCTCATTTTATCAATCGCAGTAGCTCTCAACAGGTGGAGCAATCAGTAGGGCACATTATATTTCACCTCGAGCATAAGCTCCGGTTCTGTAGCCCAAGTTCTCAGCCCACCTTTTGAGCTGGGAGGCAACCTGAACTCTTTAATTCCCCGAACGCAATTAGCGATGGCATGAGGGAATATAGGCGAAGACACATCGCCGAAAAAGCAGAAGAACTCGGGAAAAGTGTAATTAACTACCTACGAGAGCATACGTGAAAAATTCAACAAAAAATATCCAAGTTTCCATGTAGCTCCTAAGTGAACAAAGTGTACAATACCCTCTAAAACTGATCCCGCTATTGGGAAATGAAATCTGATATTTTCTGATATTTATTTGGCGTATTATAGCTGGGACAGTTAAGGAGCTAGCATTTCCCTTATTTCCCTGCTCACAATGAGAACAACGAGTTATTCTAAAGTAATGCAGCCCAAGAGACTGCCTATGATAATAGCTTCTCAAAGTTGGGTATTGCTTTTGAGTAATTACAGACTGCAAACTCGGGTAGATGATGAGAAAGGAGAAAAGAGGAAGATGTAACAAGCTTAGAAAAGTGAGCACGCAGGGCAGCAGATGGCTGTTTATTTATAGTCGAAGCATTGTTTACTGGAACATCTGTGCCTAGAGACTAGTTGTTTTGCTGTTCGAAACTCAATTAAGAAATGTTTGCCGACAAAAGGCCTCCGCCTTGTTGTCCTATCATCAGCTACAAAACAGCTAGCTTTTGATTAAACTTTAGTTTAGCATTTTTGTCAAGACTGGGTTTCATAATTAGCGTTTGTTTGTAGACAACTCGAGGAGAGAGACGTCAACTAATTTAACAAGGTTAGATGACCTGTCGGTGTAACGTGTTATGAAACCTGTTAGACAGCAGATGAAACCTGTTAGACGGGAGATGAAAGCTGTTAGACAGCAAATAAAACCTTTTAGACAGAAAACGAAACCTGTTGGACAGAAAACGAAACCTGTTGGACAGAAAATGAAACCTGTTGGACAGCAGATGGAACCTGTTAGACAGCAGATGGAACCTGTTAGACAGCAGATGGAACCTGTTAGACAGCAGATGGAACCTTTTAAACAGCAGATGGAACCTGTTAGACAGCAAATGAAACATGTTAGACAGCAGATGAAACCTTTTAAACAGCAGATGGAACCTGTTAGACAGCAGATGGAACCTATTAGACAGCAGATAAAACATGTTAGACAGCAGATGAAACCTGTTAGACAGCAGATGGAACCTGTTAGACAGCAGATGGAACCTATTAGACAGCAGATAAAACATGTTAGACAGCAGATGAAACCTGTTAGACAGCAGATGGAACCTGTTAGACAACAGATAAAACCTGTTGGACAGCAGATGAAACCTTTTAAACAGCAGATGGAACCTGTTAGACAGCAGATGGAACCTGTTAGACAGCAAATAAAACATGTTAGACAGCAGATAAAACATGTTAGACAGCAGATGTAACCTGTTAGACAGCAGATAAAACCTGTTGGACAGCAGATGGAACCTGTTAGACAGCAGATGGAACCTGTTAGACAGCAAATAAAACATGTTAGACAGCAGATAAAACATGTTAGACAGCAGATGTAACCTGTTAGACAGCAGATGGAACCTGTTAGACAGCAGATAAAACCTGTTGGACAGCAGATGGAACCTGTTAGACAGCAGATGGAACCTGTTAGACAGCAGATGGAACCTGTTAGACAGCAGATGGAACCTGTTAGACAGCAGATAAAACCTGTTGGACAGCAGATAAAACCTGTTGGACAGCAGATGGAACCTGTTAGACAGCAGATGGAACCTGTTAGACAGCAGATGAAACCTGTTAGACAGCAAATAAAACATGTTAGACAGCAGATGAAACCTGTTAGACAGCAGATGAAACCTGTTAGACAGCAGATGGAACCTGTTAGACAGCAGATGGAACCTGTTAGACAGCAGATAAAACCTGTTGGACAGCACATGAAACCTGTTAGACAGCAGATGAAACCTGTTCGCCGACCATGTCGTCAACCATCACCAGGTGGCGTCGGTGTGGCTGACGGTGGCTTTTACGGCCGACCGCTACCTGATGATTTGCCATCCTTTCCTAGCCGAGCGCTTATGCAGCCGTCGGCTTGTTGGTCAGGTGGTGGCCGCCATATTTACCTGCTCCGCTCTTTACACCCTGCCGAGACTGTTTGAGCACGAAATCTTCACGCCCAGGGTGCCCGACTTTCTGGCTCACATGAACGACACTGAATTGGAAAGACTGGAGAGCGACCTCGTACAGACACAGGCCAACGGACAGGCCATGGCTGCTCAGCTGAGACAGGTGAGAACTATTTCTCTAGATTCTTCCCCTAAATTGTTCCCCTACACTCTTCCCCTAGATTCTTCCCCTAGAGCCCTAGATTCTTCCCCTTGATTTTTCCCCTAGACCCCTAGATTCTTCCCCTAGATTCTTCCCCTAGATTCTTCCCCTAGATTCTTCCCCTAGATTCTTCCCCTAGAATCTTCCCCTAGATTCTTCCCCTAGATTTTTCTCGAAGATTCTTCCCTAGATTATTCCCCTAGATTCTACAACTAGATTGTTCCCCTAGATTCTTCCCCCAGATTCTTCCCTAAGATTCCCTCTTCTTAGGGAAGGAACGATTCCTTCGCACAGAACTTATTCCCTGATTCTTCTCAGTTAGGAGAAGCAATGGAAGCATGTTTACATTAACTCAGTAGCTGTCAGCTGCACCGCATCGTATTCTCTCAAATCCCATCTCCAAGCTCGTACGCGGAGGTCGCACATGGTACCACCTGTCAAAGCTGGGCGCTACTTCCGAGTACCGAATCTACTACCACCTGGTGGCCTGGCTCATTGTGGTGGTTCTGCTGCCGTTCGCTAGCCTAGCAGTCATGAACGCCTTCCTCATGCGGGCTGTTCAGAGGGCCAGGCAGCGAGGCCGCCGGCTCAGCGGCTCCGGCAGCGTCAACGGGGCCGTCAGCAGCGTCGCCGGCGCTCTGGGCGCCTCGGCGTTGAATAGACGCCCCAGGACGCGCAACGACACGACCGTGATGCTGATTGGAGTCATTGTACTATTCTTCGTCTGCCAGATTCCAGCTGCCATCATGCACGCCATGTGGAGCACCAGGAAGGTCGGCTTGAAGCAGGACCTGCTGGACTATGCCTTCCAGGATGTGTCCAACCTGCTGGTGGTGCTGAACTCGGCAATCAACATTGTGCCCTACTGCCTGTTTAGCGGCAAATTTCGGCGTCAATTGCTGCGCACTCTGCTGTGCTGCGGCTGGTGCGCTAGAAAGATTGGCGACTCGCTGCAGAATCACAATGTCCGCCGGCTGCCAACCGGACACAGGAGCAACCATGCGCAATCTAGCCGCCATCAGCAGAGACCAATTGAGCTGCGGACGCCGCCGTCACAGCCGCTGCAGCCAGAGCCGCTGCTACAGCAGCAGCAGCATGGGAAGGTAAATAAGAAGCAGAAGGTTAAGCAGCCGAAAGCTAGACGTCAATCAACATTGTCGTTCGGCTATCACCTGGGCCCCTATCTGGTTGATCCCGAGCTCATGACCCTACCGGTTTGATCGAGGACAATTAATTTTTTCACACTATAACAATTTTTTGTCATTCCTTTCTTACAAGCTCCCTGTAGAGAATCATTTTCCTTTTGCATTCTCTTTCAGTTCGCACCTGTAAATAGCAAGTATCACTGGCATAACAAATCAATCAGTGTTTGATCGTGCTTACTATTCGTATTTAAGCAGCGTTATTATATTTCTGTAGTTGTAGTGTAACATTATTGATTAGAATTGTCTGATAACACACAATGGGACATTGGCTTTATTTAACATAATAGAATACATGAAATTTACTTATTATTTTTAACTTTTATGTACTTTTCCTGTTGCTAATTTGCTAAAATTGTTTAAAATTTAACAAATTAACAAATAAATGGTAAATTATAACTTTGACATTATGCGAGCAAATATCACATTTTTAAACAATTTTATAGGTTCAATTTAATTGCTGTCCAATAATGTACAATAAACAAGGACTTGTTAGTAAATAATGATATTTTTGTTGTTTATTATAATTAAGATGATTAATTTTCCTTTCCATTAACTGTTCCAAGTTCAAAACAATTAAGAAATTTTTAAAATGACAAGAGTTGTTGAATTTTGTACTTATAAAATAACGCACGAACACGGCCGTGTTGTTGCTTATTTAGTGGCTCTCAAAGCAGTTAGTATTGCATAGATTTTGTTAGTTTTAACTGTGTAAATGTCGCTTTTCTGTCATACATGACAACGGTACAATTGATAATTAAAATTTCGCGAATATTTTCAGTTCATTTGTTAAATTACTTTAGTTTAAGTCTGATGTTCTTAGCTACGTTGTGACGCTAGCAAAAGTGAAACCCGATTCAATCGCAAATATCTATGAAGTGCTGTGTCTCAATATTATTTTAATCAGCACAAAATCTAACTGTGTTGTGTTGCGAACAGTCACTCGTTAAAAATATTTTCCCACTTCCTAAAATCTGTCACACGTTAAAATATTAATAAAATAGAAAGATCAACGATTCCTTACATAGAAAGAGCGTGTCAGCTCTGATTTCTAATAAACTCTTTGATGTGTGACGGCCTTCTAAGGCAAAATCAATTGATTAAATTTCAGCTATTGACTCCGATCCATTCCATAAATATTCGAGTCGACTGACACGTGAGATCCTTGGATGAGATGAGTGTTGGTAAATTATTGAAATTCTGGGGCGTAATTGCGAGGTGACTTGTAAACCCGGATGGCTCATGTTTACAAAATGTATAATAATATAGCTAGTACGAGCTATATGACCTATTTTTAAGGCAACACCTCGGCTTCAAGATTTTTTTCAACAATTCGTAAATAGAAATTTTGACTCACCGTAAATACTGGTACAGAATCTCGAAGATAGAACATCCTTCCACTCCACCCACTACCCTTCCACTCCACCAACTACCCTTCCACTCAACCCACTACCCTTCCACTCCACCCACTACCCTTCCACTCCACCCACTACCCTTCCACTCCACCCACTACCCTTCCACTCCACCCACTACCCTTCCACTCCACCCACTAGCCTTCCACTCCACCCACTAGCCTTCCACTCCACCCACTAGCCTTCCACTCCACCCACTACCCTTCCACTCCACCCACTACCCTTCCACTCCACCCACTACCCTTCCACTCCACCAACTACCCTTCCACTCAACCCACTACCCTTCCACTCCACCCACTACCCTTCCACTCCACCCACTACCCTTCCACTCCACCCACTACCCTTCCACTCCACCCACTACCCTTCCACTCCACCCACTAGCCTTCCACTCCACCCACTAGCCTTCCACTCCACCCACTAGCCTTCCACTCCACCCACTACCCTTCCACTCCACCCACTACCCTTACACTTAACCCACTACCCTTCCACTCAACCCTAATATAGTTCCTTAAACCATATTCCAGTTCTCAAATCTGCTATATCAGTTACCTAATCCCCTATTTTAGTTCCCTAGTCCACTAATTCAGTTCCTTAAACCCTATTCCAGTTCTCAAATCTGCTATATCAGTTACCTAATCCCCTATTTTAGTTCCCTAGTCCACTAATTCAGTTCCTTAAACCCTATTCCAGTTCTCAAATCTGCTATATCAGTTACCTAATCCCCTATTTTAGTTCCCTAGTCCACTAATTCAGTTCCTTAAACCCTATTCCAGTTCTCAAATCTCCTATATCAGTTACCTAATCCCCTATTTTAGTTCCCTAGTCCACTAATTCAGTTCCTTAAACCCTATTCCAGTTCTCAAATCTGCTATATCAGTTACCTAATCCCCTATTTTAGTTCCCTAGTCCACTAATTCAGTTCCTTAAACCCTATTCCAGTTCTCAAATCTCCTATATCAGTTACCTAATCCCCTTTTTTAGTTCCCTAGTCCACTAATTCAGTTCCTTAAACCCTATTCCAGTTCTCAAATCTCCTATATCAGTTACCTAATCCCTTATTTAATTTCCCTAGTCCACTAATTTCGTTCCTTAAACCCTATTCCAGTTCTCAAATCTCCTATATCAGTTACCTAATCCCCTATTTTAGTTTCCTAGTCCACTAATTTAGTTCCTTAAACCCTATTCCAGTTCTCAAATCTGCTATATCAGTTACCTAATCCCCTATTTTAGTTCCCTAGTCCACTAATTCAGTTCCTTAAACCCTATTCCAGTTCTCAAATCTGCTATATCAGTTACCTAATCCCCTATTTTAGTTCCCTAGTCCACTAATTCAGTTCCTTAAACCCTATTCCAGTTCTCAAATCTGCTATATCAGTTACCTAATCCCCTATTTAATTTCCCTAGTCCACTAATTCAGTTCCTTAAACCCTATTCCAGTTCTCAAATCTGCTATATCAGTTACCTAATCCCCTATTTTAGTTCCCTAGTCCACTAATTCAGTTCCTTAAACCCTATTCCAGTTCTCAAATCTCCTATATCAGTTACCTAATCCCCTATTTTAGTTCCCTAGTCCACTAATTCAGTTCCTTAAACCCTATTCCAGTTCTCAAATCTGCTATATCAGTTACCTAATCCCCTATTTTAGTTCCCTAGTCCACTAATTTAGTTCCTTAAACCCTATTCCAGTTCTCAAATCTGCTATATCAGTTACCTAATCCCCTATTTTAGTTTCCTAGTCCACTAATTCAGTTCCTTAAACCCTATTCCAGTTCTCAAATCTCCTATATCAGTTACCTAATCCCCTATTTTAGTTCCCTAGTCCTCTAATTCAGTTCCTTAAACCCTATTCCAGTTCTCAAATCTCCTATATCAGTTACCTAATCCCCTATTTTAGTTCCCTAGTCCTCTAATTCAGTTCCTTAAACCCTATTCCAGTTCTCAAATCTCCTATATCAGTTACCTAATCCCCTATTTTAGTTCCCTAGTCCACTAATTCAGTTCCTTAAACCCCATTCCAGTTCTCAAATCTCCTATATCAGTTACCTAATCCCTAATTTAATTTCCTTAGTCCACTAATTCAGTTCCTTAAACCCTATTCCAGTTCTCAAATCTGCTATATCAGTTACCTAATCCCCTATTTTAGTTCCCTAGTCCACTAATTCAGTTCCTTAAACCCTATTCCAGTTCTCAAATCTCCTATATCAGTTACCTAATCCCCTATTTTAGTTCCCTAGTCCACTAATTTAGTTCCTTAAACCCTATTCCAGTTCTCAAATCTCCTATATCAGTTACCTAATCCCCTATTTTAGTTCCCTAGTCCACTAATTCAGTTCCTTAAACCCCATTCCAGTTCTCAAATCTCCTATATCAGTTACCTAATCCCTAATTTAATTTCCTTAGTCCACTAATTCAGTTCCTTAAACCCTATTCCAGTTCTCAAATCTGCTATATCAGTTACCTAATCCCCTATTTTAGTTCCCTAGTCCACTAATTCAGTTCCTTAAACCCTATTCCAGTTCTCAAATCTCCTATATCAGTTACCTAATCCCCTATTTTAGTTCCCTAGTCCACTAATTCAGTTCCTTAAACCCCATTCCAGTTCTCAAATCTCCTATATCAGTTACCTAATCCCCTATTTTAGTTCCCTAGTCCACTAATTCAGCTCCTTAAATCCTATTCCAGTTCTCAAATCTCCTATATCAGTTACCTAATCCCCTATTTTAGTTCCCTAGTCCACTAATTCAGTTCCTTAAACCCTATTCCAGTTCTCAAATCTCCTATATCAGTTACCTAATCCCCTATTTTAGTTCCCTAGTCCACTAATTTAGTTCCTTAAACCCTATTCCAGTTCTCAAATCTCCTATATCAGTTACCTAATCCCCTATTTTAGTTCCCTAGTCCACTAATTCAGCTCCTTAAATCCTATTCCAGTTCTCAAATCTCCTATATCAGTTACCTAATCCCCTATTTTAGTTCCCTAGTCCACTAATTTAGTTCCTTAAACCCTATTCCAGTTCTCAAATCTCCTATATCAGTTACCTAATCCCCTATTTTAGTTCCCTAGTCCACAAATTCAGCTCCTTAAACCCTATTCCAGTTCTCAAATCTCCTATATCAGTTACCTAATCCCCTATTTTAGTTCCCTAGTCCACTAATTCAGTTCCTTAAACCCTATTCCAGTTCTCAAATCTCCTATATCAGTTACCTAATCCCCTATTTTAGTTCCCTAGTCCACTAATTCAGCTCCTTAAATCCTATTCCAGTTCTCAAATCTGCTATATCAGTTACCTAATCCCCTATTTTAGTTCCCTAGTCCACTAATTCAGTTCCTTAAACCCTATTCCAGTTCTCAAATCTCCTATATCAGTTACCTAATCCCCTATTTTAGTTCCCTAGTCCACTAATTTAGTTCCTTAAACCCTATTCCAGTTCTCAAATCTCCTATATCAGTTACCTAATCCCCTATTTTAGTTCCCTAGTCCACTAATTCAGCTCCTTAAATCCTATTCCAGTTAAAAAATCTCCTATATCAGTTACCTAATCCCCTATTTTAGTTCCCTAGTCCACTAATTTAGTTCCTTAAACCCTATTCCAGTTCTCAAATCTCCTATATCAATTACCTAATCCCCTATTTTAGTTCCCTAGTCCACTAATTCAGCTCCTTAAACCCTATTCCAGTTCTCAAATCTCCTATATCAGTTACCTAATCCCCTATTTTAGTTCCCTAGTCCACTAATTTAGTTCCTTAAACCCTATTCCAGTTCTCAAATCTCCTATATCAGTTACCTAATCCCCTATTTTAGTTCCCTAGTCCACTAATTCAGCTCCTTAAATCCTATTCCAGTTAAAAAATCTCCTATATCAGTTACCTAATCCCCTATTTTAGTTCCCTAGTCCACTAATTCAGTTCCTTAAACCCTATTCCAGTTCTCAAATCTCCTATATCAGTTACCTAATCCCCTATTTTAGTTCCCTAGTCCACTAATTTAGTTCCTTAAACCCTATTCCAGTTCTCAAATCTCCTATATCAGTTACCTAATCCCCTATTTTAGTTCCCTAGTCCACTAATTCAGCTCCTTAAACCCTATTCCAGTTCTCAAATCTCCTATATCAGTTACCTAATCCCCTATTTTAGTTCCCTAGTCCACTAATTCAGCTCCTTAAATCCTATTCCAGTTCTCAAATCTGCTATATCAGTTACCTAATCCCCTATTTTAGTTTCCTAGTCCACTAATTTAGTTCCTTAAACCCTATTCCAGTTCTCAAATCTCCTATATCAGTTACCTAATCCCCTATTTTAGTTCCCTAGTCCACTAATTCAGCTCCTTAAATCCTATTCCAGTTAAAAAATCTCCTATATCAGTTACCTAATCCCCTATTTTAGTTTCCTAGTCCACTAATTCAGTTCCTTAAACCCTATTCCAGTTCTCAAATCTGCTATATCAGTTACCTAATCCCCTATTTTAGTTCCCTAGTCCACTAATTCAGTTCCTTAAACCCTATTCCAGTTCTCAAATCTCCTATATCAGTTACCTAATCCCCTATTTTAGTTCCCTAGTCCACTAATTTAGTTCCTTAAACCCTATTCCAGTTCTCAAATCTCCTATATCAGTTACCTAATCCCCTATTTTAGTTCCCTAGTCCACTAATTCAGCTCCTTAAATCCTATTCCAGTTCTCAAATCTGCTATATCAGTTACCTAATCCCCTATTTTAGTTCCCTAGTCCACTAATTCAGTTCCTTAAACCCTATTCCAGTTCTCAAATCTCCTATATCAGTTACCTAATCCCCTATTTTAGTTCCCTAGTCCACTAATTTAGTTCCTTAAACCCTATTCCAGTTCTCAAATCTCCTATATCAGTTACCTAATCCCCTATTTTAGTTCCCTAGTCCACTAATTCAGCTCCTTAAATCCTATTCCAGTTAAAAAATCTCCTATATCAGTTACCTAATCCCCTATTTTAGTTCCCTAGTCCTCTAATTCAGTTCCTTAAACCCTATTCCAGTTCTCAAATCTCCTATATCAGTTACCTAATCCCCTATTTTAGTTCCCTAGTCCACTAATTTAGTTCCTTAAACCCTATTCCAGTTCTCAAATCTCCTATATCAGTTACCTAATCCCCTATTTTAGTTCCCTAGTCCACTAATTCAGCTCCTTAAACCCTATTCCAGTTCTCAAATCTCCTATATCAGTTACCTAATCCCCTATTTTAGTTCCCTAGTCCACTAATTCAGCTCCTTAAACCCTATTCCAGTTCTCAAATCTCCTATATCAGTTACCTAATCCCCTATTTTAGTTCCCTAGTCCACTAATTCAGCTCCTTAAATCCTATTCCAGTTAAAAAATCTCCTATATCAGTTACCTAATCCCCTATTTTAGTTCCCTAGTCCACTAATTCAGCTCCTTAAACCCTATTCCAGTTCTCAAATCTCCTATATCAGTTACCTAATCCCCTATTTTAGTTCCCTAGTCCACTAATTCAGCTCCTTAAATCCTATTCCAGTTCTCAAATCTGCTATATCAGTTACCTAATCCCCTATTTTAGTTTCCTAGTCCACTAATTTAGTTCCTTAAACCCTATTCCAGTTCTCAAATCTCCTATATCAGTTACCTAATCCCCTATTTTAGTTCCCTAGTCCACTAATTCAGCTCCTTAAACCCTATTCCAGTTCTCAAATCTCCTATATCAGTTACCTAATCCCCTATTTTAGTTTCCTAGTCCACTAATTTAGTTCCTTAAACCCTATTCCAGTTCTCAAATCTCCTATATCAGTTACCTAATCCCCTATTTTAGTTCCCTAGTCCACTAATTCAGCTCCTTAAACCCTATTCCAGTTCTCAAATCTCCTATATCAGTTACCTAATCCCCTATTTTAGTTCCCTAGTCCACTAATTCAGTTCCTTAAACCCTATTCCAGTTCTCAAATCTCCTATATCAGTTACCTAATCCCCTATTTTAGTTCCCTAGTCCACTAATTCAGCTCCTTAAATCCTATTCCAGTTCTCAAATCTGCTATATCAGTTACCTAATCCCCTATTTTAGTTCCCTAGTCCACTAATTCAGTTCCTTAAACCCTATTCCAGTTCTCAAATCTCCTATATCAGTTACCTAATCCCCTATTTTAGTTCCCTAGTCCACTAATTTAGTTCCTTAAACCCTATTCCAGTTCTCAAATCTCCTATATCAGTTACCTAATCCCCTATTTTAGTTCCCTAGTCCACTAATTCAGTTCCTTAAATCCTATTCCAGTTAAAAAATCTCCTATATCAATTACCTAATCCCCTATTTTAGTTCCCTAGTCCACTAATTCAGTTCCTTAAATCCTATTCCAGTTAAAAAATCTCCTATATCAATTACCTAATCCCCTATTTTAGTTTCCTAGTCCACTAATTTAGTTCCTTAAACCCTATTCCAGTTCTCAAATCTCCTATATCAGTTACCTAATCCCCTATTTTAGTTCCCTAGTCCACTAATTCAGTTCCTTAAATCCTATTCCAGTTAAAAAATCTCCTATATCAATTACCTAATCCCCTATTTTAGTTCCCTAGTCCACTAATTTAGTTCCTTAAACCCTATTCCAGTTCTCAAATCTGCTATATCAGTTACCTAATCCCCTATTTTAGTTCCCTAGTCCACTAATTCAGTTCCTTAAATCCTATTCCAGTTAAAAAATCTCCTATATCAATTACCTAATCCCCTATTTTAGTTCCCTAGTCCACTAATTTAGTTCCTTAAACCCTATTCCAGTTCTCAAATCTCCTATATCAGTTACCTAATCCCCTATTTTAGTTCCCTAGTCCACTAATTCAGTTCCTTAAATCCTATTCCAGTTAAAAAATCTCCTATATCAATTACCTAATCCCCTATTTTAGTTCCCTAGTCCACTAATTCAGTTCCTTAAATCCTATTCCAGTTAAAAAATCTCCTATATCAATTACCTAATCCCTTATTTAATTTCCCGCACACACAGACAACCACACACTTCCTGCGCATTCTTATTGCGTGACTAGCGGGGCTGTATGCTAATTTATTGCACAATAGAAAGAAGCAAGAACAACAGTGTATGGAGAACACGAACAGCAGAGTGCTAGCCACTACAATTAGTAGCCAGCCAAAAGCTAATAGATACTGGTGTATATTGCCCAGTGATCTTTAGTAGCTAAAGCTATAGCAAGGCCTAATTATTGTTACTTTGATGTTCGATCAGAGGTAGCCAAGCTCAGTTCTGACGAGACCTCAGAGAAAGACAGAAAAACCCAAGCCTAGACTAACTATAGAACTCAAGTGCCTACATTTGCTCTGTCAGCTGAAACGAATAGAACAGTTACGAAGATCACAGAAACCGGATATTGCTACATGTAGCTAGATTGCCTTTGTGCTAGCAACTGAAGGACACTGACACTCTGATATAAAGGTTGCCTGAAGTACTGGAAGGTTGTTTTGAAGGATTAAAAAGTTGCCTGAAGGGTTGGACGGTTGCCTAAAGGGCTGGAAGGTTGCCTGAAGGACAGGAATGTTACCTGAAGGACAGGAATGTTGCCTGAAGGACAGGAATGTTACCTGAAGGACAGGAATGTTGCCTGAAGGACAGGAATGTTGCCTGAAGGACTGAATGTTTTTTGAAGGACAGGAAGGTTTGCCTGAAGGACTGAATGTTTTTTGAAGGACAGGAAGGTTTGCCTGAAGGACAGGAAGGTTGCCTGAAGGACAGGAAGGTTGCCTGAAGGAATGGATGTTTTCTGAAGGACAGGAAGGTTTGCCTGAAGGACAAGAATGCTGCCTGAAGGACTGGGAGGTTTCCTGAAGGACAGAAAGGTTGCCTGAAGGACAGGAAGGTTGCCTGAAGGAATGGATGTTTTCTGAAGGACAGGAAGGTTTCCTGATAGACAGAAAGGTTGCCTGAAGGACAGGAATGTTGCCTGAAGGACAGGAATGTTGCCTGAAGGACTGAATGTTTTTTGAAGGACAGGAAGGTTTGCCTGAAGGACAGGAAGGTTGCCTGAAGGACTGAATGTTTTTTGAAGGACAGGAAGGTTTGCCTGAAGGACAGGAAGGTTGCCTGAAGGACTGAATGTTTTTTGAAGGACAGGAAGGTTTGCCTGAAGGACAGGAAGTTTGCCTGAAGGACTGAATGTTTTTTGAAGGACAGGAAGGTTTGCCTGAAGGACAGGAAGGTTGCCTGAAGGACAGGAATGTTGCCTGAAGGAATGGATGTTTTCCGAAGGACAGGAAGGTTTCCTGATAGACAGAAAGGTTGCCTGAAGGACAGGAATGTTGCCTGAAGGACTGAATGTTTTCTGAAGGACAAGAAGGTTTGCCTGAAGGAATGGAAGGTTGCCTGAAGGACATGAAGGTTGCCTGAAGGACAGGAAGGTTGCCTGAAGGAATGGAAGGTTGCCTGAAGGACATGAAGGTTGCCTGAAGAATTGAATGGTGGAATGTGAAGTGAATACTTGTTTAAAAATACACTATGAAGAGGACTACATGCAAGGAAAATAAAGCTTCAAAAAATCAGCAGCTCCTATTTAGTTAATAAAAATCCTTTTGAGAATTCTGACATGGCAAAATGAAACAGACTTAGTTTATTGTTGCTCATGATTTCATTGGGTGCACAAAAAGCAAGAATTAATACAAATTAATTTTATAATAAACAAAGATTTTCGCACAGCTACATAGTAATAAGGAACAATATAAGACAGACTTAATAAAAGTTGGCCTATTGAAACTCACAGGATCAAACTGATCTCATAGAAAAATTCTTGGAATAACAACTGCAGACAGATATTTTGAAAACAAACAGAATAATATGTACAATTATGACTTGATTATCTTTTGCTACTACTGACTTGGACAGCTTGTGAAAAGTTTTGGAAATTAATCACGTCATTGGTAGATTAAATTTCTTTGAGATTATTGGGATATTATTTTAAGTTTAAGATTTCAAAGGGACAAATATTTTATAATTTGGGAAAATTGCAAGTAAAAAAAACAGCAACAAATAATAAATTGCTATTCAATAAAACAAACACTAAAAAATGCAGACAATAGATGACAGTTTAGAGCAAGTGAGATAACACACTAACTATGCTACAGTTTATACAAATCGAATACAGACGAGCAAAAACTGACCAGCCTAAAATCACAAAAAACTGTTTTTTTAAAGCACTAAAATATGATTAATTATTAAAGAACAAACAAGCAAACAGATAGCTGACACAACAGCTAGCCCAGAAACTGGTAACACAAGAAACAAACATATAATGTAAGCAAATACAAAACAGTAGCTACTGATAGCGCTTCAGTAGGCTAGTGGAAATATTGTTGTCTAAACAAATATGCAATCATTTACAATGCTAGCCGTTTAGACTCTTGAGAGGCAATGGAGGTTTGGACATAGACACCAAATGGCTAGCAATGGTGTTGAATTTTTTGTTCTGTTGGTCAGAATGCAATGCAATCCAACAAATTGTCAATCTACTCTCACCCTGTCACCAATCTACTCTCATCCTGTCTCTAATCTATTCTCACCCTGTCTCTAATCTACTCTCACCCTGTCTCTAATCTATTCTCACCCTGTCTCTAATCTATTCTCACCCTGTCTCTAATCTACTCTCACCCTGTCTCTAATCTATTCTCACCATGTCTCTAATCTACTCTCACCCTGTCACCAATCTACTCTCACCATGTCTCTAATCTACTCTCACCCTGTCTCTAATCTATTCTCACCCTGTCTCTAATCTATTCTCACCCTGTCTCTAATCTACTCTCACCCTGTCTCTAATCTACTCTCACCCTGTCTCTAATCTACTCTCACCCTGTCTCTAATCTACTCTCATCATGTCTCTAATCTACTCTCACCATGTCTCTAATAGACTCTCTCTCGCCTGTGTCTAATCTACTCTCATCCAGTTCCTAATCTACTCTCTATCTCTATCTCTAATCTACTCTCACCCTAAGCTGATTTCTCAGTCAATTCCAAGCTTAAATGTCATTAGTTACGGATTGCCAGGGTGACTCAGACAGACCCTCGTCAGTATCTAGTCGGCGGGCGGTAGAAGCGCAGACGAAGAAGTGGAAAATGTAGACGAAGTTGGCGAAGCTGATAAAGACGACGCGGCCGCAATGAGGCAGTCCAGATCGGAGCCCTCCCTGCTCAAAGCGCTGCCACCAAGGCTGGGCAGTTGGTTGCCTGGCAACAGCGGCGGCGGCGGCGGCAACGGCAATTCGGCCAGATTTTCGTCGTCGAAGTCTTCGCAGTTGTCGATGCTGTCTTCGTGAGGCTCGTCAGACTCGGATTGTCTAGCCAGCCCAGTCACTTGGCGGCTAGTGTCCTGCCATTTCTCAACGGACCTTCGCCTGGCGTTCATGAAGTAGTTGTTGACGGTGGACAGTTCCAGGCCAAGCTGCTCGGCGATGCTCACCTGCACCAATTTGGGAGGCCGGCGAGTCTTCTTGAAGATGGCGTCCAAAGTCCGGCGCTGAATGTCTGTGAATACGATTCGCGACTTCTTGGCCGGAGGCGGGCCCGGCGAAGGCGGCGCTTGGAAAATAGGCTGCTGACACCCGGTAGGCGCTGGCAGCGAGTCTTGGCGATTGACGGCTGCGAAATACAGATCGATGAAATCTATACCTATATATACTACTACTTCTGACTGCCTAGTAGTAAGCTAAGCAGGCGGCTATCTATTTTCTAGTGTAAAAGGACATAGAAGGGTAACAGGGAGACGGGAAAAAGCAACTGAGGCCCTGAAGGAATGGGGGAAGGAAGATAGGAAACTGAAGCCCTAAAGGAACCGGGGGGAAGGAATATAGGAAACTGAGGCCCTAAAGGAACCCGGGGGGAAGGAAGATAGGAAACTAAGGCCCTGAAGGAACCGGGGTGAAGGGAGATAGGAAACTGAGGCCCTGAAGTAACCGGGGGGAAGGGAGATAGGAAACTGAGGCCCTGAAGGAACCCGGGGGAAGGAATATAGGAAACTGAGGCCCTGAAGGAACCGGGGGGAAGGAAGATAGGAAACTGAGGCCCTGAAGGAACCGGGGGCAAGGAAGATAGGAAACTGAGGCCCTGAAGTAACCGGGGGGAAGGGAGATAGGAAACTGAGGCCCTGAAGGAACCCGGGGGAAGGAAGATAGGAAACTGAGGCCCTGAAGGAACCGGGGGGAAGGGAGATAGGAAACTGAGGCCCTGAAGGAACCCGGGGGAAGGAATATAGGAAACTGAGGCCCTGAAGGAACCGGGGGGAAGGAAGATAGGAAACTGAGGCCCTGAAGGAACCGGGGGCAAGGAAGATAGGAAACTGAGGCCCTGAAGTAACCGGGGGGAAGGGAGATAGGAAACTGAGGCCCTGAAGGAACCGGGGGCAAGGAAGATAGGAAACTGAGGCCCTGAAGGAACCGGGGGGAAGGGAGTTAGGAAACTGAGGCCCTGAAGGAACCGGGGTGAAGGGAGATAGGAAACTGAGGCCCTGAAGGAACCGGGGGCAAGGAAGATAGGAAACTGAGGCCCTGAAGGAACCGGGGGGAAGGGAGTTAGGAAACTGAGGCCCTGAAGGAACCGGGGTGAAGGGAGATAGGAAACTGAGGCCCTGAAGGAACCGGGGTGAAGGGAGATAGGAAACTGAGGCCCTGAAGGAACCGGGGTGAAGGGAGATAGGAAACTGAGGCCATAGACATAAGCCTTACCAGCCAATCGCAGGAATGAAACCCGCTGCATAACGGGTTCCTGAAGCCAGCGCCACATTTTGTGATAAGTAGCCTTGCCAGATTTCAGCTGGCTCCAGGGTTTCGGATTGCGCAACAGGTCAGATAATGTACCTTGACTGCGGCATAGAACTTCCTGAGCAAAGACTGTCTGAGGAATGTTGTAACGTTTTAACTCCTCAACAACTGCAATAGCGAGAGCCTTTGTATCCAACTCAATGTCATCCAGATCTGCACTATTGCCAGTAATAGAATCACTGGTTAGTGAACTTAGTGTTGGTAGAGTCTGCTCCTCAGGCAAGTCTTCATTAGCAATGGCAGTGATAGGCTTGTCTGTGGATACTGAGGCCACTTTGTCTGAGAAAAAAAGCAAAATTTGTTTGCTTTTAATTAGAAATATTTAGATTAAAAGTAGTAAATAACATATAATGAACAGATAAAAGCCAAAAAGTAGGTTGATTAAGAGAAAACGAAAACATTTCTAATGTACTCAATTAAGCAGATAAAAAAGTTAGCTATTGCTCTTTTAACCTAAATTTGCATCTAAAAACCTAAAAAATACTTGTAATTCATATGAATATCATGACTTCACATTACCAAAAATTCAATATATATAAATAAATGCAGAATTCCACAACTTTTAGGACACACTTAGACCTTAATTATACATAAAGTTTGTACACAGCAGATTAGAATATAGCCTAGAATAATGATTTTCTTAGTTAAAGTGGAAGTAAGGGACTTAAAATTTAAATAAAAGTAATATTGTGTTTGATAGGTTATTTTATAAAAACAGTTAAGCGAATAAAAACAAGGAATTATAAAAACTAATACTTTAGAAAACTATCTAACCTAAACTCTTGGTGTAGCACAAAGTATTCTATTATAATTCATTTCATTACATTATTTTATATCTAACTACTTTGTATATGGTTTTTAATATTATCACTAAAACTGTTTTAAAAGTCTGTTAAATTACAAGATGATAGAGTCCTAGTATGCTTTAAAATCCAAATATTGGTTTGCACATTAAACTGTCCAGTTTACTGTTTTCAGTAAACAAATATACATGTTTAATAAAATTTAGCTTACCAATCATAGGCCTAGCTGGCAGTTTTCCATGATGCTTTAAATGAACCTTATCAGATTGAGATTCTTGTTCATTTTGTTGCAAAAAAGTGAAGCTAGATCCAATGGAATAATCTACGGCATCACTTGCATTGTCACTTGTTAGATTTCCAGATGTTTGGCAAGCTTTACTTTGACCTTGTTGTAGAGTTATCAGAACAGGATGGTTGATTACTGTAGGAAAAATATCATCTGATGTTGGCAATGGCTTGGTATCACAATTATCTGTGTAGCTCAGATGATCAGAAGTAGGTATTAGGCCTGTTAGATTATAGCTGAGATATTGGTCATTTCCAGATGATTGGCTAGTAGGATATTGACTTAAGTTTAGTTTCATTCCTTCAGCTTCACTGTTATTGGCATCGCTATCTGATGGTGTTTTTTGTTCTTCAAAAATGTCATAATAAGGCTCCTGGAAATGGTTAGGATAGTCATGACAGTCATGTGTTGTTGGCCTACTCATTTCGCACTGAAGAATCTTCTCTTCTTGACCTTGTAAGATAGTTGATGTTGACTGACATGAAACTGGTAATATAATTGGTAGCATTCCACCTGTGGAAGTTGAACAAAACATGTTCAGGAGATTGCCTTCTCTATCAAAGGCCAATTGGTTAGATGGTCCCAGTCTAACTTCAGTAGAATCTTGGGTTCTGATTGTTGCTTCTAATGCAGGTAATGAGGATTCTATTGTTGGCTGATTTGGAGCTGCAGTTGCTAGAGTTGGCAATGCAATGATGCCGCAGAATGGCTGAGTTGTAGAAGCAATCTGGGCAGCTGAACCACAAACCAGATGTTGCGGTACCGAAGTTAGACTTAGTGGAAATTGCAGCGAAGGCGTTGATAGCATGATCGGTCCATTTAGCTGCGCTGGCTCGCCAGATAGAATGGCTAATGTTAACTGAGGATTTCCAGAAGTCGATAATTCCGATTTCGGAATACAAGCAGCTTGAAGAAGATAGTTAATTTGTTCTTGGTTAAGGCTAGAAGTGTTCAAGCTGATTGTTGTAGCTATTTGTGTGGCAGCTGGTGGAAGCTGGTAGTTCGAACAGAGATTTTCTCTAGCTGTCATCTTTGTAGCAGATAAACATTTATTGAGTTAGCTACTGAGAAACTCTGTTATATAACTTAGTGTACCGTAATTTGTGCAGTAGATACAATGGATGAGCTGACCGTTTATAACAAAGTCTATGACTGTCAAAAATAAAGAAAAGTTTATTTTTTTCAGAGAAACTATCAATTTAAATAATTTGTAAAGTAAATAGTTTTCCGTATTTATTCAAACAATTTTTCGTGCTTTCCGAGGCACGATTCCACAATAATACAAAAGCTATGAGCCTAATACAATTATAGTAGTAGCATATTATTTGGATTTGTTAAAACGCCAGTTATGCCAAATGAATGCAAATTTATGTTTTGTAACGTTAAGCGAAACTAATTCCTTGACAATTAAAAGGAAATACAGTAAAAGGAACGATTGGTTTTAACGAATAAGCAATGCAGGAATAGAAAGAGGTTTGCGCAATTTACGCAATGTGTTGTAACTTATTTTATGTAATTTTTCGCTGTGTAAAGGCAAATCTAAAAGACAATCTGATCTGATCGTACTTAAGCTCGAAAAAAACCAACTAAAGAATCATAGTTAATGAAGTATGTTATACATTTCAAATGAGCGTTATAATTAGAAACAAAAATGGATAACGGCAACGATTTGCAAACATTTCAGCTCGTCTTAGAACAAAATGCACACTAGAAATTGGAAATATATCGTACTTGCTTTGCAAATACGGTCCATATGTTTATTTTTAATTATAATTGCTTGAGGCAATGTTACATGCAGCGGTGGCTAACGAGAAATTCTTTAACAACAATAAAATTGCACACAATTTGTCACTTTATGGCGAATGAAACAAGTTTTTTTGTTTAAGCTAGATACAAACGCTCGTACAAATTAATACATAAATTATGCGAATCGAAAGCAGCAAGACTGGCTGCAGTGCACGGAAATAATATCCCGCCCTACCAGATATAGGCCTTGCAAAACTTTTTCAATTAAATGTTCTGTTCTGTTTTATTGGAGTTCTCAGCTATTTTTTAGAGACGAAAAAATATGGATTTACATTTCGAATTTGAATTATGTTACACAGCAACCAAAGTAAACCAAAAATACTCAAAGCATGGACAATGATAAAAATATTCGAAGACATCAGGTAAAGATAAAGACGTCTACCAGAGCAGCCGCTTCTCCAAGATTTCAACCGTAATTCGCTTGCGAAAGTAGGGCATGTTGGCCTGAAATTGGAGACGTTATCAGCTTTAGTTTACGCCAATTTAACTAGACACAACCTGAGGATCTAGGGGATAGGGATAACAGACTCAACCTGAGGATCTAGGGGATAGGGATAACAGACTCAACGTGAGGATCTGGGGGATAGGGATAACAGACTCAACCTGAGGATCTGGGGATAGGGATAACAGACTCAACCTGAGGATCTGGGGGATAGGGATAACAGACTCAACCTGAGGATCTGGGGATAGGGATAACAGACTCAACCTGAGGATCTGGGGGATAGGGATAACAGACTCAACTTGAGGATCTGGGGATAGGGATAACAGACTCAACCTGAGGATCTGGGGGATAGGGATAACAGACTCAACCTGAGGATCTGGGGATAGGGATAACAGACTCAACTTGAGGATCTGGGGGATAGGGATAACAGACTCAACTTGAGGATCTGGGGGATAGGGATAACAGACTCAACCTGAGGATCTGGGGATAGGGATAACAGACTCAACCTGAGGATCTGGGGGATAGGGATAACAGACTCAACCTGAGGATCTGGGGATAGGGATAACAGACTCAACCTGAGGATCTGGGGGATAGGGATAACAGACTCAACCTTAGGATCTGGGGATAGGGATAACAGACTCAACCTGAGGATCTGGTGGATAGGGATAACAGACTCAACTTGAGGATCTGGTGGATAGGGATAACAGACTCAACTTGAGGATCTGGGGATAGGGATAACAGACTCAACCTGAGGATCTGGGGATAGGGATAACAGACTCAACTTGAGGATCTGAGGATAGGGATAACAGACTCAACTTGAGGATCTGGGGATAGGGATAACAGACTCAACCTGAGGATCTGGGGATAGGGATAACAGACTCAACTTGAGGATCTGGGGATAGGGATAACAGACTCAACCTGAGGATCTGGGGATAGGGATAACAGACTCAACCTGAGGATCTGGGGATAGGGATAACAGACTCAACCTGAGGATCTGGGGGATAGGGATAACAGACTCAACCTGAGGATCTGGGGATAGGGATAACAGACTCAACCTGAGGATCTGGGGGATAGGAAACAGACTCAACCTGAGGATCTGGGGATAGGGATAACAGACTCAACCTGAGGATCTGGGGATAGGGATAACAGACTCAACCTGAGGATCTGGGGGATAGGAAACAGACTCAACCTGAGGATCTGGGGATAGGGATAACAGACTCAACCTGAGGATCTGGTGGATAGGGATAGCAGTCTCAAACTGAGGATCTGGGGGGGATAAATGCTTAAAAGAACAGAGAGTCACCTGAGAGAAAGTGAAGTCTCGCAGCTTGCAATAAAAATCGGCAAATTTGCAGACAAAGACGCCACAGTCGGAGCCATTCTCCTGCTGCGGCGCGCCAGTCTCGCGGATCAATTGAAACTCGGATAGGCCGGGCAGTTCGGCTCCGGACTTCTTATCCCGATGCTCCTCAGCCAAGTACTGGCGCATCAATGGCAGGCAGCTGGCTCCGCTGCCCATGGAGAGGCTGTCCAGGTAGATGATGTGACGCGATCGCAGGTCTACGATGCACAGAGTCCAGTGATTGTTGTGCAGGTGCACTGGACATAGAAGGATTTCGCAATCGAATATGTCCACCTGGATAGGAATCACGACCGCTCAGTTATAAACACAAGCTTGAGGGGGTGGGGGGAAGACAGCGTAAAACCCTGAACTATTTTATAAAGCAAGTCCTGTACGAGTACAGCAGTCCCTAAAAAATCTAGATTAGTTCTCGCAAACTCAAATAAATCCCGCTCAGATTTAGCAATCCCTAAGACATCGTTATTACATACAAAAAAATAATCATAATTAGGTCTAGCATATTCAAAGAAATCACAACCAGGTCTAGCAATCCACTTGACACCCTTATCAGATTTAACAATCTTAAAGCAATCATAATTAAATCCAGCAATCCCATAACAAATGCCGCTCAAATCCTAATTAGTCGCAAAGGAATCCTAAATAAATCCCCCAGTTCCAAAGAAATCCCTGTTAAATTTAGCAATCCCGAATAAATCACTATTATATTTAGCAATCCCAATGAAATCCCTATTAGATTTAGCAATCCCAATGAAATCCCTATTAGATTTAGCAATCCCAATAAAATCCTATTAGATTTAGCAATCCCAAAAAAATCCCTAATAGATTTAGCAATCCCCAAAAATCCCTATTAGATTTAGCAATCCCAAAAAATCCCTAATAGATTTGGCAATCCCAAAAAATCCCTAATAGATTTAGCAATCCCCTAAAATCCCTAATAGATTTTGCTAACCCAAAAAATCCCTAATAGATTTGGCAATCCCAAAAAATCCCTAATAGATTTGGCAATCCCAAAAAATCCCTAATAGATTTGGCAATCCCAAAAAATCCCTAATAGATTTGGCAATCCCAAAAAATCCCTAATAGATTTGGCAATCCCAAATAATCCCTAATAGATTTTGCTAACCCAAAAAATCCCTAATAGAGTTAGCAATCCCAAAAAATCCCTAATAGATTTAGCAATCCCAAAAAATCCCTAATAGATTTAGCAATCCCAAAAAATCCCTAATAGATTTTGCTAACCCAAAAAATCCCTAAAATATTTGGCAATCCCAAAAAATCCCTAAAATATTTGGCAATCCCAAAAAATCCCTAATAGATTTAGCAATCCCAAAAAATCCCTAATAGATTTTGCTAACCCAAAAAATCCCTAAAATATTTGGCAATCCCAAAAAATCCCTATCAGATTTAGCAATCTCAATGAAATCAATAATATATTTAACAATCTCAATGAAATCCTCTCAGATCTAGTAATCTAAAGATGATAAAGTCCAAATAGAATCCAGGTAGAAAATCCAGGATCCCACTTAGAAATTCTAAAACGATCCAAATTAGATATTTATATAGAAACCTAATTAAACCACAAACCAGCCAACGAAAACCCCAAAAAGGCTATATATTATGTTACCTTTCTGGTCCAGCGTCGAACAGAGGCGTATCCGCTAGACGACAGTTTTGTATAGAAGAAGGTTGAGAACGCGTGCACTTTAGGCAGGCCAGGGCCGCCAGACCTGGCAGCAATCAGCTGCATATAGAAGTTCACAATGTTATCATTGAGCCAGTTTAGTCCGGATAGGGAGCGCATCTCCTCTCTGGTCACTCGAAGGCTGAAACCTTCGGCCAGGACGTCTCCGCCGGGTAGCTGTCGGGACCAGGCACGCTCCACGGCTAGCAGCTGTTCGTCAGTGAGTTCTGGAAACTCCGGCTCCGATTCCTCTTCCTCGGCTAGCTCAGGCGGCGGGGTCGGCGGCGGCTCCTCGTATTTGTAGGGCAGGACTGGCAGTTCGCGTTCGGCTAGCTTGAGATTGCGAGTCACCCTGGCAACTAGATCGCGCTCGTCCGCTTCGCGCTGGTGAGTTTTGGGGAAGAAGTTAGGGAATAAGATTGGTAGAGGATTTAATAATATCCATATTAAACAATAAGATTTCATACGAGCGCGTATTATCCTAGATGAGGAATAAAGACGTAAAATTATCCCCTACTGAAAAATCAAGACATCAATTCATCCCTATTCTGGAAGGAAGACTATAATTTATCCCTATTGAGGATGGAAGACTATAATTTATCCCTATTGAGGATGGAAGACCATAATTTATCCCTATTGAGGATGGAAGACTATAATTTATCCCTATTGAGGATGGAAGACTATAATTTATCCCTATTGAGGATGAAAGACTATAATTTATCCCTATTGAGGATGGAAGACTATAATTTATCCCTATTGAGGATGGAAGACCATAATTTATCCCTATTGAGGATGGAAGACTATAATTTATCCCTATTGAGGATGGAAGACTATAATTTATCCCTATTGAGGATGGAAGACTATAATTTATCCCTATTGAGGATGGAAGACTATAATTTATCCCTATTGAGGATGGAAGACTATAATTTATCCCTATTGAGGATGGAAGACTATAATTTATCCCTATTGAGGATGGAAGACTATAATTTATCCCTATTGAGGATGGAAGACTATAATTTATCCCTATTGAGGATGGAAGACTATAATTTATCCCTATTGAGGATGGAAGACTATAATTTATCCCTATTGAGGATGGAAGACTATAATTTATCCCTATTGAGGATGGAAGACTATAATTTATCCCTATTGAGGATGGAAGACTATAATTTATCCCTATTGAGGATGGAAGACTATAATTTATCCCTATTGAGGATGGAAGACTATAATTTATCCCTATTGAGGATGGAAGACTATAATTCATCCCTATTGAGGATAGAAGACTATAATTTATCCCTATTGAGGATAGAAGACTATAATTCATCCCTATTGAGGATGGAAGACTATAATTTATCCCTATTGAGGATGGAAGACTATAATTCATCCCTATTGAGGATGGAAGACTATAATTCATCCCTATTGAGGATGGAAGACTATAATTCATCCCTATTGAGGATAGAAGACTATAATTTATCCCTATTGAGGATGGAAGACTATAATTCATCCCTATTGAGGATGGAAGACTATAATTCATCCCTATTGAGGATGGAAGACTATAATTTATCCCTATTGAGGATGGAAGACTATAATTTATCCCTATTGAGGATAGAAGACTATAATTCATCCCTATTGAGGATGGAAGACTATAATTTATCCCTATTGAGGATGGAAGACTATAATTTATCCCTATTGAGGATAGAAGACTATAATTTATCCCTATTGAGGATGGAAGACTATAATTCATCCCTATTGAGGATGGAAGACTATAATTTATCCCTATTGAGGATAGAAGACTATAATTCATCCCTATTGAGGATAGAAGACTATAATTCATCCCTATTGAGGATAGAAGACTATAATTTATCCCTATTGAGGATGGAAGACTATAATTTATCCCTATTGAGGATGGAAGACTATAATTTATCCCTATTGAGGATGGAAGACTATAATTCATCCCTATTGAGGATAGAAGACTATAATTTATCCCTATTGAGGATGGAAGACTATAATTCATCCCTATTGAGGATAGAAGACTATAATTTATCCCTATTGAGGATGGAAGACTATAATTCATCCCTATTGAGGATGGAAGACTATAATTTATCCCTATTGAGGATGGAAGACTATAATTTATCCCTATTGAGGATGGAAGACTATAATTTATCCCTATTGAGGATGGAAGACTATAATTTATCCCTATTGAGGATGGAAGACTATAATTTATCCCTATTGAGGATGGAAGACTATAATTTATCCCTATTGAGGATGGAAGACTATAATTTATCCCTATTGAGGATGGAAGACTATAATTTATCCCTATTGAGGATGGAAGACTATAATTTATCCCTATTGAGGATGGAAGACTATAATTGACCCCAATTGAACAATGAACACTTTAATTTATCCCTACTGATCGGAATGAAGGCTTCAAATGATCCCAATTGAGGCATTAAGACTTCAAATTATCCCAATGAGAAATGAAGACCTAACACAAGCTCATTACCTTCTTAGCCCAGTACTGCATCTTGAGATTTTCTTCAGTCGTCGTGCCATGTATATAAGTCTTCAACGACTGCGAGGAAGTTTTTCTGTGATGAAGAAATTCGCGAATCAATTAAAATATACTGATTTATGCTACAGAAGAATAACGAAAACCTGTGTAAATAACAGACATATTTACTTACATATCGTCCAGCCAATCGGAGGACAGGTATTTGCAAGGAGAAAAAATTTCAGTAACGGATTTCGGCTCCTCAATAGAAGTGATGACGCAATCTTCGTCGTCTTGATTGTCCCCAGATGAGGATGGAGCTGCGATGCGGGCCAGTAAAGAGCGATGAGCAATTGAGATATGTATCTCAACAGTAATAATAATAATAATTGCAGGAGGGTTGTGGTCAATGGCACATCATTTGGTGACGCTAAACCAGCAGCACCAGTGTGGGGGCAATTCTGCCCATTCCTGAGCACACACGCACACAGATACCGTACGCAGGCACACACTCACACAGGTGTGTACATCTGCCCTGGCTTTCTTATCGTCAGGCAGTGTACACTCTCACTGTGCCTTGGAGGTTGGCCCTCAATTACGTAAATTTCACGACAAGCCTCCAAGCCTTCTCTCCGCGGCTGCGCCCCAAATGAATGTGGCCTCGCCGCGGAATCGAGCTCAGGGACCTTGGTGTAAGAGGCAAACGCGTTAGATCACTCTGCCAATCACCCCCTTATGCCACCTGACAATCATTTATACTACTTATCACATTAAACACCTTTTTTCTAAACAATCTTATCAGATAAAAAGTACCAATAGCTTATATTTTTATAACTTTATAAGTCGCAAATCTTATCTTTCGGCCTTACAACCGGGTAGGGAGACATTTAGATAAAAATACATTATATCTGTTTGCCACTCACCAGCATAATAATGAGAATTTTCGCTGCCTGCTTGTTGCCGGTGCCTAACGTCGTGGGTTCGAATCTGAGCATCAGCGGATGGTGCCGCAGCAGCCAGCGGAGATTCAGCGGCCGCAGCAGCGGTAGCGCCAGCTAAAGACTTGGGCACAGTGCTGGCTTCAGTTGATGCAGCATTCTTTGCTCTAATAGCATTGAACATCGCTGTAACGACTAGCGGAGTGGAATGGACACAAGTCTGTTGTGGCACTGCTGCCACCGACTCAGTTCGATGCTTGCGAAGATCTGGGCGCTGGATTGAGACCGGCTGAGGCTGCTCAAACAGCCGACTCGAATTCAAAGGCGGAGACTAAAACAGAATGAGAATTCTAAATTCTTAACAAAAAAAATCATTTTTTAACTGAAAACGCTCACTATATTACTTACAGCCGCAGTAATAGAATCGTGTCGAAAATAATAATCCGGCAGATTAGTCAACTGGCTTAGTACAGTCAGTCTGGTGCCTGAATTGTTGTTGCCAGTTCGCGGCCGCCAGGCTGATTGATCCTGCTGACGTCTAGCACCGCAGTGACTCTGACTGTTTACAAACAGGGCAGTTATAAGCTATTTGAATATTGATGCTGCATAAAAAAATAATAAATAATAGGTGGAATAGAATCATTAAATATGGACAACTAATTTTAAAAACTTACTCAATACCAGCTCGTCGACTAATCAATGAAGTGGAGCTTCGACCAGCAAAGATGGCTAGGGTCTCTTTGGAGAACCTGAAGTCAGCTTGTTCAATATCCTGCATTGTTTTTTGGGGGAAAATGTGAACATTGTATAAGCTTTAAACCAATTGCGAAAGTTAATGTGCAAGATAACAAGATATAAATTAAGAGTTTACACCTACCAAAGTCCAGGTACCTTGGCTTTCAGCGCCTGAGCAGACCTTTTTACTAAAATGTTAAAAACAATTAAATTAATTCCTTTTTGTTTCACAAATTCTAAAGGTCTTTAGGGGTGTCAGCCACAACAACTATGGAAAAAAATAAAACAAATCTAGAAAATGCAACACAATTCAGCAAGTAACATTAAAAATTATTCAAAATAGAAATTTTAACAAAAATACATTTTTGTATATAAACTATTTTAAAGGACTTGTACAAGATAATTTAGAGAAACATTTAAAATTAGACTATTTGGCTGTCTTTTAAGACTATTCGAACTAAATCAAATATTTGTTTAAAAAACTATTTCAAACAAAACAAAATTTATATAAGTTTAGACAAAATTAATAGAAGCAAAAGAATTTTAATGAATTTCTTAACCTAGGCTAAGTAGTATTTAAACTAAACAACATTATATGAATTAAAATAACAAAGTTACTTATTTCAGTTGGGGTAGAAATGGATAAGTACTAGGTCATAAGATGTAAAGTATCTTCTATGTCAATAACTTGCTGGCCAATAACTAGGTGGCTAGGCCATAATCATTTTTATTGCTATATGAATTGAAACATTACTGGAGCAAATTGGGGCCTATGTAGATGGCACCCTAAATGTTCAGGGAAATATTCTGAGTACTAATAGATATTGATCCAATGCTCCAATAATCAAAAGTTTGCCTGTACACTGATTCTGAGCACTTAAGAGGTAATATGATTGCATTTTTTATTCAATGTTGGTGTGACACAGTTTTTATAGTGAAGCATAGCCTAGTAAAGGGGTAGATATGGCAGGAGCAAGGCATAGTAGGATATGGCACTAGTATTATTAATCTATTGATGAGCCTAAATAGCACTGCTCTGAGCTAAAAAATGTAAAGTGCCTAACGCATATCTATCTCTGTAACCATAGGGAAAAAAACATTTCAGCTGATATATGTCTAGCATATAAAAAAATCTAATTACTGTGGCACATGATAGGTGGCATGCTTAGTACAGTGCCCTGGTGTTGCCTTTTCCTATAGGGATGCACAGGCAAAAATTGTTTTTAGCTTGTCATATTTTTTAGCCAAAATTTTACAGTTACTAGTGGCTGGTGTGTTGAGATTTTACATCATGTCTGTAAACTTAGTGCCAAAATTCTAATAAGGACATCCCTACTGAACTTTGATCAGAATTTCTGATACTGACATTAGGTAAAGGGACATTGCATAGGCCCCTACTTCTTAGGCCCTATTACAATATGGACATAACTAAGGCCTAGAAAGATAATAATTTTAAAACAGCCTTATAGGCCTAGCTATTATCTGCATGCAATTAGCAAGAGCCACAAGATACTGTCAAAGTATCTAATTGGCAGATGGCTAAGAAGGCCTAACTGATAAGATGTGATATTACTATAAGGTAGAATTTAACCATATATGTTTAAATTTAGCTAGCATCGTGCTAGACATATGTCTACACAATCATATAGTTATCCCTGCAAGCTTTAGGATTTACTTAAAAGCAAATGCTGTGAATCAAAGTCAAAATTCATTGTATTACTAATGAAAATATACTTTGCTAAAAGTCTTGAATGAAAATGTAAAATTTCATAGCATAATGATGAAATTTATAAATCTTACATGTTTTCAGTTGAACTCGTGTTTTCTTCTGGTGCTTTTCTTTTTCTAGTTTCTAATTGAGTAGCAGGAACCTCAAAGTTTTGGTTTTCTACAGGCTCTGCGAGTTGTTGTATTCGACTTGGCGGCCAGAAAAAGTTTCGAATGAAGCTTAGCATTGTTATAAAAAGTTAGGCATGATTTCTATAGAGAAAAAAACTGAAGTAGACGTTGAAAGAAACAGTGTACACTAATTTACAGCATGATATAAAATAGTCAAACTAGTCAAATGCCCGCAAGTGAATTTGTAAGAATTTATTTCTAGCAATTATGAGCAGTTCTATAGTAAAAGAATGTTGATTGACCTAAGAAAACATTACTTTTACATAGGGAAAAAAGGAACTGATCTATGTGTTTCTATTGTTTAAATTCTTTGCCGCATCGAAAACTTATTTTAAAATTACATATTTCCAAGAACTAAGTTTTTGTACCGCTTCCTGATTCACATTTGATTTTAGGTTTAAACTTACAATTCATTGCCAATTCGAATATGTGACGTATATATGTATTTTAAATTATTTTTCTGTTTTTTCAGTATCCTTTTTAAGCCTCTGCCTAACCGAATTTACAATTTTACTGTGACCATGTATTTATTGTGATATAATTATGTCATAAATTCTAATCAGATCGTTCTTGTTTCTTATGATTCTGTATGATCACTGGACAGTAATGTTTTGCTAGGTTGTTTCTATATGTGTAGTTGAAAATAATTATAAATGCATTAGTTTGTATACTATGTCTAAAAAAGACTTTTGCCATTGTAGTACTGAATTTTGTTGAATTAGCTTTTTTCAATTATACTTTATAAATAAAGTGTATCAGAAGCAAGTCATTACTCTAAAATTTTCCAAAGCAAATTTAACGTATTAAAATTATATTTTTTCTTTTAGGGGCTTCAATCGAGGCACAATTTTATTTAGCATACTATGCAAAACAGAAGTTTGTATTATTTTTTAAATAATTGTTACTCAATTAGCAAGCTCGAATTACACTTGTTTAGCAATTGCTATTTAACAATTTTTACATCAGTTTTTCGTAATTGTGAATAATTTTTTTTCTATTACATTTCTTAGAAGCTTTCCTGCTACAACAAAACATTTGCAGGCGAAGTATTCAGAATTTGTTGGCTCCAATGTCAAGCAGAATGGAGTCGATGACATGGTGCTCATTCCACGAATTAATGAGGCGGCAATTACTGATAACTTGAAGATGCGGTTTATGAACAACGCCATTTATGTAAGCGGTGGTTGAGTTTATTAGTTTTTTTCTGAGCCTTTATGTAATATACTCATTCTGTTTATTTTCAGACCTATATTGGCCCAGTATTGATTGCAGTCAATCCATTCAGGGATGTGCCAATATTTGATGAAAAATACATCGACATGTACCAGGGCTCTGTAAGTAGTTTTTTAATTTCATTTTTTCTTAGATTTCTTTCTCCTTGATTTCTATTTGTTTAGCTTCGATGAATTTCGCTATGCAAATTTAAGGCACTTTTTGAGAACCCGCCGCATATTTATGCCACAGCCGATCATATGTACAGGAGCATGGTGTCGGAAATGGAAAACCAGTGCGTCATTATTAGGTGAGATCGGAACTCATTGATTTTTTTACAGCTTCTAATAAAGTTCTGGAGCTGCAGCTATTGTTCACAATGAATGAGAACCAAATATCCTACTTCAGTGGAGAGAGCGGTGCTGGTAAGACCGTGAGTGCGAAGCTGATCATGAACTATGTCTCCAAGGTGTCCGGAGGCTCTGGCCGAGTAGAAGAAGTCAAAGAAGTCATTCTGGAATCCAATCCACTTCTGGAGGCCTTCGGAAACGCTAAAACTGTTCGGAATAACAACTCTAGTAGATTTGTACGTTTCTGAGATACGTTTCTTTCAATGTGAATTTTTTTCGCCTTAAAATGGTAGATTAGGTTCTCGAGGGGGTCGGTGGCAGAGCTGTTAAAGCGTTTGCCTATCGCACCACGGACTTACTTGACTTAGCTGCAGGGTGGTCCATGGACGCAGCGGGGAGGCGAGGATCGCCCATACCGCTAACCCCTGTAGGCCCGCAGACAGGCAAGGGCGCGGGGCCGGTCAGCATCGCACCACGGTCCCTAAGTTCGATTCCACGGCGAGGCCACATTTATTTGGGGCGCAGCCGCGGAAAGAAGGCTGGCGGCTTGTCGTGCAATTTACGCCCTTGAGGGCCAACCTCCAAGGTTGATTGATTGACTGCCCTGACATCTGCCAGAGCAGTTGTACACACCTGTGTGAGTGTGTGCCCAGGAGTCAGCGAAATGGGCAGAATTGCCTCCTCGCTGGCTGCGTGTCTAGTGTCACCAAATGATGTGCCATTGCCCGCAGCCCTCCTGCAATTATTATTATTATTATTATTATTATCCTGAGTACCATAAAGACAAGAATTAGTTGACTCTTACTCAAAATCTGAATCAAAAGGAAGTTGATTATCCTGATGTTGTCTGAAGGACAAACGTGGTAGATAATTATCCGAAAAGTGTGGTCACTGTTGCTAACCATTTTAGGGAAAGTACGTCGAAATTCAATTCAGTCGCGGTGGCGAGCCAATCGGTGGCAAGATTTCGCAGTTTCTGCTGGAAAAGTCGCGAGTTGTGCTGCAAAACTCAGGCGAAAGAAATTTTCACATCTTCTATCAGCTATGCAGAGGCACCAGGCCAGAGATGAAAGGTCGGTTGGGTGCAAGTGTCTAAGCTCTGCCGCTCAAGTGTTTCATACGCGAAGCTGTAATCTTTTGATCTTTAATCTATATATAATTTACCAATAGAGCTAAAGCTCGAATGCTGTTTAGGGCTAAAACTGTGTCTATGACTAGCGCATCGGGAATGTACGCTAAGGTTATCAAACAGTTCTTCAATCTAAAAAATCTAATCTTTGTTTTTGTTTAACTGAACTGAACGCAAATTTCAGTTTTGTCGGGATGGCTGTTTGAAAGCCGGCGAAATTCTGAGATCCATCATTCTATATTTAGGTTTTCAAGTACGGAAGCCCAAATTTAGCAGTTAGGCAAATAAGCTTAATTATTAATCGTGTGATATTATAACTTTATCAGGTCCTTGAAAAGTCTTTCGCATGTTTACAATCAGTGAATTTGTGGGAGACCTCAATACGTTGGATGTGAGAGGTCATTATGTTATATGTGAGAGGTCATGTGTTAGATGTAAGAGGTCATGTGTTAGATGTGAGAGGTCATGTGTTAGATGTGAGAGGTCATGTGTTAGATGTGAGAGGTTATTGTGTTAGATATGAGAGGTCATGTGTTAGATGTGAGAGGTCATGTGTTAGATGTGAGAGGTCATTATGTTAGATGTGAGAGGTCATGTGTTAGATGTGAGAGGTCATGTGTTAGATGTGAGAGGTCATTGTGTTAGATGTGAGAGGTTATTGTGTTATATGTTAGAGGTCATGTGTTAGATGTGAGAGGTCATGTGTTATATGTTAGAGGTCATGTGTTATATGTGAGAGGTCATGTGTTAGATGTGAGAGGTCATTTTGTTAGATGTGAGAGGTCATGTGTTAGATGTGAGAGGTCATGTGTTAGATGTGAGAGGTCATGTGTTAGATGTGAGAGGTCATGTGTTGGATGTGAGAGGTCATGTGTTAGATGTGAGAGGTCATTGTGTTAGATGTGAGAATTCATTGTGTTTGGTTGTGAAAGATAACTGGCTTTAACTTAATATCGTTGTCTATGTATTCACTTATGACACAATGCTGATGACTGTTGTCACGCACAATTCAACAACATTCGATCGCAGCCGCATTTAACCTGGCCGGCCCGGAATGCTTCGGCTATCTGAATCAGAGCGGCTCGTTTGATGCTGACGGCATCGATGACGTCAAAGAATTCGGTGAAACTCTGGTGAGTTACACAGATTTGCGTCTTTGACGAACGCGAAACAACTTTGTTTCATTGTAGTTTGGTGCAATTTTCTCATTGTGTGCGCGCGTGTACATCATTTTCTTTCCATCTACTCTTCTGCTAAGTGAATCGTAACCGAAACATTCGGCCTTTCTAATCTCTTCTATTTTCTATCTATCTCTAGTTTCTATGCAGCCTAATTTTTCTTCTGTTCACTCGACAGTTTGCAATGCTGACAGAAGATGTACAGTGTGTACAGTGTGTGTGTGTGTGTGTGTGTGTTTTCTTCGCATTTTTCGTCGCAAATTTGCGGAAATGAATCTCTATCAGAAAATTTAAAGCTAAATTGCAAAATACTTCAAGCCTGACTTGCTTTCCTGATCTGCCCTTGATATAGTAAAATTTTGAAGTCAGTTATGGTGATAATGGTGATATTGAATTCGCAATTAGAGAGGGAAAATTGCACTACAATAATGATAAAAAAGTTGATCGAACTGATTTACTTACTGAATAATCCCAGAGGATTAAAGTGTGTCAAACTGATCCATTCTACTGATTAATCCCAGAGGGTTAAAGTGTGTCAAACTGATCCATTCTACTGAATAATCCCAGAGGGTTAAAGTGTGTCAAACTGATCCATTCTACTGAATAATCCCAGAGGATTAAAGTGTGTCAAACTGATCCATTCTACTGAATAATATTCTTGGAGCTGTTGGATATTAGAGTGAAGTTAACAGACTGTCGAAATAGTGCTTCAATCAAAAGCGTTGTCTTTCCACAGCATGCCATGGAGGTGATGGGCATGGACGAATCGGTTCAAGAGGACATCATCAGCGTTCTGAGCGGCATCCTGCATCTGGGCAATGTCCAATTCCGGTCCGCTGGTGGTGGCGACAATGTGAACGTTGCCGACATGCGTCAGCTAGAAAGTCCAGCCACCTTCCTGCAGATCGACTCGGACACACTGCGAGCTAAACTGACCAGCCGGCTGATGGAGAGCAAGTGGGGCGGCAAGTCCGAGAATATCGACGTGCCTCTGAACCAGGAGCAGGCCAGTTACACCAGGGACGCTCTGGCCAAGGGTCTCTACTCCAGGCTATTTGACTTTATTGTTGAGGTTGGCCTTTTAAACTTGTATAGTAATCATGTATGCGCATCACCTCACACAATGGTGTGCATCTTAAATGACTTTCTCATCGCCAGGTACACTCTACACTCGGGCGTAAACAGGGACTACTTAATAATAATATTAACAGGCCTCCTAATAATTGCAGGATCGCTGCGGGCAATGGCACATCATTTGGTGACACTAGACCCCTATCTACCTAGGCAATTGTGCACATTCCACTGCCTCCTTATCACATACGCACACAGATACTGTACAGGCAGGGCGAATATTGCACGAAAAACCCTCCAAAGCCTTCTCTCCGCGGCTGCGCCCCAAATGAATGTGGCCTCGCACCGGAATCGAGCTCATGGACCTTGGTGCGAGAGGCAAATGCGTTAACCGCTCTCTGCCACCGACCCCCAAGGACTAATTGACTCATTCAAGTATTTCCTAGTGGTCCTTGTGCGTGAATTACCCGAAGATCCCTCAAGCCTTCTGTGTCCTAAAAACTGAAGACCCAGTCAGGAACTCCTGAAGCCTGAAGCCTGAACCCCAGTCTCAATCCCTGAGGACAGTCCGTGAACGCGCAGGCACACAGGTGTGTGCATCTGACCTGATACTTTTTCACCCTGTCTTGGAGATTTGCCCTCAAGGACTTCAATTACAAGACAAGCATTCAAGCCTTCCTGCCAAATGAATGTGGACGTTACCGGACTCACGTTATTTACAGAGCTCTTTGTATGTACCTTTGTAATGCGCATGATTTCTGTGCTCTGTATTTGAATCTAATTGAGTCTTCTTGCCCACACCGCGCCCACCCAGTCCGTCAACAAGGCCATGGTGACGCAGGGCAGCGACGTAAACGTCGGCATCCTGGACATCTATGGCTTTGAGGTGTTCCGTCAGAATGGCTTCGAGCAGTTCTGCATCAACTATGTCAACGAGAAGCTGCAGCAGATCTTTATCGAGCTGACCCTGAAAGCTGAACAGGAGGAATATCGCCAGGAGGGCATCCAGTGGTCTGAGATCCAGTACTTCAACAACAAGGAGATCTGCGAACTGATCGAATCCAAGTCTCCGCCAGGAATATTCTGCGTCCTCGACGACGTCTGCGCCACGGTCCACGCCGTCACGGAGGGCATCGACAGCAAGTTCTGCCAGAAGCTGGCTGGCACTTTCAGCTCGGTCAGGTGAGTTTTTGTTAAACTGCGTTACTGAAAAAAAGTAAAAATATATATTTGCAGGAGGCAATGGCAAATAATTTGGTGACACTAGAACCGCAGCCAGCGAGGAGGCAATTCTGTCCATTTGGCTGACTCCTGAACACACACGCACACAGATACCGTACGCAGGCACACACTCACACAGGAGTGTAAATCAGCCCTGACTTTCTCATCGGCAGGCAGTGTACACTCTCACAGTGCCTTGGAAGTTGGCCCTCAAGGGCGTAAATTTCACGAAAACCCACAAGCATTCTCCGCGGCTGCGCCCCAAATGAATGTGACCTCGCCTCGGAATCTAGTTCAGGGACCTTGTTGCGAGAGGCGAACACGTTAGACCACTCTGCGGCTGCCCCCTAGTGTGGACAAGCCAAAATCCACAGCGTCCACAGTCAGCTGAGTTGACATCCTATGCTCATTTTTATAAAATATATCAGGTACTTCAGCTACTCAACCGACCAGTTCACCATCAGTCATTACGCCGGCTCTGTCCAGTACTCGCCTGCCGGCTTCTGCGAGAAGAACCGTGACGCCCTGAACAATGACCTGCTGCTGCTGATGCAGAGCAGCGCCAGTGCTTTCATACGCGCCCTGTTCCCGGAGAAAGTTCAAGATCGGTCCAGGCCCACTACGGCCGGCACAAAGATTCGAACTCAGGCCAACCAGCTGGTCAAGACCCTCATGGGTTGCACTCCGCATTATATTCGCTGCATTAAGCCGAACGAGACTAAACGGCCTGGTGATTTCGATGTCGAGCGTGTGAAACACCAGGTGATGTACCTGGGCCTGAAGGAGAACATCAACGTCCGACGAGCCGGCTTTGCTTATCGACGACCGTTCGATAAATTTCTCAAACGGTGAGCATTAGACAGTAAATTTTGTATTTTTTCCACGTTTCACACTATTTACACGTCGGACTCAGGACTTAAAGGTCGGGGGTTTGATTCTTGACCTCACTGGGATAATTTTTGTACTTTAGCACGGTACTTAACTCGGCATCGCTTCAGTTCACCCAGGTGTTAAATGGGTGCCAGCAATCTAGCCCGATTAGGACACGTGTAATCCATTATTTCTTATTTTGTCATGTTGTTTTTAGTTAGTTGCTATGCGGTTGCTATGGTGAATGAACGTGTCTTTTAATTGGCGGATAAAAAAGAGCATTCGCATGGATGGCTTGCACTTTTAGATACGCCATCTTAACTAAGGAGACCTGGCCTCAATGGCACGGTGATCCCAAGGAGGGCATCAACCACCTGATGGCCCACGTGGCCATGGACCGATCGCAATGGCAGCTGGGCAAGACTAAATTGTTCATCAAGAGTCCCGAGTCTGTGAGTGCTGAGTTTATATAACTCAAAATAAAAACCTGACAGAAACTACAGCTTTGTGTCTGAGAGCAGAAGACCAAAATACTAAAGCTCAAAATCAATCTAAACCTAGTCACATGATCAAGACCCAGTCCCTGAACACCCAGTCCCTGAAGAGCCTGTCCCTGAACAGCCAGTCCCTGAGGATTCAATAACTGAAGAGCCTGTCCCTGAACAGCCAGTCCCTGAACAGCCAGTCCCTGAACAGCCAGTCCCTGAACAGCCAGTCCCTGAACCCCCAGTCCCTGAAGAGCCAGTCCCTTAACAGCCAGTCCCTGAACATCCAGTCCCTGAACAGCCAGTCCCTGAACCCCCAGTCCCTGAACACCCAGTCCCTGAACAGCCAGTCCCTGAACACCCAGTCCCTGAAGAGCCAGTCCCTGAACAGCCAGTCCCTGAACAGCCAGTCCTTGAACAGCCAGTCCCTGAACAGCCAGTCCCTGAACAGCCAGTCCTTGAACAGCCAGTCCCTGAAGAGCCAGTCCCTGAACAGCCAGTCCCTGAACAGCCAGTCCCTGAAGAGCCTGTCCCTGAAGAGCCAGTCCCTGAACAGCCAGTCCCTGAAGAGCCTGTCCCTGAACACCCAGTCCCTGAACAGCCAGTCCCTGAAGAGCCTGTCCCTTAACACCCAGTCCCTGAAGAGCCAGTCCCTGACGAGCCAATCCGTGAAGACCTACGGAAGACACCTTATCCCGCTCCTCAGCTATTCATGCTGGAGGACGAGCGTCAGCGCCGCTTCGACCACTACGCTCGCGTCATCCAGAAGGCCTTCCGCGCTCACAATTCCGATCGGGCAGTTAGCAATTTGCGGAGTCGAGCTCGCGACCTCTACTACGGCAAAAAGGAGCGGCGCTGGTGCAGCCTGTACCGCCAATTCGTTGGCGACTACATTGGCCTAGACGAGCAGCCAGGGCCAGTTGCGTGCCTGCGCCGAGAGAAGCTTCTGCGTAAGAAGGACAAAGTTTTGTTCGCCCAGACGGTGGTGAAATACGACCGTAGATTTCGGCCAGTCAACCGGGACCTGCTGCTCGCTGGCGACAGAGTCAGCATTGTTGGCCGCGAGCTGGTTAAGAAGGGACCCCAGAAGGGTCAGGTTTTGGAGGTGAGCCTAGTTTTCAAATATTATGTTTATCCTTCTTGTCTGATAGTTGGGATTTTTTAATCACCGAGGGCGAGATCCTAGTTTTACAGGCAAATAAAACCCATTGTTTGTCAGGCTAGATCCCATTTTTGACACGTTAGATCCCCTCATTTAACAGGTGAGATCCACCTAATTTACAGGTGAGATCCACCTAATTAGCAGGTGAGATTCCCTATTGACACATGAGATCCCTTTATTTGACAAGTAAGATTCCCTATTTGATAGTTAGGATTCCCTCATTTAACAGATAAAATCCCATTATTATGAGGGGGGTCTGTGGCAGAGCGGTTAACGCGTTTGCCTCTCGCACCAAGGTCCTTAAGTTCGATTCCACGGCGAGGCCACATTCATTTGGGGCGCAGCCGCGGAGAGAAGGCTTGGGGGTTTTCGTGAAATTTACGCCCTTGAGGGCCAACTTCCAAGGCACAGTGAGTGTGTACACTGCCTGACGATTAGAAAGTCAGACCAGATGTACACACCTGTGTGAGCGTATGCCTACGTAAAGTATCTGTGTGCGTGTGTGCTCAGGAGTCAGTGAAAAGGGCAGAACTGCCTCCTCGCTGGCTGCGGGTCTAGTGTCACTTAAAGACGTGCCATTGCCCAAAGCCCTCCTGCAGTTAATAATATTTTATATTACTCGTTAAGATCCCTTTATTTAACATGTGAGATCCCTCTTTTGAGCACGCTAGATCCCCTCTCTTGACATGTGAATTCCCTTTTTGGGCACGTGAGTTCCCATTTTTTGCTAAGTAGGATTGCCCTCACTTGATAACTGATTTTCCTTGTCGCACCTATCAGGTGGTGAAGCGGTCAGTTCAACTGTCGGACATTCTCTCATTGCACCTGTCGCCCTATCAAGACGGCTTCCTGGTGATGAAATGCCGCGACGGAGACGACTCTATTCTGGAAGTCGCGTGCAAAACAGAGCTGCTGCTTCTGCTGCTGGAGCGGAAGCCGGACTTAAAAATTGAGTTCGGCACCAGCGTGGATTTCTCGCTGCCGAAGCGGGGCATTTTGGGCAAGGCCAGCAGGCGGGTGAATTTTGTCTGCGACAGGGCCCGGGTGCGACAGCCGGCATCGGTGCACGACCGCATGGTGGCCAGGGACGAGTCTGCTCGAGTCGTGCTCAAGTCTTCCGGCATCGGTTAGTTATGAAATCCAAGATCTTGACAGTGCTTTGACAACGAAAACGATTTGGGAGGTGTTGATTGACTACTCAAACTGGGGATTGATAAGGTATTGATTGACTACTCAAATTGAGGATTCCAGAGGTGTTGATTGACTACTCAAACTGGGGATTGATAAGGTGTTGATTGACTACTCAAATTGAGCATTCCAGAGGTGTTGATTGACTACTCAAACTCGGGATTGATAAGGTGTTGATTGACTACTCAAACTGGGGATTGATAAGGTGTTGATTGTGTCGGACCCTCTTCCCTGAGCTAGAATCCTCGGTGAGGCCACATTCATTTGTGACGCAGCCGCAACAGAAGAAGGTTTTTCGGCTTGTCCGATTTAGGCATGACTCCCATTAGAGCCAAGTCCCCACGGCTCAATGAGATGTCTGTGCGTCTGTGTGCTCAGGGATCAGTGTACCAGAACCGACTCAAAAAAACGTTTAGGAGGCGGCGGCGGCCTCACGGTCACTGTCGGCTGCGGCCTGTCGAATACCACAGACGCTTCTGGTCCTCGCTCCAAGCAAGTCACTAGCGGCGGTGCAGGGCATCAGCGCCAGCCGCAGCCTCAGATCATCGACTCCCGACTGCCACCAGCCGGCCAGCTGCCTACGGCCAGGCGACGGTCTCGCGCCGGCCAGGACAACAAAGGCGTCGGCGACAATCTTCAGCGCCAGATTGCTCAGCGTCGCCAGAGTTCGACGACTGGCGCCAGCGGCAAGCTACCGAAGCCGGCGCCGACTCCGCAGCAGCGACAGCCACGAGGCACGGCGGCGGCAGCAGGTGGCGAGGACCCGAACCCGCCACCGATACTAACCGAGAGCGTCCTGTACCAGGTGGTTCAGAAGCCACCGAGCCACAATCCGCCACCGAGGCCGCCTGTGCCGCGGCAGAAGCCTCCGCCGCCGCCAGCCGCCGCAGTGCCCCGCTGCGTCGCCCTGTGGGCTTACGACGCCCAGGACACGAATGAGCTGAGCTTCAATGTGGACGATGTCATGGAGATTGTCAAGAAGGGTGAGTTTTTCTTGACTTACGCACATTTTTCTATGACAAAAGCTGTGCATTTCTACTATGAGTAGGTCAATCGGCATTAAAATTCGCCCTCTCGCAGATTCCGCTTGGTGGCACTGCCGGCTGCACGGCCGAGAAGGCCTCCTGCCCTCGAACTATGTGCGCGAGCTGTAACTGGGGATACGGTGATGTTGAGAAGCTTGCTCTTTGTTTACTGACTTTTTGTCCTCTCCTGCTGAAAATTCGGATTCAAGCAAAGCTCTTAGTTTAGTGGGCCTTCCATTTTTACTATTTTTACTACTAACAATATTATTCCCGTTTATTCCTGTTGATTTTTTGTTTTACTCCTGTTTAGAAAATATTAAACGATTCGATTATTTGATATGATTTTTACTCTGTTCTGGAGGGAAATAGATCTATTTGACATATACAACATTTTTTAACTTCAAGATAATTATTTGTTTTTACCACTGTACCTTTGAAGTTTACTTCACAATTAAATTTTTGGTGATTGATCTCCGATTCGTCCGATTGTTATTTAATGTAATAATTTGTAAATTCGTAATTGTAAGTACTTAATTTCGCTCAACGGGCAATCCGATAAAACATTAATACCTAATAACTAATATGATTTATGTATCTCTATTTTCCAGGCTGTGACATTATGTGTCTTCTATCCCAAACAAAAATTCCTACGCTGTGCCTTTTCATTCGAATCACTGTCGATTGTTAATTTTGTTTGTTTATGCTAAAAAACAGTACAGCTGGTGTCTTGGTCATATTAATTTATTGTTGTTTATTCGGTCTTCAATACTTTCGTTTTGTGCTCTCACTCGCCAATACCTTGGCTAACTTCTCGGTTTTACCTGTCTAGCCTAGCTGTGACTGACCATTTCTTGTGTATTTTCGCACTGTTAGATTCTTTTCTCGAAAACAATCTTTCCTGAGGTTAATATGACAAGATAAAAAAATAATATTGATTTACCAACAAAATAAACACATTATTCAAATACTGCTGGTTTGCCATTGCGTCGTAAACTTAAAAAAATCACCCACCGTTAAGATTAAATACAATTAGCCTTGCATGGACATAGTTAAAAAACTCTATTATCATTGATTTATGATGTTGATTTCGAGTGGACGAAAAAGTACTATAAACATATTTATTTGCCCTAAAAAGGGCCGTTTCATTATCGACTATCTGTACTGGTGTGGATAATTCTTAGGGATAAGATAATCTGCAGGCTAAAAATTGAAACAGCCTAAATATGCATAACTTGGTAACTTGGCAGACTATAGTAATTGGATCCTGCAAATCGAATGTTCATTTTATGTTTTTTGGCAACAGGTTTTAAGCTTTATAAAAAACAAAAAAATGTAACGAAATTTAAAACAAGCTTAAGCAACATTTGCGTACACGTCTCTGTGCGTAGAAAGCATTTTAAACAGAATCCAAACACTCAGCAATAGTCAAAACCGCTATCATTCCGAGAAAGCGACCTCTTTCAGTCGCTTTTTCAACCTCTTTAAGTTCATTTTCTCCATATGCTCGACGTGGCGATTACGACTTTTGCTGAGGCCTCCAAATTTGATTTCCGGAACTGTTGCAGACTTGCAAATAGGACGTAGACCCAACTTTCTTCAATCTGACCATCGGTAACAGTATCGGAACTTCTGAACTGCTTAGTGTTTCTCATAGCTAAATAGGAATTGTGAAACGCTACTCTCTACTTCAAATAGCCAGAGCTGAAAACTCCTATTGGACTGATTTCGAAACCAAAGACAAATCGCTGTTCTAGCCAATCAGTGAATTCCTGCGTTCAAGTTCCACTTGACGCAAGTATCGATCCGCTACTTTATATATGAAACTGCTTTACATAAATAGTCTATCCGTCGCTCTCTCTGGGAAAACTGTTCATTTACAGATAGTGTCAAGCTTAGGTGGGTCTCGATTATCGATTAGAGTAGAGTAGAGTATCTGAATAAGCAGTTTCTTGTAGGGGGTTACGCAAACAAAAGGGTAAGTTTTTGTTTTAAATCCTTCTTTTTTATTCATATAATTTGAAGTATCATATAGCACGGCTTTATGATATTTAATCCTTTTGTTTGAGGCTCTGTTATACAATTCATAGTTATTATTAACGATACATATCATTTCATAACTTTATAACTGTTCATAACTTTATGTATGAGGGTCATTCCTCATTTTATTTTGCACAGAAAGAAATGTCTAACAATACTTCTTACTATTTAATTTTACAATGTAACGTCACTAACGCTATTGCATTACCTAGTTAGCTTACTCTTCTGTTTTTTAGCATTATTATCTTTAGTTAAAACAGCAAGGCACATTCTAGCCTCATGATAATGTAACAGGGCTTATCACTATCTTTCTCTTGATTGGTAGTGTATCGCTCTAGCTGATCTTGCTCTATTTTCTCTATTAGCTCTGCCTGTATTTCCGTATGATTTAAACTGGTGGCCCTGAAAAGGGCCGTTTTATATTTTAGCACCGCTTTTTAACATCTCCGCAGGATTAACACCTTAAGGGTACACCAGTGACGAACAGCAAAAAATCTGACGCTGCGAAAATTCCACAAAAAACTGAAAAAGTGGCGCAATGTATCCTATGAGAACGAAATAAGATTTGGTGTGACACAGCACAAAATCGTAACCCTAACCCTAATCATCCTGGCCCGTGTTTCAAGGCTGTCTTTACCAATAAAAGGCAGCAAAAAGCGCATAGTGCTGAGCTACAACATAGGAATTTCGACATAAAATAATAACAATAAGTTCCTTCAATGCATAATTGCGATCAAGAATAAATAATATACTCAGACCTACATTCATGTACATACATCTATATGTTCTAGGGTTATTTTATAATATTTAATATTCCAGTGAATGTCACCAAAGTTGTTCTAGTACTAATCATTATTCTCACTTCTACTCTCACAATGTTCTTGTATTCTATATTGTTAATGTTCTATATTTTCTTAGAATTAATTTTTGAGAATGTACTTTATATATTTGAAAGAATTTCTTGGTAGCATATTTAGTTATCCTTGAATATTGTCTTTAGTTAGTCTAGGTAGCATATTTAGTTATCCTTGAATATCGTCTTTAGTTAGTCTAGGTAGCGTATTTAGTTATTCTGGCCGATTACTTTATCGCATGTATGTATTTCTGAGTATAGGCTTTCCGAAGAGCGTTACCAATGATCTCAAGTATACAGCAATACTTCCTACTTCTCTCTCTTGAGTCTTTCTTAGTATTTGTCTCCTTATGTTTTATAAAGAATGAAAGAACACGATTCTGTGTATTGTATACGAACTTTGATTCAAAAGGAAGAGACCCCCTATCCTAAAAATCATAACACAAATTGTTATTATGCAACTGGGTTATACCACTGGAATTGACAGCTCACAGCTGCCCACAGGTGATTCGATCTCCCACAGAATCACGCAAAGGTTATGGGGAGGGTGATAACCAGTCAGCACCCGCAGATGACATCTACCTCATCCTCTGGGGTTCGTTAATGACGAAAAGTAAAAAATCTGACGCGACGGAAATTAAAAATAATGACGCAAGAAATGACGCAGTGTGTCCTACGAGAATGAAACAAATTTTAGTTTCTTATATCACTTTTGTCACAACTGCGTTGAGCGGAGTACATTCGTCTCTCATCACGCTCAAGAGCCTAGATGAGTCTGGTCATACGATTTGGTCATTAGCGCTAATGTGCATTTGTGGAGTATAGACAAGATGTTCCATAGTTTTTTCTGGCTACGCCACTAAAGTAATAAAAGTAAAAAACGCACAGGAAATTAAGAAGAAAATAAAAAAATTACAACTTGATTGATTTTAAAGAAAAAAATGAACAAAAAAATGAAAAAAATTAGTGGACTTATCCCGCCTTGAACTTGTTGTCCTCCTGTCCTGTCGGGTTCTGTCCGCCGCCTGTCCTGTCCGCTCGTCCACTGTCCTTAGTTGTTACTTCTGTAATGTTGGTTTACTAAAAGATTACATTCTGTAACATAATGTATGATTACATTATAATTGCTATAAGCTAAAGCTGATGTCTTGCTAATTGGGAGTCTGCTTTTGGGGTTTGTTTCTGACGCAAATTTTGAGATCTGACGCAATGGAATTTCCATGAAGTAGTGAAAAAATGACGCACTGTATTCCTATGAGAACGAAACAAAATTACAAATTACGCAAACCGTAACCCTAACCCTAACCACTTTTCCTTTTTGTCTGTATGTCTTGCCATCAAAAACCTATATTATAGCCTTGTAAATGGCTCTTATGGACTCAGGATACAGCAATAGCAATTTTATATTGAATTCTATATGTAAAAGCAATTAAATAGCAAGATCGAAAAGCAAAAGCAAAAATGTAAGAATCCTTTTTTTAATACAAGCAGCATGAATGAATGTATTAAGCAATAGTAAATGCCTAAGTCAGTACTAATTAGCTAAAAGTGATGACATTATGTGCTCGAATATATCAAGCAAATAATACACTATTCGGCAAAATCCTTTGTCTACAAAGCTTCTGAACTGGAAATATGACGCGTCAGAAATCAGAGGTTATTAACGATTTCGTCAGATATCACCTTGTCAAAGTTTTTTTCGAAATCAAGGCAAAGCAGCTTGCGTCATTTTTCAAAATGAATTAAACATGACGCGTCAGATTTCATCCAATCGAATTTTTCTTCAGAATTAAATTGGTAACATACTATTATAAATGTATATACAATAGTACTACTGCAAGTAACTTGCCATTAGGGTCCAGCAGTGCTTGCGTCATTTTTCAAAATGAATTAAACATGACGCGTCAGATTTCATCCAATCGAATTTTTCTTCAGAATTAAATTGGTAACATACTATTATAAATGTATATACAATAGTACTACTGCAAGTAACTTGCCATTAGGGTCCAGCAGTGCTTGCGTCATTTTTCAAAATGAATTAAACATGACGCGTCAGATTTCATCCAATCGAATTTTTCTTCAGAATTAAATTGGTAACATACTATTATAAATGTATATACAATAGTACTACTGCAAGTAACTTGCCATTAGGGTCCAGCAGTGCTTGCGTCATTTTTCAAAATGAATTAAACATGATGCGTCAGATTTCATCCAATCGAATTTTTCTTCAGAATTCAATTCGTAACATACTATTATAAATTCATATACAATAATACTACTGCTAGTAATTTGCCAGCTAGGATCTGTAATAATTGCAAAAATCTGTAATGAGTGTATTACATGTCTGCTAAATACAGGAAACGTAACATGTCGAATGTCCTGGAATCCAAATTCTGCTTTCATCACTAGTCTTTCAGAATACGAGTAGCTTACAACCTTTCCACAACTTCGTAGAGTACTACATGTTAGATGTATACATCTACATGTATATGTATCCTTAAGCAATCAGTGTCCTAGACATGCCCACAGTTCATAAGAGAGCAGTCAGAATCTATTACAATAATATTATTGTCGAATTTTATGAAATTAAACATTTGATTTACTAATAAACATTCTGAATTATAACAAAGCATCATTCCAGTGCACTTTTGTCAGAATGCTTATACAAAACATTATTACTGACAGACACATTCAATACTATTTGGACAACGAAATTGAAGCTGCGGACATGCATAGAGCAGAAATTCGTATATTTTGAGCATAATAGTGAGTTCAATGAGAGGCTTAGCCAATGCAGAAAAAGGTTTGCAAATTACAAAATGTTTTTATTGCTTAAAGGTTCCATTACATCAAATCTATAGGCATTGAATTGAATGGCATCAAACTAATTGTGTCTTTCGTTTGAAAGAAATCATGACTCGTCAGATTTCAGACAGCTGGAAAATGACGCGTCAGATTTGAAGGATCTGATACGCACTATTTTAGGGCAGCTTTTCACTGCACGCTACTGCAAAGTAATATGGCTAATATGTTTGCAGACGCCACGTAATACCTGTAGATTCGAAAAGGGCAAAAAAATAATAGCACCAAATACACTGAGCACAGTAATGAGTTCAATGAGAGACTTAGCCAATGCAGAAAAAGGTTTGCAAATTACAAAATGTTTTTATTGCTTAAAGGTTCCATTACATCAAATCTATAGGCATTGAATTGAATGGCATCAAACTAATTGTGTCTTTCGTTTGAAAGAAATCATGACTCGTCAGATTTCAGACAGCTGGAAAATGACGCGTCAGATTTGAAGGATCTGATACGCACTATTTTAGGGCAGCTTTTCACTGCACGCTACTGCAAAGTAATATGGCTAATATGTTTGCAGACGCCACGTAATACCTGTAGATTCGAAAAGGACAAAAAATAATAGCACCAAATACACTGAGCACAGTAATGAGTTCAATGAGAGACTTAGCCAATGCAGAAAAAGGTTTGAAAATTACAAAATGTTTTTATTGCTTAAAGGTTCCATTACATCAAATCTATAGGCATTGAATTGAATGGCATCAAACTAATTGTGTCTTTCGTTTGAAAGAACTCATCTCATCTTTTCTCGCCTCAGTTTCGTCCCGTGTGGTGACCGCCGGTTCCTAGTCTCACATTCGTTCTTCAGGATTGCCGCACGATTCATTCGCTCGTTTTCATTACATTACGTTGGCAGTGCCGGCAGGAGTTTCATATTCTCCATTTCGTTATTTGTTTGTGGACGCTCGAAAAATTTATTGCATGATTCCAATTGTCCAGCATGGCTGACTTCAGTCACTCAATCGAGTCACCTGAGCGGCTGGACTTTAACGAGGAGGACGATTTCGACGACTTGCTCGGCGATTCGGCAGCGGCTGGCAGCGCCGCGGCCGCGCCCGCCCCAATTGTGACTAGATGCACCATCACCGAAGAGGAAGAGGCTGAACTATTGGGCACCGATTTTGACGGCACTCAAATGGCAATCAGCCAGGAAGATGAAGAAGCTGACTGTTGCATTGCCGACGCCGATGATACTAGTTCGGTTTGCCTCTTTGATAAGATCCAAAATACTTTCTGCTTGAATGTGATTCAGAACTGCATTTAAGGCCCTTCTTAGTCCCAAAGCGGTGCTTCCTGCGTTCTTTGCTCCGGCGTAGCCTTGCAAATGTTCTTCGAAGTGCTTGATTGTTGGAAACCCAGGTGGAGCAGCTACCGGTGCTTTGTTCTGAGATGCTTGAATTTTCTTTTGCTGCCAAGACTGCTCTACGTGGTCTGCTGCCTTCTGCTTTTTTTCGTCCAACATCAACTTCTGTGACTCCTCCTTTGACAATTTATGCCAATTAGCAAGATGGCTAGCAAGGTATACAAACGGAATGTTGCATATTGGACAAGGACGACCAGCTGTGCCAGTTGAGACAATTGGCTGATTGTACTCTTTTGTCTCGTCAATGCAAAACTTTGCGCCCTTTTCGGCCAATTTTTCAGGATGACGACGCTGAAAATGCTCAGAAAATCGTGAGTTTTTAATGACGAATATTTCGCAATAAGGGCAAACGTAATCACTGCCCTGTCTGTCTTGACAGTTTGTCTTGTCGGCTCTCATTCCTATGAGAGCCGATTCCTATGAGAGCCGATTCCTATGAGAGCCGATTCCTATGAGAGCCGATTCCTATGAGAGCCGATTCCTATCGGTTCCTATGAGACCCGATTCCTATGAGACGATTCCTATGAGGGCCGATTCCTATGAGAGCCGGTTCCTATCGGTTCCTTTGAGAGCCGATTCCTATGAGAGCCGATTCCTATCGGTTCCTATGAGAGCCGATTCCTATGAGACCCGATTCCTATGAGAGCCGGTTCCTATCGGTTCCTATGAGAGCCGGTTCCTATCGGTTCCTTTGAGAGCCGATTCCTATGAGAGCCGATTCCTATCGGTTCCTATGAGAGCCGATTCCTATGAGACCCGATTCCTATGAGAGCCGGTTCCTATCGGTTCCTATGAGAGCCGGTTCCTATCGGTTCCTATGAGACCCGATTCCTATGAGAGCCGATTCCTATGAGAGCCGATTCCTATGAGAGCCGATTCCTAAGAGAGCCGATTCCTATGAGAGCTGATTCCTATGAGAGCCGATTCCTATGAGAGCCGATTCCTATGAGGGCCGATTCCTATGAGAGCCGATTCCTATGAGGGCCGATTCCTATGAGAGCCGATTCCTATGAGAGCCGATTCCTATGAGACCCGATTCCTATGAGAGCCGGTTCCTATCGGTTCCTATGAGAGCCGGTTCCTATCGGTTCCTATGAGAGCGGATTCCTATGAGAGCCGATTCCTATGTGAGCCGATTCCTATGAGACCCGATTCCTATGAGAGCCGATTCCTCTGAGAGCCGATTCCTATGAGAGCCGATTCCTATGAGACCCGATTCCTATGAGAGCCGATTCCTATGAGAGCCGATTCCTATGAGAGCCGATTCCTATGAGAGCCGATTCCTATGAGAGCCGATTCCTATGAGAGCCGATTCCTATGAGAGCCGATTCCTATCGGTTCCTATGAGAGCCGATTCCTATGAGACCCGATTCCTATGAGAGCCGGTTCCTATCGGTTCCTATGAGAGCCGGTTCCTATCGGTTCCTATGAGACCCGATTCCTATGAGAGCCGATTCCTATGAGAGCCGATTCCTATGAGAGCCGATTCCTAAGAGAGCCGATTCCTATGAGAGCCGATTCCTATGAGAGCCGATTCCTATGAGAGCCGATTCCTATGAGGGCCGATTCCTATGAGAGCCGATTCCTATGAGGGCCGATTCCTATGAGAGCCGATTCCTATGAGAGCCGATTCCTATGAGAGCCGATTCCTATGAGAGCCGATTCCTATGAGAGCCGATTCCTATGAGAGCCGATTCCTATGAGGGCCGATTCCTATGAGAGCCGATTCCTATGAGAGCCGATTCCTATGAGAGCCGATTCGTATGAGAGCCGATTCCTATGAGGGCCGATTCCTATGAGAGCCGATTCCTATGAGAGCCGATTCCTATGAGAGCCGATTCCTATGAGAGCCGATTCCTATGAGAGCCGATTCCTATGAGAGCCGATTCCTATGAGAGCCGATTCCTATGAGAGCCGATTCCTATGAGAGCCGATTCCTATGAGAGCCGATTCCCATCGGTTCCTATGAGAGCCGATTCCTATGAGACCCGATTTCTATGAGAGCCGATTCCTATGAGACCCGATTCCTATGAGAGCCGGTTCCTATCGGTTCCTATGAGAGCCGGTTCCTATCGGTTCCTATGAGAGCGGATTCCTATGAGAGCCGATTCCTATGTGAGCCGATTCCTATGAGACCCGATTCCTATGAGAGCCGATTCCTCTGAGAGCCGATTCCTATGAGAGCCGATTCCTATGAGACCCGATTCCTATGAGAGCCGATTCCTATGAGAGCCGATTCCTATGAGAGCCGATTCCTATGAGAGCCGATTCCTATGAGAGCCGATTCCTATGAGAGCCGATTCCTATGAGAGCCGATTCCTATGAGAGCCGAATCCTATGAGAGCCGATTCCTGTAAGAGCCGATTCCTATGAGAGCCGACTCCTTTCAGAGCCGATTCCTATGAGAGCCGATTCCTATGAGGGCCGATTCCTATGAGAGCCGATTCCTATGATCTTTAAATCTTTAAATCTCCAAAATCTTTAAACCCGAACAGATTGAAATGACCGCAAAACGAGTGACCACCTTTGATGGCACATCCGTCCAACTAGAAGGAGAAGTGGTAGCCCCAGTAAAATTCGGAGACCTAGAGATAGAGACAGAGTTCCTATTGTGTGGTCATGACTGTGACAATATCTTAGGCATGGAATTCTTTGTCGAGCATTGTGAAAGCATCCATTTATCTAAAGGCATGCTCATTCTGAAGAAAGGCCCATGTATCCCAATGCAGTATACTCGACTCCCCATTAGAATCTGCAGAGTTTACACCCAGCGGCCTGTCACAATCCCCGCTAATTCCGCTCTGAGAATCCCCGTAAGATTGGCAAGGAACTCTGAAGCCAACTACGGCACCCCGATGATCATCGAAGCTATCGGAGCTGGAGTAAAAGCTAAAGAATTAACCATTGAAATGAACCCTACCCTCGTCACAATGAGAGATGGCGAAGCTATTATCGAGATGGTTAATCGGCATTCTGTAGACATCAGGTTACCCAGATCATCACTCATTGGATTGGCTAAACCCATGCGATCCAAGGAGCTGAGCTATTTCAAAGAAATCGAAGACAACCCCGTTGAAACATCCAACATCCAAGTTGGACATGTCAATCAGACCCAGACTGTAGAAGACGCCTGGATAAACGAAGTCAGCCTCGGAACAGACTTAACTAAGGAACAGCAAGCCGCAGTTATTCAACTAATGAAAGATCACCGTGAAGCATTTTCCCAGAATGACCAGGATATGGGATTAACCCACCTAGTGACCCACGAAATTTCCATCAAAGACCCTACCCCAGTCCAGATTCCAACCCGCCGAATTGCCCCTCACCTCCAGAAACAAGTTGATGCCCAACTCGATGACATGTTGGCAAAGAATTTAATTCGCCCCTGTTACTCAACCTACAACACTCCCTTAGTAATCATCCCGAAGAAAAATGGGGAAATTCGAGTTGTTAGTGACTTTCGAATCCTAAACTCTAGAGTCAATTACTTTCCCTACCCACTCCCAAACATACAAGAGACCTTTTCCCATCTGTCAGGAAATCAGTTTTTTAGTTCCCTTGATTTAAATTCAGGCTTCTGGCAGTTGCCGATCAGAGAAGAAGATAAATTCCGCACTGCATTTTCCACCCTTACTAGAGGCCAGTTTTGCTATCAAGTCATGCCTCAAGGCCTTTCCAACGCCCCAGGAACCTTTCAGAGGCTTATGAATCTGGTCCTCTTAGGCATTCAGCATCAATTTGCCATGTCATATATTGATGACGTAATAGTGTACTCCAAGCTATTTGAAGAACATCTGTCCCACCTGAAAGAGGTCCTACAAAGGTTAATTACAGCAGGATTAAAATTGAGACCCAAAAAATGCAACCTCTTCCAACATGAATTAAAATATCTTGGCCACAAGATTGGAAGAAATGGCATCAGCACTGACGACGACAAAACTGAAGCTATTCGTACCTGGCCCACCCCCAAAGACGTAAAAGAATTACGCAGTTTTCTTGGCCTGTGCAATTATTACGGTCGATTTATAAAAAATTACGCAGAAATTGCCCATCCTCTATTCCAGCTCACCCGAAAGGGAATCCAACATTTCCAATCTAAATGGACAGCTGTACATGACGAAGCCTTCGAATCCTTGAAAACCCGCATGATGTCGACCGAAGTCCTCGCCTACCCCCAATTCGTTGATGACGAGAAAGTGAAAATGGTCCTTGATGTAGACGCAAGCGATGGACGTATTGGGGCTTGTCTTGGCCAGATCCAAAGCGATGGCGTCGAAAGGCCACTTGCTTATTTCTCCCGCATGATGAAGGATTCCGAGAAGAAATATCCCATAACCCGAAAGGAACTATTAGCCTTAGTAGATGCGATGCGACATTTTAGATTTTACCTGATCGGTAAATGATTTTTAGCCCGAACCGACCATAAAGCAATACTCTGGCTTTTAAGACAAACTGAAGCTACTGGATTACTAGGCCGATGGTCAGAAAGACTGGCAGAATTCCAATTTGACATCGAACACCGCAGTGGCGCCAAGCACGTCAATGCCGATAGCCTTTCCAGACGACCCGCGGAGTTAGACCCAGCAGACCTCGAACCCTCTGCAGTCAATCCCAAAGCCAGTGAAAATGCTGAATCTCAGACCCACGAACAGACTTTCGAACCCCCTGCTGCGCAGACTCAGAATCAATCGACAAAGACCCAGATGATGCTCTTAGAAAAAATTACCAATGTACAGCAAGCCAAACTGACCCCATCTTCCTGTACTTCAACGCAAACTCCCCAGTACTTATCCCCTGCTATTAAGGTAAGCCGTGCCACCCAGACTAAATTTGTACAAGAAAGTCAACCCTCACCCAAAGAAAAGAAGAGAGAAGTGAAAGTTAAGGGAAGCCACACCCCCAAGACCGGAGTGAAAGTTAAGGGAAGCCAACCCCGCCGGAAGAAAGAATTGATCAAAAAAGTCCTCGCTGCAATTGAGTCAGACGAATCATCTTCAGATGAATCCCTCATTTGGCAACGAAAACCAAGGACAAGACACGATCCCCCCACATCTGAACCAGAATCGGCATCCGATCTATCCCGCAAATGTGCAGGTTTGACTTGCATATTTACCCAGATGGCAAACTTGCCAACTGGGCAAACAAAATGTCCACCGACAGGTGCCGGCTCAATTATTTGAGCTCCCATGCCTTCAGGGCCCCACTGCAAAAGCTCCTCCACCTTCATCTTATATAATGGCTCTGCAAATATGATGGCTCTGCAAATATAATGGCTCTGCAAATATAATATTCCTTATAGCATGGCGCTTGTAATTAAAACAGCATGGCGTTGTTAATCAGAAACAGCATGGCACTGTTCATTAGAAACAGCACGGATATATATATTAAATTTATTATATATAAATGAAATCACAGTTTCTAGGATACATAGGCTAGGCTAAAGTAATATGGGCATTAAAGTGGGCATTAAAGTATCCAATTAAATAGATTGGGCTAGATGGATTTGTTAACCTAATAGGCAATAGCCTGAATTTACAAAGCCACAACTTTGTAATGTTGACAAGATAAGAGTCATCAACAGGTCTATAGACAAAACATAAAAATAGAGGGACAGGTTTTAAGTTAGAATTTATCAAGACAAAATTTGCCAATTGACAACTGACAAGCAAATAGAATAGGGAGTTCTTAATATAAACGGAAATGCCTATTTTGTTGCCCATGAATTATGCCCCCAAAAGCAGCCTGGCCGATTGCAGATTGTGTAGAAATCATTGTCTCTTTCCTTCTAGCTAACAGGTAGGGCTCCAAGAGGCCAAGAAGTAGCATGAAAGGAAAATCTTAATGTGAATGACCATAAAAGAGGTTTCCTTTACACCGATACAATCTTGTCACAGGAAAACACATCTTTTAATGGTTGTTTTTATAATATCCCATGACCCAGTTACAAATTTTACAAATGAAAAAGCAACGTCTTTTAGCTCCAAATCCGTAAAAAATGATTTTAACTATGCTAGGAGTCTAAAGTTTATAGGTTAGTAGCATTCTATTCAAAGGTAGTCAATGGTAGTTTTTGGTGCAGATAGACGTCTAAGATTTTATACATATTTTCTATAAAAATATATCCATTTAAAATATGTTCAATAAAAACCAATTATTAGGATAATTGTTTACATAACAAAAATAATATATTAGGTTCCACTAGTGAAATCTCAAAGCCATTTCTTATAGTTCAAGGTGCGAGTGGGAGTGATAAGATGGGAGTGGAGGTGTAGTGTCTCACACTACTAGCACTTGGATTTGAATCTGAATTCTTACACAGTGACCTCAAACAGCTGCACGACACGCGCCGAAAACGTGCAGCGTTTCAAATATCAATGCTATCTGCATTGAGCTAAGTATAACCATACATTATAACAAAAAAACAAAACGTATAAATATAGCAACAAAAATATACTAAAATCTTGCAAATACTTAATTATTTTAAAGCGTTTAAAAATATATTAAAAGGAAACTATTTTCAAAGCTATAAAAATACTTCAACAAGACGAAATGTAGGAAGCATTGACTTTATGGAAAGTCAAGGACATTGACTGATAACAAGTCAAACTCATGAAATTCTAAAAATAGCCACAACTTTCTGTCCTGACCATCTAGAGGTGCCGGACTGGCGCCTCTAGACTCAGGGCGTCAACCTCTAGTCGAGAAATATCATTTCCAACATTGCCCGCCAATGACTGAAATTTCGATTTGGTCAATTTTCGAATAAGTATTGCTCTTTGACAAGTTAGGTAGCCGCTCAGAGCCCAAGTTGGCACCCAAAAGACAATCTCGGGGGACTCAACCGGAATCTATAGAGCATCGCCAGGCCTTTCGAACGACACCAAAATCAGTTCCCGGGGACCTCGGGAACTGTCTCGAATCAGCCCGAGAAGGATGTAGGAAGCATTGACTTTAAGGAAAGTCAAGGACATTGACTGATAACAAGTCAAACTCATAAAATTCTAAAAAGAGCCACAACTTTCTGTCCCGACCATCTAGAGGTGCCGGACTGGCGTAGTTGCACAGCGCGTAGTTAAGTTGCGGGTTTACCTTCCGCTTGGCAGCCAGGGCCTCCCTCGCCGGCTGCGTTTGATGCCTTCGCTTCTGCCTTTTGGTCAGCCGAGGCGGCGGCGGCGGTGTCGGCGGCGGCGGCGGAGGTGTCGGCGGATGCGGCGGCGGCGGTGTCGGCGGCGGCGGTGGCGGGGGTGTCGGCGGATGTGGCGGCGGCACCAATGGTTGGGGCGGCGGCTGTGTCGGCGGCGGCGGCGGCGGGGGTGTCGGCGGATGCGGCGGCGGCGGAGGTGTCGGCGGATGCGGCGGCGGCGGTGTCGGCGGCGGCGGTGGCGGGGGTGTCGGCGGATGCGGCGGCGGCACCAATAGTTGGGGCGGCGGCTGTGTCGGCGGCGGCGGCGGCGGGGGTGTCGGCGGATGCGGCGGCGGCGGTGGCCCCGCGGTAGCCTCTGCTGCTGCTGCTGCTGGTGCTGTTGCTGCTGCTGTTGCTGCTGCTGCTGGTGCGGCTGCTCCGGCGCCGGCGGCCGCGGCGTCGACAGCCGCGACTGCATTCACCAGTGCTTGCGCTAAAAAATATGAATGGGCTAATGTTCATAAATTTAGAATGTCATAGTACGAGAGCGATGAGACACGGGAGAGATAAGACACGAGAGCGATGAGACACGGGAGAGATTAGACACGAGAGCGATGAGACACAGGAGAGATTAGACACGGGAGAGATGAGACTCGGGAGAGATGAGACGCAGGAGAGATTAGACACGGGAGAGATGAGACACGGGAGAGATTAGACACAGGATAGATTAGACACGGGAGAGATGAGACACGGGAGACATGAGACACGGGATAGATTAGACACAGGAGAGATTAGACACGGGAGAGATGAGACACAGGAGAGATTAGACACGGGAGAGATTAGACACGAGAGAGATGAAACAGGACACTGTAGATGTCAGAAGGGGCAACGGGCCGGATTTGGGAGCTTCGAGGGCCGCATCTGGCCCGCGGGCCGGAGTTTGCCGACCCCTGAATTAAATTATATTAATATTCAAATTAAAATAAGCGAAAGTTCGAATGTCAAATTTGTGTGCGTACGTCTACTGTACATCTGATACCAAAACTACACAGTTTCAAGACGAGAATGTGAAGACTAATTATTCGTTTATTCTACTTAATCATTGAGCTACATTTTTTTACTTTATTTCGAGATTTAGTCTGTTTAGCTTTTGTTTTATTAGAGAGGTTAAAATGAACTTAAACTGCAGTTTAGGGTGCGTTCGAGTAGCTTAAAATGACTTAAACTAAACTTAAACTTAAATTTAAGCTCTCAGCATTTAAGCTCTCAGCATTTAAGCTCTGAGCATTTAAGCTCTCAGCATTTAAGCTCTCAGCATTTAAGCTCTCAGAATTTAAGCTCTCAGCATTTAAGCTCTCAGCATTTAAGCTCTCAGCATTTAAGCTCTCAGCATTTAAGCTCTCAGCATTTAAGCTCTCAGCATTTAAGCTCTCAGCATTTAAGCTCTCAGCATTTAAGCTCTCAGAATTTAAGCTCTCAGCATTTAAGCTCTCAGCACACTTACCAACTGGTGGGTCTTCAATTAAGCGGCGCAGAACCATACGCAGCTGCACTTCATCTAGGCGGTCAACGACGGTTGCCGCCTGAAGCCGCTGCGCCTCGACTGGCTGCTGCTGCGCCTCCAGCACGACCGGCTGCTGCTGCTGCGGGGCGACCGACGCCTGCAGAATGGCCGGCAGAGTGCGCAGGTCGCTCCCCTTAATTTGGACGCCGTGGGTCCATAGTGCCCACCGGGCATCCACGCGCCAGTACATCCTCTGGATTAAAATGGAATGGGTGGGATACAGCTCTCAGGTCAGCAAGAGAGCGAGAGCGAGAGCGACAGAGAGCGAGAGAGCGAGAGCGACAGAGAGCGAGAGAGCGAGAGCGAGAGAGCGAGAGCGAAAGCGAGAGCGAAAGTGAGAGCGAAAGCGAGAGCGAAAGCGAGAGCGAAAGCGAGAGCGAAAGCGAGAGCGAAAGCGAGAGCGAAAGCGAGAGCGAAAGCGAGAGCGAAAGCGAGAGCGAAAGCGAGAGCGAGAGAGCAAGAGCGTGCGAGCGAGAGCGAGAGAGCGAGAGAGGGAGAGCAAGTGGCAGGGAAGGAAAATAATAACATAGGATAAGTACTTACGGCGTTACCGCCAGAGTACTGATACGTCTGAGGGGCGTGCCTTCTCGCCGGACCCGCACCCAGAACGCATTGGCACAAACGATCCCGCACCTGTGCGGGTTTGACTTGCATGTTTACCCAGATGGCAAATTTGCCAACTGGGCAAACAAAATGTCCACCGACAGGTGCCGGCTCAATTATTCGAGCTCCCATGCCTTCAGGGCCCCACTGCACTAGCTCCTCCACCTTCATCTTGTTGTTGCTGGTTAGCGCTGGTTGTCAAATGAAGAAATCAGCTGAGAGTCGGTTGGTTGGTTGCAGGTCCCGTTGCTGTTGCTGCTGCTGCTGACACGGGGTTTTACTGTTGCTTGTAGGGTTAGGCTTAGGGTTAGCTGTTGGCTGACCGAAAAGCTGAAATGCCATAGATATCTTGCCACTATATCAGCTATAAATATATAGCGTTCGTGATATGATATTCATTGGTTCATGCTGTTTCTAATATTATTGTGCACAAAACATGGAGCATTGTTTTTTTGTTCATTTTTGCTTTAGACTGGAGAATGAGATGAGGGGTGGCTAGGTTGGGAATTGGGTGGCTAGGTGGGGAGTTGGGTGGCTAGGTGACAGTGTCATGCTGTTTTAAATTAACAGCGCCATGCTATAAGGAATAGCATGGTACATATAGGAACATTTGCAAAAATGAAACCCTAATCTCTTAGAGTTTCTATAGGAGCGAATACTCTAAGTTAGACGCCAGTGGCCGAAAACCTCTCAGCCGGTTCACGGCGACATAGGAGTCTCCAGAAAAGGAACTCAAAATCCAGGCGCATTTTTGAGTCTGCACATCCTTTTGTTATCCAACACGCTAAAGACCGAGGTGCTGACCGTGCCGGCCGACATCCCAGCGGACCTGACGTGCCGCGGCGCAGACGGGCAGATCATCTCGCTCGCACGCTGCCAGCGCTTCACTTACCTCGGCGGTCTGGTGCCCAACGTGGAAGACGACATCCGGCGGCGCAGAGGACTCGCATGGGCGGCCTACCGTTCGATCCGGGACGTCCTCCAGTCCACAGCGCTGCCTGACCGCCAGAGGGCTCGGCTGTGGCAGGCGGTGATCGAGACCGTCCTGCTGTACAACGCCGAGTCGTGGACGCTGACGGCTACGCTGGAGCGGCAGCTGGACTCGGCGCACTCGGGGCTGCTCCGTGCGGCCTTTCAAGCTGACGAGAGCGTCGGGACGGAGGCTCTGTACGAGAGAGCTCAGCTGCAACGCCCGTCCACCATCCTGCGCCAGCGACGACTTCGACTAGCGGGCCACGTCATTCGGGCCGAAAGCTACTGCCGCCAGCCCGCCCAGGACGTCCTTCTGCTCACCCTGCAGGGCCCGTTCAGGCGCGGCCAGGCTCGGACCCGCCGCTACGTCGACTGCCTGCTGAGCGACGCCAGGGCGCCCGACACTGCCTCCGGCGCGGACCATGTTCGCGCGCTGGCTCTGCGGCGCATCATTTGACGCCGCCCCCCTGACGTTTGGGGCTTGCGTATTTTGTTGTTGTGTTGTTGTTGTTGTTGTTGTTGAAAAACATGAATTATCATGTTTATATGATATACATTACTCAGATATGAAAGGACATGAGAAGAAACTTGAAAACATGAATTATCATGTTTATATGATATACAAGAAACATTGCTCTGTACATAGTGGAACTATATCAAAGAAGCCGGGCACTACACGGCTATACAAGTATCGAGGCATCTGCCTGCAATCCTGTGTTGCAAAGTTGTTCAACCAAATGCTGCTGGCATCTTGACAATAGAAGACAATGAAAAACGAAAGGTCAGCACTAATTGAACACATTGAAGTCATATTCTGTATACTATGAGCTCATATACAAAGATATAAAAAGCTACTTCCATTTATTGTTCTCCATTTGACATCTCATGGCACATGCACTATTGAGAAAAGAAACTCATTTCAATACACAATAATCAGAAAAATGTAAAAAAAATCTCGAAATCAACTGAAGTAGTATAAATGGATTTAAATTGTTCTTTATAACAAATGCTTCTTCAAATTCAAGGCAATTTTCACAATTGAGACAAAAAAATATATATGTAATCTTAAATTATATAGACATGAAGTAATATCTTTGTCTACATAGTGTCTTTGTATGTCCATGAGGACAGTCAGAAGCTTACTACCTTGCCAGGGGCATCAATCACATGGTGATTAGACTGACTGGATGTGGTGACTACAGCACTTGGTTGAAAATGCAGTAAACATGAACAAGGTCCTTAGGCTCCAGGCTAGGCTCTCAAATAGGTAGCCCAGAAGCTCCACCAGGTTGTTCTCTGACTGGCTGGGGCTCCACCACAGGTAGGTAGAACTGGGGCAGTGGTGTTGGCACAAAGCAGAAAAGCATGGACTTTCCCTGCAATGGCAAAAAAAGTAAAAAACACATACTAGAGCCCATACATGCGCAACCTCCCAAATCTTAGCCGGCCTTGCGACTTAGTTTTTGCTCTCATTTGCGACTTAGTTCGTTTCATTGCTCTATTTACGACTTAGTTTGCTCTCATTTGCTCTCTTTTTCTCTCCCCTTTTTCCTTTTCTTCACGCCTTCCTTTTTTGTCCCTTGGTCCCCCCTTTGATTTTTTTGCGCTTGGTCAATTGGTTTTTGCGACTTACCTTGCTTGGCCCTCGTTTCATCCGGCCGGTTCGGCCGGCTCGGCCGGGTGTTGCGCTTGTATGCTAGAGCCACAATAGCAAGAAAATTTTACAATTTCTTACTATAATAAATACAATAAATAATATTACGAAAAATATTTTTACATTACACACTAAAATTACACATAGCAGAATTAGTCTACCACTAAATAAGAGCCAGATATCTTACCTGGGCCATATCAACATTGAAGATCTTAATAGGCATAAAAATAATAGCAAAAGCTCTGAGTACTAGTGTCAGTGCAAGCAAAACTTTATTATAGCTAAAATGTGATAAGGAACCAGTAAAACTTTAGTTTTATATTTTTTAATTGAATGTTTCAATGTTGAAAATTTAAAGCTTACAAGCATAGACTGTGGAAGTGCTATTACTTATATTTATAGGCAATAATTTTGCCCCAATAGACAAAAAATACAATAGGCCTACTTACAACTACTGGACTGTTAATTTCAATTGGAAATAAGTGATTAATTTAAAGAAAATCAAATTCATCAAAACAGCCAAGTCAAGCTAATATTAGCCATAAAAATACTATACTTGTTAAAAAAAAGAAGAAATGTAAAATTATAGTAGATAGGCAAATAGATGGCTAAAATATAATATTGGATGAGTTCATGACATAATAGCTAGCCATGTGCAAACCCAAACCCAAAGAAAAAATAATAAGAATAGGAAATAAACAATTTCACTACAAATTAAAAAAACCCTTCAGTTAACAATGCAATTGTTTACATAAAAAAATAGAAAAAAAATAAGAACGTCTTGATAAAATCAGAGCAAATAACTCATTGTTTAATAAATACTGGAAAAACTAGCTAATGTAAAGATAATGTCAATATAGCTAAAATAAGCTAAAGTCTAAAAACAAGAAAGAACAAGCTTGGTTTAAAATTAAATCATTTGCTTAGATTCACACATTTCATTAAGTATAAAAACTGTCAATTCTTAACAAGATAGATACTGTCTTGATTATTGATAAACATATAACTAGGTCTAGGCATAGCCCAGTGTCAGGATCGTGTACTGGATACTGGTGTACGCCGGAATGAAATTTGATTCCCTAGCTCCTGTACGCCAATGTACGCCAGCAGAATTATGTCGCTCACGAAAATACGCCAAGCAAAATTTGCACTTTCATTATGTTCTCACGCCCACGGAAATCAATTTCAATTTTAACGGTGACGGAATAACGGTATTATAAAGTCTATTAAGTTTACGACCGACAGACCAAAAACTGATTTTGAAAAAATTATGTTGATTAACAACATTAAACAAAGTGTTGACGGTAAAAATTTAATTTATCAAAGAAGACTTTTGTCTTTCAAACATTGTATATTTAAATAATGAATAAAAGGCTTAACGAAAAATTTTAAGCAATTGCTAGTACTGCACTTTTGAAAATTGACGTGATGTTGTTTGCAGAGTGGTGGAATTTTGAGAAATATTACGCTGTTTGCTGTTAATGTTATGCCGTAAACGCCATACGCCAAGTTACGCTGTTACTCCAGAGATGGGTATACGCCAAGGCGGGTGTACGCCAAGCTGTACGCCAACGGGGTACGCCAGACCCCTCTGTACGCCGGAATTTTCCGGCGTACAAGTATACCATCCGGAGTCTGGGGCATAGCTAGTAGGCCTATGTAATATAGGTAGCTATATAGCGTGACAGCTTATGCTGGAAAGCGAAAAACCTGGGGAATTTTCGGGAATAATAACTTATAATAAGTATAAATATACTAAGAATAGAAGTCCAAGAAAACCTAAATTATTTTAACGTTCCCAATAACAATACTGTGTTGGCCCATTTTTGCCGGACAGCCCTCGAAAAGTATCCAATTCGACAGCCAAAACCACAATAATACTTACAGTTGCATTTGAATCTTTGTTCCTGCACTATGTTACGAGCAGTTCTTTTTGTTTAATTGACAATAGTTTGTACTTAAAGCCACTTTCTTTACATTAGTTTTGTAAGTTTTTGTCGGCGTCCAATTTAACAACGGTAGGCATTTTGCTGAAACATTTTATTAGTCTGCTTTTGCGACTTTAATATTGATTTAACAATACTGTGGAATAAAGAAATATACCGTTACGTAGTAATGAAATCTTTCAATCATTTTTGTTGCGATTCAACATTGTGAAATCATGTAACTTAAGCTCTCAGTCCTTTAAATTTAAACTCAAGCGTGAAAGTCAACTTAATTACTCAATTCTAAAACAACTTAGTATATTTTTATACTAAGTCAATATAAACTCGTATATTTTTATGGTATATATCTGCAGTCAATGTTTTTTCACACCTGAAACCATCTCCCTCAACGAGGCCGAAGGACTTGCTTAAGTGTGGACATTTCTTGGTCGCAAAGTTCTTCCTGAATACGGCTTCTTTGCTCCAACGGCGTATTCATTTATGCTTTCGCGTCTTTTTCTCTTGACACTCGCCGCCACCGCTTCCTCTCGCTGCTTCGCTTCCTCTCGCTGCTTCGCTTCCTCTCGCTGCTTCGCTTCCTCTCGCTGCTTCGCTTCCTCTCGCTGCTTCGCTTCCTCTCGCTGCTTCGCTTCCTCTCGCTGCTTCGCTTCCTCTCGCTGCTTCGCTTCCTCTCGCTGCTTCGCCGCCTCCGCTTCCTCTCGCTGCTTCGCTTCCTCTCGCTGCTTCGCTTCCTCTCGCTGCTTCGCCGCCTCCGCTTCCTCTCGCTGCTTCGCTTCCTCTCGCTGCTTCGCTTCCTCTCGCTGCTTCGCCGCCTCCGCTTCCTCTCGCTGCTTCGCTTCCTCTCGCTGCTTCGCCGCCTCCGCTTCCTCTCGCTGCTTCGCCGCCTCCGCTTCCTCTCTCCTTGTCTCCGCATCGACACTCTCGTTTTCAAATCTGGTGCCACTTGTACCTGCAGTACCACATATCTCAATTTTCATTTGCCGCACACAGTTGATTGAAACTCGCAGCTCGCAAATCCGGGTGCGCAGCAGACAAAGCAAGTTCAAGCTGTCTAAGTGCTTCAGAAACGTGCGCTGTTATTACTAGAGGACATTTTTTGCACCTAAAAGACTCCATCCATGCAATTGAAGCCATTCTTTCCCTACCTCCGAAGCTTTCAGACGCTTGCTGGAATCCTGACGACAGTCTGACTCTTTACTACGTTTGCGAAAGATGGCCACTCCATCATAGTAGGCAAGAGCGATACCTCGTTCAAAGATGTATTTAAAATTTGAACCTTCAATCGTGCGAATGTTTCCAATTGATAAGGAGACACCCAGACTATCAGCTGCGCTGCGGACACCAGAGGCAACTATTTTAATGCCGACGACAAGATCTTCGTCCGGAATCGCCTTTGGCAACGGACCATTTGCTTCGAAAATTGAAAACGGATCTTTGACAAAAGCCTGAAGTGAAGAAGAAAATATGTAACGGGTTATTGCGAGCTATTTATTGGTGACACTTCCATACATGTAGACACATAGACATAAAATCTTAGACGAAATAACTACTGATTTTCATTGTTTTCATATTGAAACCAATACAGGACTGCATGGGAATAGAGGATTACAAGATAAAACAGATAATATTGGTTTTTGCATGCTAGGTACCGCGTGCGAACTGGGTTGCAACTATACATTCTGACGATGGTAGCGTCCTAAACTATGACGACCTCGGGACTACCAGTGGTGCGCTGCGACGGCAACGAAATGTAGGTCGCCTAAACCTGGCGATGTACGCTTTGTTTTAAATATGTTCGCTACTGCTTGGATAAGCTACGGGTTTTCGCTTTACCAGTGCCTACTCATGTCTGATGTCATACCATGCACCCACATGAAGGCGTCTTCCCGCCGCACCCTGCTTAAATGGCAAAATGTCTTTGTCTCTGCGCCTTTTCTTATTCTTTTCGTCACATCACTGCTTTTACTTTCTTTTCTATATAAATGACCCAGATATGTATCATAATTTTTGCGGCTACTAATCCTACTAATCCAGTTATCGTTTTGTTAAGTAGTTTGTCGTTGCCACTAGATCATCGGTTCCTACAATATTTTTAATATCTCTTATAAGCAGGATTGATTAGTCAGGGTGCACACGAAACATTCTGCACATTAATCGATTAACCTTTAAACTGACTATGAATCCGTTGGCATGACTTCTTAGGATAGGAAGGCTTTATTGTGCTTGATAGCGCCAGATTTTACTATCTTTTTTATTAAATAGCAATGTAGTACGCTCGTGCGCCTTGTATGTATTGTTTTACCTTGTATGCCCAAGGTGTTGATCATTATTGAACTTACCATCGGGCCTCAAATGCATAAGGCAAGTTCATAAGATAAATTCAAGTTCCGGTTCTGAATATTTTCCAATCAGATTTTGACGGTCCGACTCGTTTATTCGTTTTGTCAGTAGTCATAAACATAATATACGAGTACTATAGAATAGAATAGAATATAATAATGGAGAGCTCACACGGTTAAACATTTCACCTTACGATCAAGTCGTCAAACATTGTACGCTCGTATATGAAAACACATCAAAGCGAAAGCTAAATAAAAAAGTGTAGTACTATTGGTATCAGGGGTCCGCTATCTCCTGCGTAAGATCGTATGGCAACTCGTACGCATAAACATGAAGCATAAGGAGTACATCCCTTAATTGACATTGAGCTATTGAGTTAAATTCACAAGTTTCGATTGCACAAAAGCGCATTCATATGGTTCGCAAAAATCATCAAATTATTCTCGTCCCTGCAATTAGCAACATAAGTTTAGTTGATGAACTTTTGTCTTGGGCGCAAAGGCCTACTTGTGCGACTTATATTGGCTGACGTATTTCCGTCTTTCTTGTCAGCGTTCACACATTTTGCCGATCGCTTTCTCGATAAAGATAATTGCTCTCGCTGCTTCTGCTCTTGCTGCTTCTCCAGTTCTCGCTGCTTCTCCAGTTCTCGATGCTTCTCCTGCTCTTGCTGCTTCTCCAGTTCTCGCTGCTTCTCCAGTTCTCGATGCTTCTCCAGTTCTCGCTGCTTCTCCAGTTCTCGATGCTTCTCCTGCTCTTGCTGCTTCTCCAGTTCTCGCTGCTTCTCCAGTTCTCGATGCTTCTCCAGTTCTCGCTGCTTCTCCAGTTCTCGATGCTTCTCCAGTTCTCGCTGCTTCTCCAGTTCTCGATGCTTCTCCTGCTCTTGCTGCTTCTCCAGTTCTCGATGCTTCTCTAGTTCTCGCTGCTTCTCCAGTTCTCGATGCTTCTCCAGTTCTTGCTGCTTCTCCTGCTCTTGCTGCTTCTCCAGTTCTCGATGCTTCTCTAGTTCTTGCTGCTTCTCCAGTTCTCGCTGCTTCTCCAGTTCTCGATGCTTCTCCAGTTCTTGCTGCTTCTCCTGCTCTTGCTGCTTCTCCAGTTCTCGCTGCTTCTCCTGCTCTTGCTGCTTCTCCAGTTCTCGCTGCTTCTCCAGTTCTCGATGCTTCTCCAGTTCTTGCTGCTTCTCCTGCTCTTGCTGCTTCTCCAGTTCTCGATGCTTCTCTAGTTCTCGCTGCTTCTCCAGTTCTCGCTGCTTCTCCTGCTCTTGCTGCTGCTCCAGTCCTCGCTGCTTCTCCATTTCTCGCTGCTTTTCCACTTCTGACTCTCCCTGCTCAAATTCTGCTCCCCTCGCAGTAGACAATTGAGCAGAATCAATCACATTTTTACCTGACGCACACACGCAACAGATATTTTAATTATACTACGTATTTCATCAGGAGCTACGGATACAGCCAACTCCAGATGATCAAGTGCCTTTGTTACATGCTGCTTTGCAATCACAGCTGAAAGCTGCGAACTCTCTTCTTCCAACTTCCAACCATTATGTTTCAACCACTCCTTTCCGGCAGCAGCCGCTTCCGCTCGCTTGGAATGGTCTTGGTGACAATTCGATGATTTTTTTCTGTCGAAAAATTGCTACACCATCACGGTAGGCCAGAGCTAAACCATTTTCCGAAATATAATTGACATTCGTTCCATGAGCCCTTCGAAGTAGAGAACCGGACAGTGGAATGTTTAGGATCTGAGCAGCTACACGAACACAAGTCGCTGTTAGTCTGATGCCGACGACCACTTCCCTGTCGGGAAAGGGTAAGGGCAGTTCTCCTTTTGGCTCAAAGACCGAAAAAGGATCGTTAATGAAAGCCTGAAATAAATTATATAACTTTTATTACATGCAAAAATATACATCCATAACATCGAAAATAACTTCAAAGCGTTGACAGAAATATAGTGACATAAAAGACAAGTGTACACTCTTATTTACTTTACTTTTTCTTACTGAAACAAACTCTACTAAGCAAATACTGGACTTGGTTAAGTGAATCCTAGCATTGAAGATAAGAAAAAACAGGAAAACCATGAATTATTACGCAGATATGAAAGGACATGAGTGGAAGTAGCAGATATTGAGAAGAAACTTGAAAAACATGAATTATCATGTTTATATGATATACATTACTCAGATATGAAAGGACATGAGTGGAACTAGCAGATATTGAGAAGAAACTTGAAAAACATGAATTATCATGTTTATATGATATACATTACTCAGATATGAAAGGACATGAGTGGAACTAGCAGATATTGACAAGAAACTTAAAAAACATGAATTATCATGTTTATATGATATACATTACTCAGATATGAAAGGACATGAGTGGAAGTAGCAAATATTGAGAAGAAACTTGAAAAACATGAATTATCATGTTTATATGATATACATTACTCAGATATGAAAGGACATGAGTGGAACTAGCAGATATTAAGAAGAAACTAAAAAAACATGAATTATCATTTTTATATTATATACATTACTCAGATATGAAAGGACATGAGTGGAACTAGCAGATATTGACAAGAAACTTGTAAAACATGAATTATCATGTTTATATGATATACATTACTGAGATATAAAACTTAAAAGGCACGAGTGAAACTAACATGGAAGCACTTGATGTTGAGTGTATATTATACACAGAGACAGATTTTGTGAATATGAGTTATCTATCAAATATAATTTGGAGATTGATACAATTATTTTTGTTATTGATTTAAAGAATATATTACATTCCAGACCTGTAACTCAAACAAGTGTATTAAAAATGTGCCATGGCAATATGTATATTAATTAAAAAAAGACTAAAAGTTTTGCCTATTGGACTTATTTTTTCCAAGTTAGTTAGCTAGGAATGAGTAAAAGAGAAGCGTTCTAACTATATCGAAGCTTATGGTAATACTTAGCTTGTAAGGCATCAAGGCCTAACTTGTAAATAGAATAGAAATAGAAAATAGAAAATAGATTGTAAATAGCTAACTAGACTTTTGTATTTTTTAATATCAATAGCTAGTCTAGCTATTAGGCCTAGTGTTATTATTACTTTGTTAATTGTTTAGAAAAGTGACAATAAAGTTGGATTTAATATAAAGCTCCTCTAGTTGCATGCATCATATCCTGAATAAATTTGAGTCATACGTCCTGACATAATTCATAAGAAGGTGCATATGTAGAATTCTGTATATATAGCCATAGCTAGCTATTATTGTTTGAAATATTATTATTACTGAGTGTTAATATACATAGGCATAGATATAGATTATATAATATATTGAGTGATTTGATTACAATCTTAAAGTGACAATTGTCATGCCAGTTTTTAATATTTCTAAAGGACACATACAATTACATATCTATCAACATGGGCATTGTCACATTGATAGTAATTTATGAATTGGTCCATTAGTCGATTAGTATTGGTCCATGACCTGCATGAGTGATATAAATTATGCATGAGTGATATAAATTATATATTTGTAACAAGACTAAGACTAAGAGCTCTTAATTTTTGCTGCCAATTAAACAGTCTGTGGGGCAGTTACATTCTGATAAGTTTAAAAACTTGTCGGTGAAAACTGGTATTAAAACCTGAAAACTAAAAACTAGGAAAACTAAAATTAAAACGTGACATATAGCCATATAGGTCTGCATCAGATCGAGCACGTTGCTCAAGCTTTGCAACAAGTTAGAATTTATTTTTTACGATTGCAAAGTCGTCCCGATACTTTCCTAATTTTCATATTTTTGCCCAGCTTTTTTCGACTCATTATTCGGTCTTTTCGGAGAGCCATTTGGGCCTCATTGAAACGCAAACAGCAATTTTCGTATAGCGCTTATATTTCAGTGCGCAGCAGTTCAGTTCTGCTCCATTTAGCTTACTATTTAGATTTATTTATTCGGAAGTCAGATTAAGACAAAAAATGAACATAAAGGCCTTCCTAAAATCACTTTCATCTTCTCTCGTTTATAACAACGTAAACAGTGTATTTAAATTCACGCGTATTTAAATTCACGCGCTAGCTCTGCAGCTATTTTTAGAACTGGGAAGACCACGCTTCCTCCATGGCTTTGCTCGCAAGCACTCTTTTTCTCTCGTTATTGATATTGCATTAGAGCAGCAGCAATGTACAGTATACTTAAATGTATTGTTTCGTTCGAGATCGATTGACTGACTGATTGACACTGATTGACACAGACTCTATGTCTTATGACATTCAATAATTTGATTTAACTTTGACTGGCGGCGGCAGCGACGACAAGCAAAAAACACGGAAAGGCAATTAGAATATAATTTCTATGCTAAAGTCTACTCGATTATATTTCGCAGAGGCTAACTAATGCTATCCAGCTGTACAATTGAATATTTATCTCACCTCGAAGTGGGCACAGGCGGACAGGGCTGGCTACTGCTGCTTCTGATGCTGCTGGCTGCTGCTACTGCTGCTGCTTGGCCAATGGGCACAACCGGACAGGGCTGGCTACCGCCGCTTCTGATGCTGCTGGCTGCTGCTACTGCTGCTGCTTGGCCAATGGGCACAGGCGGACGGGGCTGGCTTCGGCTACTTCTGCTGCTACTGATGGTGCTGGCTGGTGCCGGCCGGTTTAGCTGCACTGAGCTGAGGATGAGCATGGAAAAAAGCAATTAGAATATAATTTCTAAGCTAAAGTCTACTCGATTATATTTCGCAGAGGCTAACTAATGCTATCCAGCTGTACAATTGAATATTTATCTCACCTCGAAGTGGGCACAGGCAGACGGGGGCTGTCGAGCTGCTGGGATAGCTAGTTAGCTGCTGACTGTTGCTACTGATGCTGCTGCTTATGATTATGCTTCGATTGCTGCTTCGGAGAGTAAAGATGCGCTGCAAGTAAGAAAAAGGCTGGTAAGTCTCATAAATGCAATTCATAAATATGCATTACAAGCTGTTAATATAATAGGCCCTTTAATTAGTCTTTGTATATATAATAGGCCCTGCTATTAGTATTTGTATATATAATAGGCCCTGCAATTAGTGTTTGTATCCATATTACAATCGGTTTGTAAATATAATAGTTAATAGCGCAGGCAGTTCTCTATAATTATAATATATTAGTAATCTCAGTAAGTGTAATGCAGTTCTGAGCTGCGTAGAAATATATTAGATCCTAATGCTCGCTGTTGACATAATAATAGATCCTGTGGCTCTCTGTCGGTATAATATCTGTAGCCAGTTTTAACTTTGACCAAGCAAATAGAAGGCTGACTGTTGATTCGAATTGTGGATGGATCTCTGAATTATATTTGACTGTAAGCTGCAGTTCGATCGAGCAGTTGGGCCGGGCTAAAACTAAAAGACTGCTACTTTGCTTGCCACCCTTTCTTTAAACCTTCGAAAGCGAAAGGGGGCGGCCCTGTCTCTAAATTCATAGTCTATGGTAAAAGGGTGTGGAAGGCCACTGCTCTGCCTTGAAAAAGAGAAGCAGTGTGTCTGCTTTAACCAATCGATAATGTCACCCCTGTGGCCATAGACTGAAGACGATCGAAGTCGTCTCTCTTTCCATCTGCAGGTCTGTCTGGCTGGCTCGGCACTGCTTTTGAGGGAGGAAGATCGAGTTGGAGGGGGTGGGTGTGCTGTTCACTGGAAAATCGAATGTCTGAGCTTTTCGAGGGGTTTGCTAAAGCGTAAACAAATGTATTATATAGTGCAGGGCACGCTTCTTTTTTCGAACTTCGGGCTCTCTCCCTTAAGAGTGAGCCCCGTCTTAGTAGGAAATTAGCAGAAGCAGCTAGCAGCAGCAGCCAGAACTAACAAACAAAATATTCGCTAACTTTTAAACTATTTACTCACATGCACTCTCTATACATATAATTGTAATGCGATAACTCAATACATATATATATGTGATTGATAACGAGATCGATTGACTACCGATACTGACACAGATTGACTCTCACTCTGCTCTTTAATAACCGGCCTTGGGAGGCCGAGTAAAAGCAATAACTCACCTTTCTCCTCCAGGACGCGGCTGGGCCGTATCGACAAGGTCCCACAAGGGGACGTTCGGGCACGACGTCAGCTCCATTTAAAGTTTAGCCAAAGAATGAGTCAAATTGGAAATTTTACAGAAATAACAGGCCTGAAGTTAATGGAGCATCAAGTGGTTTTTTATAATAGTTTGTTTAGGGGTTTTGGTGGCCGAGGCACCAGCCAATAGGAAGGCTCGGGAAGGTTGTGGGAAATTCCATGAGTAAGGGGGCCATAGTTGTAGTTTAGTTATTGGGGCCTTGATCTTTTCGGTGAGGAGATACCGCGGCCGGCAACAGCGTAACTGAGCGGCCTGAGCAGCGGGTTTCTCCAGCTGCGACCAGCTGCAGCGCCGATTGGACCTCGCGCAACGGCTCGGCAACCAGCCCGGCGAACATTTTCGGGCACGGCCAGCTGTAAACACCCGGGCGCGCGGCGAATCAGAGGCTACCAAGGCCCGGCAGCAGGATCGGCAAGGGCGCAAACGGGCTGAACAACCTGGACCCACCTGGGCAGAGCACGGCCGGACCCCTCGGACTCGAGGAGAAGACGGCCGGGGCCCCCCAGGATTGCGCAACCGAGACCAAGCCGGGCAGGGAGAACTGGGACGAGCTGCAGCCACTTGGAGAAGAAGGCGAGCCGGGACGAGGCACCCCTGGGCAGCGAGAACAACATCGCCGCGACCGGAATGCGCACCCACCTCCCCTCAGGACTCTATCCCTTAGTCGCTAGGGGCGCCGACCGTTTATACTCTCGCACCAATCTATTTATAGCCATACGTACGTACGCATTAGGATTTCTTCTCTAGCGGAATTCTTCCTAGGGTTCTCTACAGTATGTTGTAGGTAATTTTTATTTATCCCCTCGATTCTCGAGACACCCCGCTACTACTGTCAGTAGGCACGTAAGTGTCTTACGTGAAAGTGAGCGAAGGTGGAGTGATGTGGAGTGTGCTGCGGGAATCGAGCGGGAATGTGAGCCAGCATAATTTTTCAAATTTTTAAGTAACTAATAATTGCGACCCACATAGCAGCTGGCCACAAAACAAGATCATTAATCTTAGGGCCGGGTTTGAGGCGGCGGTGAATCAAGTAGCTGTCGAATCCTCTCTCTCCGGAGTTGTCTAGACTCCCCGTAGGAATGACTGATCGCGGCCATAATGTTACTGTATGAACTAGTTTAGGTCATAATTCCCCTCCAAACCGCGATCAGATATAGGGGCTCACTCGCGCGTTATGAGTGATCATTAAATTCTTCATGTCCCCTCTTCTTTACAGTATTCGAGCCCAGCTCGACTTTATGATCTCCCCCTTGTAGATACTCGTAAATGTCACTGTAGGCAGGTCGGCGCCTGCGCTTCCATTGTCCCGGCGGAGTAACAATTGTTGGCCGTCTGCCGATGGCTGCTCTCGATGAGCACCTGTCGTTTCCCGCCGCCGGTTCATTGGGAAATTGGGGCGGCCTGTCGTCGCTTCGATTCCCCGTTGACAGGCGGGCGCGAATGTGGGTTGCTTTGATGGATGTCGGGGTTGGCGTGCTGCAAGGCCTATTTAAGCAAGCGCGCTGCGCTGCTCCCTCTAGGACCTTTTTTCTCCCACCGGCTCTTCCCCTTCTTCCCTGCCGGACTTACTTTTGCCGGGCCGGACTCCCACCGGACCCAGAGCACCTTTCCGGACCCACTTAGGGCATAGACCCTAGAGCTCATAGCTCCACAGTTAGCGCGGGCCCATTGCCTGCCCCCATTCCCCCTGAGCGCGAGCCACCTCTTTAGGTGAGCCGTTAAATTGAGCCTTGAGCTCCAAGCGTGTGGGCCCCTGCCGACTCGCAGCATCTTTCCCTTCCCGGCCTTTGCTGTCTTACCCCATCCTCTTCCCCGAGAACAACGGGATTGCAGCACGCGGCCGAAGCGACATCAGCTAAGTAACCCGCGCAGCGGTTTTACCATTGTTAGTCCTAAGGGACCTTTCTTTAGTCTAGGCGGAAGCTACGGGCTTGGGCGAGGGATTTATCTAGCCTAATAAAAGCAGTAATTACTAGCCAATTATTCAAACATTAGGCCAATTTAATAACAATTTAAATCCTTCCGCCATGCTATTACTTTCTCTTTATTTTCACCTTAGACAGCCCTCTACCATGAGTGGCTAATCTATTAGGGGAATGGGCTCTGGCACAGCCGAGCTGAAAGCTGCGGCAGGAAGGCAATTGTAAGCGCGTATGAGAGCAATATGGAGCTAGGGATTTGCAAGTAAAATGCGGAGTGTAGCACGTGTTGTCTTTCTGCCCAGGGGTGGGGAATTCCCTGGCGGGTTTTCCTCGTTTCCTGGCGGAATTGGGAGCGCGTGTCAAGCTCCCCTGCCAATTGAGTTTCCCTTCCGTTCCCCCTCTCGCTTCCACCGCCAGGGAAGTGGGGGGTGATGATCTTTTAATCTTACGCTCGCATAATCACTCAGCCAGTGTTCAGCTTAATCTCTCCTGCCTCTGTTTTCCTCAGCTCACACAGACTCGGATTGCTAGTTATCTAATGTGTAGGCTGCAGTCTAATGTACCGAATGTGTCTGATGTCCCATGAGTAGGATTCTGGCTATGGATTTCTCTTTCAGGTTCTGAGTACCACCTTTCTAGACCACTGTAGCGCAGATTCAGGAATCCCCTGGTGAGGCGTGTCTCGATCCATTCTGGGGTTTTCACCCTAGTCTAAAACGGAAGTTACAGAAGGCTCTATTTTTCGGCTTGTCTAAGATCTGTGTGACAAACTAGGAGCTGCGAGCTCCGGGGACCCAAGTTCCCAAATGTCTGCGGTGGCAACGTAGGCGCATTGGGTGGTGGCGCTACCCTAGATCATTTTCCGCTTTGCCGATAGCCTTTCCGCATTTCTAAGACAAGAGCCTAGGCCGAGTCGACCACTGCTACCAAGGTTAGGGGTCAGTTATGAACATGCTACTGATGACAGTAGGCTACATAGCCCTGTCCTATCCGCTTGCGGGTAGTCCGACATCTGTTTAGACTTTTAGCCGGTTTCGAGCACTGCTTGGGGTAGGCACGGCAGTCATGCCTGTGGCCTATGGGTTGAGTGGGACTGGCCAGCCTGAGGCCGAGAGGACCACTCCCTGCATCCACTGTCTCTCCCTTCATCTCCCTTCATCCCTCTTTCCGCGGCAACTCGCGAGACTTTGCGGTACGACTTCTGACTCTATCGCCATCCCCACACTCCTTTCCTTCACGAGGACAGACCATCGGATTGCAAACCCGCAACTATTTCACAGTAAATTTTTAGACTACATGATAAAATTCTGTAAATTTCATTGCATTTTCTTATTTTAGAACAATGTCAAATGTCTGTTTGAGCAATTGGAATCCCATCGGATGTTCGCATAATCAGGCCGCTAACAGCAGCGACCTTTGGAATCCCATCGGATGTTCGCATAATCAGGCCGCTAACAGCAGCGACCTTTGGAATCCCATCGGATGTTCGCATAATCAGGCCGCTAACAGCAGCGACCTTCTTGCCGCCATGGACGTGCAATGGCTTGACGTAATTGTTAGTCAGGTTTGTTGCCTGGACAATAATGAGCTGTTGGACAATGCTAATGGCCATCTTGAAGCTACTGCTGATGTAGCCGATGACCCAAATATGAATTATGTTACTGAGACCTTAAATAATTATAAAGTGTTATTATAAAGCTGGTGGCCAAGTCAGAGGGTCTGGAACCACTTCAGATGGGCGTCACCGGTGTCGACATGTTTGATTTGCTGCTCCAACCATTCCATGAGGCAGCCGCAGCGTTAGCTCTGCAGGGGCTAATCAGCAGCTTCCCGGAGCAGTTTCACCTGGGCCACAGCCAGGGACAACTAAAACCCAAAGAAAAGTCTAAGTCATCACTTGCAGGAGCAACTAGATAAGATACGATCTGGCGGCAATGTTAAAAATTACAGAAGATGGCCTCCATCAGCATTGATGTTATAAAGAGCATATTTGTTGCATCCATTCATGTACTGGCAACAAAATCTGGCAGTCACGTGACTCTGAAATCTCTGATGGAAGCTTATGAAAGAAATATGGGCCAACCAGTACCATTCAGAGATCATGGCTATGGCAGCGTTGAAGAGCTTATCCGAGTCGGCCTGCCGCAAAGCTTGTATTCAAGATAAAACCCGGTGTGTTAAAAATTCACTGTTCACTAACCCGAGTTTATAATTTTATATTCTTATTTTATATCACCTTATCAATTCTATGAGTAAGCAGCATCACCTCATCAATTCTATGAGTAAGCAGCATCACCTCATCAATTCCATTAGTCAGCAGCATCACCTCATTAATTCCATTAGTCAGCAGCATCACCTCATCAATTCTATGAGTAAGCAGCATCATTTCTGATTTGTGCATTCAAACTGCATCAGGAATTTAGGCAGCTATCATATGCTAAACTAATTGTTTTTGCTTGTTGTAGCCTAGTTTGATAATTTACAGAACTTCAAAAAAATTTGCTTAAAATATAAAAACAATTATTTCAGAAACGACTTTGAAAATTTTCGTCTATACTTCCATGGATTTCCTTTCAATTTCAATGAGGAAATTTAGCATCCCGAGGGTTTTAGTTGTCCCTGGCCCAGCATAGAGGAGTACATCAGCTCCAAGTGGGACTATAGATGTCACTACGACCTGATCCTGCTAAGCTATGCTGAGGTGTGGCTCAAGACAAGTTTGTTCAGCGCTTCTAGATTTTGTTGTCTTTGCTCTATTTCCTTCCATGCTGTGCTTGATTTTAATTTGTATACCATTGGCCAATTATGGTATTGTAGAATAGATAGTATTGACACTTGCTTAGGAAAGCTATGCTATATAGTTTAAGTGATTGACTTGAAGTGACAAACTTGAAGTGATTGACTGAAATCAAATTTGTATCCCTTGATCAGATCAATACCACAATAGCCTATTTTAGCTATTGACACTGCCATGTCACACCAAGACTCAAGAGTCTATTCTAGCCATAGACTATATTTACCATGTTGATACTATAACATTCATTGCAATATGCTATATCAGCCCTACATGGAACAAACAGGTAGAAGAAATTGAACTGGTATTGCACTTTGCAAGAGCTTGGCATGAACACCCAAGCAACTATGATGACTAAGATATTGGAGGTTGCCAGTTTGAGCAAACGCTACATGGCCTATTGTGTCCATCCAACTGTCATCAAGGAGCAAGAGCTTGGCATGAACACCCAAGCAACTATGATGACTAAGATATTGGAGGTTTCCAGTTTGAGCAAACGCTACATGGCCTATTGTGTCCATCCAACTGTCATCAAGGCGTTTTCTGATGTTGGTTACTCAAATGCCAATATCTGTAAAGTGACTGGTCACAGGCAGGTGAAAACAGTCAAGCAGTAGGTCTGTGATTTGGAAGTCAATGCACATCCAAGATGTAGGCCACGTGCAGCGCACTGCATACATTGCTACATAGAGCTAACTCATCCATAGGCAACATAAATCAAGTGGAGACATCTATGTCAGCATAGTGCGCTGTGGCTAACAGTAGCAACCATGCGAAGCCACAATAGGTCACCTTGACACTCAACTTTCATGGAAATGTTGACTTTGCCTCTAGACTTACAGACTATCAAATATGAAATTAAAATATTAAAACAGTGATTAAATTTGTCCCAAAAAGTTAATTTTTATTCACTTCTCTACTCTTTTTCTTCATTTAAAATATACCTGAAGATGTACACCATTGTGCAAAAAGTTGTTTAATTAAATGTTAATTTTTGTGAGGCAGCCCTCAAATTGGCATCTAAAGATGACTGACAATACTGCTATGTTATACCGTTACTGACAATTCTCACCATGTACCAGTCGCTAGTTCAAGTGCTCAAACCGTTATAACTAACCTGCTTCCGTCTCCTTTGCGAAGGGGACGTGTTGCATGCTGAACTTGTATCCCAGCCCCAATGCTAATGGACTTTTATTTGTCAGCCATCACACACTTAAGTTACGCTCTGCTCCTTTTGTCTATGTTCCGCAGCCCACAGAGATGCATCTCTGTGGATCCCCTCAGCATGTTTACATATAAAGAAAGTCTTGTTACAAATACACGCACAAAAAGGGACTTCATGTCACACTCCCATTAAGCATTACTTCGTCTCCATTGAGGTGCAAGCTACAGACATCAGTTTTCCATATACGAAATTCGTTCACCACTGCTTCGAGTTCTTTCGAGTTCTAGGGACAAGTTTGGTTTCTTTTGAAAAATGGCTTTGTCATGTATGTATCTCATGTATCTCATTGAGCTACTTAGTCGAAGTTATTCTACACTACGCCGTAAAAATGGCTTCCCTATATGTTTGGAAATGTCTAGAAATTGCTAGTGTTATGGCCAGCCAGTATAATAATATTTTTTCCCTTCACTTCTATCAAGTCCGTGTAGATTGTTGAGTAGCGCTGAATCCTCGCATGCGGAAGGTCCCTAGCTCGATTACCAACCACAACTGATTTTTGTAATTGAAGAAATAAAACTTTCACTTTTTGTCATTTTTTCTTTTCATTCCTCCTTTCTATTAATATGTCATCTATTTCATTTCTAAAATGCATATATGCCTGTGTTGTATATAGTTCTTGCCGTTCTAGCCAAAAGCTATAATTCATTATGCAAGAGTTTTCCATATCGAGTTCTTTGAGTTCTAGGGACAAGGATTCTAGTTTGGTTTCTTTTGAAAAATGGCCTTGTCATGTATGTATCTCATGTATCTCATTGAGCTACTTAGTCGAAGTTATTCTACACTACGCCGTAAAAATGGCTTCCCTATATGTTTGGAAATAAGTTATTTATATAGTTTTCTTACTACATGCACGTGGGTTAGGAATGCAATTCCCCCAAGTCCACCGCCAGTAAGGCTAGCCCCCCGTGGGTCCACGTGGGTTCACCCGGCTAGCCGAGTATTTTTTGACTAGTGGAAGTGTCGGCTAGCCGGCGGCCGTTAGATGAACCAGCAGACAGTAGTCAAGGTAAAAAAAGTTCAAACTAATGCTGGGATTGTCAATGTGCATTCATTGCTTTTACATTTTTCCCTCTGCATAAAACTAATGCTGGGATTGTCAATGTGCATTCACTGCTTTGAAATTTTCCCTCTGCATAAAACTAATGCTGGGATTGTCAATGTGCATTCATTGCTTTGGCATTTTCCCTCTGCATAAAACTAATGCTGGGATTGTCAATGTGCATTCATTGCTTTGACATTTTCCCTCTGCATAAAACTAATGCTGGGATTGTCAATGTGCATTCATTGCTTTGACATTTTTCCCTCTGCATAAGACTAATGCTGGGATTGTCAATGTGCATTCATTGCTTTGAAATTTTTCCCTCTGCATAAAACTAATGCTGGGATTGTCAATGTGCATTCATTGCTTTGACATTTTTCCCTCTGCATAAAACTAATGCTGAGATTGTCAATGGGCATTCATTGCTTTGACATTTTCCCTCTGCATTTGTCAGATAAATTTTTCTTTCACGAACGTGACGCGCCTCATCGTGGCGTGAAAGTGAACAGTGCGTGTTTCAATCTTTTGTACTGGCCAAGACGTCACTACTAGTTAGTCTAGGTGTTTTACAACCTTCTGTACTGAATATCCACGAACCAATCACTTCATATATTTTATTCTATCTATTCACATTCTTTATACCCAGAAATTTGCTGTTATAGTAGACTCCCTCTCACAAAGTTGACCTATTTTGTCTTGTTTCCGGTACGTAAATCAAGAAATCAAAGCAATGAACGCTACTTTTAGTTTAAGATTTAGTATCATTTGCGATTCAGCTCTCAATCTGCGTGTTCTCAATATAATTTCCTGCTTTCATTCATTTTTTCCCTATGTTCCGTGGTGCACAACTGCTGGACTGGAGAACAATCGCACTCGGCACCAAAAGATGTAGTGGCACTTTTAGGCTTAAATACAGGTAAAAGATGCTTTTAATTACTTATATTTGTAACTTATTTATTGAATTTTATATTCAAGTTCAATTCCCACCCTGCCAGGAAATGCGAACTGGACTCGACAGTTTAGCTTATTCGGAGGCAGCCTTGCAAAAACAGTGGCGAAGCCTGTCTGTCACGAGCAGAAACCGTAGCCGGCCGTCAGTGTCGGCCACCTTCACGATGCGCGGTTTCTCAATGTACGTACGAAATTAATCAATTTTCGACATGTACAGCAAGCAAACCGATGCCTTAAGTACCTAAGTTCAGCCGATTGTACTTTTGCAAAAACAAGAAAGTGTTTCATGTTTAAGATTTTAACAGTAACGGCATTGAGGTCGATTGCTGGTAATGTACTGTACGTATCGAGTGCAATCGTAACAAGTAGCTCTACATGTACCTCAATCTCAGCAAAAATTAGATTAATTGGATGTCAGTATAGAATTGGATTTCTCATCTCAATCTGATACGAATTTAACGCCAAAAGCCCCATTGTCAGAACTCTGTTTCCTGAAGTGAAAGTGTAAATTAATTGTCATGAGAGTCGAATTTAAGCAGTATGTATTCAACTCAGTGTAACCACTGATGAATCCGTAAATGTACCCCTACTTCACCATGGTTTCGATAGTCAACTATAAGCAGTATATATTCAACTCAGTGTAACCATTGATGTATCCGTAAATGTACCCCCACTTCACCATGGTTCAGATAGTCAACTATAAGCAGTATATATTCAACTCAGTGTAACCACTGATGAATCCGTAAATGTACCCCCACTTCACCATGGTTCAGATAGTCAACTATAAGCAGTATATATTCAACTCAGTGTAACCACTGATGAATCCGTAAATGTACCCCCACTTCACCATGGTTCAGATAGTCAACTATAAGCAGTATATATTCAACTCAGTGTAACCACTGATGAATCCGTAAATGTACCCCCACTTCACCATGGTTCAGATAGTCAACTATAAGCAGTATGTATTCAACTCAGTGTAACCACTGATGAATCCGTAAATGTACCCCCACTTCACCATGGTTTCGATAGTCAACTATAAGCAGTATATATTCAACTCAGTGTAACCACTGATGTATCCGTAAATGTACCCCCACTTCACCATGGTTCAGATAGTCAACTATAAGCAGTATATATTCAACTCAGTGTAACCACTGATGAATCCGTAAATGTACCCCCACTTCACCATGGTTCAGATAGTCAACTATAAGCAGTATATATTCAACTCAGTGTAACCACTGATGAATCCGTAAATGTACCCCCACTTCACCATGGTTCAGATAGTCAACTATAAGCATTATATATTCAACTCAGTGTAACCACTGATGAATCCGTAAATGTACCCCCACTTCAACAGTTCAGATAGTCAACTATAAGCAGTATATATTCAACTCAGTGTAACCACTGATGAATCCGTAAATGTACCCCCACTTCAACAGTTCAGATAGTCAACTATAAGCATAGTTGCTTATAGTGCTTTTAGTTGAGTATCTGAACTGTTGAAGTGGGGGTACATTTACGGATTCATCAGTGGTTACCTAATAGTATGCAGGCAGTAGCTAGCAATCGGCTAGGTATACTTGAAATGTTTTCGCATGTATTTCGTCAAATTTTCTAGGTGACTTTCAAGGCTAATAAGTTCGAGTAGAAATCATTTGTAATCATGAAACAGCTAAGTCGTGTAGGAAATCATTTCTAGATTGATTTCCAATCGAATCCGACTCGATAGACTGTGCTCAAATCTATTGGGACACCGACGACAGCCATATACTAGTGACTGTAGTCAGAGTCGATAAAATTACTAAATAGTAAGAAAATTGTCATTACGTATTTTCTTCAAAAGATATTGAGCTCAGACCGCCTAGAAAGAATTTCCCGTCCGAAAATAGTTTAGAAAACACAGTACCTAATAGTATGGAAGCAGTAGCTCGCAATCGGCTAGGTACTAGTAATCGTGACACTGCACTAAAACAAACTGAAACCAACACAGTTATTTAGGCAACATCCAGATGATTGAAAAAAACATGCAACACTGAGCTTTTGAAGGCTGTCTTATCTACTTAATAAGGCCTTAAAGTGCACCAATACAAAATGTACTTTTTAAGAACACGTATACGTTTGTAGAACAGGTGCACATCTGGAATCGCGCATGCCGTTATTGGATAGCCCCCTGATGTGCCGTCAAAAATTCAGCATACGAAACTTAAAAAAATAACGATATTCGCACTTCAAAAAACTAACTTTTAGCTTTTGATGAATAAAAGTGCTAATTTTCTAAAACGCATAAAAATTAAGAGACTTTAAAGCTAAGGCCCTATTTGGCTATCACCGGGGTCGGTATGTTTTACACTTGCTTCCGTTAGAAGCTCATAGCGGATGAAAGTTACGGGATAGATGAAGTTGAGGGTAGAAGCTTGCCCACTGAGCTCAGGCAGAATGCCGAATAAAATAAAGAACGCTGATAATAGAAAGGCCAAAAGGATTAAAATTGGTGACCGTAATGTCTTGCTCGCCTCAGATTTGAACTCAAGTGACTCTGGGTTTTCGCTCATGCAAGTAATATCTGGTTTACTAATAACGCAGACTCAAACCACACAAGGGATGATTCACACAAAGGAATAAACGACTCAATGAACTTAATAAACAGGTTAGAGCCTAATAAACAAATAAACAGGATAAGCGAGGCTGCTTACTAATAGAATTGATAAGGTGATGCTGCTTACCCATAAAATTGATAAGGGTTTCAAACAATTTTCCTAAGATCTGCGTCTAGCACCAGCAGCAGATAATCAACAACAGTGTTAATAGCAAAAATTACAACAAATTATTGCACTTTTAGCAGCTGCGGCGGCCAGTCGGTGACGAAGCTTATCTTAGAGCCGCACCTCGGCATAGCTCAGCAGGATAAGGTCGTAGCAACATCCGTAGTCCCACGTAGTCTCCGTAGTCTGCTAGTTAGTAATAAAAAATTGAAAATTATTAAAAATATAAGTATTTTTAAAGTAACTAAAATTAATAAATAAAAAATAGATAGAGCAGAGAAGTAAAATCAGGGACATTCCATCGTGGGCCAATTCCTTATATACTTATTTATAACAAACATATTTATAACGAACGTTTCAATAATATATAAAATACAAACTACAAACCAAGATTAAATTAAGTTAACGGATGCGCACCTGACATGACTTATAGACTTTTCTTTGGGTTTTAGTTGTCCCTGGCTGTGGACCAGGTGAAACTGCTCCGGGAAGCTGCTGATTAACCCCTGCAGAGCTAACGCTGCGGCTGCCTCATGGAATGGCTAGAGCAGCCAATCAAACATGTCGACACCGGTGACGCCCATCTGAAGTGGTCCCAGACCCTTTGACTTGGCCACCAGCTGGAACACGTCCATGGCGGCAAGAAGGTCGCTGCCTGGGCCGCAGCCGAGTGACAGGACCTCATAGCTGGTGCTGCTGGTGTTTGAGCCCATGATGGCGTCATAGAGCTCAGCTTGAATCAGCTGGCGAATGGACAACCGCTTCTTCGGGAGCTCGCACACTGTGTATGCGGCCCTAAATTCACTTGATTGGTAGAACCCTAAGTTTCCTTTGTCGCCTGACTGACTGGAAAACAAAAGTAGAATATTTTACTAATTTCAACAAATATGTTTTTAAAATATATTTTGTGAGCACAGGCTATGGAATCTTTGAGTCTCTATAGCATCTGAGTCTATCCTATCTAGGCCAATGAGATCTGAGTCTATGCCATGAATTTCTATCTGAGTATGAAAAGGCAAAATAATGAAAATAGGAGACAAACACATTAAACACATTGAGATTAACCTGGCTGAATTATATAATAATTAATTAAGAAGTCATATTGCTTAAAAAGACACGGAGGATAAGCGAGGCTGCTTACTAATAGAATTGATAAGGTGATGCTGCTTACTCATAGAATTGATAATGTTTAACGGGTTTCAAACAATTTTACTAAAGCACTCCCGCACGCCAGCTGGAGCACCCGCTGGCACTCCTGCTGGCGCACCGGCTCGATGTCATTGTCGATGACGAATATTCGGCTGCCAAGTCTTAACACGTGAAACAAAGCAACTATGATGATTTCTAGAGAAGCATGGAGGCTCAACTGGCTGGTAGATCACACCATCAGCAACATCACCTCATCAATTCTATGTGACAGCAGCATCATATTATCAATTCTATAAGTCAGCAGCATCATCTTATCAATTCTATGAGTCAGCAGCATCATCTTATTAATTCTATAAGTCAGCAGCATCATATTATCAATTCTGTGTCAGAAGCATCATATTATCAATTCTATAAGTCAGCAGCATCATCTTATCAATTCTGAGTCAGCAGCATCATCTTATCAGTTCTATGAGTCAGCAGCATCATCTTATCAATTCTATGTGTCAGAAGCATCATATTATCAATTCTATGAGTCAGCAGCATCATCTTATCAATTCTATGTGTCAGCAGCATCATCTTATCAATTCTATGAGTCAGCAGCATCATATTATCAATTCTATGTGTCAGAAGCATCATATTATCAATTCTATGAGTCAGCAGCATCATCTTATCAATTCTATGTGTCAGAAGCATCATATTATAAATTCTATAAGTCAGCAGCATTATCTTATCAATTCTGAGTCAGCAGCATCATCTTATCAATTCTATAAGTCAGCAGCATCATCTTATCAATTCTATAAGTCAGCAGCATCATATTATCAATTCTATTTGTCAGAAGCATCATATCAATTCTTTAAGTCAGCAGCATCATCTTATCAGTTCTATGAGTCAGCAGCATCATCTTATCAATTCTATGTGTCAGAAGCATCATATTATCAATTCTATGAGTCAGCAGCATCATCTTATCAATTCTATGTGTCAGCAGCATCATCTTATCAATTCTATGAGTCAGCAGCATCATATTATCAATTCTATGTGTCAGAAGCATCATATTATCAATTCTATGAGTCAGCAGCATCATCTTATCAATTCTATGTGTCAGAAGCATCATATTATAAATTCTATAAGTCAGCAGCATCATCTTATCAATTCTGAGTCAGCAGCATCATCTTATCAATTCTATAAGTCAGCAGCATCATCTTATCAATTCTATAAGTCAGCAGCATCATATTATCAATTCTATTTGTCAGAAGCATCATATCAATTCTTTAAGTCAGCAGCATCATCTTATCAATTCTATAAGTCAGCAGCATCATCTTATCAATTCTGAGTCAGCAGCATCATCTTATCAATTCTATAAGTCAGCAGCATCATCTTATCAATTCTATAAGTCAGCAGCATCATATTATCAATTCTATTTGTCAGAAGCATCATATTATCAATTCTTTAAGTCAGCAGCATCATCTTATCAATTCTATAAGTCAGCAGCATAATCTTATCAATTCTGAGTCAGCAGCATCACCTTATCAATTCTATAAGTCAGCAGCATCATATTATCAATTCTATTTGTCAGAAGCATCATATCAATTCTTTAAGTCAGCAGCATCATCTTATCAATTCTATAAGTCAGCAGCATCATCTTATCAATTCTGAGTCAGCAGCATCATCTTATCAATTCTATAAGTCAGCAGCATCATCTTATCAATTCTATAAGTCAGCAGCATCATATTATCAATTCTATTTGTCAGAAGCATCATATTATCAATTCTTTAAGTCAGCAGCATCATCTTATCAATTCTATAAGTCAGCAGCATCACCTTATCAATTCTATAAGTACGAGGGGCTTACAGAAGGTTTTGAGATACGTCTTTCTTATAAGTTGCAGCTGCACGCCTTTTAATGTACATACTCTACCACCTCAAAAATATTTTCAAATAATTATTAATTACAGTATAAACTTTCAGCCTTTGCGCTCTTGTCAATTTTTCACAATCACTCTTTAAAGTCAATACCCCCTACCAAACTGTACTCGCTCCAATGGAGTTGACAAACCGTGATTTTCGTGCCGCGATTGTTTACGACCAGCGTAAAGGTCTCACGCGAGAGCAATGCGTTTAAAGTTTATTCGCGGATGATGCCACTCCAACGAAGGTCAAGCGGGCCCGCAGCGTCGAAAAGCAGATGGTGGCGACTTTCTTCAGCCAGGCTGCCCATCTGGCGACTGTAGCGCTCCAAGACAGGCGTACAGTCAATGCCGACTGGTGTTCGATGCGTGGCGCAGACGCCGGCCGCGCACCGGACTTCGTGGCCTGCTGCTGCACCACGACAATGCCAGTGCGCACACGGCTGCTGCACCACGACAATGCCAGTGCGCACACGGCTGCTGCACCACGACAATGCCAGTGCGCACACGGCTGCTGCACCACGACAATGCCAGTGCGCACACGGCTGCAACATTGGCATTTCTGACCGAGAATGAAGTCCAGCTGGTGACGCATCCTGCATATTCGCCCGACCTGGCACCCTGCGACTTCTTTCTCTTCCCTTTAGTAAAGAACCAACTGCGTGGGACTCGGTTTGAGAGCCCGGAAGCAGCGAGAATCGAGTTTGAGCGGGTGGTTTCAGCAGTGCCTAAAGAACAATGGGCTGGAGCCTGGACGCAGTGGTTTCACTGAATGAGGACATGTGTACAAGCTGGTGGCAACTACTTTGAAAAATTGACAGAAAATTTGACTCAGACACTTTTCGTTTCGGTGCATCACAAAACTTTCAGTACACCCCTCGTAAGCAGCATCACCTCATCAATTCTGTGAGTCCGCAGCATCACCTCATCAATTATATGGGTCAGCAGCATAACCTTATCAATTGTATGAGTAAGCAGCATCATCTCATCAATTTCATTAGTCAGCAGCATCACCTCATCAATTTCATTAGTCAGCAGCAATACCTCATAAATTTCATTAGTCAGTAGCATGACCTTATCACATTATCATCGCACATTACATTATTATTATACGAGCGAGGGGTGTCCCAGAAATAGCGAGAAAAATCGATGCACAGGCAAACTGGTGAAACATAGTTTATTGAAACTTACGTCACTGATAAATAAACATTCAGCAGTTCTAACACTTTTTAAACTAAGTAAATATATCAATTCATTAAAAAATTATGGCTAAAATTAGAACAAGGGGTAAGGGGTAGAGTTGAACCAAGTCAAGGCCCTAACCTAAGTTTTTCCTTAGACAATTTTTGCGACAGAAAAAAATAAGCAGAAGCATCAGTGAACAGAAGAAGAAAAAGGCAACAGACGAGCAGAGAAGCGTGAGCACCAGAATCAAAAGAAGCAGAAGCTGACGCAAGAAATACCTGTGGCACCAACGACAGCAAGCACGAGACATCGCGAATATCGACATTTTGTGCGCCTCGACAAGACGCCGCTGTTGAGTTTGGATTTTTTTCATTCCCCCTTGTTCAATCGTTCAATGTTTAGCGTTTCGTCAAACTTCAATTCATCGGATCTTGTCTGTGGATCTTGGTATGTCAGTCCGTGAAACTGACGGCGAGATGGGTACCTCGTTTGTTGACAGAAGAAATGAAAACTGTAAGAATGAAGCCCTGCAGGGAGAATCTTGAGCTGGTGCGTAATGCTGGTGGATGGGAGAGTTTCCAACCCTATGTGGTCGGCGATGAATCCTGGACTTTGACCCTGAGACCAAGCAGGAAAGCAAGGTGTGGGCGTTGAAGTGTTCAGATCCACCTGAGAAGGCGAAGCGAGACCAGCACTGCAAGATCATGCTGACCCTTTTCTTCGATAAATTTACTTGATTTAAAAAGCGTTAGAACTGCTGAATGTTTATTTATCAGTGACGTAAGTTTCAATAAACTATGTTTCACCAGTTTGCCTGTGCATCGATTTTTCTCGCTATTTCTGGGACACCCTACGTAACATTCATTCATTCATTCATTCATTCCTCATTCCTTCTTTAGCTTTTGGATAACTTCGAGTTGCATCCGCTGCAACTCGAAGAAGGCATCCTGAATGAAAGGAGATAAAAACATTTTTTACCTTTTATTTCAAGTATGAAGACTAAGACGCTCAAAGTAGACAACAATATATAGAAGTGTAAATAGCTACTAAAAACCTTTTGGACTGCAATATGTGCACGTATCTAAAGTCACGGACTAAAGTCTAAAGTATAAATTTTAGCCACTAACTGACATAATCATCTTAGGATTGGGGTAGTCTATAGGTCTATAAGTCTATAGACTATAAGTCTATAAGTCTATATATTTTAGGGACAGTATTTCTATGGTCCAATAATAAAAAACGGTTTAATATCATAAACCTCACCAGCTGGCTACGCTTGGCGCGCCATTTCCGGCCACCTCGGCGCTGCTGTTGCCGCTGCTGCCGTTGCTGTTGCCACTGCTGCTGCTGCCACTGCTGCCGCTGCCGCCACTGCTGCTGCTGCCGCTGCTGCCACTGCTGCTGCTGCTGCTGCCGCTGCTGCTGCTGCCGCTGCTGCCACTGCTGCTCCCAAGGCCTGGGTGGCCAAGGTGGCCTTTGGCTCTGTTTTTTGTGGAATGGAGTATAGTTATGGAAATGTGAATTGTTATTAAAAAAAATGAAATGAAATGAAATAGTGTTTTAATCACATTAAATCGTTAAATAATGTTAAATAATACGATTAGTTCGTGATATTTCATGCAGTGACGCGATCAGTGCTTCTGTGGCCTCGGCTACAAAAGTGTGAAGTACACAAATACACATTGGTGCATAATTGTATCATTCACGAGAGTAAGTGCATAAAGTGAGTGGTGATGGTTGCTTGTTTTGTGCTGTTGCTGTTAATGTTACTTCCGTGCTGTGCTTGCGAAGTGGCTTTCGCATGAGCGAAATCAGAACTAGCGATTTTAAGTTCCAGTGTGCGTTAGTTATAATTTCTGGAAAACCAATCATTTTACGTGCATGATGACGTTATTGATGTTAAATAGTGCAATAATATTAAATTTAATTAGGCTTTTAAAATCAGATCCTCACACGCTATTTCATATCCTCAGACAGCATTTCTGAAATTTAAAACAATGAGATTTAAAGTGAAAAAGTTTCTGCTGAAAGTCACTAGGCTGAAATTCGCGCCCTGGCCTTATTATTAGCCGATTCAAGCATAATTAATGAATTTCGCTTTTGGCGAAGTTTTTAAATCGGCAAACATTTCGCGCGCACTATTCACTTTACTGACCAGAACTTGCGCATAAGTTCGCTGCGGCTGCTGCTGTTGCTGTTGCGGCTTCTTCTTCTTCTTTATTCAGACCGCGCCCAAGTCAGAACAGCGGTTCTGATAGGGGCGGGGGCGGCCAGCGCCCCATGCTCCGCAGGAGGGAAATGGCCTTGCCGGGCTGGCGCAGGAGCTCCTGGTGGTCCGTGCCAACCAGGGCAAGGCGCTTTGCGTCGCCCCGAGGGCAGTAGAATATGGCGTGTTGCGGCGTGTCCACGGCTCCGCAGTCGGCGCAGAGTTCGTGTTCCGCGAGGCCGAAGCGGTGCAGCGTCTCGCGGCAGAGGGTTGTCGCGTTCGCACGCAGTTGGTTAGCAAACACGGTTTCAGCACGGTTGCGAGCATCCCCGAAGGTCGGCCAGGTGGCGCTAGGGAGGCTGCGCGCGTCAAGCCTTTGCCGCTCTCGTCGAATGGCGGCTTTGGCCGTGTCCAGCGGGATGCCTACGTCGAATTGCTCGAGGAGTACCGCCTCGTTTGCCAGCTGTTGCGGCTGCTGCTGTTGCTGTTGCGGCTGCTGTTGCTGTTGCCGCTGCTGCTGTTGCTGCTGCTGCTGCTGCTGTTGCCGCTGTTGCGGCTGCGGCTGCTGTTGCTGTTGCCGCTGCTGCTGTTGCTGTTGCGGCTGCTGTTGCTGTTGCGGCTGCTGTTGCTGTTGCCGCTGCTGCTGTTGCTGTTGCGGCTGCGGCTGCTGTTGCGGCTGCTGTTGTTGCCGCTGCTGCTGCCGCGTCTGCGGCGTCTGCTACTGCCGCGTCTGCGGCGTCTGCTGCTGCCGCTGTTGCTGCTGCTGCTGTTGTGGCTGCTGCTGCTGTTGCTGCTGCGGCTGCTGTTGCGGCTGCTGTTGTTGCCGCTGCTGCTGCCGCGTCTGCGGCGTCTGCTGCTGCCGCTGTTGCTGCTGCTGCTGTTGTGGCTGCTGCTGCTGTTGCTGCTGCTGCTGTTGCTGCTGTTGCTGCTGCTGCTGTTGCCGCTGCTGCTGCCGCGTCTGCGGCGTCTGCGGCTGCCGTTGCTGCCGCTCCTCCTCCTCCTCCGCCAAAACTAGAGTTCCAACTAACTCTCTTTTTTTGGCGAAGAAGGAGGAGGGCCCATAGGTCGCATTTGACCCATTTTTAAATGAAATAGAAATGTCGCTGCGAGTAGTCTGCGAGATGTCGCTGCAACAGATAAAATATTGTAGCAATAACAGACAGCTGATTTTAGAATTTTAGAGGTTTCTAATTTACACTAGGGAAATGAAAATGTAACTCAACAAAGTTGCTATTAGGCAAATTTAAATTCAGAAAGCAACAAGGAGAAAAGTGTTTTTTCAAGAAGCCTACGAATTATAAGATTTACTTATTGAAACACATGCAATCGTTGCAAACAAATTTTAATGTAAAAACATGGCACTAAATTTTCCGCCCTATGTAGTGCTCAAATGGGTTGTTTTTGCACAAAATCACGTTTTTCGATTTTGAGAGTCAATTATAAAATTTTTTTGCAACTGACAGACGTGAGTGTCACTTTTTCTGAGAGTAGTCATCTAGATGTTTCTAATAAGTACTAATATGGGTCATTCTTATGCTTCACCTATCCTTACCCCTTGCGCAAAATACGTCGCAAGAACGTCGCCAGAACGTCATGCCGCAACCGTCGCAGAACGTCGCATTTGTCCGTTACTGGTCAGTCGCTGCTACGTCGCACAATGACTAAGCGGCAACGAATCCGCGACTAGCTTGCGACGCATGTAGTTCAGTACTTTTTAGCTCGTATTTCATCCAATATATCCCAAAACTTTAGGTCAATGAAAGTGCTTGTAACTTTCAACACTTTATTGACATGGTAATAAAAATATTTAAGCGAAACTGATCGCAAAAAGAAGTTATACAGAATACAGTTAGAGCTAACTTAAAAAATATAATTTGCAACACTAATTTTAGTAAAGCATTTTGGCAAACATACATTATTGAAAATTAATTCTAAATCAATAAAGTAACGTTATTTTTTCATATTAACGGTATTGAAAAACAGTAATTAAATTGATAAAATACGCGTCATATACGCAATAATCCGAAAAAAAGAAATAGATAAAAATTCATACGCGTCAATAATGACAAACTGTTTCGTAGCATTGTTTCATTATTATTCTTCTTCGTCTGCTTCTTCCCCTGCGTCAGGCTGCAGTGGCAATTCCACGATGTTAAAATTATGTGCGTCGTTTGCCTCCGCGTCTGCAATGGTTGCCAAGTTGGCCTGGCGTCTTTCGAGTCGCTGAGGCGCATGCTTTAAATATGACCCGACTAATTCATCGATATCCATGGCCTGCAAACCGCAGCTGGGAAAGGAATACCAGACGATATCTGGAAGTTTTTTTAAATGGAGAATTTCAAATACAACGATGATGTGACCAGTGGCATCGCTGACGGGGGGACAGGGGGGACATGCCCCTTCACTGAAAAACCTGGAGGACAAGCTAATTGTCCCCTCACCCCAGTGGCCTAACATGTAGTTAAAAATAATGCGAACCAGTTTATTCTTAAGAATTTGACACCCATAATCAACAACAGCAAACTACCTTTTCTACTACGAGCGTAGACCATTGAATTTCTTAAGATTCTGGAAGCCCCAACAACCCAAAAAATCCTGTCCCTCATTCCGAAACGGCACCTCTTTTTAAAAAAATACATACATCTACTACTTGAAACCATTCCCTCAGTCACTTATCTTACAAGTACTCCTGTCTTTATACCCTACTTCTCAAGAGACCCCGTGCCTCTTTTAAGGACTCGGTGCCTCTTCTTAAGACCCTGCATGTGACTTCTCAAGCATATGCAGAATATTCAGTGGTCAAAACAGTGGTGTTAGGAGACTAAGTGCCACCTTTGTCCCCCCTTGAAAAGCGTGGTGACGCGCCTGGATGTGACTATGAGGTAATATTCTGTAGAAAAGATTAAGACACAAATGCTTACTTCTAATTAGAGGCAGCAAGCCTAACCCTTCAAATTATGTTTTTTGAGATCCAGATAGAGTGGCACCACGCAAATTAAATGCGGAAGCAATTTCGTCCGGCATAATGGACCGCAGAGTATTGGCGATGAGGAGAGACGGATTCTTGCCACCGATAAGCTTGAAATAGCGAGTCTAAAATTGCAGCAGTGAAAATGAGTAGTCAATATGGACTCAATTTTCTTGAAGAGAAAATAGCTATATATATAGCCATAGGCCTAATCTTACGGCATCATCCATCGCAACTTTGTCTCCCGTAACAGACTTAGCCCAAGCAGTAAGTTGGGCCATATTTGTGCAAGGCAGGCATTTGATTGATGGCCTGGAATCAGCTGTTTGAATTGGTGGTCGGTTCCTACTTGCATGCTGATTTGCATCCCGGTCACGAAGATACAAAGCGTAGAAGTCGGAAAACTTTGAGTCCAAGTCCTTCACAGCAGTATGAAGCGCCTTTACGTACGAAATTGTTAGCGCTGAAATAAAATGTGAGATACAATGCAAAAATGGACAAAACATGTTCTAAAATTGAACTTCTATTGCTTAGTTCTAAATTTTAATGAATAAGTTATCAACATAAGCATTTTAAAGATTAAAAACCCTCGAGAATTGAAATATTTACAAAACCTTACTCACTTGCTTCACTAGAAACCTCGGGTATTGCTTCGAATATGCCATGCTCAACGTGTTCAATACCAGCAATATTAGAGTCAAAATTAGGTGAAGATGATACTGACAATTGTTCTTGATGGTTGTTGTAGTTGGAATTAGGTGAAAACAATGGCCCCGATGGTCTAGGCGACGCCATAGATGCAGCACCACCTGATGGTCTAGGCGACGCCATAGATGCAGCACCACCTGATGGTCTAGGCGACGCCATAGATACAGCACCACCTGATAGTCTAGGTGACGTCATAAAAGCAGCACCTGATGGTCTAGGTGACGTCATAAAAGCAGCACTTGATGGTCTAGGCGACACTAGAAGTGGCCTCTGGTGTTGCGATGTCGCTAAGGACTGCCATGAGGTTCGAATCCCGACCGACCAAGCTGAACTCGAAGCAGCAGACGAAGGAACAGTAGGAGCTTTTGGGGGAGGCGGCAATGATAATTCATTAGCTCCTTGGCTGGTCCGCTTTCGCCGCCGCGATGACTGAGCATCATCTGTATGCTCGTCTATGAATCTACTAACGCCCTGTCGACGTCTTCCCGTTTCGTAGTCACGACTCGACTTCGCCGTGATTGATAAAGCGTGAGCGAAGGCTCTTGGCCGCCTCAAATGTTTCTAGGGAGAAATAGGCACAAGCATTCACATTATATTTAAAAAACAATTTAGCCTTAAACAATCTAAAAAATTGCACGGTCGATAAATATCTTACCGCGAGACCCAATTATATCGATAGTCTCAATGCTCCAATTTTCGTTCGGCTTATGTTCACGTTGAAGTGCAGTAGAGTAGACATTGGCTGGGTGACACCGTACAGAAGTATTTGAAATTAGCCACGATCTTAACAGCAGATCAATAGATGAGTCACTAAGATATTCAACCAGTAGAAACTTGTCATCTTTTTTTGGTTGATTATCTCCATCGTTTTCCATTGTGCAGCTAAATTGCTGAAACAAGCATGTGCAATTTAGAGATTAAGTGAATTAGCAGTAAAGCGTTAACCGAGAAATTAACGCTAACTCTAGTTTGATTATATTTAATGACAACATTTACAGAAACAATTAAATATGAGTTTCAATTAATATCACCTTTCTTGTTGCTGCTCCTCTTGCACAGACAGCAAGACTCCACTAACGAGCTAAACGACGGTATAACAAGTTGATGCCAATCAGATCTCAATGCTCCATCTGGCAACCGCAACGCTGAAATGACTGATTCCGGAAGTCTAACTCGAAATGATGCCAGCTCTTCTCCGGAAATCGGGGCCAGACTGAAAAAGTTAGAATTATTTAAGTACAGCAAAGAATGATTGAAGCCAAAACGTCGAGACACAAATTGCAACAAAATGCCAATGCAAGCAAGGTACGGAAGGCATTCAATGAGACAGTGCTTACTCGTGTTCAACAACTTCTGGAGTCCGACCACAACTGGAAGACAGAAGTTCCAAAACGCTTCTTCTATGTCGATTGAGATAAGTATATAAGTATTTCTTACTACCCGGTGTGTTGGGTAGATTCAGAAGCTGACAAAGCAATTGCAGCCGCAAATCAGATTCGCGCCGATGGCTTGGCCTATCAGTGCCAAAGTAGTCGTCGACTGTAATGCGTCCTTGACGAAAAACTTCAACAAGTTTCTCAACTGTAACTAAAAGACCATCTAAAAAACGAGACGGAAGGAAGAATTGCGAAGAGCAACTTACAAAATGAATGTCTCACAGATAGCGCACACTTACTAGTTGCACTTGCCAAACCATCACCACCATCGAAAGAACAAGACATGCTTTGCACCAAGATTCACATGATGCGTAGCATCTGGGACTGAATGCTGAAATAAGAAAAATGGCTAAGCAGTACAAGTGCACCACGGCACAACACTGAATGGTTGGGCATGCTGGGCATGGTTGGGCATGGCTAGGCATGGCTGGGCATGGTTGGGCATAGTTAGACATTGTATGGCATGGTTGGGCATGGCGGGGCAAGCCTGGGCATGGTTAGACATGGTAGGGCATGGCTAGGAATATGGTTTGGCAAGTCTGGGCATTGCTGGGCATGGTTGGGGCATGGCAGGTATAGCTAGGCATGGTTAGACATTGCTGGGAATGGTTCGGCAAGCCTGGGCATGGCTAGGCATGGTTGGGCATGGTTAGGCAAGCCTGGGCATGGTTGGGCATGGCTGGGAATAGTTGGGCATGGTTGGGCATGGCTGTGAATAGTTGGGCATGGTTGGGCATGGCTGGGAATAGTTGGGCAGAGATCCTTCCTGCACTGTCTGCTTCCTTCGGCGTATGCCTTCGTCCAGCTGCTGTTGCATGTCCTGCTGCATCTGCCGCATGCCTTCGTCCAGCTGCTGTTGCATGTCCTGCTGCATCTGCCGCATGCCTTCGTCCAGCTGCTGTTGCATGTCCTGCTGCATCTGCCGCATGCCTTCGTCCAGCTGCTGTTGCATGTCCTGCTGCATCTGCCGCAGGCCTTCGTCTATCTGCTGCTGCATCTGCCGCATGCCTTCGTCCAGCTGCTGTTGCATCTGTCGCATGCCTTCGTCAGTCTGCACAATCTGCTGCTGCTTCTCGGCTTGCTTCGGTGAACCATCGACTTGAGTACCAATGCCGCCATCTGAAGCAGTCACTCGCAAATCCACTTGTTTCAGCAGTAAGTTGTGAAAGACATCGTCTTCCATATGGCGAAGTTTCAGTGAATGCCACCAGAGTCCGCGAACCGGACTGCCAGATCCGCCTGATACCAGAAGCCAGCATAGAGCCTGTGAAGGAGCGCATTATTTAGACAATCACTCTCAATTGTAAAAAGGTGAATAAAATACTGATGCATGAATATATCAATCATTTATGTTCTGCTTGCTACGATTGTTCCAATAAAACTGAACTACAAAAACCAGAATACCGATTGCAATAACACAGGTCTATTAGAATAGAAGAACTGGACCAAGAGTACACTAGAACATACGTTTCTATAATAAAAGAATGCATACATTTCATTGAACACTAAAGTGACTTACAGCATGATCAGACCTCCAGTAGTACGATTTTGAATGGCCACTAGTCCCATAATGGCTGTTCTTAAGGCAGTCGCAAAGCCGGAGCCTGGCAAGAGATGGAGGACAGTTGTCTAGATCAACCCACGAAGCAAACGAACCCGCAGGACAGACGTAGGAGCTTCCTAGAGGACCCAATTGTACAAAAACCTCAGACTCCAAAGGTTGCCTACATAAAATGCGACTGATAAGCGCCATGGAACAAATCGAACTGAAAAAAGTGAGGAATGAGGAAACGTTACAAAAGCACGCGTCTCATGTTTAAAGGCACATTACGGCAAGGAACAAGCTCGAGAGACGGCATGGCTAGGCATGGTTGGGCATGGCTAGGCATGGTTAGACATTGTAGGGCATGGTTTGGCATGGCTGGGCATGGTTAGACATTGTAGGGCATTGCAAGGCATGGCTGGGCATGGTTAGACATTGTAGGGCATGGTTGGGCAAGGTTCGGCATGGCTAGGCATTGCTAGGCATGGCTGGGCATGGTTAGACATTGTAGGGCATGGTTCGGCATGGCTGGGCATGGTTAGACATTGTATTGCATGGTTGGGCATGGTTAGACATTGTAGGGCATTGCTAGGCATGGCTGGGCAAAGTTTGGCATTGCTAGGCATGGCTGGGCATGGTTGGGGCATGGTTAGACATTGTAGGGCATGGTTCGGCATGGTTCGGCATAGCTAGGCATGGCTGGGCATGGTTAGACATTGTAGGGCATTGCTAGGCATTGCTGGGCATGGCTAGGCATAGTTTGGCATGGCTTGGCTTGGCTGGGCATGGCTAGGCCTAGACATTATTATATATTGCTAGGCATAGCTGACATGGCTAGACAAGATAATCATGGTTTATCAAAAACAATAGCAAATATAGCAATACATTTCTTTGAACTTGAAAGACGAAATTTTGATGTGACAATATAAGCTAGAATATAGAATTTAGAAGTAGCTAATCATTTATTGAACCCAAATATAAGTAAATTGAATAAATTATATAAACCAAATTGTGGAATCTAAATAGAGTAAACAAATAATGAATGATAGATATTTTGTCTTTTTTAGCATGTCAGTCTATACATTTTTTAGAGAAGTTAACAAACAAATAGACAATTTCCTTTTTCCCTATGTGAGTATACAATAATGTTAAATAATAAATATGCTCAATATTATATAATATCATATCAAGTTGGCTTTCTATATATATATTCAATGAAATATGTTTGAGGAATAGAATTATATTAAAATTGTCATAACTAGCTCTACAGTATTCTAAGTCTAAGTACAACATTCTTTTTTCTAGGATTTTTTCATAGCCATCTTAATCCTGCTTTAGCTAGCTATATAGCTAAGCATAGGCATAGCTATCTTTTGTTCAAAAGCAAAAAATCTGATGAGAAACTTTTAGAAAGTCTTTTTCTCTATTTCATTTCCATAGCCATATAGGGTTAGAACTCTTCTCTCCCCCACAAGTGTAGGTCTATGTATAACTAGGTGTAGCTATACACTGCATAACACTATACTCTTGACAGTCTTTGCACATAAATTAAACCACAAAAGGGTATATACTATTGTTGAAAGTAATATTCTAATAGAGCTTCATTTCGAAAAATAGTGCTTCGAATCCTAAGTGTTGAGGGTTTCACACCACGTGGGGTACGACAAGTTCGTTGAAAACTTTAGCTGCAGTTTGAATATTTCACGACAAACGATCCTTGAAGACATCTATAGATTATAGGGACGTTACATAGTTTTTAGCAATGTGCCTAGACTAATAGCAAGTACTCTTAAATATTGTGGCACAGTTACTTCTTGCGCTAATAAAGCGAAAAATATGTATTGTGTGCCATTTTAGCCGCTCTGTGCAGCGTGGTAAGTCCAGCAATAAAATGACTGGCGTAAAGCCGTTAAAGTACTTTATTACTTCCTACATGCTTAGACAGAGCGGCACAAACCCTGGGTAGTGTGACACAAGAAGAACCTGTTATGCTTCTCTTAAAAATAAAAACGGCACACATTTTCCTCATTGCGTCACGGAGTGGGAGACCAGCAATAGCTCCAGCAATAAAAAAAACAAATTTCGCCGCTCTGGATCCAAGCGACCTGTCTTGGAGGCCTCAATTCTTCGTGGCACAGAATCTGTGGGTCAAAATAAATAAAATTCATTCATTTCCAGCAGTGGCACACCAAGTTTTCAAAAGTCTATTGCTGGCCCTATTGCTGGCGACCGGGGAGTTGTTTTTGCCAAAATCACGTTTTTCGATTTTAAAAGTTAATTATAACAAAATTTTGCAACTGACAGACGTGAATATCATTTTTCTGACAGTAGTCATCTAGGTGTTTCTAATAAGTACAAATTTTGGCTCATTCTTACGCTTCACCTATCCTTATAATATCCTAATGGATACTATGGACAAACGTCTTAGATAACAAAAACTTATGTCGTAGGCCCTCCCTCTTTACTTTTATTTCCTATCCGCAAAAACTGTACTTATTATAAATTCAGCTATTCTTACTATTATTTATCTCTGCCTTCACTATATAATATGGTTATTCTATAGCTATCTAACTCAGAACGATATTGTTATCTAACTATGATAGCGATTTTGTGTCCGAGCGGCAAGACACCTTTTAATATTGCACTGGTTTTAACCAACCCTATTGAGCATCCAATGGATTAAAGTTGTCTAATTCAACACGAATATTATTATTATATCTAACCTTCCCTATTCAGAACGTTTTCCTTATATTATTCTAAAGCAATAATTAACACAAGAACAACTCCAATTTATTTCACTCAGTTCTCTCTTCCTAAGATCTATTTCCCTAGTCTCCTCTTGTATTTCGGGACAAAAACGTCAAGTCTTTTAGGCAAAAATCGCATGATATAAATAGTATTTTGGGCGGGGGTTGGTAAGCGCATTTAAACAACTGAAATTTGTTGCAAAATAATGTTGGACAATTGGGCGTAAATTCAACTTTAGGTTTTACGGGAATATTTCATGGGCCTGCCTCACATATGATAGGGGCCTAACAGGGCCATGTTAGGAGCATAAAATCATTATATTACAATCGACCCTCTTCAAATATATCATTTCAACGAATCGCCCTTTGAATATTACAGCTGATGTGATAATCAGTTCCTGTTGAATACATTCAGGTCTAACAATCAATCCCCTTTTGAATAGTTGCAATTGCAATTACTTCCCTTAAATTGCAATAATTTAAACTATCTACTGCACACCATTCAAAAGATGATAATTTCTGCAAACAAATAGTAAAACTTAATGGAGTATCACCAGCCTCTTGATTTTGTGTAGCATTTCATGCATAGCTGATATTATCAATATTGCTTTTAATTGCCCAAGTCCAAGCTCCACTTTTCAACTCTAAGTCTAAGTCTAAGTCTAAGAAATTGCTTTCAATTGCCAAAAGTCCAAGCTCCACTTTTCAAGTCTAAGTCTAAGTCTAAGTCTAAGAAATTGCTTTTAATTGCCAAAAGTCCAAGCTCCACTTTTCAAGTCTAAGTCTAAGTCTAAGAAATTGCTTTCAATTGCCAAAAGTCCAAGCTCCACTTTTCAAGTCTAAGTCTAAGTCTAAGAAATTGCTTTTAATTGCCAAAAGTCCAAGCTCCACTTTTCAAGTCTAAGTCTAAGTCTAAGAAATTGCTTTCAATTGCCAAAAGTCCAAGCTCCACTTTTCAAGTCTAAGTCTAAGTCTAAGTCTAAGAAATCCAGGTCAGAATGCTAAATACAGGAAACATAATAAACAAGAATTTTTTAAAGCGAAAAAAGAGCTCTACGCAGGAAAGAAGTTTTCTATTCTTCGCTCCATTACTTGCAAACATTACAAAATTAGAATTTCTAAATGTAATGGTTTCCGTTACATAATTAATCCATTAATTCAGCGCTTTTTTTCTCCGCCGCAGCACGCCAACAGGCCAAGATTCAAAATCGGCCAGGACGCGTGCAGCGTGCTGCGATGAATTGAAGATTTCCTGCTCCGGCGCACGGATATCGCGCGTCCGTGGTGGATACAACGGCGACCGTTGCTACGGCCAAGAATCTATAAATTGACAATATTATATTTGACAAAGTCAAAATATACATAATAAATAAAGAATAAATAATTCAGATCTATTCGAAATACAACAAACACTCTGGCTCTGTCGTACCTCTGTCGTACATCACATGAAAATTTACTTCCGACTTCTTCCGACAGCAAGCGAGTTATCAGCGCTTTTCAAATTTGGACTCGATTCGTAGTACAGTTCGAAAGTTATTCACGTTTTGACTTTTACATAAAAATTAAATCTCTTGACTAAAACAAAAGCTAAACAGACTAAATGCCAAAATTATGTCGAAAAATATAGGCAAAATTACATTACTAAAATTAAAAAAAATAATTTTTTAAATAGAAATAGAAAACTCAAGTATTGGATTCTTACGTGTAGAAACTCTAGTATTGGAGTCCTTTGAGTTTTCCAATACTGGATACTTGAGAACTCGAATACTGGATTCTACGAGTAATTAGTAAAAACTCCAATAGTGGAGGCTTAACAGTAGAAACTCCAGTATTGGATCCTATATGTAGAAACTCCACTATTGGAGTCCTATAAGTGATTAGTGATGATTTGATGATTATCTGTGATTAGATGTGATGATTATATTTCAGATTAATTTTCAATTTCAGCCCTAAAAATGGCAGGTCATATTAAAATAGAAAATAATGTTCTGTCTGCCTTTGCAAAGTCTGATGCTACTTGCGCCAAGCTGTTTGCAATGCAGTCTGCGCTCGATGGTGTCTGCCAAGCTATTAGTGATGTGACGCTGAAGCCAGGTGGTGTTGGATTGGTTTTGGTACATGGGCCCAGTGGCTGTGGCAAGAGTACACTTTGCAGCGCGACTCAACGTCTTATGAAGTTTGCAAACGTCAAATGTGTTGTCCTGCCCTGCAAATTTGCAAGTGCAGATCATGTTTTGAATTGCCTGGAGGAATTGTCTGATGAATTCCCGGCTGTATTTTCGCACAAACCGCTCAACAAGCAGTCTGTTCAGCAAGCTGCAGTGTGGATTGGGAGCTACTTGATCTCATCAAGTAGCGAGCGTATTGTGAAGACGGATTTGTTGAATTTGTTTCGAATTTGTTTCGAAACAGGCAGTAGCCTGACGGACTGCATTATAGTGTGAGACACTACACCTCCACTCCCATCTTCTTTAGTATCCAGGTGCTGATTTGTCAGTGCGCGAGTGTTATATTTGTTCAAATTATTTTTTTGTTCACGTTGGAATGAGTATCAAGTAATATCGTATCTCATACGTATTGACCATCATGCATATTATTATTATTGTGTTTCCCTGTTTGCTTGTCGTTGCTAGGGTGTAATAAAAACTGTCGTTTCTTAAAACAATGTCGTACATGAAAATGTATTTTAAAAAAATGAAACTCGATAATAAAGACACCAAATAAAGCTATAGTTTAGTATGGTAACAGTAACAAAATAGCATAAAATATAGCACCACTTGCAGTGTGCGGTGCCACATTTTTTCTACCTACATACGAAGTATATACACGCACTCAAATACTCTCTTGCCGACGAACTTCGCGACTCACTTTAAGTTAATCCATAGATTAAACTGCAAAAGTATGGTTAAGAGTGACACTACTTGAAGTAGCATTTTCAAGGAATCGTTGATAAGCATGTCGGCTTGGCCCTGGTAACACATACGAGCACAGACCAGTTAGATTTTGAGTTTTTTTAGGTTTTCGCACCCGCGGAACCCGCACCCGATTCAGCCTTGCTGAGGAGCTTGCCCGCATATTCACATACGTATGCTCCTCTGGCGAGGGCACACGCAGCAAAAGCCCCGCGGCCTTTGCTACGGGTAGCACCAACAATTACAGCTGAATCATCATTGCTAAGGAGCCACCGGAGGACGTCTGCTTGGCCTGCTGCCTTTCGCGCACCCTTAAAACTTGCTCCCTGCGTAGGGCCGCGGATAGTGACGTCGGCAGGGCCTTCGTCGTCGCCACTGCCAAATGAGGCATCGATGTCTACCTATATTTTTTCAATTAAAGTATGTATGAGGCTTGTATGAGCATGTAGAGGCTTAAAGTATAACCTCAAATACGAGCTTAAGAGCTTATGGACTTACGATTTTGGACTCAAAATACAAAAGGTATAAAAGAAAATAATACGGGTATAAGTAAAAGTACTTTAAAAGTAGTAGATAAAAGACGGAAAATAACAATTAAACCAGACAATAAATATTTATTACATACATCGATTAATGGCCCTCCAGGCAAGGATCCATTTATTACGGACCGACGCGCGTCCGGTGTCTATATTGAGTAGGATTTAGATCGAATGAACATTAATGTTCATCCTGCTAATTTACATCTCTACGATATCGCAGGCCTGTGTAGAATTTGGGGCAAGGTATTATGCTATGCCATGCTATACTATACTACGAGCTCGAAAAATTTGCGCCAGGGTTTCTATGCTGTCTTTCTGCATAGCGTGCTGAATACCGCTTATATAGATCTGCTACAAGTAAGTAAACGTGAATACTAGCAGATACAAAATACTTACAGTGGCAGCAGCGGAGCCGGTGGTGGTGGCGGTAGCAGCGTAGGTGGCAGAGGCGGCCGTCATAGTGGCACCGGCAGCACCGGCACCTTCAGCTGGCTGGACAGGTTATATTTGAGGTTATATAAATATATTTAGCTAAAGTTATCATGTAATTTTGATTCATTTGCACTTAAAAGCTTGGAAAACTTACGTGGAGAAGCGTGTTGGATAATAAAAAGATTAATGGACATTGAACACCAAACGACTTGATTGTGCTTATAAACTTTTTATAATTTTGTATATTGACAACTTTTTTTATTTAAAGCTTTCGCAGAAAGACTATGAATGCTTAGTTAAAATATGGAATTAAGAATTGGTAACTAAAATTTTACAGCTTACACTAGGATTTTTTGTTTTTAGACTTTTTGTTATTTGGTTTGATTGAGATTTTGACGAGTTGAGGGAGATAATCACTATTGAGGTCGTCTATAACTTCAAAATGACTGATGTATGGTGCAATGTCTGTTGTGCAGATTCCTAGGTCGAGCACATTACCCAGATGTTTCTCAGCTCTTTCTGCGTAGCGTGTGTATTGTCCTGGTTCATTGAGAAGAACGGGAGGTGAATCAGAGTCAATGAGCCACTGATAAAGTTGCTTTCCGGTGTAATTTTCTGGGCTTTCGCCCTGAATTGCTGCCATTCTGCAGTTGAAGTCGCCTAGAATCAAGCTGTGGGTTGAAGAGAGGAGTGAATCAAGAATGCTGGTGTTGAGAGTATCTGGAAGTGGTGCCCTATAGAAAAGTGAGATGGTGAGATGCTGCAGATCGTTGCCGTTGCCCTTAGTGTCGATGGTGATGGACATGTATTCATGGTTGGTGCCGTCGTAGTGTGCACTGACAGTGCTGACTTTGATGAATTCACGGTGAGCGATGAGTTGACCACGTCTACATTGAGGAGTATCTAGTCTGATGGTTTATCGAACTTCAATTGAGTTCCCGTGACTTGTGAGTCTGTGAGATGTTGCAGTGAGTCGCCATCACAAGTTGAGCCGCCTGATGTGTAAATTGTGCGTGATAGTTAAGCTCTGTCCATTGGCCCAATGAGTCACATCAGCGTAAATCCTGTTCCTTTTGGAGCAGGTTGACTGCATATCAATGGGCCTTGAGAGACGTGGTTGAAATACGTGTTCGCTGCTTATCACGATTCAGAGGTTCTTCCACGATAAAATGGAGGGTATGCAGCCATGGTCTGAAGCAGCCTAATCGCAGACCTTAAATCTTGTGATGGCCGACTAAGCATGTTGAGCTGTGCTGTGGCTGTGCTGCTGTGCTGCAGTGACATCAAAGAAAGTGAATATTATATAGTAGGAGTAGCGGACTTGTCACAGTAGGGCGTGAAACAAAAGTCAGAAAAGGTATATTCTTATGTCTGCATATTTGACAGGAGTATTATATTTTACATTTATAAGCCGTGCAAAATGCTGTGAATGCATACAAAAGCAATTTATCCATTTTTAGAGTCAGCTGCAGAAGAATGCCTGTTTAAGAGTACCGATTGATTTGCGATTAAGAATGAACATTCGCACCTGTCTGTCCACACACAGCTGGGCAGACCAGCTGTGTGTAGATCACCAGCCACGTTTGACGATGAGTATACTAACTAAAGGCCAGAGTGGATTGTCCAACAAAACAGGATTATCCTGCTGAAAAGCCATGGGTCAATTGAATAATAGCGCCTATAACGAAGGGAAATCCCCATTAAACACTAAGTCTCCACGGGCGCCAGAGTCGAGAAATCAGTTCTGCTCACCACTTTCGCTTCCCATGAGAAGATACTTCTCTTCGCTTTCGCACTCTATTGCCAAAATGTTCAAGCAGGGGAAGTGAACTTTCTCGAAGTGAAGCTACCCCGTGGGAATCATACTAGCGTAGATAATTGATTATTATTTGTGATTATTATTCAATCATCAGAAATGCTGAACCTGTTGGATGCCCCGCACTTTCCAGGGCACCTTTTTAAGTTGGAAGTTGGGTATGCCGGTTGTGCATGACTAGAATGACACATCAGACTCATTCATGAGAACTGCGCTGTCCAAATTGTATGGCTGGTGCTGACAGGAATAAATATGAGCAAATTAGTCAGTATGATAGAACTGGCATCTTTTTGCAGCTGGCTCCAAGAATTGGGAAAGTGCATGCTATATGAATTCCACAACATTTTACCGGGCTAACTATGGGTGTATAAGCGAATACTTCTGTAAAATGTGTGGAATAAGCGATGCGCCTTTGATGACCAATGTTTTAGGTGTCTAGCTGGGAGACAGATTCCCTCAGTAATCAAACAGGTGAATTCTTTGATGTCATTGCAGATAGCAGGCTGGCTGCATAGTATTGGGCCTCGAGAGAGATGTTGGAAATGGACATTTCGCTGCTATTTATTTATTTATTACATACCCCAGTGAATGCGCTCTGTGAAACGGCAGAATAATTTTGCTGCGGACAGTAGGATTGACATAAAAGATTCTAATGAATCATGCAATAATGCTGTTCCGCTTGCGAAAGACACTGCCAAACCAGCAAACCCTTTTTAATAGCAGTATTGATGCCACTTTCTGATGAGATTGTGAATCGTCTGTGCTAAAATGTTTGGTGTCTATAGTTCATTTATTTCGCCATTTCAGCTCTGCGGGCCACGGCATGGCGAAGACAGCTGACTAATAACTGCATTATGACTGACTAATAACTGCATTATGATTGACTAATAACTGCATTATGATTGACTAATATCTGCATTATGATTGACTAATAACTGCATTATGATTGACTAATAACTGCATTATGATTGACTATAACTGCATTATGATTGACTAATAACTGCATTATGATTGACTAATAACTGCGTTATTATTGACTAATAACTGCATTATGATTGTGCACTTTTGTTTGACTATGCTATGCTTTGTGAAATATTTACTATGATTAATGATAACAGCCTTACCTAACAGCCTTATGTAAATAAATTGTAAAAAAGAGGCACATGTTTCAGTAAAGCCAATACCGTAAAAAATTCTGACGTGTGAATTTTTCTACTGACAGTAGAGTAACAGACATCAGGATCTAAATGTGTTATTATAATAAGTCCACACAGTGGAGAGTGTAGACATATAAGTTTCTTTTATGTATTTATGTCAATCTGTCTAGCAGTCTGTCAATGTATCTGTCCACTAACTGTCATACAAATATGTCATACTGTCATACAGATCTGTCATCTGTCATACAAACTGATTTAGGCACAGCTGATTTAGGCATAGCTGCGAAACTTATTTGAATCAAACTGGTTGAATCAGCCATTGATATTAGCTAATACATTGCAAACTATCGAGATGGGATCTGATTTGAAATGCACTCGTATTCAAAAAGGGATTTGATTTAAAGTGGGATTTGACAATGCGAATGAGGCGTGTGAGAAAAGAGAAGTTTGCTGAGGAGTGTGACTAGAAAGGGGAAGAGGAAATAATGTGAAAATTGAGCAATGAAACTATAGAATATAATCAAAGGAGAAAAGGCAGAACTGAGCTTCTGAGATCGGGTTTAAACTGGAACAGCATAGGACAATTTATTACCGTAGATATTGTTTAATATATCTACAAGCGGAATGGTATCTGATTGAAAATAGTATAATATTTTAATTGGGATTTGATGAAAATGAGTACCTCTGAGTTCTTCAAATGTATGAAGTTTCAGATCAGCAGATCTGCAAGTCTTGAAGACTGATTATCGCTAGCTGACAAACTGACAGTTTGTGACAATACTGAGTATCCTAAGTTCTTAAATTCGCCTTCTCTGTTCTATGCAGTGTAATTTAAATCGCATGAAAGTTTGCAACGATATGGTTCCCCTGGCATGAATCAATTTTCTCTTCCTGTACTTTTATTGTAATACTTCTCAGTTCAACAAATAACCACTGTAAGATCTGCAAATAGTGGACTATTTTCACTCTGAGATTAGGCAATATCTCCCAGTTTAGCAAGTAATCGTCAGTTCTTGACACGCGCCTTCTCTGTTCTATGCAGTGTATTTTAAATCGCATGAAAGTTTGCAATGAAATGGTTGCCCTGGCATGAATAAATTTTCCCTTCCTGTACTTTTATTATAATACTGTGTTAATCCAAGCGAAAGAAATGAGTCTGTAGTAAAAGTAAATGTAAGCAAATAATCAAAATCGTAGTTCATAATCATTAAAAACAATTTATTATAACAACAATTTAGTTATCATAACAACAATTTATTGTTTATTAGTCTTATAAATTTTCAATAAATTATCGCTTCGTTTTGCGTTCCTTGGTGCGGTTGCTGTTGTTGCAGCTGCTACTGCTGCTGCTGCTGCTGCTCCACTGATCCTGCTGCTGCTGCCCCTGCTGCTGCTGCTGCTGCTCCTGCTGCTGCTGCCCCTGCTGCTGCTGCTCCTGCTGCAGGCGTAATCTTCGGATCTGCTCCTGCAGCCTCTGTTCCTGTGCTTCCTTTTGCTTCTGCTGTTGCTGCTGCCGACGGTGGGGCACCGAGCGACGCGGTGAGGCCCACCGCAGAGGTAACACGAGACTGTATGAATTGAGTGTTAAGAATGTTGCAATGAGTGATAGAATTGTACCAATTTTAATGTCTAACTGAATGCCTGACGGAAGGACTTCGTGCAAATAAATGACCAAGCAATGTATAGAATTATAGGCAGACACAATGTTACTTACTGGGTCCTCTGCGGTGGCCTTTTCGACCGCGACGTCCGCCGCCGCCGCCGCCGCCGCCGGCATAGTAGTTGTGGTTGATTTTCATGGTTGTGGGCCTATTCAATGTTGTACGTCATATAAATATACTCCACCGTAAGGGCTGGAGTTCAACCAGTGCTCAAAACCCTGCAGATTAGCTTGGTCCATTCTGATTGGCTTAGAGCTGTTAGGCAGTCCAAAGTTGTCTCAGCCAGTTTGCGTCTAGAAGTTTTTTTGTATCGTCTAGACGTTACGTTGTAGTTGAGGTAGGACAGCTTAATGCTGTGTGATTTGAGATTGGTGTATACAGTGGGTGGTGTTCTGCCATTTTGACTGGCTTAGCTTTATCAGCGCATTAGGGTATGGAATTGTACCATGGTTAATATCAAAGCTGTTTCTGATTGGTCAGCAGCTTTTGGGCCCACTCCTCACTTATGTTATTGGGGGTGGTGGATTTGAGGGGGTCTGGAAGCCAGAGGCGGTTGCCACACCCAATTGAAAGTGGCGTGAGTCATCGCACTTTTAAGTGCACGGTGGGTTGTTATTTTGAAATTAATATAGAGATATAAGCGACAGCGTTTGTTTTCCACCGACTTTTATATCAAACTAAACAGCCCTATCTAAGTGCAAAATTTTTGTTTTGTCATTTCCTATACTTTTCTGTATACTTAACAGAGTTTTCACTTTTATATATATAGATAGCAAACTAACGATGGAGTCGCCTGCCGGACAAGCTAAGAAGAGCAAAATGTGCGTATCTGCTCTGCTTCCGGGCCTGATGGAGGTTGCTGTCGTCGGCCTGGTGACGATGCTGACGACCATCAAGGACTTTGTCGGCAAGGACGAACCGGGCCAAGTGTTCTCCTTCGTCTTAAGTGATGACATGGGGGAAATTCGAGTGATCGTGTTTGGCACAGATCTGAGGCCACTTCTGGACGTCTGCCAAGCCGACGAGGCCGTGCGCATTACCGGAGGTTGGGTGAAGAAGGCAAATTCGGCGTACAACCGTACGGGTAACCAATACGAGATGACCGTATCTGTTGACAAATCTGGTGTTATTGCGAAGACAAACGAGACGGTTTCTCGACGTGCAGCTATGTACAGGAAAATTAATGAGATTTCCGGAAGCCAGATTAACACGTGAGTAATATTGTTGACAGGTTATTATAGTCGCTTTACTCTAGGATCTTTGTGGCTTATTAGACTGCAGTTTATAGTTAACAGTAATAGTTACATAGTAATAGTAACAGTAATACATAGTTACAGTTTATAGCTTGGCAGCTTTCGTGCAGTCGCTTTTAGTCATTTGTTTTCCATTTCCATACAACACAGGAATGTCGACGTTCGTGGAACAATCTCTGCCGTCGAGAAACCGCGGGAAGTGAAAACTGGTGCCGGAAAGCTGGTCAACCTAGCGAAAGTGACGCTCGTGGATCAGTCTGGGTGCCAAGTATCGTGTACCTTCTGAGCTACCTCTGCCACTAAGGTGACTAACTGGTCCGTGGGCGACGTTCTGGCCATTCGAGGTGCGCAAGTCCAGGAGTTCGCCGAAGCGGTTAGTCTCGGTTGTTCGAAAGCGGAAGTGCAGTATTGGCCAGAAGACTCTGCCGAAGTCTCTGATGTTTCCGACTGGTACAGACAGGCTGTGACTAGCCAACAGTGCTTCGAGTCAGTGCGCATGACCCAAAGTGTTCAACAGGAGAACAAGGCGTCACGAGATGACGAAATGGTGATGCAATACCCTGAGCGAATTTTTAGCCAATTCAACGGTGTACAACGAATCCGACTGCGTTTCGGAGACAAGGAGGTGAGTTTATTTGACGGAACTAACGCCAATTTTCTGCTCCGCGACTCTACCCTCTAACTGAGGGACTGAATAATGCTGCTGACCACACCCCTATATTATGCATTTTCCATTGTCTAAAAGGATGCAAATATGGCGCGCACACGTATGCAACAATATTAGGACTTCCTAATTAAAGAGATTTTATCCCCCATTTCATTTCGCAGATTACATTCTCCCGAGACGGGCAATACAGGAGCCAGCAGGTCCTCACTTCTACGCCTAGAGCTGATGTGGCTGAGCATTACGGCGACTCGCGAATGTCTATGGACGAGTAGTTAGTTCGGACAAGGATTTCAAACTGAACTACTCTGATTGAGTGTAGCATGGGTGAGACAGTTGCTGTGTAATTGTGTCTGTGAGATGTTGCAGTGAGTCGCCATCACAAGTTGAGCCGCCTGATGTGTAAATGGTGTATGATAGTTGAGCTCTGCCCATTGGCCCAATGAGTCACATCAGCGTAAATCCTGTTCCTTTTGGAGCAGGTTGACTGCATATCAATGGGCCTTGAGAGACGTGGTTGAAATACGTGTTCGCTGCTTATCACGATTCAGAGGTTCTTCCACGATAAAATGGAGGGTATGCAGCCATGGTCTGAAGCAGCCTAATCGCAGACCTTAAATCTTGTGATGGCCGACTAAGCATGTTGAGCTGTGCTGTGGCAAGAGTGAATGAACTTGCTTAATGCCGACCCCGGCTGTGAATGCTTTCCAAGCAGTAAAGCGTTTTGTGTGATGTTGAGTGCGTGAACTTAACTTGCCCCAGTGAATGCCTCTGACCAGCAGTACAGGGTAAAGCAAGCCAACAAGCAGTAGGATTGACACCATTATTCTTGCAGTCAAATGCAATGAACTGTGCAATGATACTGTCTTGTTGGCGGAGCCTTCTGCAAGTTCATCATGTTTACTGTTTGTGTAAATATTTTAGGAGTAAGGCAGTTTTTTTTTCATTGAATTGAATTCTCTACATTTGATGTCTTCTTATAACGTCATAATGATATGCATTTATATAATAATAATTTTGCCGAATGCTCAAACAATTATTAATTATTATTTTTTGTTTTCAATGTGTTTTGTAATTGAAAAAATACAAATAAATGTTTTAGTGGACAAAGACCAGTCCCATGATTCATGAATCTACACTCCTGGTACCTGCCTTATTCTATTTTAAAAGACATTGTCAGGCATGCATTTGTAATGCAGAATGATACATAATGGATTACTAAGAAAATAGGTCAGATGAGAAATAGGATCTGATGAGAACTGGAATCATTAAGAAAAAGAAAGGAGATTAGAAATTGATCCATTGTTATTTAATTAGCCATTGATATTAGCTATCCATTATGAACTATCAAAATGGGATCTAATTTGAAATATACTTTCATGTAAAATGGGATTTGATTCAAAATAAGATTTGACAATGTGAATGAGGCATATAAGAAAAGAGAAGTCTGCTGAGGAGTGTGACTAGAAAAGAGAGGGGGAATTTAGTATGATAATCTGATATATCATATATCATAGCTATATATAGCCAGTGTTAGCTTTATTAAAAGCGTCAAACCAAAGGTCGAAGGATGTAGCTCCAGTTGCTTTTGCAAAGTCCATTCACAATGAGATAGCTGCATTGAACTGACTCTTTAAGTTATTTATTATAATAAGAGGGCCTCATTCAAGGGCAATAGTTGCAATGCTGAGCTACTTATTGTTCGGAACGTTGCAGTCGCAGTTAGTACGATGAGCAGGGCTTAGAAATTCACTTAAAAATGAAGAAAGTCAAAAATTTGTCTGAATGTGTATAAAACTGTAGTACACATGAGCAATACAAGCAACAAGAAAATCGGAATAAAATTTCATTTCATTTTCAGTAACAACTACAAAAGTGCTCTGATATGCTCTGAAAATGCTCTGAAAAGTGCTATGTATAAAATGAGTAAGATAATTTTATGAAAAACGTTGATATATAAAAGCTCCAAACAAAGAAACCGTAAAAAAGCTGATAGTTTTGTTTTACCTAAAATTGCGTTAATAACGATCTCCCAAAAAATTCCTGTTTTAAATAGAGAAAATTATCGTATTATTTTCACTTTTAAGTACTGAATATGGCTCCCCGAAGGGGGGCAAAAACTTGCTAGTTTTCATCCTAAATTCAGTAATTGGAGTAGCTTAAGTATAGACACTAGGAATAAACTAAGTCTGGGCTCTGTGGCAGAGTTGGTTGAGGTAAAATTCAATTGATGAAATTGGCGGGCCTTTCAGTGTAGGCGAATAAGAATGTACTCTCTGAGATGGCTGGCATTTTGAGCAGGAAAGGAATAAAATTTCAATGGTGAACTGTGCTTTTGCTTTTCAAGACTGGTGGTTGAAACTTGTTGCTAGAAAGAGCTTGAAGAGCTTATTTCAGGGATTTCATGTGATTTTCTTTTCGAAATTCAAGAAACTGTGGATGCTGCAGTTGCTACAGTTTCTCGACAGTTTTTAAGCGAACGTACAGTGTTGCCTAGACTGCAACTGAGAGAGAAGGCCGCTAATCAGTTTTTCGCACATTCTGACGTGGGGAGTTTTGGGCTGAGGAGGTGGGTCGGGCAGTCTGATTTATTTAAGAAAAAAGGGCGCGCACTGACTGAGGCGGTGAGGAGGCGGTCTGCTTAAACTATTTAGAATTTTTATTTGCTGAACTTCGCACATCTGCCTTGGCAGAGAGAGGAATGTGCTTACCAATAGGGCTGGCCTAGGGCTACCTCACTGTCCTCAAATGGACTATTCTGTTTTCACCTTATTTTAAGTTCACTGAGTTCTCTTTACATTGTCAGAGTTTGGCTGATTGTCAGAGTTTGGGAGTTTGGGAGTTCAACTTCCTCCAGAGGAGAAATTCAGCCATTTATAATAAAGCCAAGACTATTCTTGGCTTATTATACAGCGTAGCCCGCGTGGTTGCCGCAGCCAGCGTAGCCCGCGTGGTTGCCGTAGCCAGCGTAGCCCGCGTGGTTGCCGTAGCCAGCGTAGCCCGCGTGGTTGCCGTAGCCAGCGTAGCCTGCGTGGTTTACCGTAGCCTGCGTGGTTGCCGTAGCCAGCGTAGCCCGCCTGGTTGCCGTAGCCACTGTTGCCTTCGTAGCCGCCGTAGCCAGGCGCCGTGTCAGACTGCAGCCGTGCTCTGTAGCGGTGCATTGTCGGGCTCTGCAGCCGTGCTCTGTAGCGGGGCATTATCGGGCTCTGCTTCCTTTTTCCCTCTTGGGCGGGCTCAAGGTGTACGTGTCGAACTCCCTTTCCAATGGAGTTTTCCCCTATCCCCCTTTCGCAACTGCGGCCACGGGAGCGAGAGTGATGATCTAATAATCTTACGCTTGCGTAATCACTCAGCCAGTGTTCTGTTTAATCTCTCCAGCCTCTGACTTCCTCAACTCACACAGATTCGGTTTGTCAGTTACTTAATGTGTAGGCTGCAGTCTAATGTAAAGAATGTGTCTGATGTTCCATGAGTAGGATTCTGGCTACGGATTTTCATTCGAGTTCTTAGTACCACCTTTCTAGACCCATGTAGCGAATTCAGGAATCCCCTTTTGAGGCGTGTCTCGATCCATTCTTGGGCTCTCACCCCAGTCTAAAACGGAAGTTGCAGAATGCCCTATTTTTGGCTTGTCTAGATCTGTGTGATAAACTGGGAGCCGTGTACTCCGGGGACCCAAGTTCCCAAATGTCTGCGGTGGCAACGTAGGCGCATTGGGTGCCTACGATCAACTATCCGCTTTGCCGATAGCCTTTCCGCAGTTCTGTGACAAGAGCCTAGGCCGACTCGACCACCGCTACCAAGGTTAGGAGTCAGTTGCGCACGCACTACTGACGGCAGTAGACTAGTTAGCCCTGTCCTGTCCGATTCCGGGCAGTCCGACACCTCTCCTTAGACTTTTAGCCGGTTTCGAGCACAGCTTGGGGTAGGCACGGCAGTCATGCCTGTGGCCTATGGGACGAGTGGGACTGGCCAGCCTGAGGCCGATAGGACCACTCCCTGCATCCGCTGAACCTCCTTCTCTCCCTTCATCTCCTCCCTCTCTCCGCGACATCTCGCGTGCAGCTAGGCGGATACTTAAGTCGACTCTATCGCCCGCCTTAGGAGTATTCTCTCATGAGGGCAGGTCAGCGCTTGCAAAAGACCCAACCATTTCATCACTATTAAAAATAAGCGAAGTGACCACAGAACACAGAATACAGAATAGTGTATTCTGTGGACGTGACTAGACGGAGCCTGAGTCGGACAAAACAACTTTTATTGCTTATTGCGCAATAAACAATCACTTGGGTTTTTATCTATTATACATCACCTCTAAATGATCCACAGCTCTTTTTGTTAAGAAGAGTATTCTTTCTTTATACCGCTCATTATTTCGAACGTAAAATTTTGATTATCAAAATGTGCCTTTAACATTGCAAGTCAACTTTAGTTTGTCAGCAGCAGCAGCATCAGCAAAAGGGCCCTGGCTCACCGTGGCTTGTTGAGCCACACACGGTGGGCCAGGGCCGATCTGTGGTGCTGTGGAAGGTGAAGGTAGGTGCCGGGTCATCTGCCAACTTCACCCCGCCCCGGCACCTACCTTCGTGCGCAAGAAAATAAAAAGGTTTGTCAAACAAGTTTTGCTTTTTTATACCAAACTTATTCGCAATTCTTAAAAGTTGTAAAATTTTTTTTAAATATGCTATTAAAAATCCTTCAAAAACTATACCTGGTTTTGCAGGTTTTTACTTTGCTTTAAAAACTTTATATTGGTGCTAGCTTGTAAAACGAAATCTCTTTCTAGCCATTAGCTACACGTCGTTTAACAAGCCGCAAGTTTCAAACCACAAATGCTAACACAATATGACCGACCATAAAGCAAAATGCACTCACCTTTAATATGACAGTCGCTAAATGCTATAACGTAGTCTTTGTCGTACGTGCCGCACTTCGTGTTTAACCATGCAGCTCATTCCATTAGCCAACTTAAAGCATTCGTTTAAAGTTGGATGCATGCCCATGTTGCCATTGGATAAAGCCTTTATTATAGTTGCATATTTTTACTAAATAATGATATTTACGTTGCTTGCCAAATACCTATTACGTAATCAAATTATCACCCTTGCGCCTTAAAACTCATTTTTGACCTTTAGATCATGCGCCTGTAAAACGATCAAGCGCGTATCTAGTTATACTGCATTTACATGGACATCTATGCCGTCGTGTCTTTATTTATTTCACACTTATTTAGTTCCCACATATACTGCATGCATAACTATTTATAAATTGCTTTAATTTTGCATGAAACCAAAGATTTATTCAGTTATATATGCTGGACCTTGCTTTGTGTTTCCGCACTTCAGATGCATGCTTAGCTTTGACTTACTTGACTTAGCTGCAGGGGGCATCTTCCGGATGCAGCGGGGAGGCGTTGCCGCCCATTCCGCTAGCCCCTGGCGACCACGGGCAACTAGAGCTGCGGTGTCGCGCAGGGGGATCCGGTGGTGCCGGCGTCCGCAGCGCGGTCCTCCTCCGGAGTGTCCAGGAGGTGGAGGGTTGCTCGCCCGGTGGCCCTCAGGTATCGGACGAGCTGGCAGATGTTCTCAGGCCTGAAAACGTCGGGGAGATCCGGGTTTGGGCCGAGATAGGTGAGCCGGTCCTGAGTGAAGGCGGGGCAGTCGCAAATAAAATGCTCTGCATCCTCAACATAGGAGAGGCAGAAGGGGCATTCCTCACTGCGGATTTTGCCTTGCAGGAAGCGGTGCCTGGCGAAACAGCCATGGCCAGAGAGGGCCATGGTGACTGCCCTGATGTCCTTGCGGTTCAGTCCAAGCAAGGCTTTGCGAAGGGCAGTGGAGGGACAAGGGACAGCAGCGCGAGACTGCCGACAATCGGCGGTATTGATCCATCTGTCCTTGTGCTTTGAGGTCACCCACTGGTTAATCCGAGTGTTGACGACGGCGGTAGGGGTGGAGACCGCAGGCACGGGGCCAAAAAGCGAACCCGTCGAACCGGCCTTGGCGAGGCTGTCGGCCAATTCGTTACCAGGGTGGCCAGAGTGCCCTGGAATCCACCTTAGGGACACCTTGTTGTGGGTCCCTAAGCGGTTGAGTTGCGCGACGCAGTCAAGGACTGTGCGCGAGCAGGTGTGCGTGCGTCCAAGGGCATGGATCGCCGCCTGGCTGTCCGAGTGGAGGAAGATTTCTGCTCCATGGACGTTTTGGTAGATCAGCTCCAGGGCGCAGGAGCTGATGGCCAGAACTTCGTTCTGGAAAACAGTAGAGTTTATGCCGGTGTGCTGGGAGAAGGTCGCCACAGTTTTCCCTCCGGACATAATGCAGTAGCCGAAACCAGAGACCGAGTTGATTTGCGATCCGTCGGTGAAGCAGTGAATTTCACGGGGTTGGCCGTGGTCACGTACTTCCTGGCGAGGCGGAATGCTGGTTTTGAATTTTTGCGGTGGGCACAGCGTCGACGGGATTCCGTCGGAGAGAATTTTGAGACCTCCTGCTGCGTCCAGGTCCCGTAGGCTGAGGTCGCCATGGGGCTGGAGGTTCCGCTTGCTGAAGGCAAGTTGCTTCCGGATGGAGATACCCGCGTCCAGAAGACGACGAGCCGTCTTCATCGCCTCCCCCTTGATAAAAAGATCTAAAGGGGGAAGGTCCAGGAAGGCATTCATGCCAGCGAAGGGAGTGGAGGGTGCCGCACTCATGATGGCTCGACAAGCACGGCCCTGCACCTTGTTTAGGGCCTCCAGGACCCCTTTGGTCTCCAGGGCACTATTCCAGATGAAGCCGGCAAAAGAGATGGCCGGTCTTACAATGGTAGTGTAAATCCACCAGAGACGGCGGGGGGTGAGGCCCCAGGTGGCGCCGAAGGCTCTGCGAATCTGCGCGAGCGTCGCAAGAGCTTTACGGGTTTTGAATTTGACGTGAGGTGTCCAGCTCAACCTGTGGTCGAGGATGACACCTAAGCATCTGGTTTGCTTCTCCATGGCGATTGGTTTGTTATAGAGAAGGAGAGGCTCAATCCTCCAGTTTCGTTTGCTGGTGAACATAATGGCGACGGTCTTGGACTCAGAGAGTTTGAGGCCGCAGCCATTGGCCCAGCGTTCGGCACGGTGGATGAAAGCTTGCAGAAGGTCTCTAAGGACCGGGGGAGACGGTCCGGCCACGGTGGCGGTGACGTCGTCAGCATAGCCGATTTTTTGGACCGGGTCCGGGTCAGGGCTGCAGAGCAGTTCGTCCATGACAAGGTTCCAAAGGATCGGACTGAGAACGCCACCCTGCGGGCCTCCCTTCTGGACATTCACAGAACGGGAGTGTCCAAGCAGGTGCGAGGTGGCAGTTCGGTGAGAGATCATATACATGATCCAGCGGGTGAGGTGCTCGTGCGTAGCCCGGCGTTCCAGGGCTCGCCTAAAGGCTCCGAAGAGCACATTGTCGAAGGCACCATCAATGTCGAGGAAAAGCGAGAGAGCAAAACCGGTGCCAAGCACGGCGCGCTCCAGCTTGTCGACAATGGCATGCAGAGCACTTTCGATGGAACGTCCGGATCGAAAGGCGTGCTGGTTGGCGGAGAGCGGGGAGTTCCTCAGCTCAACGTGAAGGAGGCGCCAAAGAACAAGCCTTTCAAGCAGCTTAAGAAAGAAAGATGTTAAGCTGATGGGGCGGAAGGCTTTGGCGGAGTGGTAGTCTCCCTTCCCAGGTTTGGGGATGAAGACGATAGTGGCTTCCTGCCAAGACCTGGGTACGTACCCGAGGGTGATACAGGCCTTGAACAGGTTGCAAAGGAGGCCGAGGAACCTGTCATTTTTTACCGCTTCATGTAGGAAGGCGGGGTAAATGTTGTCAGGTCCAGGCGACTTAAAAGGCGAGAAGGAGTTAGCAGCGCGAGCTGTCCGTTCTCTAGTGATAATAGTTGTCGCAAGGATGTGTCCACCCGGAGTGTGGTCCGGCGGGTCCTGAAGCGGCGCAGTCTGGGGGAAGGCGCTGGCGAGCATGATGTCCAGCGATTCGCCAGGATTCTCAGCAAGCCGGCCGTCCGGTCTTTTGATCACTGAGAGCTTCGACATTTTGTCAAGAGTGAGCGCTTTTACAACGCGAGAAGTTGGGCGGGCGCCCTCCAGCTCGGAGCAGTATTGGCGCCACTTTTCGGACTTCGCTTTCCTGGTGTCACGCTTAAAGTCACGAATCGCATTCTGGTAGGCGGTCAGGTCAGCTGGGTCCTTGCTTTTCCGCGCAATCCGCTGGAGGGATTTGGCCTTTCGCCGGAGGGTTCCAAGCGCTGGGTTCCACCAGGGAGCGGATTTTTTGCCTTTGTAGGCTTTAAGAGGGCAAGAGGTTTCATGAGCTGTCAAGATGGTCATGCTGAGTAGATCAGCCAGATCGTCCACTTCTTGACAGGTGGCAGGAACAACGGATTCTAACTGGTTGGTCTGGCGCTTCACGGATTCCGCAAAGGCCGTCCAGTCAGTATTCCGGGCGTTCCTTCTCCACAGAATACCAGGCTTGGAGTAGGAGCTTAGCAACCGGAAACGAATGAAGCGATGGTCAGACAGAGATTCCTCTTCGTCCCACACCTGCCAGTTCCTAATCAGAGGGATCAGGCCCTGAGAGGCGAGGGTGGCGTCAAGGACCTCCGTCCATCGTCCATTGTCAAAGGTGGGTGTGCCACCCGAGTTGCAGAACTCAATATTGGTGGTGCAGATGTAGGCAAGGAGATCCTCGCCTCTGCAGTTGGAGGTAACACTGCCCCAGTGGGTCTGGTGGGCATTAATGTCGCCTGCCACCAGCAGTTCAAAGTCGCGGTCTGAGCAGTAGTCCACGAGGGAAGTGAGACTGGGCGGAACCGCAGGACCGTCACCAGGAATGTATATAGAGGCGATGATGACGGTGCGGTTCGGGAGAATGTGGTTGGTTTGGATGACACAGAGGTCTTTGTCAGAGAGGTCTGGTCTATACCAAGCTTTAAGATCGGTAGTCGCGAACACAGCAGCCCTGGGGTTTTGGGGCATGAAAAAACAGTCAAAACCAGCAGGAATGTTCGGAATCTTACCTTTCTTCGTCCAGGGCTCTTGGAGGAGGATGATGCCCGGTTTTTCGAAGTCCACCACACGCGCCAGGTTGGTCGAGGCCGCGATGCAGTGGTGCAGGTTCAGCTGCAGGAAGCTCACCCCAGGAGGGGCGGTCCGTGCGGCTATCTGCTGGCCTACGGCGAGTTGTTCAGGAGCGATTCCTCGTCCTCGCCGGTGTTTTGCCCGAGCTCCATCGGTTCCTCCTGAATCGGATCCAGAGTTGAGGCCGGGGCTGCCGCAACAGCGGCGTCCGTGTCCTCAACCCGGTTTTCCGCTGGGGGTTCCGATGAAACATTGGGCCGGGTGGTGCTGCGGTGGCGTCCACTGTTGGGGTCCGACAGCTGTCTGGCGCGCTGAGTCAAGCCAGCACGGATGGTGTTGCGGGCGGGTTTCCGGCCCTTACCACGTCCGCCTGTCGTTGCGGCTCGCGCGGCTTTGCCCCTGATAGGGTCCGCATCCTCGGAGTGGTCGTGACGATCAGGAGTCTGTGTTCCAGGGCGCAGGGGCCCGGCAGAGCTCTGGTTCGTCCGTTTCCGCTTTTCCGGGGGCGGCGGGCGAGTGGCGTCGGACTCGAAGCTGAAAATCTGCATTCGAGTGAGGCCTGCACTGATGTAGGACATGTCTGGGCAGCGGAGCATCCAGCTGTCCGACAATCCTAGGATGGCCGTGAAACCGTCTCCACCAGGTCTGGTGATGGTTTCATGAACCACGACACCGTTTGCTGGCAGATCCGGGTGGATTGCCAACAGCAGGCGGCGCAGTTCTCCGGCGTTGGTGATGGCGCTGCGAGCTGGAATCCAAACACGATGACGGTGTGTCTGGGGGCGCTCGTCCTCCCTGTAGATAAACAGGTTGCCCATTTCCGTGCCCCAGTCGAAGGATTTCAGCATCTCGAGGAGTTGCTGTCCGGACTGGTTGTCGGCAGGCTGGACAATGAGGGCTTGGTCCTGGATGTCGGTCTTCAGGACGTGCAGTACAGTGCCGCTCAGTGCCAGTTTGACCAGATGGGAGTCCAATCTGCGCCAGATCTGGTCGAGTTGCGCTGTTGTGAGGGGCGTCTCCTGGCCTCGGATAACCAAGGCCGGCTGCCTCTTTGCCATAGCAGCGTAAGTGCGCTTTGGCCTTGTGGTTTGGCCGGCGCCTCCCGCAACGGGCCCCCCAGCAGTCGTCGGAGTTTCCGGATGACTGTGAGAGGTTCCGCCGCGAGAGGAACCGGATGCCCCAGAGGCCTGGGCGGCACTTTTCCGCGCTTCCGGATTTCCCGGACGGCGCGAGGAGTCCGCCTCCTTGTTGGGTGCCGGTTCCTCCGCGATGTTCGCAGAGTTGCCGGCCCCCTCCTCGGGGGCGGTGGTTGGCGCGGATTTCGCAGCCAACCGTACTTCCTGTTTTCGCCGCCGGAATTCCTGGAGGCGGGCGAGGCTGCGGGCTTGCGTGGAAGGGGAGCGTTTGCTCTTTGATCCAGCCGCTCTGGTGTTTTCCTGAGTGGCGGAGGAGCAGGATGAATTTTGGGCGCCGGTGGAACCGGTGTCGCCCTGGCGCTGGTCCTGAGGATCTGCGTCGCCGGCCGGGGTCGGCGTTTCAGCAGGGTCCTGGGACGTGCTGGAGCTGTAGTGGGACTCCATAGGTCGCTGGAAAAAGAGAAAGAAGAGAATAAAAATAAAAACCGCTAATGGCCGGATAGACTCCCCGGACCTTTCAGCCCCTCAGCGCGGTGAGACCTTAGGCATAAGAGGACACCTAAAGCAGTGCCAGGCCCGCAGACTGGCTGCGTACCCTGTTGAGGTCGAAGGGTGACACCTGTCCCTCAGAGCCGTAGCCAGAGGTACCTGATCACGCACAGGTGCACGAGCGCTGCGGACTGGCCGCATACCCTGTTAAGGTCAAAGGGTGACACCCTTCCCTCAGAGCCGTAGCCAGAGGTACCTGATCACGCACAGGTGCGCGAGACGCTGCGGACTGGCCGCATACCCTGTTAAGGTCAAAGGGTGACACCTTTCCCTCAGAGCCGTAGCCAGAGGCACCTGATCACGCACAGGTGCACGAAAACTGCGGACTGGCCGCATACCCTGTTAAGGTCAAAGGGTGACACCTTTCCCTCAGAGCCGTAGCCAGAGGTACCTGATCACGCACAGGTGCGCGAGACGCTGCGGACTGGCCGCATACCCTGTCAAGGTCAAAGGGTAACACCTCTCCCTCAGAGCCGTAGCCAGAGGTACCTGATCACGCACAGGTGCGCGAGACGCTGCGGACTGGCCGCATACCCTGTCAAGGTCAAAGGGTAACACCTCTCCCTCAGAGCCGTAGCCAGAGGTACCTGATCACGCACAGGTGCACGAAAGCTGCGGACTCGCCGCATACCCTGTTAAGGTCAAAGGGTGACACCTTTCCCTCCAGCCAGGGCTAGAGGTACCCAGTTTGGCCAGAGGCCCTGGATGGGTCATCCAGCGCTGTTGCCCATTCTGTCCGGCTGCCCTAGGGTCAGCCTTGAACACTCGCGGGACGTGTACCCATGGGTCAGCTGACGGGACAGCGTGGAGGGATCCCTGCACCCGGAGGTACAGGGCTCCTTCCTGCCAGGCCTGCTCAAAAAACGACTGCAGGTGTGAGGCATCGCAGACCTTAGCCCGTAGGCCTGGTCTGACTCATACCACACAGGCATTGTGTCCCGCCGGTGCGAGCCATGCTTAGCTTTGCAGAATGACTTGATATAAAACCTGGCTATAGTATTAGCATTTACACTCCGACTAACAATCGAAAACTCAAGAGATTCCCGTCCTTCGCATCTGTCCAAGTAATGGGCTTTCCTGTCATTCCCGGTAGTTATGTTGCTACTCCATACTCCCTAATAGATATGATATTGCCAAACTTCAGTCCAAGGTAAAAATTGCCCGTATTTTAGGGAATACCACCAAGACAGATGTTGCGCCTCAAACCGAAACATCCTCTATATTTCTTGCTCCTTAACAGGTCTCTATGTAGAGCACGCTTGAACTAAGCCTTATCGCTTATCATTCTCGGCAGTTACTTTGCTTTTCAATATCTTAGTCTTGTCTCTGACAGGTACGTGTGAGTTCATACAGTGAGTTTATACGACTGAGTTACATACGAGTTTATGCTTGCAACTCTGTGAGTTTTTACATTTGTACATTTATGTCTGTAGTCAAATTGATGCAAAACATTAACAGTCAAAATTACATTTGCTGACAAGGGTGGAACAGAATGCGATTCCGCTACTCAACACCAGAGAGAGGAATCACCAGCCATGCCTTTCCGGTCTTGCGCGGGAACAGAAAGCACTTCCTGTGGGGAGTGCCAGTAACAAAAGATCGTGTTTTACAATAGACTCCGATACCCAGTTTTGAGGACGGATATGGATAGTCATACAAGTCATTTTGCAGCGACAGAATATTGCCAGTTACTTGGTCACCAAAAACAAAAGTAATCCGAACAACTGAGCCATTCACGATGCAACAGTTGTCGGGCATCTTAGCAGAGTACTTAAGGGGCTGAATTGGATTGCTGAGTAGTAAGTCGCGAAGTGAAAGCATTTGATACAAAGCGCGTTACTCGAAGGCGACCCTTTAAGTGAGAGAGGTAGTTCTCATATGGAAAGGCCGAAAACTTGGACAAATTTCCAAGTTGCCTCGCGTATTGAAACAAGTGCAAAATAACGTGAGCATTGAGTCATGAAACTGTTGCCGTACAGTTGAGCTGCGTCATACACAAAAAGTTTCATGGCAGATTCAGCGGCATCAAGAAGTTCAGGCTGTAGGCTATCAGAACAAAGAACATAACAGGCAAAGTGAAATAGAAGAAAATGCTTGTACAACTCTGCTGGCAGAAATTTGCGAAAAAAATACAGGCCCACATACAAAGTCCACGTGCGGAACTCGCTAGCTTTGAAATGTCCGAAATTTGTCGGTGTATATAGCGCACGTGATTCGTCAAAATCAGAAAGTGCGGAAACTTGATCCGGCCTAATTTTGCACCGCCGTCCGTCATCCACCGCAAAGAGAAAGGTGAAAAGACGCCTAGCGACGCCTAGAAAGAGCAGGTGCATTGGCAAGCATCAGGTAAGCATCAGGTAGTTGCAAGCTTAGCAGTAACAGGAGCGGACTTGGTTCATGCCGCTGGTTGGATTCCCTGTAGTTGTTGGCGATAAAGACTAGTATTGTATATAAAAAAAAAATAAATAATAATTAATTACACCTGCCCCAATCGGGTCAGATGTGCAGCGGACAGCACAGCCGCAGCTAATGCGCGGCGCATCTGAAGGCTGCGTACGGCTGTTCAGTCCATGGACTGGGGGGACGCCACACCCACCTTCAATTACCCCAGCTAATGCTGGTACCCCTTTAACAGCTGGGTGAACTGAAGCACTGCAGAGTTAAGTGTCTTGCTAAGGGACACAATTGGTTTCAGTGGAGTCCGGAATCGAACTATTGTATATTATTGTACGAGTATATTGTATATATTAAGTATGTGAATCATTTTTGAGATTTAAATTGACGGACATAGACAGTCTGAATCGGAATCACACTTCTTTAGTTGCCATATCCCGATACACCGATTTGCACATTTATATGATAACTGATTCACGTATTGAGACAACGTCAGGTCAGGTCTTTAGTCTTTTGTCCGCCATTGTCTTTTGACAACATTGAGTGAACGGACGGGTTGATAAGTACGAGATAAGTTTGTAACTAAGCAAGTATATTTGCGAATTACAAATCAATAAGATTGTGAATGGATCAGTGAGTCTAAATGATTGAAAAGTGAGTCTACAAATGAGTGAATGCAGAAATATTATTTTAAAACCTTACCATCAGCTACTTCCTGATGGAATGAGATGCTCGGTGAACGCTGAATGTCTGATGGCCCCGAGCATTTTGGCACAGTAGTGGCGTCATCATCTGTGAATGTAAGCAGAGTGAGTGGTGGGGAAATAAATTAGACTCAAAATCTGTTTGTAAATCTGCTAGTAATTAATTAAGTCTGTGAATGAATTGAACAGTGAGTCTGTGATTGAATGAACCTGTGAGTCTGTAAATGAATTGAACAGGGAGTCTGTGAATCAATTGAACAGTAAGTATGTGAATGAATGAACCAGTGAGTCTGCGAAATTCTATGAATCCGTGAGTTTTTAAATACGTGTTTTTATGTAACCAATTTAGTCTAAGTATTATAAACTTTTTCCATCAACAATAACAATCGGAGATTCCATGGCGCCGGTTGAATGCAGGTGGTTCTCCTAGTCCTCCATCAGTATTTGAGGTGTGGATCAGTGTTGTTGTGCTGCTTAATCTCTGCAGCTGCGGTCGATCAGGCAGAGGAGCTGCTTTGGAGCCCACATTCCTCCGATTTAATGCCTCGGAAGCTTCCCTCTCGCTCTCCGAGGTAGTAATGTTCTGTTTTAATTTTAGAAGGAAATGTAATAGGCAGTGTAATGACTTCTGTTAGAAGTCAAAACGAACTCCAATTCCAAGTGTCTCGGCTCTCGCTGGCAGCGGACAGAAAAGGAGGAACAGAAGAGTGTGTGGAGCCCAACCAGTCATGCTCAACATTATATTTGAGGGCTCTGGACCCAAGACAAAGCAGGCTACAGCAAGCGGAGAAGGCATGTGAACTTACAACGGGAACTCGGTGCGCAGTGAGTTGAGAAGCGTACAGCGCCCATGAGTCAGTCAGTGGCCCCCACACTCAGTCTATGGCCGCGGGCTAGCCCGCCCCAGCTCATGCGTTTATTATGCGCCCAGTCAGGGTGCGCTCATGGTGAGGTGAGCTGGGCTAGCCGATCGCAGCTCATGGGCCCAGCCAGGGTGCGCTCCTGGTGAGGTGAGCTGGGCTTGCCGATCGCAGCTCATGGGCCTCGGATATGGGATAGAAGGAAGGTGACGTTGGGCCAGCCAACCAAAAGCATGATTGCCATGCAAGACAAAAAGTTTTTCAAAACATATAGGCTATCCTACTGTATGTGATTCCTATGGTGCTTCGAGTCTACTGTATAGTGCTGATATTTATACAAATCAGCGTTAGACCGCTTTTTTTCTTACTCAGCCTGGATTAAGAAATGAGTAGGCTTATATGATGTTCTTTTTGTTCTGCAAAACATATAATCACTAATTAAAAAAAAATGAGTCGAACCAACGACCCGCAGTTGTCAGGCTGACGTGCTACCAGTTTCACCACATGACATTGCCCATATACTACGAAGAATTACTATTTATTAGTATATTCTTTCGTTCGAATTCTTTTTTGGCTGCAGGCTGCAGCTTGTGCTTACTTATTTTAAGCAATGGCCATCGTAGCGATCAAATTCGCAACGCAATATTAGCAACGCAAGCAAATATATCGCGATCTAGCAAATCGCTCCATTTTCTAACGACGGGTCCACCAGGTCCCCAAATTTTATCTGCGAAGCTTCAAAAACCAAAAGGGTGAACGTCAATATTACAAATACTCAGAAAAAGTCAAAATTATTAGCACCCGTAACGAAAGTCATCGATTTATCGTTGCACCAAACATTCTACTTATTTTTGTCATTACATGTAATCCATAAAGTTTTAAATAAAGACGAGCAAGGCAGAAATCATTAAATAGTTATTTTTAAAGCATAAAAGTAACTTAAAAGAAAGGTTGAAGCAAAAAAAGCTCGCTAAAAGAATTTTTTAAACACATACTGCACAAAAACGGCAAAACAGCGTTTAAATTTTGTAGGGTACGAAGTGCAATGCTTTACTATTCCTCACACCAGTATCTAAATGTTTTACTTTGTTTAGAGTTACCTAAAGTTTCCGGAACATTTAACCTTTTCGACAGAAATCAACATGATAAATAATTGACCATTTTATAAATATACGAGAAATATACACTCGTAATTATTGCAAAGTCATTGCATTCTGTCGCAAAAAGCAGTATAATCGCACGAGTTCAACCTACTGAAACATCGATTTAGTTAATTCATCTACAAATATAATATATATATTTTTAATAAAAGTGTCTGAGCTTTCGTGTTCTGCTACAAAGTAGGGAAACCGTGAGACTGTCTGGTATTTCAGGTCTTAATTTAATAATTCTCGAAAAACCAAGGTATTCCAGATAATTAGCTACGAAAGATGTTGAAGATGTTGAATGGGTAGATTTTGACAGCTTTGCTGAGAAATACAGAGGTAGTTACGAGAAGCATTTTCTCTTAAATCTGTGTTCCTCTTGCTATGAGCACGAAGGTGTATATCGATGTGTTACTTGTCGACTTAGCTTATGTGCCAGCTGTAAGAATGAGACGCATAAAAAGTTTTCAGCCCACAAGTTTCTCATATGGAATAAGGAGAGTCTAATGTTTCAGGAACTGGATGCTACTCACGATGCTTTTGAAATGTTTTGCTGCGCTTCTAGTAAATTGAATCTAAATGTCTGTGCGGCTTCAAAAGTTGACCTTATAGATCTGGCTGGAAGCGTAAAGGTCATTTTTATTACCTGCGACTCCTGTGATCTTATTGGTGCACTCCTTTCCCAGGGTTCTTCCCTTATAGCGAAGGGTCAAAGCCTGATTCAGATGGGTATGCATTCTTTTCTTTTACCTTTTTGTCCCTGCTAGACAGTTTGTGTATGACTGGGCAGTTGCCTGTTCACAGAGCGGTCAGTACACTGCTCATTGGGCCAACTCTGGGACAAGGTACATATAATTTGGCTCTTGTAAAAAAGCACTTATCAACGCATTCAACGACATGATGTTTTGCTGCGGTTTCGCCACCTGCAAATGGCCTCAGCAAAATGGCCAAATAATTGTCTTCTCTGTGCAGATAATCACGCTGTGCGCAAAACTGTTGTCTGTGCAGATGCTCTATTTGGTTGGCAGCGCTTTAAAGCCAGGGGGCGTACACAACTGGAAATACCATCAGATGGTCGTCCATTACCTACGCCGCTTGTCTATGTAGATATTACAGCGGATGTGCCAAAAAATCGAGCAGAGGAACAGAATTGTCCTAATTGGAAGGCCGGTGCTCATGAACCATTAAGTCGTGAGCAGAGACATGATGTCACGGGTTTCTTTGGATTATTCTGTCGTCACAATCGCCTTTTGTGTGGCTCAAATATCACAACTGGTGGTGAAAAGTTTTGCTACCTGGAACAGTGCCTTGAACACTTTCTGCGAAACGCCAAAGTGTCTAAGGAATTACTTGTCGTATATGACGTGGGTAAGTTTATTATTATTTTATAAAATGCATACAATCTATGAAATACTGTTGCTTGTGTACAGTTATATAACAACATGACTTACTCTTTATCCCAATTCACAGGCTGTCGCGTATCCAGCCGGGTAACGTCCGCTATTGCGAAGTCTGGTGCCAACATTCAAGCGAGTAGCTGTGCAATAAACGCTTTTCATGCTCTTGGTCACCTGCCCGGTTGTCAAAAAAAGTTTTCTGTTCGCGTTACTCCAGGCGCAGGTCTATGCGATGGAGACAATACTGAGCGAGCCTGGTCTCAACTCAGGCCGTTCGGTAAGTTTTTAAAGTACATGCGAAAAGACCGACGAGCGCAATACATGGCGCATATTCTATACTTCTTTAATGCACAACAGCTTCTTAGCGCTTCTGGGTGGTTTACACAACGTATTAAGCTTATGGTAGGTGCGGGAAAAAGCATTCTAAGTGAGCTAAAAGAGCTACAAAGCCAGTCTGCGATTTTGCAGCTCTCGGGGGTCCTAAATGACAGTCTGGTCATCTCTGAGGATGAAATTTTGGATTTAGGCTCCCAATGGTATGAAGATTCCCTCCGAGTAGCTGTACACAACTCGGAAGATGATATCCTATGTGAGCTACGCGCTCTTGCAGTGCACAGAGATCATTGGAGTAAACAGGTTGGTAAGTCAGTTGGCCAAAGTCAAACTAGAATGTGCTTGCGAAAGGTTAAAAGTTATGCATCCGACATGAAAAATCTCTACGCTCGTCTTCCAATTGAAGACAGAGCTTCTTTCGATGAATATAAAAAACCGCGTAGTGCGAAATATGAACATTTGTCTGGAACCGACCTTTCCATCCGATTTAGTCAGCGGGCTATAGACGTCAGTAACAAGTATAAACGCCTAAAAGAAGAAGCGCATATTATTTCAGATGAGTGGGTTGACCTTCAGGTTAATTTGCAGAGCTTCTGTGATGACTTAGCGAATCAGCCGGGCTTAGCCGCTCAATTTCGGGATTTGTTTAGAAGACTGCTTGAAGATGTTTCAAGTAAAAGCGTGACTGATGCTGTAAAATATATTCTTGCGAATAAGTTCTCCCTAAGCACGCTGAGTCAGAGCGCTAATGAAGCAGTTGCTTCAGAAGATTCGGGGTCTTCTGATAGCGACTTCGATTAAGTATCCAAGCAGTGTACTAATGATTCCACCTTTACTTGTGCTTATAATTGAAGTCAAGCGCTGCCTTGTAAATTCACTCTGCACCTACTTTTTTGTGGTGCTGTGAAGCGTTAAGTTTAAAAGCGCTAAAATTAATGCCAGTAAGCCCAAATTTTGGACACATTTCTTTCAACTAGCAAAATATTTACTGGTCACTTTGCACATGCAATTCAATGTGCTGTGAAGCGCTACATTTTAAAGCGCTAATTTCATGAGCCCATGTGTCAGCCTTCTCGCGGCGGACTCGTTGAGCGTGAATAAAATCTGCTTACTATCGTGCGCTGCCAATCTTACCGTGCATGTTTGCACTATCCAGCGGACTAACAGTGTACTTAAGTTAGCTGTTTTTTTTCGTGGGACTAATGACACTAAAAATTTCGTTCGTTTATCAGCTTTTCCGTTCAATTCCGTTTTATTATTATTATTATATAGCTCACAGTTTCATTGTCTGTCAAATGAATGGAGGGGCTCCTGAACAGTGTTTCGCGTTTCCGTTTTTTCATTGCTTGTTTTTTAGATGCGCTTTCTTTCTGCTCGTTAGTTGGCTGTGCAGGGAACAGCTAGGACAAATGGAGATAGATGTGCATTTGAGAATAGACTGCCTGCTTTATACAATTATATGCATAGTAGATCAATGTCGTTATTAGCGTTCACGGCTTCATTTAGGGTCAAGCTTTAATTGTCAACGTTTCAAACTTAAATCTCGAAAAAATTTCAGGCCAGCATCACTTCCATTGAAAGTTGATAACACCCCCCAACATTCACGCCGCGATTACGTGTCTTCAGTGCCACTGGAGTGGCAGGGCATCAGGTTTTAAACAGCATTGCCGCCGAGCTGATCCGTACCCATCTGAAAAGCGAATCGACGCCAACCTTCGCTATTGTCGCCTACAACATAAGCTGGAGTTTTATCCGATTATTTATCTCTGTCCATATTGATCTACTATCACTTCGAGCTTCGATACGCACATGCTCATTCACAATCGCGGGAAAAGAGGAGGCATACAATCATCATCACGACTGAGGACTTCAAAGCTGCTAACCTTGCTGCATTAAGTTTCATTGACGAGCTACGCAACATCGCTGTTGGTGGTAAAACTTGCGGTACTCCTGCCAACGAAATATCGCCGGCTCTTCCAGCAGCTGGTTAACCTACGAGTGCTCATTCAGTTGATTTAAATCCACAGGTGCCTGGGGCCCAAGACTACAGTTGTAATCAACGCTCCGCTGCAGCTTTAAGCTACAATTCTGATGTCAACATGATGACGTGCGCGATGTCAACATGACGTGCGCGAGCATTCAACACAATGGAAATGACGATCCATTCCATTTTTTGGTGGTGCTTCTGGTCTTTCGACCATTGTGGCCAATCTTTGAAGAAGCATCTTGCTAACGCTATTTTAGCTTTTAGAAATATTTGCACAATTAAAGGTACATGGCTACGCCCTTCTACGCCTTTAGCCTTGTCTAATGTCATTTTGAAGCATTCATAATTGCTTCATATGCGTTTATATACATACAAGTGTCAATGCTCATATGCGTGTGTACACCTTTTGTGTCTGCTCGCCTGCAATCCTACTTGTGCATGTGTTTGACTTACCTATAGTCATTACACTTAGCTAGAGTAATTTAGCCCAGGTGTGGCAGCAATAGTCAGAGGAGAGCTAGAGTCAGACTGCACAGAATATGTTCCGATGACTAAAGTATTCAGTTTTTCCTGGTAGTCATGCAATTTCTTGGATGGTCAGAGGAGAGCTAGAGTCAGACTGTTCAGAATATGTTCCGATGACTAACTTATTCAGTTTTCCCTGGTAGTCATGCAATTTCTTGGATGGTCAGAGGAGAGCTAGAGTCAGACTGTTCAGAATATGTTCCGATGACTAACTTATTCAGTTTTCCCTGGTAGTCATGCAATTTCTTCAATGGTCGTGCTCCCTTGCAAACGAGCAGCGGAGTGAGAGAAGAGAGTTCTGAAGTTCTAAACGCGTTTAACAATGATAAAATCTCAAACTCTAATTACTGCTTTCTTTCTGTGCGTGCACTCTAGTGTTTTTACGTGAGGGTCTGTACTTTGTTCAATTAATGTTTCTGTCTAACTAGGACTTTTCACCTATTCTTTTCCGTGTCAAACTTCGGGGAAAATACATAAGCAAATTTATCTAAACATATCAGCGCATCTCATTTGCAAAAATTGTGCCGCACAGGCACAGCATAGGTGACCTGCTGCAAGGTATACTGACTAAAAATATTATTATGTTATTATTATTATTACTTCTTTCTTGGAATCACAGGGTGAGGTGACAGAGGAGAGAGTGAGGGCACAGAGAGGAGAGGGTGAGGTGACAGCTTTTGGGCACCTATTGTCGTTTAGGAAAATTCAAGAAACCAACAATTGGTGCCACGCTTGGCCTTAACTGCATGCGTTTCGCACCACACAGACTACTTAATTACTATTGTAGTCAGAGTTATAAACTTAAACTGGAGCTTGTGGGCACCTATATTTCGGACAAACGCACGTCGATAGAGCATGCCTAGAGCTTTCTAACGACACCAAGATCGTCGATAAATACCCACCGGAAGGCTGTCAAATGATGTCTAGAGTGTCAGAGGTACCTCCTAATGGATTGCACTATGAGTAGATTATGACGCTTTACTAGACCGGCTGCCAGCAGACAACGAATGCAGATCTATCGACGCAATAAGCGACATCCGACGCGCCATTTATTGGCCTACCAGACGACATCAGTCTCATCTCTCTAAATATAGCGGTTCTCAAATGGGGTCCCCTTAAAGTCGGTACACCCCTGCCTGGCAAGACAAGGCAATCAGACAAATTTGATCGATGGGGGTACCACTGACAAAAGTGATTTCGTGATTCCCCATAATTTTGATGGATTTCGATGGGATTTGATGTCCCGTAGTCTGGGATAGACGTAGAAGAGATCCCCGTCGAAAACCGGGGTCTAAAAGACAGCCTGCGGCCTCAGAATGTCAACAGTGTATCGCCCCTGTGTATTTCGTTAAATTTTCTAGGTGTCTTTCCAGGATAATAAGTTCGAGTAGAAATCATTTGAAATCATGAAACCAACTCAGTCGTGTAGGAAATCATTTCTAGATTGATTTTCAATTGATTCCGACTCGATAAATTGTGCTCGAATCTCTTGGGACACAAACGACAGTCATATACTATTTACTGTAGTACGAATGGATACCGTTTAAAATATGAATCCATTGGAAGGTGGGAAACTTCCAAAACATTGAATTGCACAGGGTGGGAAACTGAACAGAACAGGTGAACACTGTCTAACAGAATGCAGGCGCATCACTGATCTAGACCACAGGTCGAAGAGAGGTAGCCACGTGGCTAGTGCACTAGGCAGAATTGCACAATAAGAGTCAGCAGCTGCCGTCAGACACAGGTTAATCCTGGAATGGTGCAGGCTTTAGCACAATATATTATTAATTTCGAATCAAAGTGAATGAAGTACTGCGATAAAATGACTCCGTAGCTTCGCTGTTAGCAAAGGAAAGAAGATTGAAGGCAACACAATTATCCAAAAAGGGCATCCGGCCATCATTGACATTGACATTATACTTCTGCTAAAGTCTGCTATCGGCCCTGCGGACACACCAGATCAAACATGACACACCAGATCAAAAATGACACACCATATGATAAAATGGCACATTATACGACAAAATGACACAAGAGAACAAAATGGCACACTAAATTATAAAATGGCACACGAAAATAACAAAGTGGCACACAAAAGAACAAAACACATTAAAGAACAAAATGACCCACCAAAATGACAATAAAATGGCACATTAGATGACAAAATGACACATCAGAGAGTAAAATGGCATGGCACAGTTCAGAACTTTAGAAAAGCCAAAAATGACCGACGCGTCGCTCGCAGGACATTTAAGATGATGTCAGGCACACGATAGGACTAAAGTGGCATGTGAAATATTAGGTTTGAATAAAAACATTCAACGAAAATCCTCTCAGATTATAATACCAGTGTACATTCCACTCGATTCATGCTCGTAAAACATCAGCATTTTCGGCATTCGGCATACACATAAACTAATCTTCGGCTGAATATGCGGACTTTAAATTAATTAATTCAATTATAAATATTTATATTTATATATAATATTCAATATAATATTCAACTATATAATCATCTATAAATAATCAACTATAAATCAACTATATAATCAACTATAAGTAATCAACTAATAATCAACTATAAATATTAGAATATTATACAAAGTTGAATACAAAGTCAACTTAAAATTCCCCATTTTAAGTCCGCACATTCAGCCGAAGATTGCCTGATCTTAGGCGTCTCAGTCTTATAACCAATCTTTGCTCCGCGACACGCGGTGGCGGCGGCGGCGGCGGCGGCGGCGGCGGAGCATCCACCATCTTCTGCAATTTTGCATTTTATGCATTAAATGCAATTTGAAATTACGAATAAATTTTAATTAGGAAAATAGAATTCCAACTAAGAAGTATGATTAAAGGAATAATTTTGAAAATTAGAATTATGATTGGGAGGCAATCAAAGTTGACAGTTTCCCCAAAGTAGAAATTTTTTTAAGTGAGCAATAACAATAATGTGTTGTAAGACATGCTCTGTGGAAGAGTTGGCCCATATAAATTAGCATCGGAAAGTCATATAATTAAAGAGAGATTTTATACGACCGAGCAACAACAGTTACGTTATGAAACGACTTGCTTTCTAGGAAAGATGGTTTCTACACCGTATGTTATGAGGGACCATTTTAAACGTTTCGCGGTCAAACTATATAAAGACAAGGGTACGTTAAGTTATAAATTGCTTGTTTCACGGTATAAAAGCGAGGCATAATGTGAAAGTGGAGAATATTGAAATTTAGCATAATACAATATAAAGTAATGTGTAGAGCTGGACAAGTGTTACTGCTAATCACAGGCTTGGGGAGGCAGTATGAGTCTGTTGTTTGTTTTATGTTTGACTTGCACAGTCGAAGTGTTTAACTCAAACAATATGAATCTACTGCTCTCAACCCAGTGCCACTGTCCTAACTTGTCAGCTCGGCTCATAGCTAATATGTGACCTGCTATGATCATCACTAAATGAATGCACCCACATTCCATTTATGTATTAAAATGTAGACCTCTAATAGTAGGCCCCCTATAAGTTTCAGTGTATTATAAATAGTGAGCTATCCAAGCCTTTTTACATAGGCTACAGAATTTATGCTTATCTTAATAAGTCTTATCATTAGAAAAAAAACAGTATTGTGGGTCTATACGCATAGCTTATTGGCTGGCCACTCGTCATAATTGTATAGAAGCAATGCATTATTCTAAATAAAATTGGGACCCAGGAATATAAATTCTTATTAAGATTTCCAAGCAACTACTGGGATATGGGATCTATGAGCTGGGAGCCTAGGATCAAGGACTAGTGTTGCCATTGCAGTTTGGCCTTTTTTCTGTAGCCCTAAAAAAATTCCGCAGGGCTTTATTCTATGATTGAATTGATAATTAGTGGAATATGTAATCCAAAGTAAACTAATTTACTATTGTATATCCAATTCCAAAAATGGTATTGTCAGTATGGTATACTTGCCAATTTTCACCCACTTCATAGGTCACAGATTTAAAAGAATTGTGCTTTTAAATGAAATATCAAATAAAATGAGGGGCAGAAATAATAAAATTGGAACCAAAGTCTAACATCTGTCATCTATAGGGTAATGTATCATCAACCCATACATGACATGTATCATTATACATGATACCATCAAATGTATCATGTATAATCTTATTTTGCCATATGAAGCGCTGTCAAAGTGTAAACTACAATTCTGTGTAAGCTAGAAGGATCGGAATTTGAGGGATGGGAATGTGAGTGAATAGGAATGGGAGGAAGGGAAAATGATCCCTGTGGCCCTGTGGCACTTGGGTGCCGCAGCCCCTCATGCAGCAGCTACATGAGTTTAATACTCTGGCACCATCTATTTGCTGCTGAGAATAGCTCACACAGGTGGGAAACATTGGCAACTAAAGAAATTTCTGCTACATCTTTTGATGCCATCCAAACAAAAATAACTGCCTATGTCCCATAGCTACTGAACTTGAGCTCTGAGTGAGCATGGTCAGGTTTATTAAATGTTTCTTGTTTTTTGGTGGGGTCACATTTTTCACATTGCTTGCATGGGGGGTAGGTTATCTAGGGAATATAAGATCTATGGACACTGACCTATTAGGACAGGCTTGGTAACCATTTTTATCTTGTAGGCCAAATAGAGATTTGAGCACATGGCTCATGAGCACATGGAAGAAGTGTAAGCGTAAGTAGAAGAGTACAAGCTCAGAGGGTGGAGAGCTAGGCTGCATTGGGTAGGTTTCGGGTTGGGTTGGGTTTGGTAGATTTGGGGTAGATTTAGTAATCCATACAAGTAAAGTATGGGGTCGATATCTGCTCACCTACCTGCCTGTCTATCCTATCTGTCTGCCTGCTTGCCTGAGGGCACTGGTCCCCTCTATAACAGGGGGCACTGACCCCTCTCTAGCAGGGAGGACACTGATCACTCTCTAGCAGGGAGGGCACTGACCCCTCTAGCAGGGTGGGCACTGACCCCCTCTAGCAGGGAGGGCACTGATCACTCTCTAGCAGGGAGGGCACTGACGATGGCGGTGGCGTTGGCGGTGGCGGTGGCGGTGGCGGTGCCCGCCACATAAACAAATTATGTTTCTTGGAAATTAACAAACATGATTCAAGGAAGTGTTGTACCAGTAAACTAACGGTGAGGTAGCTATAGCAGTATATGTAAGTTATAGGTGAGTTTGTCAGTTCAAATATTACCTGGCCTCTTTGGACACAAAAGAGTTTCTCTTTTCTAAGAATATACCAAAACTTTGCCACTTAATGGCTTTATTGTTTAAGAATTTGATTTTGATACTTGATTTTCCTCATCAAATTCTTCAATATTTTATTGACTTTGGTAAGTTTAAATTTTACTCTAAAGTTGGGTAAAGTTTAGCACTTTACTATACAAATGATCTAATATCATGTATATAAGGACAAATAATTTGGTTTCTGCATTAAAAAATTCGATTTTTATATAGAAATTAGATAGAAAGTCAGATACAACAAACAGTAGTACTAATGTAGGATCACATTTATATATCATTTGTGTGAATTATCTATGTGAGTTTTTTGTAAACATTTGCTATTGCATAGCTATAGCTATGCCCTATGTGAAACTTTAAAAAATTAAAGTCTCTGTTGAAGAGGACAGAACCTGTCAGAAGTAGCTAGTCCTATATGAATAAACTAATTTCATAGCTTAAATTTAGCGAATATATGTTTTATTTGGAATAAATGTTACAATTACAACCCTATTTGGCTAGAGGAATACTTTCAGTTTAAGGATGGAATAAATATTTATATTTAAACATAACTAGCTATAATCAGTGTTGCTCTTGTTGTCATAAACCACATTGAAAACATATGAACACATTTTTGTAATGGAGTGTGTGATTTTGATTTACGTGTAAAATATAATAGATATTGTTAATTTTTTAACTGGAATTGGCTCTCTATTGTAAACATTTTATAATGCTCAAACACAAGGATCTCACCTTGTACAGTAGCAAAATAGCTGTATACAAAAGATTATCAGGCACACCAGATGGCATATTTGGATCTCAGATTTAAATAGTGAGTTGACAGCTGACCCTACCTATATTTTTATCCATTTTTGCCAAGAGAGGTTTCCAGAAGTGCCCATAGATTTTGAGTGCAAGGTATTCAAAGCTTTGGTCAATTTTTAAGACTTTAGCTTCACAGCACTATGTTAAATGCAAGTGGTTAAAATGAATACAGCACATAATAGCTATATCAATCTACATTAAAAAGCTTTCTACTGAGGCTTACAGCACTTCTAAAGAGTGCAATGTATATTATCCTCATTGATTTTAATAGCACATCTATAAAGTGCTATTATACTGAACTGTTTTATTTAACAATTTGCAGTCTAGTCTATCTAGGAAAAAGATGGACTGTCCTACTGTTTGGCTGTTGTGAGATAACATGTTCTTCAGCAACACTTTGCTGTGTCATATGTGACAGGCTTGGTAATGAAAATTGTAAAGGTACCTGAGAAGGTACTTGAGACTCAGATGTAGGTATGGATATCTGTAATTCCTGTGGCAATGACATAGGGTAATAATTCTGCGAAAAATTCAGTGGACCCTGTACATGGGGACCATGGTATATAGGTAGGTGACTACGTATTACTTGATTTTGAGAACTTCTAAGTTGCTGCAAATTAATGTCTTGTAAATGAGCGTCTGGATTTTGTAATAATGTGTCAATACTATTGATATTTGAAGTAATATTGTTGAGACTGGTAATATCATTGACATTACTTTGTGATGCTTCTGCACTTTGACTACATTCTTCATTGAGGCTTATCTCAGCCTCAGCAGCATTGTCATTCTGCTGCGTAGCCACTATTGCAGAATCATTCCCATTTGCACTAGTACCTTGCATGCCAACAAGCAATGCTTGATTTTGGTTTGCCAGAGTACATTCTGTGCTAATTGTAGGTGCTACATTTCTCTCATTCCATTCTGAATGAGACCAAAATTTCACTTCACCATGATCAGAAATTGCCGGAAATTGTGCAACACATTGCTGTTGGTTAATATTATGGGGTGAAGAGAAGTTGGGAATAAAACGTCCTGGCCCTTTCTTCTGACCTGTAGCTAAATCAGAAGCTATAAGTGCCCATTGAATTGCACCAGAGTTGCCTGCCCTTTCATAAGCGTCCTTAGCTATTTTACTAAGCTCTTTGCGCAGGTAGACAACACCCTTTTTAATAATTTCTTCAAACTTTCCTTCTGTTTGAGGAAGCTGCTGCAAATTTTGAAGCCTGTGTTGGGCTTGCTTATCTGCTCTTATAAAATCAACAATAGAACTACATGCTTCTTGGACCTGTCCACTCAAAGTGCCAGTGACATCTTTAGAACAGTGATAAATGGCTCTGTCATGTTCAGTAATTCTAATAACAATGTAAGTTTCTTTATGTTTCTCCAAGTCCTGAATGATTCTTTTAATTGGGCGAGGTCGATTTTTGTCGTTCTTTTTTGCTATACTTAGACCCTTATACTTCTCTAGCAATGCTGGAGTCCAAGCTGAAATGAAGAGGTATATGATATTAAAAATATTTAAATGAGATTTTCACTACTAGGCTTTTGTCCAGAACTGCAAGAATTAAAAGTGAGGCTGTACAATTCTGAACAAAAACCAAGTTAGTGGGCGCAGAAATGTTAGAAATGCCTAATTCCTTTAAATCTTACTGTATATAAAACACTAGCACAGCCCTTCTTTCGAAGAAATTCATTGCCGCTAGTAGGACCCATCTGAAATTAAGTTTTTTAGGAATTTGCAATCACATGTCTGTCACAAATAACATGAACTATTTACCTACTCTTCAATGGCAAAGTATATATTTTTGGAGAGTCTATAGGCATGTCAAGTAATACCATATTATAGGGCCACAAAATAGTCAAGTTAGAAAATCCAAAACTGTAACATGTCACCATTGCTATTAGAAGGAAAAAGCATAAAAAAATTATGAAATACAATTTTAAATTCTTAACTTGAAAATTACTTCTACTTTGAAACAAATTCTTCAGGAATTATTTAGCATGGGCATGGTGAATTTTTCAGTCTTGGAATAGCTATTTAAGTATTCTATAGGCGTATAGCTACCAGTGTGACTGATATATTCATTTCCTTGAAGGTACTCTTAACAGGCCCTAGTCACAACACATGCTGCACATTACTCTAGACTACAGTTCAGGGAGTATTTCGTTTTAAGAGTTGAAATCATAATGTATATAAATAGCCAAGTTTCAAATACCTACATATAGAAAGTAGTAGGGAATCTTGTTAGGAAATTGATTTTTTGACCTTATAGCCAACACATTTCACAAGCTTTGAGTTTTTTCAACTTTTAAAGAGGTAATCACAGTTTATTCAAGGTTTTCAGTTTTTGCACTAAATATTGATATTAATACATTTTCCACAAACATTTCCAGCCTGCCTTGCTTGCTGCCTGACTTTTCGCTTGTCAACATTATGGACTCTAATGGACGACTAGGTCTTGGAATAGCTGAATTTTCTGCATGCTGTCAAACTGCCATTGTCTGGTTCTAGGCAAGCCTCAAGTGACTGCAATACTTTTGCGCTCAAAGCTAGCTACTGTCAGCCTGCAGCTCGACTCTTTGGACGAGCATATGAGTTAATATCTATAAAAATATTGATTGCTTTTCTGAAAGTTACAGTTCAATGTGAATTCAAATGCAATGGCCCTCATTTTTTATAAACAGGTTTTTTGGCCTATATGGTCCCCTTCTATTAATGGTACATGCTAATACCAATAATTAAACGAGGACTCGATTCCATGTGATTATCTTCTCAGATTCTCCTCTCTGCATCAGCCTCGAGGAGACATGCCCGCTATGGTCAGGCATTGTCCTTATATTTAACACACTGACTTTGACAAATAGAGGCTGTTCCTGTTTCTAGCTTTCAATTACATTCAAACTCTGCCGCTTTCCGCAGTGCTTTTTTGATCTGCTCTCTCTCCCGATCTCTTCGTGATTCCCCTTTTCTCTTCGTCATTGCCCTTTTCTCCTGCACCAGATGCAGAGTAAAAACGACTGACAGTTGATACTACTCCTCATCTAGTAGTCTGTGTCGCAACTTTTCTGTATTGGTTTGACTGAAATATTCACTTCCTTGAAGGCACTCTTAACAGGTCAAAGTCACAGGCCACAGGGCATGCTACATATTTCTCCAGGCTGTAGGTGTGGGTGCACTTATTAAGAGTTGGACTATCTTAGATTTGACACCTTGATCTGAATGGCGTAGGCGAGGGGGTCATACTAGCTACTAGTAGCCGAACACTATTAGTATGGGTTACCAGAAATCTGCCTAACACAGGGGAAATAAGAGAGCGTGCATTTGGATGGGAGAGGGTGGCCTATCCTCTGCATATAGGACAGGTGACGATCTATGTGGCTGAGGGGTTGGAGCCCCATTAGAATTAACCATCAGAATTCTGAGCACCAAAAATTAGCGAAAATTATCAGCATGAGCTTGCCGTGACACCCGAGACAGTAATGACCCCTGGAATGGATTTCTAGGCTATGTATGCCACTGTTTAGATCTGCATGAAAAGCTTGTTTAGCAGGTAGCATTAATGAGCTATTACTACTATTAATATTGATAGTAATATTGATAGTAATTGATAGTAATATTTATAATACCAGAAATTTCCAACTATGTACATTATTATACAGCAGTAACAAATATGGATTGATTTTGACATGCCAGAAACTCTCACAATACATTATTTCAAATAGGAAAATATTAAACCGACATGGGCACCTAAACCTGACTTTCCTGTCAGTTCTTAGTTTCACTAACTAATTAAAAAAGGTTTCTATTTAACAATTCTAGCTAGTAATAGGGTATAGAATTACATTTGAAGTTTTGACTCGACGAGCTCTTTACTATTCGAGTTTTGGTGGGAAGAGAAAAATCGGTTCGTTCCCCTTTGTCCCCCGCTCAAATAGGGAAAATGGCACCATTGTCTGGTTCGTTCCCAAGTTCGCGTAAACAACCCCTCCCAGCCAACCACGCTTCATCATGGGGTTTGTAGTTGAGGATGCGTATAGGGAGCTCATGAGCTGCATTCGTCTAGCCGGACTCATGGCACGGTGAGGTGACCTGGACTAGCCGTCTAATTTTTACCGTGAGCTGGGGCAGGCTAGTCCAGGGCCGTTAGGTGTTTTGTGCAGTCAAAGTTCCCGGCCAGGCGTGTAGACTGAGGGTCTGCAGCCCAGGCCATCACAGGCAGTTATTCTGCTTATTATTATTATTATTATTATTAAAACGCGCACGCCATCTATGGGTGCTGATTTTTTTATATATATATTTTTTAACAACACATTTAAATGAACAACGAAAAGCAACATAAAAAGCGAAGTTAAGTAGGAATCAAATATCGAGCTGGGAAGGGAAAGCAAAGGTATTAAAAATAAGAGCAGTAAAAACACAAGGGACGCCAGGGATAAAACAAATTATGAAATATCTATTGTTGAATGCTAGTAAAATCTCGTAGTCTCAGGGCAGCTGTTCCCTTATTTTAGATATTTCTATGATGTATTTTGCTAAAGCTTCAGCGGTTTCCCTATCGTCTTGAGCCATTATGTAGTTAGATTTTTCTTCTGCTGTTAAGGATATGAAATTGGGGGTTTTCCCAGAAACTTCCGTCTCAAATTTCGAACGTACTGCGCTATACTTATTCCAAGTGCACTTAAAAAGGAAGTGGACCTCGTTTTCAACTTCTGTTTTGCACTTACTACATAATCTATTTGCATACGGAATTTTCGGTCTCGCAGTTCGCAATGTTTCGCAAGCTAGCTTATGGTTTCCTAGTCTAAACGAGGCTATGGTACGTCTCCACTCCGGGTTGTATATTTGTTGTAAATATTTTTCGGCTGAATAATATTGCTTAAAGGAGTAATAGAAGTGACTTAGCTTGCTTGAGTTCTGTGTCCTTTGTCTCCAATGGGTATCGAACTGAGAAACGAAATTTTTCCTGTGGTTTCCAATTGCTTTTGCAGGACTAATGCCTCTGCAGTTCAGCATAACCTCATTGTTGGTCTTTGCTTTGATTCCAACATCACTGTATGTTTGGTCCGCCAATAACTTGGAAATTATGGAGTCCGGCCGGCTTGTTATGGAGGCCCAGTACGAAATGCTTCTTTTCTGGATGTTGTATAATAAAGGCAATCTGCCTAACTCCGAGCGGGCCCCGTTGCCATCCGTATTTTGGCTGACTTGTAGTATGGCTTTACAGCACCTGATGTTTACTCTTTCAAAAAGACAGCGGTCCCAAGGACCCAGGTTCCACGAGACAAAAGCCCCCCAGGCCTCAGAGGCGTACAGAGCTATGCTTTCTATCATTGCTGTGCAGTACAGCATGAGCTGATTGTATCTGACCGCCCCATGGCTGGCTAATTCACAAATTGACAAATTGTGACAAACTCAATTTGTGCGGATATAGTATGTTCGTGAATGAACCAGTGAGTTATGAATAAATGAGAGCGTCTGTGAATGAATAAATCAGTGAGTCTGTGAGCAAATGAATGAGTGCGTCTATGATCTATGTCTATGACAAACGGCCTTCAGCAGCGAGTCTACACTTTTCTTCAACCCCTCCATCTCCTCCCCCTTCTTCTCCCCTTCTCTCAGCGACTGTCCCGCGGATAGCTCAGCGGGTAGGCGATTGACTACCGCCTTTCTTTGAGCACCATGTTAAATGGTTTCCGAGGTGGTATCTTCCCTTCCTAGTGAGCACTCCACATTAAACGAGGGCAGGTCAGTGGTTCAATATCCCTCCAAATTAGTATTCATTGCGTCACGTTGTTCTTGTTTTAGAAAGTCGAGCAGGTTTGACATCCGGCATTCCTCAGCAAGATCGAAAGCTTCTTTGAGAGCCTTCTGACTGAGGTCGATACCATTCCTGAGCTTTTCCATTTCAGAAGTCAGAGAGAATACTCGTTCACATCATCCTGCAGCGCACTTACTTCGTTTTCTGATTCGATTCTCGCTTTCAATGACAAGAGACGCTCTTCGCTAATTTTAGCCCTCGTCGCGGCTTGGCTAACTCCGTGTACACGTTCGATGTGGATGTATAGTGTACGTTTTAAGTAAGGAAGGGAGCACCCAGGACAGAGCACCTTTTCGTCACAAGGCTTTGGAGGCAGACTCGCCAAAGTAAACCGCTTAATCTGCTCCTTCAGGGATTGTATGGAATTGCCTTTCAGCAAATCCGGGTGGCTTTCGTGGATATGCTGTGTGAAGCGAGAGTTTCTTATACCATGTGTCGGCACTTCACCTTCTTCACCCTTTTTATGAAAAGGACAGAGGTCGTCTTACCAGCAGAATTTTTTACTGCAGAATCAAATGAACTTAGCGACTGTTCACCTGGGCTAACTTAAGACATACCAGGATTGGCTTGAGTCGCAGCAGGATAAGCTTGAGGCGCAGCAGGATTGACTTGGGACGCACCGGGATTGGCTCGACACGAACCTGAGTTAAGTTCTGAAAATCTTTGATTGACTACTTCCGACATAATTTCCTCAATTTTGCAAGGCACGACGCAAAACTGACAATCGCCAAGAACAGGATTCTGGTGCGCGTTAGTCGTAGACGGAACATCCAACGAAGACATAAATGAAGACGGCAAACCATTGTATGAGGTCAAACCACAATTGTCCGTCTCACTCACAATTGGTGTTGTAGGTCGCGGTCGCCTATATTCTTCAGCAAACATTTCGTCAACAAGAGATTGCGTATCGTGGCAGGTCTAGTTCGAAAATTTCTAAGTCAGCAGCTTCAAATTGACTCTCGACAGTAACCTCAAGACACTGTTCGCTTGACACAGCTGCTTCAGGAGGCTGCTCACTCAATACAGCTGCTTCAGGAGGCTGCTCACTCGGTACAGCCGTTTCAGGAGGCTGCTCACTCGGTACATCTGCTTCAGGAGACTGCTCACTCGACAAAGCTGCTTCAGGAGGCTGCTCACTCGGTACAGCTGCTTCAGGAGACTGCTCACTCGACAAAGCTGCTTCAGGAGGCTGCTCACTCGGTACAGCTGCTTCAGGAGACTGCTCACTAGACAAAGCTGCTACAGGAGGCTGCTCGCTCGGCACAGCTGCTTCAGGAGACTGCTCACTCGGTACAGCTGCTTCAGGAGACTGCTCACTAGACAAAGCTGCTACAGGAGGCTGCTCGCTCGACACAGCTGCTTCAGGAGGCTGCTCACTAGGTACAGCTGCTTCAGGAGACTGCTCACTCGACAAAGCTGCTACAGGAGGCTGCTCGCTCGGCACAGCTGCTTCAGGAATGCAATTTCTGTTGAAATAGAACTATTTCTATTTAAACTAGATATTTAAACAAAAGATCTATTTTGCATTAAACAAATATACTCATTTACAGATCATACAAAAGTTTATCAGTACTAATCACTTTCATTGGAACTTACCGAGGAACAATTTTTCTAGTCCAAATTTTTCCCATTTCTTCAAATTGCACCTTGCCGCCTCCTTTAATGCTGCCAACCAAATGCTCACACGTAACATAGTGCCTTTTTCCTTCTGAATGGTCGTCCCACTCAACAAGGACCTGCCTCGGACCCTTGGAGGTTCGCAAAAAATTTTCTTTTGTAGACTTCTCCTTCTTGGGCATGCTCTTCTAGCTGCAACAAAATTTGGCTACTAATATATTAACCTTAGCCAAGAACAGCTGAGTTTAAATTTATCTTATCTCAAATGGAGTCAATAGAATAAAGTCTTATATCTGGTAAAAGTAGAATCGGTTTTATCAAGTTATGACATAAAACTATATACCATGTACCAATTTTATATAGGTTTTAAAATAAAGTTATAGGGTTATATAGGTTTAGACAAATTTATATTATAATATTTAGAAGCTTTTGTCTTGCTATAACTAAAAGAATAATAATGTCCCACAATTTGTCTAATTCTACCCTGAATTTGCTTAATCAATTAGCAAATATTGAGGGTCTATCTATATATATAAAAGTGAAAACTCTGTCTGTCTGTCTGTCTGTGTGTGTGCAACCTTTTGTCTTTATAGACGCCGAAACCGCTCAACCAAATCGCACCAAACTTTGCACATACCTAAAACCACCTACGCTGAGTGCAATAGGCTACTCAAATTCCCGAAAAATCATTTCCTTCCTGCTCAAAAGTGCAAAAAACTGCTCAAAAATCGTCAAAAAATCACTCAATTCGACATATCGTCGCCCCACTTTGTCAGATTTTCTCCAAATTCGATCCACTTACACTTTACATGTTTTCCAACAATGCTGTCAATTTTGAACATCTCTACTCAATCCAGAGCAAAGCTGCATCATCTCAAAGTGAGTCACTTTTTGTTTTCCGAGGACAGCCACCCCAACTCCCCTCCGCCACTCTGCGGGCCAAATTTTATTACAGCCACCCCCTCCCTTCCCCGGGCGCCGAAGCCCCAGACTGTACATTGTATTTCAAGCCGTGAATGTATACAGCCCAAACCCCTAGACTGTCTACTGGCCCCCAAGCAGCACTGAGACTGAGTGCGGTGAGTGCGGTGGCGTCCCAGTGCGCAGGGCTCTCCGGTCGATATTTCTCTCCAGCCAGCCTGGGATAGAAGAAAGAGAGAGGCCGCTCAAAGGCCACAGGACACTACTCTTACTGCTTTCTTTAAGTTGTGCGCTGAAGACCCCTTTGCCAGGACTTTGCTGTACCACCAGGTGCCTGCCTATTACACATGGAACGCCTCTTCGAAAGGATGGAAGCGGCGGGTTCAAGGCGCTGCAGTTCCGGGCCATCCTGAAATACGACAGACTGATGCATTAGCCAGAGTGTACACGGTGCACCCAAACCACCGTGAATGCTACTACCTGCGTATATTGCTACACACCGTGATTGGTCCGACGTCATTTAGACACATTAGAACGGTGGAAGGCCATACCTGCCAAACTTTTCATGAAGCATGTCAGCGACTGGGACTGCTGGAAGATGATGCTCAATGGAGAGCGACATTGGAGGAAGCGGCAACGGTGCGCTCACCAAGTCACCTGCGAGATCTCTTTGCCATCATGGTTGCCACCTGTGGTCTCTCTGATCCACTTCAGCTTTGGGAAACATTCAAAGAACCCATGGCCGAAGACATTCTCTTCCGGGCGCGATTCGTGACTCAGGAGCCAGAGTTGCCATTCACAGAAGCAGTGTTTAACGAGGCCCTGCTGCGCATTGAGGACAAGGTGCTGGAGTTGACCGATCGCTATCTAGATTCTTTTGGACTCCCAAAAGCAAACAGGACAGGACAACAGGACAACCTGTGCAGGGAGATGCTGCGAGAAAGAGGCTATGACCAGGAGCAGCTGGGACAGTTCATAGAGGAGAATGAGCCCCGACTCATGCCTGAGCAGCTAGAGGCGTACCGCGAGCTATTGCGCAGAGCCAGTCGCAGCACTGGCGCCCCTTTTCGGCCGCTGGCGCCCTTTTTTCAGCCGCTGGCTCCCGTTTTTCAGCCGCTGGCGCCCTTTCTTGGCTCCTGGCGCCCTTTTTCGGCCGCTGGCACCCCCTCTGTGATTCTCATGGCGCTCCCCTGACAGACCGCCCCAAAACAAAATTCCTGGATCTGCCACTGACTGTATAGACGAGTGGCTAAGAGACATGTTTCTAAAGAAGTAATCAAGAGGGGGCTGTTTGGACAAACTTTTCACTTATTTTTTACTTAAAACGCCCTTAAACAAACTCTTCACTTTTCATTAATGCAGTAAATAAATAAATGGTGATCTTCACTATAAAGTTAATACAGAGACGTGAATTGCTTACTGCTTTGCTTTAAATTTCTGCCCCAAAAACAACGGGCAAAAAAAGCTAGTTATTATATAAAATTTAAAGCAAACTAAAAATTAGGCTTGGACATTTTACACAAATGAGTTAGAGCTTAAAAGCTTAGAGCTCAGAGCTTATTTTAACGAATAGCTAGGCTTAGGCCCTATCAAAGTTCTAAGACTAAGTAAAAATAGCTACTGTAAGGTTGTTTCTATAAGCTAAGTAGAAAGCCAAGATCTAAGTAAAAAAATAGCTAGAATAAAGAACATAGTAAGAAAATAATACACATTTTAACATTTTAAGAAAATGAACCCGGTGGGACATTTACTATACGCCCCTCTGTACGCCCCACTATGCGCCCTCCCACCAGTCACCGGTGGGGGGGCGTACGGTTTGGCCAAGCGCCCCGCTGGTGGGGGAGCAGGGTAAATTAAATTCGGGGCATATCCTCAAAGTCTACTGTTAGTAGGCTGTGCTGTATTTTTTGAGCGCAGTATTTGATCGACCGGCTCGAGCCGCCGGTGGGGGAGCAGAGTAAATAAAATTCGGCGCAATTTCCTTACAGTCTACTGTTAGTAGGCTGTGCTGTATTTTTTGAGTGCCGTAAAAAGCCTATCAGCAGATCCGCTCCTGCCCAGCAGGTCCGCTTCTGCCCAGCAGCTCCGCTCCTGCCCAGCAGCTCCGCTCCTGCCCAGCAGCTCCGCTCCTGCCCAGCAGCTCCGCTCCTGCCCCAGCAGTTCCGCTCCTGCCCAGCAGCTCCGCTCGCCACACTGCCCCCTCCCTCCTGACCATGCACTTTTCATACGTATGTTTCATTTTGTTGTATGCATGCCGTAAATATAAAGCGGCAGTCACTATAAATAAATAAAATTGAACATGCTCATTTAAATTTTCTATTCGTCACCGCTATAAATGGTTTACAAATACATCTCTTCTAGTTTCATTTACTTGACGCATTGACGCAGCTAAATCAAATACTTGACACATTGACACAGCTAAAGGTACAGATTTATTATCAATTTCAAAGCGAATATGCATATGAAACATGTTATAAAGCGCATTCAGAAAGTGAAAAGCCATGATTGAAAAGAAGAGTAACGGAAGTACAGACTTCATTTATATTGCAATGTTTTAGACTTTGAGTGTCATCATGCAAAGACAGTACGTTATACGTTTTTAAGTAAATACAATGAGAGATAGAGAGTTATAGAGAGAGATGGAGAGAGATGGAGAGATTTAGAGAGAGATGGAGAGAGATGGTGAGATATAGAGAGAGATGGAGAGATTTACAGAGAGATGGAGAGAGATGGTGAGATATAGAGAGAGATGGTGAGATATAGAGAGAGATGGTGAGATATAGAGAGAGATGGTGAGATATAGAGAGGGATGGTGAGATATAGAGAGGGATGGAGAGAGATGGAGAGATTTAGAGAGAGTTGGAGAGATATAGAGAGAGATGAGATATGATATATAGAGAGAGGTGAGATATAGAGAGAGATGGAGAGATTTAGAGAGAGATGGAGAGATTTAGAGAGATAGAGAGATGGTGAGATATAGAGAGGGATGGAGAGATTTAGAGAGAGATGGAGAGGGATGGAGAGATGGAGAAATATAGAGAGAGATGAGATATAGAGAGAGGTGAGGTATAGAGAGATGAAGAGATTTAGAGAGGGATGGAGAGATATAGAGAGAGATGAAGAGATTTAGAGAGATGGAGAGAGATGGTGAGATATAGAGATGGATGGAGAGGGATGGAGAGATTTAGAGAGAGTTGGGGAGAGATGAAGACATTTAGAGAGAGGTGGAGAGATTTAGAGAGAGATGGAGAGATTTGCAGAGAGATGGAGAGAGATGGTGAGATATAGAGAGAGATGGTGAGATATAGAGAGAGATGAGATATGATATATAGAGAGAGGTGAGATAAAGAGAGAGATGGTGAGATATAAAGAGATGGTGGAGAGAGAGAGTTTTAGACTTAGAGTGTCATCATGCAAAGACAGTACGGTATACGTTTTTAAGTAAATACAAGAGAGGTCGTGAGGTACGACTAGTTGTATGTGCCAGGTTTACTGTAAAATTTACATATGTACATATGTTTAATGTACATAAACATGTACATCAATGCAGAGAATAGAGATCGAGTGAGATAGAATCCAGATGTATATGGAATGAGGTACATTAGATTTGAGATTGTAAACGAGATGAAGCAAAGATATGAGATATGAGATGTATATGGATTGAGGTACATTAGATTTGAGATTGTAAACGAGATGAAGCAAAGATATGAGATATGAGATGTACATGGATTGAGGTACATTAGATTTGGGATTTGGGAATCTTTAGTATTTAACAACAATTAGCTATCAAAACTTAACATTGCCCAACCTCAGACAGGAATTTTTGGCTGTGGGAGTTTCTGTACCACTTACTCGAAACTCCGTCTGTCGCTGACCTGTCGCCACCATGCTTGCGCTGGGAGAACAAGCTGGAGGGCGTTTTCTAAATTCTAAACCCAACCGGCCTAGCAGAGGCCTGGGGCAGTCACAAGCGGCGGGACATGAGCTTTGAAACGATGAAGCGAGCGCTGAGGCATTACTACGAGGACAAGCTTATCACCAAGACCCACCCAAGAGACAAGCACTTTTACTAATTTCACTTCGACCACGAGAAAGTAAAACTTTTTTTAGAAAAATGACAGACAAAATGACACCCAAATCAGAAATCCCATAGTTTAATTAATACCTCAGAAATCCCTACGTTGCCCTAGAAATCACATGATCCAGACAAATAGACAATGACTCAGAATTACATCACGGATTGTCTGATTGTCAGTTGCGCTACTTCACTCATGTAAACAAGTAAGAGATCTGAAATGTCCAGCTAGCGGTGTACTGCAGTATTAAATATGAATTGGGTTTTGTTTTTCTTGCTTTTTTATTTTAAGTGTAACACTACCTGTGCTAGAATAAATACACCTGTGTTGACAGTCATTTTTTAATTCACACGCTCGTTGCGAGGAGTTTTTTTGAAAACTAGCTAATTGTTGAGAGGTCCTCGAAGAAAATAATCTACCTTGTTTGCTTATGAGGTTTGTTTTTAGATAAGGCACATTTGAGGGAATCTAGGCTGAACATGACATCTAAAACCACAGATAGGAATTCTAGAACAGAATTCATTTCACGAGTGAAGCGGGGATGCACATTACCCAACAATACCCTAGAAATCACATGATCCAGACAATGACTCAGAAATACAGTACGGATTGTCCGATTCTCAGTTGCGTTACTTCACTCATGAAAACTATTTTTTCTGACGGATATGTTTTGTTCTGTTTTCTCGTGTTTTCTCATATTCCCCATGCATGACTTATCATCTGTAATTAAACCTTGATTTTGAAGACATGTAATTAAGACAGACTGGTTCCTATAAAAGTATGAGATAACTACAAGTACTTATAAATGCTATATAAATGCTACTTATAAATACTATAAATAAACTAATTGTTGCTGCACATTATTTCATAAACTACAACAAACAAAACAAAAAGATTATTCAACCTTGTTGCGAGCGCAGCCGTGGAACTCCATTGACATGACATGAGTCCGTGAAGGTCGCTGATCGTTATCTAACCTGCTAAACTCGGCCAGATACAGCTCGCCGGGATGCTGGGCCAACTGCTACTCGACGCTGAGTAGCTGATTGAATTAGAATAGACACTAATATCAATGTCATCCGCAGCTTCCGTTTCTTGACACGCCTGACCGTGTACCAGGCGTCAGGTGTTCATGGAGAACGTCTGGAAAAAATATGGAATGTTTCAAAACCAATTTACATATTTATCTTTGTCTATAACGATTGCCTGTAATCAGATGGGAAGCATGCTAATCTTTTAAGTGAGCTAGCTTAAGGGTCGGAGAGTAAATGTTAGTAGCAGCTTAGTATAAATGTTAGTTGAAATGAAAAAATGAACTTTTGCTACGAATTGTAGCAAACTCTTAGCTACAGGGACACAGAGGTCAGATGGTAAGCATGCGAATCTTTTAAGTGTTAGCCAGCTTAAGGGTCAGAGTGTAACTGTTAGTAGCAGCATAGTATAAATGTTAGTAGAAATGAAAAAAATGTACTTTTGCTACGAATTGTAGCAAAGCAGGCAAGCAAAGCAAGTGAGCAAGTGCAGGAATACGAAGCAAAGAGTGCTCGATAAATATGTTGGTTATCATGCTAAGCTAAAGCTAAGAAGCTAAACATTTAGGCTGTGCATCAAGCTAATAAATAAATATGAGTGAAATAAAGGAAGACAACAAGCAAAGATGTATTCAAAAATATTCAAAATATTCCTATCGAACTCCTGAAATCCTGAAATCCTATCGAAATCCTGAATTCTGAAATGACGTCGTGGGAGGTTTCAAGGTGTATTAGCAGCTCGTTATTGGACAGTATGAAGATGGAGTGAGGGGTTATCTTCGTACGCAGTTGCTATCTGCTTCTTTAAATTTGCAGATAAACTTGCTATAAGGCTTGGAGGATGGCTCATGCAATTTTCTGGTTAAACATGAACACGACAAGACACGACATATAACATTATGGCTACAATCATATCAAATGTGAGTACATTTGCTTTACGTTGTAATATTGCATTAGCATTTTAGTGTGACAATCGCATTTTGATAAATGGTGCTATAATGGCTAAAAGTAAATATTGTTTTACCAGAGTCAATGAAAACTTACACCTGCAAACTAGTATAATTTTACTACTATAGCGCTTATTTAAAGAATTAGCGATTAAGAATTAAGAATTAAGGAATAAAGGTATCACATATAGGTAGCTTAGACAAACCTCATCTATTTCTTCTGAGAGGGAGGGCACCGGGGCCTCGGCGGCGTGAACTTGGTGGCAGCCCCGGCCCCTCCCTTCTCCTTCCACCACTGGACCTTACCTGCGTGGTCCACTGTGGTGGGCCGCAGCTGCCAAGGGCTAGTCGGCTGCGGCTGCTGCTGTGGCTGCTGCTGTGGCTGCTGCTGTGGCTGCTGCTGCTTATCCATAATAGGTGTGAACTAATCTGCTGTAACTCGGAATAAAATAAGAGCTATTACTCTGAAATCTCCGAATTCTCTGAAAATTGTAAAGTAAATAAGTAAAAGTAAAGGTAAAGCAAAAGTAGAAGTGAATAAGAGTAAAATAAGTGTATCAAAGAGTGTTTAAAATGTTCAAATGGATTTAAGGTAGTTAAAGGATGGTAAAAGTGTATAGCTTGGTTTCACTAGCTAGAGAAGCCTAGCTTTTAGCTCAATGCTCCTGAGCTGCAGCTCATTGCTCATGGATGATGTCAGAGGCATTTCAGCTGAAAGCTTGAAATAAAAGTGAAATGTGGCTACAAATATTTGAAGAGTCTGAAAGGAATTAAGGATTCAAGAAAGTCAAAGCAGTTAAAAGGATGGTAAAAACTTAGCAAACTGCAGTGAGGTGTAGTACATCTTAACTGGTCCTTATCACACAAGCTGGAATGGTGGCTTTGCTTGCTATCTTCAGGCTGGCATCTGAGAACTTGTAAGGCTTGGCTAATCATTTGTTGTAAAGTGTTTGCTAGATACCCAACCCAAAATTGTTGGTTAGCTCCTGCAAAGCAATAACAATTGATCCCAGTGTACACTAGAGTTATTTGGTCTGGTACAGTTATATAACTTTGCTATGAAATTTCCTTATAATGACTATATATTTATCAACTTTATTTTACCAGGTCTTTATCACACTGGCTCACTAGCTGGAATTGTGGCATCTGGCTGTCTTCACTCTCATGGCATAGCTAAGGGCATATGAGAACTAATCACATATGATTAAAGGCTATGGTAAGTGCTTGAGTACATAATCATTTTTAGTGTTAGCCCAACGCAGCCCAAGATACCCAACACACAATTGCTGGTTGCTTGAGCTCTTAGTTTTGATAATGCATGCACAGTAGTTTGCCTTGAGCTATTGGTTTTGATACTGCATGAGCAGTAGTTTGCCTTGAAACTGCTGTTTATGAAATTCTCTCCTCTCCTCTCCCCCTCCTCTTCTCCTCTCCTCTCCTCCTCTTTTCCTCTCCTCTCCTCTCCTCTCCCCCTCCTCTTCTCCTCTCCTCTCCCCCTCCTCTCCCCCTCTCCTCTCCTTTCCTCTGCTCTGCTCTCCTCTCCTCTTCTCTGCTCTCTTCTCTCCTCTCCTCTCCTCTGCTCTGCTCTTCTCTCCTCTCCCCCTCTCCCCTCCTTTCCTTTACTCTTCTCTGCTCTTCTTTCCTCTCTTCTTTCCTCTCCTCTTCTCTCCTCTCCTTTTTTCTCCTCTTCTCTTTTTGTTTCTACAAGGAATATATGTGATCCTAGTGTACACTAGAGTTATTTGGTCTGGTACAGTTTTGCTATGAAATTTCCTCTATTTATTTATCAACTTTATTTTACCAGGTCTTTATCACACTGGCTCACTAGCTGGAATTGTGGTATTTGGTTGTCTTCACTCTCATGGCATAGCTAAGTGCATATGAGAACTAATCACAAATGATTAAAGGCTATGGTAAGTGCTTGAGTACATAATCATTTTTATTGTTAGCCCAACACTGTACATTTATGCTCAAGCCCCGTACATAGTTAATACCAGCCCTGTGTAATTCCCTCAATTGTGGTCCTATTTAACCTATGAGCAACATTCCTCTTTCATCTCTTATCAGCATTCTGCCCCTTCTTGCCTAGCTATAGATCTAAATATAAACAGCAAACCAACTGTCTCACACCTCTCACCTAACAGGACAAGGAGAGCCTATCTAACAGGACAAGGAGTCCCAAGAATCTGAGTCTGGTGTTGAAGCTGAATGGCCAACAATCAACAACAGCCTGCTGAGTGCCAACCAAAAAGATATGATTGACTAACTGTGAATAAACTAATCTTGTTCTGAATGCCTTTATGAATATTGATTAAACTGAGGCCCTCTTTTTATCCCTAGTTGACATTTCAAAATTTGCTATTAAAGATAAACACAGAACTTGAGCTGCTATAAGAGACTTAAAGGTAAAATAGTAAAAAATGTGCCTTCTGTAAAAACTGTAGCCACAGTGCATAAATAATTAAAAACACACACAAACTTCATAAGAACACACTTTGCTGCTATATTCATATAACATATACTCTAAATACAAATGCCAACTCAAATAATTATGAGATGGCTGAAATTCCTAGCAATTATAAATGCTTGAAACAATAATTTACTTTGCAAAATAACTTTTCCTATGTTTCGTGAAGAAATAGCAGGAAAAAATCTCAATTTAATTAATTTCAGTGTCAAGTTTGTTGATCGGTTTGAAATTCACACGTGAATTACCTATCAGTTTAACGGAGAAGTGAAAGTAAAAACGAAGGTTTGCAGTGCATTGCAGCTTAAAAAGTTATTTGCTCGAGCCAAAATAAACGTAATTCTCAAATTCTATGTCTGAAATATGTTTCTGATTTTCTAACTATTGCTGTGTGACTGGCTTTTTGAAGGGCAAAAACACTTTTTGACTGGCTGTTGTTAAGCCAAAGTGGCGTCAAGACTGACAATGCCGTAGCAAATTAGCGCTGTACACTGTGAAAGTTCTAACTACAACTATGTAATGCTGGTGCAATTACAGTTAATTGTCACATTCTCAATCGCAATCTCAAAGGGAACAACGTCTCAGAGAACTTTAAGCCCGTCAGAACTTCAGAATAAAGCCGCCTGTCCACCTGTGTTGACAGTCATTTTTTAATTCACACGCTTGCTGAAACGAGCGTTTTTGTGAACTCTAATTGTTGAGAGGTCCTGAAAGAATTGGTGATATTTCTTGTTTATTTATGAGGTTTGTTTTTAGAGATAAGGCACATTTTGGAGAATCTAGGCGGAACATGACAGCTAAAACTTCATTTCACGAGTGAAGCGGGGATAGAGGAAACAGGAAGCCGGGGGTTGGCGGTGGGGGTGTACTTATAAACTCGGGCGGCGGCCGGTCGATGGCAAAATTTCGAGCTCCGAATTAAAAAAACAGACGAACCACACGCCCAGAAGAGTTGATGGAGCATAGGAGAATCAGCAAGCAGGTGATGGAGCGGCAGCGCAGAGCCAGAATTAATGCCAGCTTCGAAAAACTCATACAGCTGCTGAAGGCCAACAAGGTGATAAAACCGTACCGGCTTCAGCGTCTAGAGAAGGCCGAAATCCTGGAGCTGACTGTCGAGCTGCTGCTGAATGGCTCAGCCAAGACTCAATCTGCGGCCATAAGCTTCTGCTGCAAGTCTTCGGCCTCATCAACGGTGTCGGCTTTGTCTACTGACGAAGAATCTAGCCAGTCGATGGACCAGCATCAGCAGCAGCAGCAGCAGCATCAGCATCAGGATAAAGCCCAGCCTTTGTGGCGTCCTTGGTAACCGGCCCCTGGCAACAGCATGCGGCATTACAAGTCAACTTAGTGAACTTGTTTCGTTATTTTTCGTTATTCAGTTGTGCCCAGTGCTCATGTGCTCATAAATATATGTGTGCTCGTATGCTCATAATTGTGTTCAGACCTGTAGACGCTGCACTTTTACGGCCTTCCAGTTGGTCTTTCTTGACGTGCTTGGTGTCGTGGAGCTGCTGCTTTCTCTTCCTGGAGATTCTATGATGAGAATCTATGATGAAAACTAGGATGAGAATCTAGGATGAGAATATAAAATGAGAATCCAGGATGAGAATCGTAAATACAATGCAACTCGGATACCTGCGAAATATACTGCATCTCACTACCACACTTCCTCTCACTCTGCTGCATCTCACTACCACACTTCCTCTCACCCTACTGATCTCCATTTCACCCTACTGATCTCCCTCACAGAAATGATCTCCTACACGACTGAGTTGGTTTCATGATTTCAAATGATTTCCACTCGAACTTATTAACCTGGAAAGTCACCTAGAAAATTTTATCTTAACTCTGACTATGTCAGTACACTATATGGCTGTCGTCGGTGTCCCAATAGATTTGAGCACAGTTTATCGAGTCGGATTCAATTGAAAATCAATCTAGAAATGATTTCCTGCACGACTGAGTTGGCTTCATGATTTCAAATGATTTCCACTCGAACTTATTAACCTGGAAAGTCACCTAGAAAATTTTATCTTAACTCTGACTATGTCAGTACACTATATGGCTGTCGTCGGTTTTTATTATTGCATTTTTCGAGCTAGTAGAACCTACGAGCAAGAAATTGAATCCAACTGAATCGGGGCCTCACGGCTAGTAGTCTATGGCAAAAACTGTTTCAAAGCGTCAAACAAGAAAATCATGTACTGAAATGCGTGCTTGAAGGATTCACTTGCTTGACGCTTTCACACAGTTTTTGCCATAGATTACTAGCAGAGAAGCTCCGATTGCATGCACTTTTCTATTTTGCATTCGTTTGCTTGCTCGTAGGCTCTTTTAGCTTGCAGAAAGCTACATTCATCCATGCATTAAATAACCATGAACACAAATCCAGAACAGGAGCAATTGAATGTCACTGCCTATCAACGTTACTGCACATGTCAAAGACGCCTATTACTTACTCACCCCGAACTTAAACGTGCAGTTTTCAAACCAGCCATTTTCGAAAATACGAGACACTTGGGCCTGGGTGTTCATCACTGCAATAATTGAAAGCGAAACTGTTTTGACACCAAATGAACATTCATTCACCGACAAACATTTTCTGATAAATAAACATTCATTTAATTACTCATAAACTTACCACTTGAAAGATGCACTTCATTAGCCGGCTTGACTTCGACAGGTGAGATACCGTCGACACCTGTCTCAATGCACGACATGTTTACGCCGTTCGATTGCTTGGGAACCTCGATAGGACGCTCTAAGGCGCCGCTTACAGCCGTCGACGCTTCAAAAACTGCGTGGTCGCGCTTCCTTGCTAGATATCGGCGCACCGTTTTTTCGCTCTTCTGACCTGTGATGCACATGATATCGTTCATTCCATGGCCAGTCTCGTGCAAGTCCGCGATTCGCGTCACCCGTATGCAATGATTTGTATACTCTCGAGATAGACTACACTGCTTGCTAAGCCGTTTCATCAGTGAGGTGAACCAATTGATGCCACGTACCTGCTGAGATGAGAAACGCAGACAACCCGTCGTCTTGTCATTCGGTAGTGCTCTTGGGAATAAGCAGTTGTCCTTGCGATCCGATGGGAGCAGCGAAATGTATTTATTCACCAGGTCCAGCTGCTTCCCATACAGCCTAGCTTGTTTCGAGCTGTCGTCCTTACAACGCGTAGGATCGGAACTTTGATTCTTCGTAGGCAGTATTGGAAGCGACATATAGGGTCTGCCATCAGCATCCACCTTCATCAACAGACTGCTTGCTGCCTTCAGTGCCGGCATGTGCTCTTGCCCACGTTCTCCAAAAACGTACATAATGGTGAACAATACCTCATCCTGCAACTTCTCAGCGGTACTTCCATCGAAATATGCTCGCAACTTTGTTAGATCAGCTTCCTCGATAGCCTCAAATTGCTTGGTAGCGCCTCCAGCATTGTGGAATTCCCTCACCTTCACTCTTAGCATGCGATTGGAGCTCGCAAACTCTTCTCCGCCAATGAAGTTGATAGAGCGCTTCAGAATTACGAGGTTAAAGTACCGGTGTATCCCAGCTTTAATGCACACAAGACTTGATGGCGAATACTTTTCACCGTCCGTCCTCTGTAGACCGAAATAATAATAGCGCAAGTACTCATTCAGCTTCCACACTTCCATCGTCACAGGCGACTCCTCGGTTGTCTCAGAGAGAAACTTCACGAAAGCCTACCCATGCCGATTCATCTGGTCCACAGTTGACTTTGGCAGTGACTGAATTTCTACGCCATCCATTCTCGAACTCAGGTCCATGTCGTCGCCCGCCACCTCCGGAAGTTCGGGCAGTTCTTCAGTGCCATGATCGTTCTCAAGCCACTTAATGAAATCACTCAGGGCCTGGTCATCGTTATGTTCTCCATGCATGCTTATCTTCGACAAAAGTTGCAGCTCGTCCATCTTGACACCGTTTAGCGCGTCGACCGGTTGATTTTTCCAATTGATAAGCGCCGGAATTTCGTTCGCAGGAGTGGGAAGCTACAAAAACGCGTCCCTTAACATGTCAAGAGTGATGAGAAAAAGACATCCATATTGCAAGTTTTCTGTCTATGGCCCAAGTAACCTCTGCAGACAACATAGCGAGCAACGTTTAGTCTATGGTCAAGAGGAAAGTCTGGATTAATGGCACTTAAAAAGTGTGGAATAATGGCCGCAAAAGTGTGGAATAATGACTGCGCGCTGAGTGAAAGTGTACATACAATGCACTATGCGCTATGCGCACTCGTGATTTGGCCATTATTCCACTCAGCCACATACCATACAATCTATCATTGCTGCAGAATAGGGCACACGCTGTAGAATAAAAATGGCTGTTAGTTTGAAGGCTGATTTAGCCTTCGTCTTCAACAGACAGCAGCAGAAAAAGAAGCAGCAGCTTTGTCCATAGACGGCATCAACATTTTCCGGGCATTATTTACTTAAAGCCCGCAAATTCAATGAGGCATCACCATGCTCTATAAGAGATAGAACACGCTTTTTTCGGGCACTATTGACATATGGCCAAGCATTCTTAAATTGCTGAGAAATATTCATTGTCTATGGCCAAAAAGCAATCCTTCACCAATAACGCGACTGTGCAGTAAATCCCAAGCCGTACTGTAAATTCCAACCACCGTGCTGTAAATTCCCGCACGTATTCAACTTATTAAATTTATTTAAGTCAATAGATGAGCAAGTGCACATTAAAAAGTGCAACAACAAACAAAGCAAAGTTTTTATGGAAAACCCAGTACATCAAGAACACACCTGTTAGTGTCGGCGTCTTTCACATCTTTCCAAATGTGCAGTTGCTGACCGGTGCGTGAAACTTGAAAACAACTTGCACGGTTGTTTTCTCAGCATCGTCACAACTCTGGCTTGTAGGCGAGGCATTCTGGGATCGACGTACCGATACTGTGTGGCTTACAGCAGGCTGCTTTCGTGCGGACTCCACGACAGCATCGGTTGTAGAATTCAAGGACTCATGAAATGAGCCGCACATCTCTTGCACCTCACCGACATAGCGGGATCCAAACCGCAGGTACCGCTCAACGGTTTTTGTCGCCTTCTGTCCTGTCACCTTGCAAATATCGGACACACTGTGTCCGGCATCTGCAAGTCGCTTGACAACAGTCGGTCGAACGTTATGTCCAGTGTAGCGCTTGCTAAGGCCGGCATCCTCACTGATGCGAGCTATCATTCCGGTCAGAGTATTGATGCCGATAGGCTGTTTCCCAAAATACCAGTTGCTGTTCTCATAACCCTTCTCTCGCGGCTTCAGAAAAAGGCGGCTGTAGACGAAGCACCCACAGCAGTTGCTGATGATGTACAGGAAATAGATTCCTCTCTCTTCACCAAGTACAAACGGAGACACTGCACAGGGCAATGAACATCGGCACTGGTCATTACAGACTCCTTCACATTGCACGAAGCATCTCTTATTAAGTTGCTTCTTCGTTTCCAACATCTTCACCTTTCCCTCGAGAACAATCTCCCGGCCGTCGGGCGCCCTACCGAAGACAAAGCTATCGGTACTCAAACCACGTAGCCACTCTCGTCCTCTGGTCCCAAAGTAGTAAACCGTGTTATAATATACTTCTTTAAGCAGTCTCAACGGAGTAGAACGGTTAAAGTAGGCAGACAGACGCGCCAAATCCTCAGGATCGATTGCTTCGAAGTGAGACACGGAACCTCCCTCGTTGAAGAAACGCCGTCCGACCATCCTAAGAGTCTCATTGGCTCGGTAAAACTCTGGGTCAGCAATGATGTTGAAACTTCTTTGCCGCATGAAGAAGTGGAAAAGCGCCGCTCCTGAATACATACGAGTGTCGCAGGAGCATAAGCCTTTTCCATCACGCCTCTTCAATGTCCCGTAGAAATACCGCAGGGCGTTATTCAGATCCTCCTTCGTACAGGAAGTCTCTTCGAACTTCATGGCCGGATATGCAGATACAAACTTCCGAAAGAGGCCCAAGTAGAGATCTTCTTGTCGCTACGTCCCTTCAACACAGTTGATCTTCTCAAGTTCCTGCAAATCTGCGTCCAGCTGCGTCAGTGCAGATTCTTCCTGGCCAGGTCCATCGATCTGTGGTAACAATTCGAAGAGTTTATTGCTCACCTCGTCGAGATCTTCGGTAAAATCGTCAGCGACACCCAGTTGCTCGTCAACCATTGCCATCACTTCCTGCCAGGCCAAAGCCTGATCAATCTCCGTAGACGCAAGACCCGAAGTCATTTCATTCGGAAATGTATAGTCAATTAGTCTAATGATTCGAGACATTTTCGGTTGTATTTCTTCTCTCGTCGCTACTTTCTGGCCAAACCTAAATTTCACTTATCCCTCTTATAGTCCATGCGTGCGGTAAATTCCAATCTGTCTATGTCTATGGCTAAAACCAGAAGAATGCTTTGCGCATAAATCAATGAATTTATCACTAGGTTTCGAGTGCGTAAATAGTCTTGGCACGAGTGCGCGTAGCGCATAGCGCACTCGTGCCAAGACTATCTACGCACTCGAAACCTAGAGATAAATCTACCATTTACTTAATACCATCGAGCCTTCGGCTCTCGGGCATTAAAAAAATTGTGCCCGGAAAAGCGTGCTTTATCTCCTGCATAAAAGCCTTTGTCAGTGCCGCTGTAGTCTATGGTAACCAGCTTGCTGATATTTTATGTCGATCACGCCGACCTGTGGCAAAACAGCGAAGCAAATAGTGATACCAGTGCTTTTCTGTCCCGCAGCTGTTCGGTATGCACTCTCGCCTCGAAGCGCTCGTCCTTGCTGACGTCTTGTTCAGGATTCATAGCCGAACTCGTCAATAAAAACTTTAGGAGAGTTCACAACATATGCAGAGCACCACCAATTGTAATAGGCTTCTCGCTCAGCTAAGGCAGACGGCGAGTTCCTCTCCACAGGAACGTCCCGAACCAGCTTAACAGTGTATGCTAGACCACTGAGATGTCGGCTCAGTGTTTTCACTGATACATTTGGCTTCTCAGGGAACCTCACTTGCAGGCAGTGCTTCATCTTGGCAAGTGTAAGAACAGGTTTATCATCCAGTAGTTCGGTGCAGCATTGCTCCATCTGCTCGTCAAACATTGAATACGTTCTACCGCCTGGGTCTCTTTTCCCGACGACCAGATCGCACGATGGAATAGGCTGTAGCTCGATTTATATTCATTAGTCTTGCGAGCCGAAGATAATCTTGCCCATTCACATGAGCATCAAGAAGGCGGCCTCTATCATCGTCTGACACTCTCCCGTATTGCCCACGGGTTTCTTCATCACCTTGATCTTCTCCAAGAAATTATTTGTCTCTATCTTGTTTAAGTAGCTATGCGTCACTCATTCCACTGTATTTCTCTGTTGAAAAAAGTGAGGTCTTTCACTTTATGTACTGAGAACCAAAGGTTTTGATATAAATGTAGCCTTCAAAAACGTCTATGGTTTAAACTGAATGCAAAATGTTGAATTTTAATGTATATTGTTTATATCGAATGACTATTTTTACACTCTGCAATAAAGTTTTGTCATAGACAATACAAGAAGAATGTGGCGGGTTGAAACTGAGTGCACTTTGCAGAAAATGAATGTCTTTTGTTAAAATTGAATGCAAGGCTGCCGAATTCGGATGCTGGTCTGACAGGTTAAAAATATATTGATGAATTTTATTGCAAGCTTGCTGAAATTGAATAAGCGTTTGTTTGAAATTGAACGAAAAATGTGTATTAAGAATATGCAATTAATGCAGTTCGAACTATTGTAATGGTTGGGAGTTTTTGAAGCCACTGATCTGCCCTCGTGAAGGGTGGGAGCTCGGAGACGGGCGATAGAGTCGATTGTATATCTGCCTAGCTACTCGCGAGATGCCGCGGAGAGAGGGAGGGGAGAAAAGGGGAGATGAGGAGGTTCAATGGATGCAGGGAGTGGTCCTATTGGCCTCAGGCTGGCCAGTCCCACTCGTCCCATAGGCCACAGACATGACTGCTGTGCCTACCCCAAGCTGTGCTCGAAACCGGCGAAAAGTCTAAAGGGGGGCGTCGGATTATCCGGAATCAGACAAGACAGGGCTAAGTAGCCTACTGTCGTCAGTAGCGCGGTGCGCCACTGACTCCTAGCCTTGGTAGCGGTGGTCAAACCGGTCTAGGCTCTTGCCACAGAACTGCGGAAAGGCTATCGGCAAAGCGGATAGATGATCTAGGGTAGCACCACCACCCAATGCGGCTACGTTGCCACCGCAGGCATTTGGGAACTTGGGTCCCCGGAGTACACAGCTCCTAGTTTATCACGCAGATCTAGACAAGCCGAAAATAGGGCATTACTGCAACTTCCGTTTTAGACGGGTGAGAGCCCCAGAATGGATCGAGACACGCCTCAAAGGAGATTCCTGAATTCGCGCTACAGGGGTCTAGAAAGGTGGTACTAAGAACTCGAATGAGAATCCGTAGCCAGAATCCTACTCATAACACATCGGGCACATTCCATACATTAGACTGCAGCCCACAAATTAAGTAACTAACAAATCCGAATCCGTGTGAGTTGAGGAGATCAGAGGCTGGAGAGATTAAGCAGAACAGCCGGCCAAGGAATCCCCCACCCCTGGCAGAGATGCACATGCTACGCTCCGCATCTGCTCGCGAATCCCTAGCTCCTTATTCCTCTCATGCGCGCTCACAGTTATCTTCCTGCCACAGCCTTCAGCTCGGCCTCGCCAGAGCCCACCCCTTAGTGAATTAGCCACTAATGTCCGAGAGCTGTCTAATAGAGAAATAAATAGTGCCGTCTTCCGCTACTAAAGCTGCCTAGCTAGCAGAAGGATATCTAGGAATGACAATCAAAAGCCGCTGCGCGGGTTACTTAACTGAATACCGGTCGCGTGCTGCAGGCCTGTAGTTCTCGAGGGAAGGGACAGGGCAAAATTAGCGAGGAAAGGGAAAGGAGCTGGCAGGCAGGGGCCAACACACTGGCGGGCGCGAAGCGCAATTTCAGAGCTCACCTGAAGAGGCGGCTTGTCCTATTCGGGGCTTATAGACAGGCAATGGGCCTGTAAGCGCTAGCTGAGCTTTAAGCTCTAGGGTCTAAACACTAAGCTGGTGGAGTTAGACTGCGGAGTAGGTGAAGGGACTCGGCTACAGGAGTCCGCGGACTAAGGTGAGCCCACGGGTCCGAGGGAGTCGCAAGTTTGCGGTCGGAAAGTCCGGGTTCGGCGGTCCGGGGCTCCTTTTCTTGGGGAACAGCGCAGCGCGCTTGCTTAAATAGTCCTGCAGCACGCCAACCTCGATATTCATCAAAATAACCCACATCCACGCCGGCCTGTCAACGAGGAATCGGAGCGGCGATGGGCCACCCCGATTACCCAATGAACCAGCGGCGAGAAACGACAGATGCTCCTTTACGAGCAGCCGCCGGCAGTCGGCCAATAATTGCTACTCCGCCACGACAATGGGAGGCGCAGGCGCCAACCTGCCTACAGTGACGTTACATGTATCTAAAGGGGAAAGGGCTGGGCTCGGATTACACTAAAGAAGTGGGGACATGAAGAATTATTGATCACTTGAATGCCTGAGTGATTCCCGATATCTGATCGCGGTTTGGAGGGGAATTATTACCTAAACTAGCTCATACAATAAAGTTATGGGCCCGCGATCAGTCATTCCTACAGGGGTCAAGACAGATCGAGGGAGAGGGGATCGATGGCTACTTAATTCACCGCCGCCCCAAACCCGGCCCTAAGATTAATGATCTTGCTTTTGTGGCCAGCTGCTATTTGGGTTGCGGTTATTAATTGCTTAAAATTTCGAAAAAAAATTCTGGCTCACACCCTCACTCGATTCTCGTAGCACACTCCACATCACTATAAACAATTTATCAAGTAAATTGAACAAGTCGAATATTTTAAATTGCCTGCATTGTGTCGCCATGCCTGCATCATCATCATCAGTGCCATCTCCAAACGATGCGGAAGCATCCAACTGTCACGACGATTACAGTCGTCGATGCACAACATGTGGTTGTTGTTTTTGTTGGCGTACGGATCCCTCGTTTGGCATATGGGGGCGCGCCAGCGCGCCCGTCGCCTCGATGAAGATCCGCACCCGATTCGGGTCCTCCCACAGGAGGGACATTGAGCCAGAAGAAGGGAGGAGGTTGCGGCGTTGATCGGCCCACCTGGGGCAGTCGAGCAGGAAGTGCCGTGTTTCCTCCTCGGGAGCGTTGCATTGAGGGCCTCGGGAGCGTTGCAGTGAGGGCAAGACGCAGCGGGTACCTTGCCCCAGCGGTGTCGAGTAGCTTGCAGGATTGGCGCGCGGTTCGCCCTGAGTTGGAACAGGATGCGGTCGATGCTGAGCTAGACGAAGAGCCAGGCTACGGTGATTACGGGCATGATAAAACAAAAGTCTGGTAAGGTAACTCGCTTTATAGGCAACAGGAACAGAAATGGAATTGCCAACATATGTTTAAAGTGCCGAAGCTTTTCGTCCTAAGCGGACATCGTCAGGGTCGATTTATTGAAAAACGAAAACGCAGGTGTTTAAAAGTAGGTTGTTGTACATTGTGAGTTAAAGTCCGATGGGCAGGTCAAAAGGCGAACCATGATCAAGAGGTTGGAGAGGAGCGCACACAAAACGCAGAGAGAGAGCGTGCCTCATACGTCAGAACACTTGGAGCTGTTGGCTTGCACTGCTCCCCGCTAATTGGACATTAAGGTTTGGCTTGAGGACCTTGATGTACATGGCTTCAAGAATGGTCAGTTTGTAATCTTGCCTGCACGCTTCAAAAACTTTGAACAGTTTAAGTGGCTGTTTATTACAACAACTATCGCAACCTAGCAAATGGTCCCGGATAGCAGAGTTTTTCACCCAACTCCTTAGCCTACGTGTATAAATGTCGTTTTGTCTTTTCCATGTAAGTAGTGCTCTGATCCACAGAACAATTGAATTGGTACACGACACCTGCAACAAGTGGCCTTGGAACACGGTTTTTCAATCTACTAACAAAACGGGAAATCTTGTCTGTGCGAAAGATGACCTTGATATCAGAGTCAAACCATTTACTATGGCAAATTCGGAGCTTCTCCGTTCGCGACTGTGGATGAGTTGCGTCGTGCGTACCGGCGGGAGAGTCTGCGCCGACACCCGGACAAGTGCGGACCGCAGGGCACTGAGAGTTTCCAGAAACTGCAGCATGCGAGTGCTATTTTGCTATGTCCATTTCGGCGAGCGCTATACGACCGGTTCGGCCGGGAGGCGGTCTCGGACCCGATGAAGTGTGCGAAATACTTTGTTCCTCCGTACGGGATGCAGGTCCCAGAAGATTTCGTCATCAATGTCGACTCACAGTCTGTGAGTTCTAACGAGGATGGCGAAGGCTTCTCGGAGGACCGGAGCAGCCAGCTCGATGAAGATTTGCCAGACTACGAGGCCAGGGGCACCTATGACTGGACGCAGCCGGAAGACAGCGAGCTCGATGAAGATTTGCCAGACTACGAGGCCAGGCGCACCTATGACTGGACGCAGTCGGAAGAGGACGAACTCCTAGACGACTCGACGGAGGACGCTGAGATGGTACACGACGAGCCACCGGGAACATCTGAAGTCGGACCGGCAGTGGTTTCCGCTGTGGCCTGCGCGACTGACTCCAGCAGGTCGGAAGAAGAGCCTTGGGTTGGCGATGCAGCTCGGGAGAGGTTGCACTTAAGAAAGCGAACCCAGCGCAACATCCTACAAGGAAGTTCAGCCGCCACATTCCGCACGCTGGTAAAAATAGCCGCGCTGTGCCACTTGGAACGGCGGGATTTCACATTTCACATTTTTCATTGTGATGTGGAGTGTGCTGCGGGAATCGAGTGGGAATGTGAGCCAGCAAAATTTTTCAAATTTTTTAAGTAGCCAATAATTGCGACCCACACCGCAGCTGGTCACAAACAAGATCATTAATCTTAGGGCCGGGTTTGGGGCGGCGGTGAATTAAGTAGCTGCCGAATCCACTTTCTCCGGAGTTGTCTAGACCCCTGTAGAAATGACTGATCGCGGCCATAACTTTTATTGTATGAGTAGTTTAGGTCATAATTCCCCTCCAACCCGCGATCAGATATAGGGGATCACTCGGGCGTTATGAGTGATCATTAATTCTTCATGTCCTCTTTTCTTTACAGTATTCGAGCCCAGCTCGACTTTATGACCTTCTCCCTTTTAGATACATGTAAATGCACTGTAGGCAGGTCGGCGCCTGCGCTTCCCATTGTCCCGGCGGAATAACAATCGCTGGCCGACTGCCGACGGCTGTTCGCGCAGAACATCTGTCGTTTCCCGCCGCCGGTTCATTGGGCAATTGGGGCGGCCTATCGCCGCTTCGATTCCCCGTTGACAGGCTGGCGCGAATGCGGGTTGTTTTGATGGATGTCGGAGTTGGCGTGCTGCAGGACTATTTAAGCAAGCGCGCTGCGCTGCTCCCTCTCGGACCCTTCGGAACCGGACCCTCCACCTTCGCCGGACCTCTTTTTTCCGGACCTCCGGACCTCCCTTTTCCCCGCCGGAACTACTTTTGCCGGGCCGGACTCCCACCGGACCCCGGACTCATATTCCGGACCCACGTAGGGCTTAGACCCTTGAGCCCCGAGCTCTGCTCAGCTATCACAGGCCCATTGCCTGCTCCCAATCCCCTAAGCGCAAGCCACCTCGTTAGGTGAGCACTAAATTGAGCCTCTGAGCTCCTAGTGTGTTGGCCCCTGCCAATTCGCAATCGTTTTCCCTTCTCTGCCTTTGCTGTTTTGCCCTACCTTCCCCCGAGAACGACGGGACTGCAGCACGCGGCCAAGCGACTTCAGATAAGTAACCCGCGCAGCGGCTTGTGATTATTACTCCTAAGGGACTAGTACTTTTAGTTAGGCGGCCAATTAGTGGGAGGGAAAACTTAGGATTGGTGGCTTAATACACAGACAATCTACTTGTCAATCACTTAATTATTAGGCCAATTTTAATAACAATAAATCCATTCATTATGCCGTTCTCTTACCTTTATTTTATCTTTAGACAGCCCTCGATCATGAGTGGCTAACTCATTAGGGGGTGGGCTCTGGTGAGGCCGAGCTGAAGGCTACGGCAGGAAGGCAACTGTAAGCGCGCATGCGAGTAATAAGGAGCTAGGGATTTGCGAGTAAAATGCGGAGTGTAGCATGTGTTTCTCTGCTAGGGGTGGGGAATTCCTTGGCGGGTTTTTCCTCTCTTCCTGGCGGATCAAGGAGTACGTGTCAAACTCCCATGCCAATTGAGTTTCCCTTCTGTTCCCCGCCTTTCGCAACTGCCGCCACGGAAGCGAGGGTGATGATCAATTAATCTTTCGCTTGCATAATCACTCAGCCAGTGTTCTGCTTAATCTCTCCAGTCTCTGATTTCTTCAACTCACACAGACTCGGATTTGCTAGTTACTTAATGTGTAGGCTGCAGTCTAATGTACAGAATGTGTCTAATGTCTCATGAGTAGGATTCTGGCTACGGATTCTCGTTCAAGTTCTTAGTACCACCTTTCTAGACCCCTGTAGCGCGAATTCAGGAATCCCCTGTTGAGGCGTGTCTCGATTCATTCTGGGGCTCTCGCCCCAGTCTAGAACGGAAGTTGCAGAATGCCCATTTTTCGGCTTGTCTAGATCTGTGTGATAAACTGGGAGCTGTGTACTCCGGGGACCCAAGTCCCCAAATATCTGCGGTGGCGACGTAGGCGCATTGGGTGGTGGCGCTACCCTAGATCATCTTTTCCGCTTTGCCGATAGCCTTTCCGCATTTCTATGACAAGAGCCTAGGCCGAGTCGACCACTGCTACCAAGGTTAGGAGTCAGTTATTTACATGCTACTGACGACAGTAGGCTCTCTAGCCCTGTCCTATCTGCTTTCGGGTAGTCCGACACCTCCTTAGACTTTCAGCCGGTTTCGAGCATTGCCTGGGGTAGGCACGGCAGTCATGCCGGTGGCCTATGGGACGAGTGGGACTGGCCAGCCTGAGGCCAATAGGACCACTCCCTGCATCCATTGTACCTCCTCGTCTCTCCCTTCATCCCTCCCTTCATCTCATCCCTCTTCTTGCGACAACTCGCGAGCAGCAGCGCGATCGACCTCCGACTCTATCGCCGTTCTCCACACTCCTACCTTTCACGAGGGCGGTCATTGGCTTGCAAAAAGACCCGACCATTACAATTGACAATTTTTCATTGTTATTGACAATGATCATTGCTATCGTGCTTTTTTATGGCGCTTCGGTCTTTTTTGAGGGTAAGGGTGTTGTGAGCTGCGTCTCACAATGACCTTGCTCCGACCCCTGCGTCTCTAACCCTTCCACCCCGGCCACCTGCTCAATCCAGTTCTGCCCGGCTCCGGCTTAGGCCAGCCTCCTTTATCGTTGTTTGTCGCTCGCCCATTGGCTGCCCCCTGCGCTGTCTTCGCTAGTCCAATCAGGACTCTCGTCTGGCCAGGCCGCCTGGCTGTCAGCTTAAAGCTGTTGCTGTTGCGGGACGCTGCAATCGCAGCGCACTAGTGTCTTCGTCACCAGGGTTTGCGCTTCAAGAGAAGCTGGCGGAAGCATAGGAATCTGTGCTAGTTATGTGCCTAAAATTGATGGACATTTTTACGTGCACGTGCACCACATGTACGTTTAATATGATTAATAAGAACTCTAGCAGTCAAAGTTAATTTTTTTAGCTCATGTAGAGTATAGCCAATTGTTTGGTCCTAGAGAATGTGATTATTGAGAGCGGAAGTACTTGCCAAGCTGATAAATATGAGCTTGGCATTTAGCATTGAGCATGAGCTTGTCATATGAGAATTTTGCGTTATTGACCAGTAAAAGAATAGTAAATTCTTTTTAACTTGGCTATCACTATTTGCAGCATCAGAGAGGCCGCCACGTTATCCAGTGCCGTCTAAATTGCTATCCGATAACTGTAGCAGCAAATGGTGATGTTTCAGCTTATATTTTATTGCCCATGCATTGATCGTTGCTGGAGTATGGGAATGCAGATGGACTGTGCAGCTATCAGAGCTGACCGCAATTCGAATTAATGATTTAGTGGCATGTAGTCCACATCATCCCCTACCCGATTTCAACGATTCTGATCATTTTGAAAATAGCGCAAAATTATCGCTGGAACTTCCGCTGCTGCTGGGGCTTGACGGGTCAGTTTTGGATACTGGACCGTGTGTACACTGAATGCCTATAAAATGCCTTTGACAGTCAGTTTTGTTGGCGCTTAAAAGCTCCAAGTAACTCTATGTAGGACATTTCAAACTGAACTATATTTTTGCTTAACTGGCCAAAAAGCCAAGACAGAATTTTGACGGCCGATCTCAATTCTCAATTATGACGGACGTCGCTTTCGATGACGTCACTATGAGCTGGCTGGCAGCGGCCTACGCTGGTGACTTGACACGGTTGCGTGAGCTGCACCACACCCACCGCCTGCACCTAGATGCGAGGGCTAACTTTGAACAGGTTTGAATGCAAGCATTTCTATTTTTGTGAAGAAAAATGCTTTATGGTTTAAGGTATGCGACGGCTGTGGGCAATGGCACATCATTTGGTGACACTAGACCCGCACCCAGCGAGTAGGCAATTCTCTGAATTCCACTGACTCCACTCGCACACACATACTGTACGCAGGTATACACCACACCACATAGACTTTCTCATCATCAGCCAGTGTACACTCTCACTGTGCCTTTAAGGTTGGCCCTCAATGGCGTAGATTGTGCGACAACCAATGTACCCAAGCTTTTTTTCCGCGGCTGCGCCCCAAATAAATGTGGCCTCAACGTGAAATCGAGCTCAGGGACCTTGGTGCAAGCGCTTTGTAAAAAAGTTAAGACCGCCTTAGTAATTGTAATTGTAAATTGTAATTGGGCCTTAGTTTGCTCGGGGTAGCGAAATGGGCATAGAGATTCTGCTTAGGGATTACGATCAGCAAGATTATCCCTAGTTCTAGCTCGTATATTTATCAACTCACAAATTTTTAATGCCAGTAATACGTGCGTAATGCAAGTAAACACTCGTTATTGATTGAAACATTGTAAGGCCGAGATGCAGTCAGCTACAGCCCTGCTTCTAGCTGTGTCCGCAAATCGCTATCACTGCACTCGCTGGCTGCTGTCTGTTGGAGCTGACCATCAGGCGGCCTTGCCAGACGGTCGCACGCCACTTCATCTGGCTTGCCAATTCGGCTGGCCTCTGGTCACGGCTGCCTTGGTCGAGGCCGGCTGTGAGGTTGACGCAGCGGATGCTGTAAGGTTCTCACTTTTAATTGCCAGATTATGTTCCTGTCCGAGATTCTAATTAAAAAACTCAGCACAGAATTGAAGAAAAGCGGTCACTAGTCTAGATTTCCAGAAATTAATTCGATGGCGATTGAAAAAATAACTAAATCCTAAAAATCACCAGTGGCGGCTTTCAAATCCCGAATGGCGACCCATAAATCCCAAATAGTGACACCAAATACCCTGTGGCGGCCCTAAAAACCCCTTGGTGGCCAGAGTGGCGGCCTCAAATCCTCAGTGGCGGAGTCGAATCCTCAGTGGCGGCGTCAAATCCACAGTGGCGGAGTCAAATCCTCAGTGGCGGAGTCAAATCCACAGTGGCGGCCTCAAATCCCAAGGGGCGGCCTCAAATCCTCAGTGGCGGCGTCAAATCCACAGTGGCGGAGTCAAATCCACAGTGGCGGCCTCAAATCCCAAGGGGCGGCCTCAAATCTACAGTGGTGGCCTCAAATCCCAAGGGGCGGTCTCAAATCTACAGTGGCGACCCTCAAATCCCCAGTGGTGGCCACCGAATCCTTGATCCTTGCCGACTTTATTAGTACTCCTACTTCATTTAATACAATTGTCACTGCAAAGTTCCCAGATTTTACTAATTTTGTCCCTTGCTATGGCTGTGCTAACTCTGCTGCGAACTGGAACTTGCAGCTTGGCCGCCAACCTCTGCACTTAACGACCTGCCCTGAGTGCATCTTGCTGTTGCTCAAAGCTGGTGCTGTGATCCAGCCAGCTCACGTGAGAATTTGTTTGATTCACTACTTCTCCACGACTGATATTCTCTCACTCTACTCCAACCTTTCAGCTCTCATTCACATATTTTATCTCCGCTCTTGACCAAGTAAATGTACATATTCACACTCCACTCCTCTCCCCATCTTCTCTCTCCTCTCCACATCTCACTTATCTCCCCACCTTCTCACTCCTCTCCCCACCTTCTCACTCATCTCCCATCTTCTCACTCCTCTCCCCACCTTCTCACTTATCTCCCCACCTTCTCACTCCTCTCCACATCTTCTCACTCATCTCCCATCTTCTCACTCCTCTCCACATCTGCTCTCTCCTCTTCCCATCTTCTCACTCCTCTCCCCATCTTCTCACTCATCTCCCCACCTTCTCACTCATCTCCCCACCTTCTCACTCATCTCCCCACCTTCTCACTCATCTCCCCACCTTCTCACTCATCTCCCCACCTTCTCACTCATCTCCCCACCTTCTCACTCATCTCCACATCTTCTCACTCCTCTCCAAATGTGCTCTCTCCTCTTCGCATCTTCTCACTCATCTCCATATCTTCTCACTCATCTCCATGTCTTCTCACTCATCTCCATATCTTCTCACTTCTCTTTAAATTTTCTCTCCTCTCCCACTAACTGACTTCCGTGCCTCAGCATTCGCCTATTAAAATAGACTTCAATAAACAATTCAGAGCGTCAGTCAAGACAAGAGCAAAGATGCTACCTCGCAGCAGCCGAGCAACTCAGGCCTTTTGAACCGCTTCAAGCACGTGAGCACTGTTGTCCTACCTCGGTTTTGAGATTACTCACTAAAGAAAATAAATGCGTACCTCGCCCCTCACTGACTAAGAACTTGACTATCGGTGTCTACCACTGACACTCACTCACACACTCACATACTGCACACAATAGTCATTAGCGTCTTCTTAGTGAAGACAATAAAATTTACTAAACCGAAATAGATCCCCACTGCCAGTTTGGAACGGGGGGTAGAGACTCCCATTGGTGATTAAGCCAAGCGTTCGCAAAGAAATGTCCGTTAAGGCTGAATAGCTACTTGTTGGCTAAAATATCTCTGCTAAACCCCATTCCCCTGTCCCCAGATCCTCGACCCCTTCTCTCACTAGAAAAGGCTGCCGCTGCTGTTGCTGCGCAGGAGTTGGGGCCACCCGGCACTCGCTGCATTGTAAAACCTGCGAGACTCGTGGCCTTTGAGAGACACAATAGCTTAACCAGGACATTGGAGTCTTAATATGCCTGACGCACAACAATTACCCAGTGTTTACTGACAGATCTATTCGAAATCTACTAGCGACATCAGATATTATTAGCCAACTGAAATTCTATCCCGCAGGACCGCGATCATTCTTGGTATCCACTGAATCTTAGCAGGCGCCAGTGCGTGCAGTTTCGTCCATCGCGGTGAGTTTTTTGAGTTCACATTATTTTTTAATACTCAGTACCACCGAAGGCCACTGCCCGCAGCCTTCGTTATATTTTTTGTTAGGGGGCTGCGGGCAATGTCACACCATTTGGTGACACTAGACCCGCAGCCAGTGAGGAGGCAATTCTGCCCACTCCGCTGACTCCTGAGCACACACGCACACAGGTGTGTACATCTGCCTTGACTTTCTCATCATCAGACAGTGTACACTCTCATTTTGCCTTTGAGGTTGGCCCTCAAATTGCACGACAAGCCCCCAAGCCTTCTCTCCGCAGCTGCGCCACAAATGAATGTGGCCTCGCCGCGGAATCGAGCTCAGGGACGCGTCAGTCCACAGACTGAGCGCCAGCTGTTGCACTTATAATCCTGTAACATGGCCCGCCATGCCCATTGAATCTCTAGCTCCAATCCATCGATCTGCACCTGCGGCGGTGCCACTGACTGTCATCCAAGCGACAGCGGCATGCTGACCGCAGCTTCAACGCCTGACAACTCCGCTTCAGGCGATGGCAGCGGCGGTGGCGGCGGGCGCATTGGTAGTATCAGACGCAAACTGTCTATGCAGAAGTCGCAGCCTCAGCAGCAGCAGCAAGCAGATGTGCCAGTCACTGCGGAGCATCCAGCTGAAGCCCTGCCAACCAACGCCTTTGGAGAGATCGAATTCTCTGGCATGAAGCAACTGGCTAAGGTTGGGCACTGATAGGCCGTCATGCCACTGTTCAGATAAATTCACTCTACAGTCTCTACCTCTCTCAACCTTATCTGTATCGCTTATTACCCTATCTGTCTCTCTCATTACCCTATCTGTCTCTCTCATTACCCTGTCTGTCTCTCTCATTACCCTATCTGTCTCTCTCATTACCCTATCTGTCTCTCTCATTACCCTATCTGTCTCTCTCATTACCCTATCTGTCTCTCTCATTACCCTATCTGTCTCTCTCATTACCCTATCTGTCTCTCTCATTACCCTATCTGTCTCTCTCATTACCCTATCTCTCTCTCTCATTACCCTATCTGTCTCTCTCATTACCCTATCTGTCTCTCTCATTACCATATCTGTCTCTCTCATTACCCTATCTGTCTCTCTCATTACCATATCTGTCTCTCTCATTACCCTATCTGTCTCTCTCATTACCCTATCTGTCTCTCTCATTACCCTGTCTGTCTCTCTCATTACCATATCTGTCTCTCTCATTACCCTATCTGTCTCTCTCATTACCATATCTGTCTCTCTCATTACCCTGTCTGTCTCTCTCATTACCCTATCTGTCTCTCTCATTACCCTATCTGTCTCTCTCATTACCCTATCTGTCTCTCTCATTACCCTATCTGTCTCTCTCATTACCCTATCTGTCTCTCTCATTACCCTATCTGTCTCTCTCATTACCCTATCTGTCTCTCTCATTACCCTATCTGTCTCTCTCATTACCCTATCTGTCTCTCTCATTACCCTATCTGTCTCTTTCATTACCCTATCTGTCTCTCTCATTACCCTATCTGTCTCTTTCATTACCCTATTTGTCTCTCTCATTACCCTATCTGTCTCTCTCATTACCGTTAGTTTGTTCGCCTGGACTCAAACACGCCGGACTCAGCAATTTACGAGCTGCTGGTGAAGAAGTGGGAGATGAGCAGGCCTACTCTAGTAATTAATATCTTCGGCGGTGACTTTGAAAAGAAGCGACAGCTAAAGATGATATTCAAGAAGGGGTTGTGGAAAGCCGCTGAGAGTGCCGGTGAGTCTCAAATTACTCAAAGTGTGCTCAAATCTAGTTAATAGCATTATGCTGCTTCTAGCAGTGCCTAGGTATTTATTAAATATTTGTTCGCTTGTGTTTTAAAGGCCGCGATAGGTCAAATTCTCAAGGAGGTAAGGAACGCGCCAATTCAAACTAGTTTTTTTGCTTTTTTATATTTTAAACAAACTATAAAAAACATTAAACAACATCTTGGCATGTGGGTTAAGAATACGCTGAACTTTCTGAAAACATGTTTATCAGCGACATCTTGCATCTCGCTCGATAATTACATTCGTTACAATTTGAATGACGGGGTACGTCTGAAGGTTATTAAATAACCTGCTAAAAATGCTAAATTTATGTTTAAAATTTTAATTGTGTATAAGCGCTATGCCATTAATTTTAACATGGTAGTAACTCTAAATGATGCGCATTTCCTGACTGTCTTGATAGATGGTTTTAAAAAACTGCATCTAACAGGTGAACTAAAATATCTAAGACATAAGCTTCAGTATCTAACAGATAAACTACAGTATCTAACAGGTATACTACAGTATCTAACAGGTAAACTACAGTATCTAACAGGTAAACTACAGCATCTAACAGGTATACTACAGTATCTAACAGGTATACTACAGTATCTAACAGGTGAACTAAAATATCTAAGACATAAGCTTCAGTATCTAACAGGTAAACTACAGAATCTAACAGGTATACTACAGTATCTAACAGGTATACTACAGTATCTAACAGGTGAACTAAAATATCTAAGACATAAGCTTCAGTATCTAACAGGTAAACTACAGAATCTAACAGGTATACTACAGTATCTAACAGGTATACTACAGTATCTAACAGATATACTACAGAATATAACAGGTATACTACAGTATCTAACAGGTATACTACAGAATATAACAGGTATACTACAGTATCTAACAGGTATACTACAGTATCTAACAGGTATACTACAGAATATAACAGGTATACTACAGTATCTAACAGGTATACTACAGTATCTAACAGGTATACTACAGTATCTAACAGGTATACTACAGTATCTAACAGGTATACTACAGTATCTAACAGGTATACTACAGTATCTAACAGGTATACTACAGTATCTAACAGATATACTACAGAATATAACAGGTATACTACAGTATCTAACAGGTAAACTACAGAATCTAACAGGTATACTACAGTATCTAACAGGTATACTACAGTATCTAACAGATATACTACAGAATATAACAGGTATACTACAGTATCTAACAGGTATACTACAGAATATAACAGGTATACTACAGTATCTAACAGGTATACTACAGTATCTAACAGGTATACTACAGAATATAACAGGTATACTACAGTATCTAACAGGTATACTACAGTATCTAACAGGTATACTACAGTATCTAACAGGTATACTACAGTATCTAACAGGTATACTACAGTATCTAACAGATATACTACAGAATATAACAGGTATACTACAGTATCTAACAGGTATACTACAGAATATAACAGGTATACTACAGTATCTAACAGGTATACTACAGTATCTAACAGGTATACTACAGAATATAACAGGTATACTACAGTATCTAACAGGTATACTACAGTATCTAACAGGTATACTACAGTATCTAACAGGTATACTACAGTATCTAACAGGTATACTACAGTATCTAACAGGTATACTACAGTATCTAACAGGTATACTACAGTATCTAACAGGTATACTACAGTATCTAACAGGTATACTACAGTATCTAACAGGTATACTACAGAATCTAACAGATATACTACAGTATCTAACAGGTATACTACAGTATCTAACAGGTATACTACAGTATCTAACAGGTATACTACAGTATCTAACAGGTATACTACAGTATCTAACAGGTATACTACAGTATCTAACAGGTATACTACAGTATCTAACAGGTATACTACAGTATCTAACAGGTATACTACAGTATCTAACAGGTATACTACCTGCCCTGCAGGTTGCTGGATCGTCACAAGCGGCTTCAACTTGGGCATAATGAAGCTGGCAGGTGAGGCAGTGCGGGATTACACGGACGCCTACGGCGGCAACCACATGAACGCTATCGGCATCGCTAGCTGGGGCTGCATCGCTAGGCGAGAGGCGCTGGAGAATCACAATTATGAGGTCTGTTTGGGGTCTTGCCTAAAACTGCTCAAAATCTTCCCAGATTCCAAAACGGAGTTCCCTAAAACTTGAAATCCCATTCCCAGGGCTCCTTCCCGGCCTCCTACCAGTCAGAGGATTCTGGCGGTCGCACGCAGGATTCCCACCGAGCTGCCGCTGGCGGAGCCGACGAGGAGGAATGGCCGCTGGACCCGAATCACACCCACTTCTTCCTGGTGGACACTGGCGTCAGCCGGCTGAAGGGCCGCGACTGCCAGTTCCGCACCCGCTTCGCCCACGTCATCGGCTCCTGGCGCGACGAGGAGAACCGGGAGGTGAAGGTGCCGATGTGCGGCCTGCTCATCGGAGGCGATCGGTTCAGCCTTGAGCAGATCTACTATGCGCTCACCGTCAACCACTGCCCGATCATGGCGATGAAGGTTGGCGGGTCGACACCGCTTTGATGAGTCAAGATAGGTCATAAAATGTCTAGATGGGTCATGATGAGTCAAACTACAGTATAACAAGATGAGCCTAGGTGTTCATAGTGAGTCAAGATGGGTCATAGTGAGTCAAGATGGGTCATAGTGAGTCTAGATAGGTCATAGTGAGTCAAGATGGGTCATAGTGAGTCAAGATGGGTCATAATGTGCCAAGATAGGTCGTGGTGAGTCATGATGAGTCATAATAAGTCTAGATGGGACATAATGAGTCAGGATGGGTCATAATGTGTCAAGATGGATCATGGTGAGTCAAGATGGGTCATGGTGAGTCAAAATGGGTCAAAGTGAGTCAATATGGGTCATAGTGAGTCTAGATAGGTCATATTGAGTCAAGATGGGTCATAATGTGCCAAGATAGGTCATGGTGAGTCATGGTGAGTCATAATGGGTCATAATATGTCTAGATGGGTCATAATGTGTCAAGATGGATCATGGTGAGTCAAGATGGGTCACGGTGAGTCAATATGGGTCATGGCGAGTCAAGATGGGTCACGGTGAGTCAATATGGGTCATGGCGAGTCAATATATGGATCATGGCGAGTCAATATGGACCATAATGAGTCAGGATGGATCATAAAGAGTCAGTAATTGTCAAGATGCAGCAGAAACTATTTAAGAAATCAAGATGGTTTATGCAAATTGAAAAAAATTCTTAGGTAGGAAACAGGTACAGCGTATTGTTGCAGTTTAGTGGCACAATATCTTGATTCCAATTTTCTCTAATATTTCTTTAGCTAAAAATAACTGTTTCTCTGACATGTTTCATACTGACCAGTGTGCACAATTAGACAGATTCAGATCGCACAGAATGAATCATGAGTATGAGTCCTGAGTTCTGGAATATTGAATTGTGCGATTTGATCAATAGAAAACGCGGAATTCCATTTAGAGTTTTGCTTAGTCAACGAAATCAATAATGCAATGTTACAAGCTAGTTTTTGTAGACATTAACGTTTAAAACTTTTTTTTCCAGCTTGTTTGAAAACAAAATATAACTTCAGAATAACAAGTTAATTTAGAGTGGAAAATCCCTTCAGAATAGCAAACAAAATGACTTCGGGCAAGCTAAAAGTACTTCAAAACAACAAGTTACTTCGATATGATAATTTAACTTCAGAAAAACGAAACTAGTAAAGAATAACAAATCACTTAGTAATAATAATAATTGCAGGAGGGCTGCGGGCAATGGCACATCATTTGGTGACACTAGACCCGAAGCCAGCGAGGAGGCAATTCTGCCCATTCCGCTGATTCCTGAGCACACACGCACACAGGTGTGTACATCTGCCCAGACTTTCTCATCGTCAGGCAGTGTACACTCTCACTGTGCCTTGGAGGCTGGCCCTCAAGGGCGCAAATTGCACGACAAGCCCCCAAGCCTTCTCTCCGCGGCTGCGCCCCAAATGTATATGAACTCGCCGCGGAATCGAGCTCAGGGACCTTGGCGCGAGAGGCAAACGCGTTAGGTCGCGTTCTTCTTTAACAAGAAGAAACTAAAGAAACCTATTAAATGAATAAACAGGGCACGGGCGGCGCGGCGGACGTGGTAGCGGCGGCTTTCGACTCGTATTTTCAAGACGACAGTTCAGCGGAAACTAGCAAAAAGGAACTGGAAACTGAGGAGGCCAAGCAGGTCCGCCTGTCCAGCAAGTTAGTACTCACTCGCTTGCCGCTTGAGTTTACTGCGGCCTTGTCTCACCCATTTCTAACAACTCTCACCTATATCTAACAACTCTCACCTATATCTAACAACTCTCACCTATATCTAACAACTCTCACCTATATCTAACAACTCTCACCTATATCTAACAACTCTCACCCATTTCAAACAACTCTCACCTATATCTAACAACTCTCACCTATATCTAACAACTCTCACCTATATCTAACAACTCTCACCTATATCTAACAACTCTCACCTATATCTAACAACTCTCACCTATATCTAACAACTCTCACCTATATCTAACAACTCTCACCTATATCTAACAACTCTCACCTATATCTAACAACTCTCACCTATATCTAACAACTCTCACCTATATCTAACAAGTCTCACCTATATCTAACAAGTCTCACCTATATCTAACAACTCTCACCTATATCTAACAACTCTCACCTATATCTAACAACTCTCACCTATATCTAACAACTCTCACCTATATCTAACAACTCTCACCTATATCTAACAACTCTCACCTATATCTAACAACTCTCACCTATATCTAACAACTCTCACCTATATCTAACAACTCTCACCTATATCTAACAACTCTCACCTATATCTAACAAGTCTCACCTATATCTAACAAGTCTCACCCGTGTCTAACAAGTCCCGCCCGTGTCTAACAAGTCTCACCCGTGTCTAACAAGTCTCACCCGTGTCTAACAAGCCACACCCGTGTCTAACAAGTCTCACCCGTGTCTAACAAGCCTCACCCGTATCTAACAAGTCTCACCCGTGTCACAATCGCCGCAGGCTCAGGGGCATTTGTCAGGAGTTTTTCAACCCAGCCGAGGGCAGCTTTGACTACACTAAAGAGGTGGAAATGCTTCACGCGATCATGATGCAGCACACCAGCCTCATTGAAGTCTTTGATATGGAGGAAGATTTTGATTTGGACGGCAAAATGATTGCGTCATTGCTGAGCAGCGGTAGGAAATCTGCCTGTGAACCTAAAAAAATAATAGCAAATTATATTTTCACAAATTGAATTTCACAGCTGGCAGTGACACCGGACAGGACCAGTTGAACCTGAAGCAGTTGAAGATCTGTCTCACACTGAATCGAGCCGACATAGCCAGAGATAAAATATTTCTGGAGAATAAAAAATGGAAGGTTGGAATAAGTTTTCAATTGTACATTTCTTTGTACTAACCGTTACATCTTTGACTCTTCAATGTTATTTTATTATCTAATTTCTACAGAAAGGCAACCTTAACGACTTCATGTATCAGGCACTAATGGAGGATAGACATGATTTTGTGAAACTGTTTCTTGAACAAGGATTCAGTCTGGAGGACTTCTTGACTGTGTACATTCTTGAAAAATTGTACACAGACCAGCTGAAACGACTGGTGAGTTGTGATTGGCTGCTTGGCTTCTGTGGTTTTACTCGCAGATCCTAACTACATCAGATATTGATTTCTGTTTTACTGCTTTCAGAACTCAAAGGTCGCCATCTTCTTGCAGTTATGGGAGTACTACAGATCACACAGGGTAGGTGTCTGGCAAGTATAGATCTACTGTCTAACTAGTATAGATCTACTGTGTGACTAGTATAGATCTACTGTCTAGCTAGTATAGATCTACTGTCTAACTAATATAGATATACTGTCTAACTAGTATAGATCTACTGTCTAACTAGTATAGATCTACTGTGTGACTAGTATAGATCTACTGTCTAACTAGTATAGATATACTGTCTAACTAGTATAGATCTACTGTCTAACTAGTATAGATCTACTGTCTAACTAGTATAGATCTACTGTCTAACTAGTATAGATCTACTGTATAGCTAGTATAGATCTACTGTCTAACTAGTATAGATCTACTGTCTATCTAGTATAGATCTACTGTATAACTGTATTATGTCTACTGTATAGCTAGTATATCTACTGTGTACTAGTATAGATCTACTGTATAGCTAGTATAGATCTACTGTCTAACTAGTATAGATCTACTGTATAACTGTATTATGTCTACTGTATAGCTAGTATATCTACTGTGTACTAGTATAGATCTACTGTATAGCTAGTATAGATCTACTGTATAGCTAGTATAGATCTACTGTATAACTAGTATAGATCTACTGTCTAACTAGTATAGATCTACTGTATAGCTAGTATAGATCTACTGTATAACTAGTATAGATCTACTGTATAACTAGTATAGATCTACTGTATAACTAGCTCGTAGTATAGATCTACTGTATAACTAGTATAGATGTACTGTATAACTAGTATAGATCTACTGTATAACTAGCTCGTAGTATAGATCTACTGTATAACTAGTATAGATGTACTGTATAACTAGTATAGATCTACTGTCTAACTAGTATAGATCTACTGTATAACAAGTATAGATCTACTGTATAACTAGTATAGATCTACTGTCTAACTAGTATAGATCTACTGTCTAACTAGTATAGATCTACTGTCTAACTAGTATAGATCTACTGTATAGCTAGTATAGATCTACTGTATAACTAGTATAGATCTACTGTCTAACTAGTATTATGTCTACTGTATAACTAGTATAGATCTACTGTATAACTAGTATAGATCTACTGTCTAACTAGTATAGATCTACTGTATAGCTAGTACAGGGTCTTCAAAACTAAAAGACACGCGACCGCTCTGCCAATAAAGGGCTCGGTAACTCAGAGACTCAGAGATCTCAAATGGAGAGGACTCCAATCAGTCGGTCAAATGTTTAGACACAGGCATGAGTGTCTGGTGAGACTGTTTCTTAGAAAGCTGAGAAAAAAAATTGCGTGCATCGCTTAAATTGCTTTTTTAGAAAAAAAACTTATTTGCTTTAATATTATCCCATATAGCAATGCGATTTTTACTAAATTATAGTGCGCTTATCTTGACTTTGACAACCGATGAAAAACTGTTTTATATCTAATAAAAGATCAGCAGCTAGCTAGCTAATTAGTTTCAGCCTCAATTTGTAGTTTAGCAAGATAGCTAGGGCAGACCTTAAAATCCTGCCCTGAGGGTAAGGCTTTGTGCAATCTGTCTTTTCTAGAATCACATTCTCGTTGAAGTCGTTTGAAGTGATTTTTTTGCTGTTCCATTTACCATCGACTTACGAAAAAGATTCGGTTTAAACTGCATCCCGGCTTTGGTGTATTCAGTGCTAGTCTAGTCACTGTAATGTGCTGAAGAAATAGAATGGATTGCTAGTCTAGTCACTGTAATGTGCTGAAGAAATACAATGGATTGCTAGTCTAGTCACTGTAATGTGCTGAAGAAATAGAATGGATTGCTAGTCTAGTCACTGTAATGTGTTGAAGAAATAGAATGGAGTGCTAGTCTAGTCACTGTAATGTGTTGAAGAAATAGAATGGATTGCTAGTCTAGTCACTGTAATGTGCTGAAGAAATAGAATGGATTGCTAGTCTAGTCACTGTAATGTGCTGAAGAAATAGAATGGATTGCTAGTCTAGTCACTGTAATGTGCTGAAGAAATAGAATGGATTGCTAGTCTAGTCACTGTAATGTGCTGAAGAAATAGAATGGATTGCTAGTCTAGTCACTGTAATGTGTTGAAGAAATAGAATGGATTGCTAGTCTAGTCACTGTAATGTGCTGAAGAAATAGAATGGATTGCTAGTCTAGTCTAGTCACTGTAATGTGTTGAAGAAATAGAATGGAGTGCAAGTCTAGTCACTGTAATGTGTTGAAGAAATAGAATGGATTGCTAGTCTAGTCACTGTAATGTGCTGAAGAAATAGAATGGATTGCTAGTCTAGTCACTGTACTGTGCTGAAGAAATAGAATGGATTGCTAGTCTAGTCACTGTAATGTGCTGAAGAAATAGAATGGATTGCTATTCTAGTCACTGTAATGTGCTGAAGAAATAGAATGGATTGCTAGTCTAGTCACTGTAATGTGCTGAAGAAATAGAATGGATTGCTAGTCTAGTCACTGTAATGTGCTGAAGAAATAGAATGGATTGCTAGTCTAGTCACTGTAATGTGCTGAAGAAATAGAATGGATTGCTAGTCTAGTCACTGTAATGTGCTGAAGAAATAGAATGGATTGCTAGTCTAGTCACTGTAATGTGCTGAAGAAATAGAATGGATTGCTAGTCTAGTCACTGTAATGTGTTGAAGAAATAGAATGGATTGCTAGTCTAGTCACTGTAATGTATTGAAGAAATAGAATGGATTGCTAGTCTAGTCACTGTAATGTGTTGAAGAAATAGAATGGATTGCTAGTCTAGTCACTGTAATGTGCTGAAGAAATAGAATGGATTGCTAGTCTAGTCACTGTAATGTGCTGAAGAAATAGAATGGATTGCTAGTCTAGTCACTGTAATGTGTTGAAGAAATAGAATGGATTGCTAGTCTAGTCACTGTAATGTATTGAAGAAATAGAATGGATTGCTAGTCTAGTCACTGTAATGTGTTGAAGAAATAGAATGGAGTGCTAGTCTAGTCACTGTAATGTGTTGAAGAAATAGAATGGATTGCTAGTCTAGTCACTGTAATGTGCTGAAGAAATAGAATGGATTGCTAGTCTAGTCACTGTAATGTGTTGAAGAAATAGAATGGATTGCTAGTCTAGTCACTGTAATGTGCTGAAGAAATAGAATGGATTGCTAGTCTAGTCACTGTAATGTGCTGAAGAAATAGAATGGATTGCTAGTCCAGTCACTGTAATGTGCTGAAGAAATAGAATGGATTGCTAGTCTAGTCACTGTAATGTATTGAAGAAATAGAATGGATTGCTAGTCTAGTCACTGTAATGTGCTGAAGAAATACAATGGATTGCTAGTCTAGTCACTGTAATGTGCTGAAGAAATAGAATGGATTGCTAGTCTAGTCACTGTAATGTGCTGAAGAAATAGAATAGATTGCTAGTCTAGTCACTGTAATGTGCTGAAGAAATAGAATGGATTGCTAGTCTAGTCACTGTAATGTGCTGAAGAAATAGAATGGATTGCTAGTCTAGTCACTGTAATGTGCTGAAGAAATAGAATGGATTGCTAGTCTAGTCACTGTAATGGATTTAAGAAATACAATGGATTGCTAGTCAGCTATTATTAGATAACCTGAAATATAATATTAATTGAAAACGATCAACTTGCAGAGCAGCAAGCAGGTGAAGCTCAGGGAGGTTGGCAAGGTCATCAAGGTGCTGGTTGGTGATTTCTACCAGCCTCTCTACACCAAGAAGGATTTCGAAGGCAACTTGGCCAATCCGACGACCGGAAGCAAACAGCGATCCGGAAGTTCTGCTAGTGGCAGCCGTAAGCGATTTTTTAAATTGTTTTTCATACTACTCAGTCTTAAGGTAGTAGAGTGACGCGCTTTTTACGCAATGCTTGCTTTCGAAATGTGACTTCAGACACTCAGTTTGATTAATCGACTGCCAGTTCGAAATTCTTCTAACAAGAACATTTTTTCTAGCAGAGCGAGTTTTTTAATTTTAACGTTACAGCTTTGAGAGCGTTACTTTCTTTTAAATGTTTTCGCTAACGTTAATTTTAATAAAAACTTCTTCACAAAAAGTGTTGCTTTAAATAAATCTTTACTTTACACAAAGCGTTAATTTACACAACTCGTTACTTCACACAAAGCGTTACTTAAGGCAAATCTTTATTTGACTTAAGTTTTTACTCTACATAAAGCGTTACTTCACACAAGTCGTTACTTTAAACATCGCACTAGTTTAAAAAGTCGTTACTTTTTAAAAAGCTCTACTTTTTTCTAAACCTTACTTAAAAACCGCTGCTTTCCTTAAAATCGTTACTTTTACGTATTCATGTACTAGTCAAGTTAAAAAGTTAAATGTCAAATATATATTTACAAAGACGGCTTGTCTTTTTTTGAGATTTCATCCCTCTTATCTGACAGATTCACCAAAAATCCTCTCTTATCAGATCGCAAAGATAAGTCGTCTATCGAAGCTGGCTTTCATCAGCATCAGCAGCAGCAGAAGTTTTCGCAGCTAATGCGGCAGCAGCAGCGGCAGCAGCAATCAGGCACAGAGCTGCAGATCCTTGAAGCCGGAGGCCAAATCTGCGACTACGAAAGATCTCCAGTGAACTTCAGTGGTAGAGGTGAGCATTTTTGTTAAAAGTACATCTTTTGGTCGGGATGTTGAGACTCCTTTTTTAACACCTGCATTCATTCGACTAACACGTATAGCAACTAGATTCTTAATCTAGCACATATGGTCGTTTTCTAACACCTAGAGTCATTGTATAACACATAGAGTCAATGTCTAACACCTAGAGTTATTGTCTAACACCTAGAGTCATTGTCTAACACCTAGAGTCATTATCTAACACCTAGAGTCAATGTCTAACACCTAGAGTTATTGTCTAACACCTAGAGTCATTATCTACGAACACCTAGAGTCAATGTCTAACACATAGAGTTATTGTCTAACACATAGAGTCAATGTCTAACACCTAGAGTTATTGTCTAACACCTAGAGTCATTATCTAACACCTAGAGTCAATGTCTAACACCTAGAGTTATTGTCTAACACCTAGAGTCATTATCTACGAACACCTAGAGTCAATGTCTAACACATAGAGTCATTGTCTAACACCTAGAGTCATTTTCTAACACCTAGAGTCATTGTCTAACACCTAGAGTTATTGTCTAACACCTAGAGTCATTGTCTAACACCTAGAGTCATTGTCTAACACCTAGAGTCATTATCTAACACCTAGAGTCAATGTCTAACACCTAGAGTTATTGTCTAACACCTAGAGTCATTATCTACGAACACCTAGAGTCAATGTCTAACACCTAGAGTTATTGTCTAACACCTAGAGTCATTGTCTAACATCTAGAGTCATTGTCTAACACCTAGAGTCATTGTCTAACACCTAGAGCCATTGTCTAACATCTAGGTTCCTTGTATAAAGAGTATTTAGCAATGCACAATATCTAACTTTGCGCTGAATTTTTACGATGAAAGGCCACGCCAGGAAGCGAGACCTGGCAATCGCCAATAACATCAGCTCAGAATCCAATGTCACAGCTTTTACTGGCATCCTGTTTATGGATGAAGGTATTTATTTGTCTAAAATCTTATTTTATAACTATTCTAATTATTCGGTACAGGCTGTATATTTGTTATTCTGTTATGGGTAGAAGATTGCAACAAAATATGAATTATCTTAAATTTCTATCTATCATTTTTAGTGCATGGGATTTTGTTTTAATTAAAGTCCTTTAACTTGAATTTTATTTTGTGCCTGTATTGCTTATTACTTGTCCGTAGTTTTGTCACTGTTTTTATAACAAGAAACAAAGCAGTTCATATGGTTAACTTATAATAGTTAAAAGCCATTGTTAACTAACTATTGTTTGCAATATTCGTTAAAAAATCATTTACTTTTGAAATGATTATAAAGAAAACACTTTTTACAATTCACATATTTTGTGAGTGATTAAATTTTTGAGCTATTTAAACAAAATTATTTTTTTACTTTTTACATTTTCAACATTAAATTACTTAATACTCGTAGAAGTACAATCTATGACATTTGGTAGAATCTTTATTCTATCATAAAATTGTTTAAAAAAGTCTAAAAATCTTTGAGAGAATAAATAATAGAGTTAATGTCTAACATTGTTTTATATTCATTTTTTATTTTTAATTTCCCGGTAAAACTCTTAATATAATGTATTTTATTAACTCCTTAATTTGACCTTCACTTGTACCTTTCTTTGACCTTCATATATACCCTAAATTGACCTTCATTTGTACCCTGATTGGACCTTTACTTGTACCTTTATTTTACCTTTATTTTACCTTCATTTGTACCCAAATTTGACCTTCATTTGTACCCTAATTTGACCTTCATTTATAACTCGCCTTACCTTCAGAGGACGAAAGCTTCTCCGACGCCGGCGGTCTAGGCTTCGCCAATCCGATGCTGGACGACGGTGGATTCGATTCGCCATCCTCGCCTGCCGACGGTAGCGGCGATGCGGCTACCGCTGGCTCCGGCAATATAAAGCGGGTTAAAAGTGAGCATTGTGCCTGATTTTGACTGATTTTTTCGACACACCATTTGGTTTCCAACTGAGGTTGGCGCAGCTAGAGACATTTTGGTTGCGAGTGACGTCATGAGGCGAATGAGAAAACACGAAGAAACTTAGAGAGTGTGAGATGCAGCGACGGGGTTGATGCAGGGAAGGTGAGATCTAGGTACGAAGTTGGGGGTCACTGGCAGAGCGGTCTAACACGTCTACCTCTCGCGCCAAGGTCCCTGAGCTCGATTCCGCGGCGAGGCCACATTCATTTGTGGCGCAGCCGCGGAGAGAAGGCTTGGGGGCTTGTCGTGCAATTTACGCCCTTGAGGGCCAACCTCCAAGGCACAGTGAGAGTGTACACTGCCTGACGATGAGAAAGTCAGGACAGATGCACACACCTGTGTGAGCGTATGCCTGCGTACAGATCTGTGTGCGTGTGTGCTCAGGAGTCAGCGAAATGGGGCCAGAATTGCCTCCTCGCTGACTGCGGGTCTAGTGTCACCAAATGATGTGCCACTGCCCGCAGCCCTCCTGCAATTATTATTATGGATGTAGTTGATGCAGAGGGATCAGGAATGATGAGACGTAGAGACAGAGATTTAGAAGGGAGAATTGTAAGGTGGGATAGATGTACAGATCTAGAGAGGGAAATATTTATTGGGAAATCAATTTAAGTAAGGAAGGGATTCAGCCAGCTGACCCAGCTGTGATATTTGTCCACGGACTCCCAGTCGTCCCAGTCCACGGACTGAACAGCTGTGCAAAGCCGCTGTGCGACTAACTAAGCATTTTGGTGTTGGCTAGGTTTTATTGCGGTCAATCACAATTTCAACAAAATTTTGCGGCTAAACTTAACTAACAATAGGAGGCAATCGCAAAGTGGTGGTTGCCAGTGGCAACCTGAGACCCACTCTGCGGAGGAGGCGATCCTCATTGGAGATGCTTCAGGAGCTCGAGGTGCTGCACCGGAAACTTAAACCGGAACCGGCGAGATTGCTCAGTCAGCATGCGGGACAGCCAACACCTGCTGCTGCTGCTGCTGCTGCTGCCCCAGGCCCCCAAGCAGAAGGTTTAAGAAGTAGCTTAAACCTTAAATTAAAATATAATATTTATTTTCCTATAAGAAATGCAATTTTTTACTTTTTGGTTACTGGCGTGAAAGGTTTTGAAAACTAGCCTAAAATAGGTTTTTCTCGATGCTTTCAATGGACTTTCAATGTCGTTTGAAAGCAATTTTTAAAGTTTTTTGTGGTGACCAGTTATTTATTATTTCAAATGAACATTATTGACGACCGTACTGTAATAGATAAGTGCAAAATGAAAGGGAAGAGAGAGAGAGAGTAAGTGACAGATAATGGGGGCTGAGAGGTTTTAGGGAGTTGAGTTTCAGGGAGGTGAGATGTAGTCAGGTGAGATTTAGTAACACCTAGAGTAACACCTAAATATGTCATATTTAGGAAGGTGAGATTTAGGAAGGTGAGATTTAGGGGGGTGAGATGTAGGGAGGTGAGATTTAAGAAGGTGAGATGTAAGGAGGTGAAATTTAGTGAAGTTAGATATAGGGAGGTGATATGTAGGGAGGTGAGATGTAGGGAGGTGATATGTAGGGAGGTGAGATGTAGGGAGGTGAGATTTAGGGAGGTGAAATGTAGTCAGGTGAGATTTAGTAATGTCATATTTAGGAAGGTGAGATTTAGGAAGGTGAGATGTAGGGAGGTTGTAGGGAGGTGAGATTTAGTAATGTCATATTTAGGAAGGTGAGATTTAGGAAGGTGAGATTTAGGGGGGTGAGATGTAGGGAGGTGAGATTTAAGAAGGTGAGATGTAAGGAGGTGAAATTTAGTGAAGTTAGATACAGGGAGGTGATATGTAGGGAGGTGAGATGTAGGGAGGTGAGATGTAGGGAGGTGAGATTTAGGGAGGTGAGATGTAGTCAGGTGAGATTTAGTAATGTCATATTTAGGAAGGTGAGATTTAGGAAGGTGAGATGTAGGGAGGTTGTAGGGAGGTGAGATTTAGTAATGTCATATTTAGGAAGGTGAGATTTAGGTGGGTGAGATTTAAGAAGGTGAGATGTAAGGAGGTGAAATTTAGTGAAGTTAGATATAGGGAGGTGATATGTAGGGAGGTGAGATGTAGGGAGGTGAGATGTAGGGAGGTGAGATGTAGGGAGGTGAGATGTAGGGAGGTGAGATTTAGGGAGGTGAGATTTAGGGAGGTGAGATGTAGTGAGTTAAGGAATAAGGTGTCAGTTGGGTGAAGAACCAACCTTATGTTTTAAAAGCAAGGAATGAAATGAATTAAACTGATTCAACAGAATGAATAGATGCAGGGTGAGTTGCGCCTGGCGTCTATTTTATGCCGTGTCAGATATGACAGAATTGAAAGTTTTCTCTGAACCAAAGCTGACCCTTCTCCCATCTCAAACAAACCAAAGGCAAAGGATTTCGACTGAGACGTCGTCGATCTTCGCTGGAGTTCATGGAGGCGATGCAGCTACCCCCAGGCTCCCAGTCGGAGCTCAGGCAGCAGCAGCAGCAGCAGCAGCACACCATGATTGGGCCTGCTCCAACTGGCACGAAAGTCCTGACTGAAGAGGGTAAATGCTACTTATGAACCAAGCCTGAACCAACAATGGGACTTTTCTCTTACCCCTGAGGCTTCAGTGGGACTATTCTTCTCTTTCACCTGAACTTTCAGATGATTTTTCTACAGCCTTCTTAAATCGATGTTAAATAAGAGTTTAAAATTTCAGAGACAAAAGCCAAGTCCATAAATTTGGAAAGGCCCGCTCGAGAGCTGCTCATCTGGTCGCTGCTAGTTGGCAAACTGCAAATGGCCGAGCTGTTTTGGACTATGGAGAAGGTTAAACCTGATTGCAGTGTACTCTCCACGATTAGCTTTAAATATCATCTACTCACTCTAATCTACTCACTATAATCTACTCACTATAATCTACTCACTCTAATCTACTCACTATAATCTACTCACTATAATCTACTCACTATAATCTACTCACTATAATCTACTCACTATAATCTACTCACTCTAATCTACTCACTCTAATCTACTCACTCTAATCTACTCACTCTAATCTACTCACTATAATCTACTCACTCCAATCTGCTCACTATAATCTGCTCACTCTAATCTACTCACTATAATCTACTCACTCCAATCTGCTCACTATAATCTGCTCACTATAATCTACTCACTCTAATCTACTCACTCTAATCTGCACACTCTAATCTACTCACTCTAATCTACTCACTATAATCTACTCACTCTAATCTACTCACTCTAATCTACTCACTATAATCTACTCACTATAATCTACTCACTCTAATCTACTCACTCTAATCTACTCACTCTAATCTACTCACTCTAATCTACTCACTCTAATCTACTCACTCTAATCTACTCACTCTAATCTACTCACTATAATCTACTCACTCTAATCTACTCACTCTAATCTACTCACTCTAATCTACTCACTATAATCTACTCACTCTAATCTACTCACTCCAATCTGCTCACTATAATCTGCTCACTCTAATCTACTCACTATAATCTACTCACTCTAATCTACTCACTCTAATCTGCACACTCTAATCTACTCACTCTAATCTACTCACTCTAATCTACTCACTATAATCTACTCACTATAATCTACTCACTCCAATCTACTCACTCCAATCTGCTCACTATAATCTGCTCACTATAATCTACTCACTCCAATCTGCTCACTATAATCTGCTCACTATAATCTACTCACTCTAATCTACTCACTCTAATCTGCACACTCTAATCTACTCACTCTAATCTACTCACTCTAATCTACTCACTATAATCTACTCACTATAATCTACTCACTCCAATCTACTCACTCCAATCTGCTCACTATAATCTGCTCACTCTAATCTACTCACTATAATCTACTCACTCCAATCTGCTCACTATAATCTGCTCACTATAATCTACTCACTCTAATCTACTCACTATAATCTACTCACTATAATCTACTCACTATAATCTACTCACTCTAATCTACTCACTCTAATCTACTCACTCTAATCTACTCACTATAATCTACTCACTATAATCTACTCACTCCAATCTGCTCACTATAATCTGCTCACTCTAATCTACTCACTATAATCTACTCACTCCAATCTGCTCACTATAATCTGCTCACTATAATCTACTCACTCTAATCTACTCACTATAATCTACTCACTATAATCTACTCACTATAATCTACTCACTCTAATCTACTCACTCTAATCTACTCACTCTAATCTACTCACTATAATCTACTCACTATAATCTACTCACTCCAATCTGCTCACTATAATCTGCTCACTCTAATCTACTCACTATAATCTACTCACTCCAATCTGCTCACTATAATCTGCTCACTATAATCTACTCACTCTAATCTACTCACTCTAATCTGCACACTCTAATCTACTCACTCTAATCTACTCACTCTAATCTGCTCACTCTAATCTACTCACTCTAATCTACTCACTCTAATCTACTCACTCTAATCTACTCACTCTAATCTACTCACTCTAATCTACTCACTCTAATCTACTCACTCTAATCTACTCACTCTAATCTGCACACTCTAATCTACTCACTCTAATCTACTCACTCTAATCTGCTCACTCTAATCTGCTCACTCTAATCTACTCACTCTAATCTGCTCACTCTAATCTGCTCACTCTAATCTACTCACTCTAATCTGCTCACTCTAATCTACTCCCTTCTCCAGGAGCCAGTGGCGGCAGCTCTCCTGTCATCGATGATTCTGAAAGCCATGGTGGGTCGCACGGATGACTTCACTGACAAGGAGGACTTTCAGCGCGGCGCAGCCCTGTTCGAAGACCATGCTTGGGGCGTGCTGGACCAGTGCTACCGCGAGGACGAGCGCAGAGCTCTACTGCTCATCAACCGTGAGCTGCGATTCTATGGCGACAGCTCCTGTATCTACCTGGCTGCCGAGGGCGAGAGCATCAAGTTCATGGCGCACCCGTGCTGCCAGGACTTCCTCACCAGCACCTGGATGGGCCGGCTGAGCGCCAAGAATTCCATGACCAGATTCTCAATAGGGGTCCTTTGCGGCCTCGTCTGCCCCCTGCTGGTGCCCAGTGTTATGCTGTACAAGCTCACCGACAGGGAGATCGAGAGACAGGCTGTTGAGCAGCAGCAGCAGCAGAAATCGGCTGCGGCTACCAATACCGGATCGTCAAGCGTTGCTATGGCAACCGTTGATCCGGAGTCTGGAGGCCAAAATTTTATGGAAATGGAGAAGTAAGATTCCTCTGCGACCATCTCAATGTGTTAGAAAACTCTTGAGCTGTTAGACTGAATCTTGAGCTGTTAGACAGAATCTTGAGCTGTTAGACAGAATCTTGAGCTGTTAGACAGAATCTTGAGCTGTTAGACAGAATCTTGAGCTGTTAGACAGAATCTTGAGCTGTTAGACAGAATCTTGAGCTGTTAGACAGAATCTTGAGCTGTTAGACAGAATCTTGAGCTGTTAGACAGAATCTTGAGCTGTTAGACAGAATCTTGAGCTTTTAGACAGAATATTGAGCTGTTAGACAGTATATTGAGCTGTTAGACAGAATCTTGAGCTGTTAGACAGAATCTTGAGCTGTTAGACAGAATCTTGAGCTGTTAGACAGAATCTTGAGCTGTTAGACAGAATCTTGAGCTGTTAGACAGAATCTTGAGCTGTTAGACAGAATCTTGAGCTTTTAGACAGTATATTGAGCTGTTAGACAGTATATTGAGCTGTTAGACAGTATCTTGAGCTGTTAGACAGAATCTTGAGCTGTTAGACAGAATCTTGAGCTGTTAGACAGAATATTGAGCTGTTAGACAGTATCTTGAGCTGTTAGACAGAATCTTGAGCTGTTAGACAGAATCTTGAGCTGTTAGACAGAATCTTGAGCTGTTAGACAGAATCTTGAGCTTTTAGACAGAATATTGAGCTGTTAGACAGTATATTGAGCTTTTAGACAGAATATTGAGCTGTTAGACAGTATATTGAGCTGTTAGACAGAATCTTGAGCTGTTAGACAGAATATTGAGCTGTTAGACAGAATCTTGAGCTGTTAGACAGAATCTTGAGCTGTTAGACAGAATATTGAGCTGTTAGACAGAATCTTGAGCTGTTAGACAGAATCTTGAGCCGTTAGACAGAATCTTGAGCTGTTAGACAGAATCTTGAGCCGTTAGACAGAATATTGAGCCGTTAAACAGAATCTTGAGCTGTTAGACAGAATCTTGAGCTGTTAGACAGAATCTTGAGCTGTTAGACAGTATATTGAGCTGTTAGACAGTATCTTGAGCTGTTAGACAGTATCTTGAGCTGTTAGACAGAATCTTGAGCTGTTAGGCAGAATCTTGAGCAGTTAGACAGAATCTTGAGCAGTTAGACAGAATCTTGAGCTGTTAGACAAGTCTCAATATGTTACAAAAAATCATCAGCAATTAAACAGTTCTTATCTGTTATTTAAAAAATCTGTTAAACACATCGCAAACTGCAGACACATTCTTATCTGTTAGACACATTATTATCTGTTAGACTCATTCTTATCTGTTGGACACATTCTTATCTGTTGGACACATTTTTATCTGTTGGACACATTCTTATCTGTTAGACACATTCTTATCTGTTGGACCCATTCCTATCTGTTGGACACATTCTTATCTGTTAGACACATTCTTATCTGTTGGACCCATTCCTATCTGTTGGACACATTCCTATCTGTTGGACACATTCCTATCTGTTAGACACATTCTTATCTGTTGGACACATTCCTATCTGTTGGACACATTCCTATCTGTTAGACACATTCCTATCTGTTAGACACATTCTTATCTGTTGGATACATTCTTATCTGTTAGACACATTCTTATCTGTTGGACACATTCTTATCTGTTAGACACATTCTTATCTGTTGGATACATTCTTATCTGTTAGACACATTCTTATCTGTTAGACTCATTCTTCGACATACGAGACATACGACACTCGTAACTACGCGTGTTAGACACACTTTTAGAAGTATATGTCTGTCTATTCGACATTTAAAGTGTTAGACGCACTTTAAACGTGCACTTTAATTTCTATGCAATCCATTATCGCAGCTTTAGATTTCAGAGTTCGTTTTTAAAAGAAAGAAACGTAACGATTTTTTCGCTGACCCAGTTTTCATTGCAGTGGGGGGGGCAGATTCCCGGCTCATTAATCTTTCTAAGGAACACAAAGCAGACGTTGGTGCACGCAGAGCAACGAGAGCTGCCTAAGCTGTCACAATACTGGGCAGCAAAGTCATTATTCACAGCTTGGGGCTAACAGCACACACAGCTAATGGGATCCTATTTTCGGAATGATTAATCCCTGTTATATTGTGCGCAGTTCCAATCACAAGCGAACAAAAACACACACGGATCTGCTTTGCTCTAATCTGTTAATGAGCTAGGGAGTAGAAGAAATAGAATAAAGCGTCTTTTATGTTGGACTCAAGACGAAGAAATGTTTTGCCTATTGCTGTTTTTTGCCACCAGACACCCCAGATACTGAATATCCCGACGATAACCGATGCTTTGTGATTCTGGATGTTGTTTTATTAAATAGAGCGCAACATTTTAGCCCGGGCGTGGCTTAAGCTGTCGCTTCAACCTTCCAATTTGAAGGCGGAAGTCCCTCATTAGCCAATTGCGCCGTGTGAGCAAGCTCAACTGCGGCCAGGTTTTCGAACGGGTCCGCGAGTTTTACATGGCACCCGTGGTTCGATTCGTCTACAATACCGTGAGTCGCTGTCTGTGCCTTTCACCGCAAAAATTGAAATCATGTGAGTGGCAGAGCGGTTAACGCGTTTGCTTAAGGCACCGAGGTCCCTGAGCTCGATTCCGCGGCGAGGTGACACTTATTATGGGCTTTGATGGCCAACCTCCACGCACAGTGAGAGTGTGCACTGCCTGTCGATGAGAAAGTCGGGGCAGATGTACACACCTGTGAGACAGTATCTGTGTCCGTGTGTGCTCAGGAGTCAGCGGAATGGGCAGAATTGCCTCCTCGCTGGCTGCGGGTCTGGTGTCACTAAATGATGTGCCATTGCCCGCAGCCCTCCTGCAATTATTATTATTACTCGTACTATTAGTCTCATGATACGATCGTAAATCGTCTAACTGTCAATCCATTATCATCAAATTTTCAGTTCGCCTACATGACCTTCCTGTTCTTGTTCAGCTATCTACTACTGTTTGAGCTGAAGCACAATATCACTGTCATGGAGTACATTGTCATCGTCTGGATTGGCACCCTGCTTTTAGAGGAGGTGAAACAGGTGAGATAATCACAAGTTAAAGAGATTTTTATGGATTAGGGATGCGACATAGGTAATTAGAGTGTGTAAGGGTAGAATGTCAAAGTATATTGGGTAGAATAGGAGAAGAGAGATGGGGTAGAATGTCAAAGTATATTGGGTAGAATAGGAGAAGAGAGATGGGGTAGAATGGCAGATGAGAGAAGAGGTAGAATGGCAGAGCAGTGAACGTAGAATGGCAGAGGAGAGAAGGGTAGAATGGCAGAGGAGAAAATGGGTAGAATGGCAGAGGAGAGAAGGGGTAGAATGGCAGAGGAGAGAAGGGGTAGAATGGCAGAGGAGAGAAGGGGTAGAATGGCAGAGGAGAGAAGGGGTAGAATGGCAGAGGAGAGAAGGGGTAGAATGGCAGAGGAGAGAAGGGGTAGAATGGCAGAGGAGAGAAGGGGTAGAATGGCAGAGCAGTGAACGTAGAATGGCAGAGGAGAGAAGGGTGAAAGCAGAGGAGAAAATGGGTAGAATGGCAGAGGAGAGAAGGGGTAGAATGGCAGATGATAGAAGGGGTAGAATGGCAGAGTAGAGAAGGGGTAGAATGGCAGAGGAGAAAATGGGTAGAATGGCAGAGGAGAGAAGGGGTAGAATGGCAGAGGAGAGAAGGGGTAGAATGGCAGAGGAGAGAAGGGGTAGAATGGCAGAGGAGAGAAGGGGTAGAATGGCAGAGGAGAGAAGGGGTAGAATGGCAGAGGAGAGAAGGGGTAGAATGGCAGAGGAGAGAAGGGGTAGAATGGCAGAGGAGAGAAGGGGTAGAATGGCAGAGGAGAGAAGGGGTAGAATGGCAGAGCAGTGAACGTAGAATGGCAGAGGAGAGAAGGGTGAAAGCAGAGGAGAAAATGGGTAGAATGGCAGAGGAGAGAAGGGGTAGAATGGCAGATGATAGAAGGGGTAGAATGGCAGAGTAGAGAAGGGGTAGAATGGCAGAGGAGAAAATGGGTAGAATGGCAGAGGAGAGAAGGGGTAGAATGGCAGAGGAGAGAAGGGGTAGAATGGCAGAGGAGAGAAGGGGTAGAATGGCAGAGGAGAGAGGGGGTAGAATGGCAGAGGAGAGAGGGGGTAGAATGGCAGAGGAGAGAGGGGGTAGAATGGCAGAATACAAATCCATTTTTCGTCTTTAGAGTAAGTCCTGTACTGTTGGCTGACAGTGTTGGTCTGATTTGGTCGATTCGGTGACACATTTTAAGTCAAAAGCTTCTAATTAATAAAAACTCTGGAGGTTCCCATACCGAGCTGAATATTTCATTAAAGAAACGTTTTTCAAGCACCACTTAACAAATTAGTCAGATTATGATAAGGGATTAGATCGTCTGCAAAAGAAATTGTCTCTAGAAATTTCTTCAAGACTTTTCTGTAGTTTTATGAAAGTTTGGCAAATATTTGAGTTGATCGCTGCAGCGGTTTTTTAGAGCAAACGGCAATTAATTCTGATTTCTGCATCCAACTTTTTTTACAACTTCTCTGACCCAGTTTCAGCTATTTTTTACAACATGACCCCCAATGTTCGTTCGATTTCTGATGTAGAACTTTAAGAAAAAAGTTGGAAGATTTTGAGCACTATGCTGAAATAGTCAGATAAGTTTAACTTTAAAGCTAGCTTTTAACTAGAAGTCTCATTTTGGATTTTTAGAATTTTAGTAAAGATATCTGTTGATCAGTTAAAGATTTCTCATAGAATATTGTTTTAATGGTATATTTTGTGATATAAAAATTTAATTCTTAAATGTTTAAAACAATTGTTTTTTAATTCCGGGTTTTACACTGATTAATTACATATTAATTAGTAATTACTTATGACTTCGTTCTTTGTTTTGTAACTATATTAAAACCATATACTAAAAGTGGCGTGTCCAAAAGAAATAACAAGCAAGCTAACTATTATTTTTCTTATTAATAGTTACGCTATTAATATTTTTGTTATATTATATATGTCGTCTATTTATCATATTAGTTGTTGGAAATGTCTAGTTTTTTATTAGATTAGTTTAAAAGCGATGGAAACAAAATAAATTAATGCTTTTATTTTATAAGAAAAAAATTAAACACTGCTTCTGCGCCTTTAAAATGCATACTTAAATGTTAGTTTAGTCCCAAATATGTGTGCTTGCTGGCACAATTAGTGCCTGGATAAGCCCTAATTACAACCCGACTAAGCAGAATAATAGCTTCTCATTTTCTGGCACTGTCAGTTACAAAGCATCGGCATAATTTTCGCTGTCTCACGTGTTGTCTGCACTGCTTAAGACAACACCACGCATATTATAGTACCTTGAAGACTAGGACACTCGTAATTTGTCTGAGAACATTCAGGAAGCAGCTCATGATTATACATAATTTAATTAAGCAATGCTCAGACACTCATCTGATAACCTATTAAAGTTCGCCTGCGCTACTAGAGTGCATTGATTGGTACGACAGGATGAATGCTCTCTTTCAGCCTTTTAGGATCATTATTTAGAGTACTAAATAAGAACTAGAGAACGAACTGACGAACTTGACACACCTACGAGTACTATACAGGGGGTAGTGTTTCAAACGAACCGAAAATTTCACAACGTCGAAATATCACAACGCTGAATCGCACAGCAGGAATAGGAGACTTTTCAAGCATGAAAGCCTTTTACTAACCTTGTTATTTCTGATAACATTTTGATTTGCTTCGAGTCTCTTATCTCTGCAATGAAATTCGACGTTGTGAAATTTCGGTGTCGTGAAATTTCGGGCTCGCGAAACGCCCCCCTCTTACAGACAACTTCTAATGTACATTCTCTGCCGACCAGCCACCTCACACCAAATGTACATTCTCTGCCGACCAGCCACCTCACTCCAAATGTACGTTCTCTCCCGAACAGCCATCTCACTCCAAGTGTACGTTCTCCCCCGACCAGCCATCTCAATCCAAATGTACATTCTCTGCCGACCAGCCACCTCACTCCAAATGTACGTTCTCTCCCGACTAACCCCCTCACTCCAAATGTACATTGTCTCACCCATTCCAATCTCACTCCGATATCCGTTGCAGGCCACGCTATCTGGAATCAGCTTCTCGACGTACATCTCAGACAGCTGGAACAAGCTCGACTGTACAGCAGTGGGCCTATTTGTACTAGGCTTCATTCTGCGCATGATATCTCTGCTAAGCGAATCGCCAGCCGCAATGGACTTGGCAACGCACTCCTATGACGTCATACTGACGGACGGGCTGTTCATAATAGCCCGAATCTGCTACGCATTCAGCTTGTTCTCCTTCTACATCAGACTAATGTACATCTTCAGCTTCCATATCGCCCTGGGACCCAAGCTGATCATGATTGGCAAGATGGTCATCAACGATCTAGTGCCCTTCATGGTCATCCTGCTGGTCTTCATTCTGGGCTACGGTGTGGCTGCTCAGTCCATCGCCTATCCGACTGGATTTTACACGCCCAGTCCAGAGTTCAACAAGACCTCGCCGGACAAGATGACCCAGACCGAAATCTTTATTCACTTTCTTACTAGGGCCTATTTTCAAATGTTTGGCGACTTCGGATTGGATTCTATACAAGCCGAGGGTGAGTTATGGGGTCCTCGTAATACTAATATCTGTAACGACTCCTGAGCTCACACACATAGGTGTTGTTTATCTGCCCTAAGTTGTACGACCAGCCCTCGTAACGAACGCGGATTCGAGCACAGGGACGTTAGTTACCAGGACGGTAAATTTGAGTTTCTAATAGTAGCATGGCGTCCTAAAAAACAAATGACGTAGGTTAACTGAGGGTACCTACTTAAGGTTAAGGTTAAGTAGGTAAACGTTTCGATAGCGAGGTAAATGCCTCGTCATCGAATTTTTAGAGTCTATTTGTGGGACTGACCTTTTAACTAATATTATTCCGATAAAAAAGAACAAATGGTCATCTCTAACTGTACAATATTTCCTTCGACCGTTCCACAGACAAAGACTGCCTGGACGAAGGCAAATGTCCCCATTGGACTGCCAAATGGCTCCTACCAATCATGCTTGGCGTGTATGTGCTCCTGACCAACATTCTAATGTTCAACCTGTTGATCGCAATGTTCTCCAGCACTTACGAGTCTATCAATCAGTTCTCCGCTCTGCACTGGAACTATCAGAGGTACAGCATGATCAAGGAGTACATTGAGAGGTCTCCGCTGGCACCGCCATTGATTATCATCTGGCACGTCTACGAGCTGGCCTTCTACATTCAACTGCGATATCAAGGACGGAAACGCTCGGAGCTGGAGGACCCGCTGCGAATCAGCTACAAGGACAATGTGAAAAAGGAGCGCGAGCTAATCAAATGGGAGCATATGAAGGCCATGGACTTCCTTCGGCAGGGCCAGGAATCTCACAGCAAGAAGGTGGGTTTGGGGTGGGTGCTGCAGGCTGAGAGAATTGGAGGTTGAGGTGGGTGGTGCAGGCTGAGAGAATCGGAGGTTGGGGTGGGTGCTGCAGGCTGAGAGAATCGGAGGTTGGGGTGGGTGCTGCAGGCTGAGGTGGGTGATCTAGGGTGAGAGAATAGGAGGTTGAGGTGGGTGGTGCAGGGAGAGAGAATCGGAGGGTGGGGTGGGTGCTGTAGGCTAAGAGAATCGGAATTTGGCGAGTTATTCTAATTTTAAAGCTGTCGATGTTTTTAGTAAAAAAATGAGCAACTTTTTCTTTAATGTCGTCAGGGCGGTCGGTCGGACTCCAGGTCGGTGATCGTGCGGACTTCCGGACCGCAGCCGGGCCTCCTGCCCACGGCGGCCGCTGACGTGGCCAAGCAGATGTCGGACGCCACCAGCGGCATCGGCCTGGAGTTGGAGAAGAAGTTCAAGAATGTCGACTCGCAGCTGACAAAAATCAGCGCCGATTTCGATGCCCGACTGTCCGAGCTGACTAACACTCTCGCCACCTTCACCGTCACTGTTCAGGCCCTACGCGAAGGTCAAGACCGTCTGGCCACTGTGCAGCAGGCCCGCTCGTTCGCTGGCGCTGTTGGCAGCGCGGAGGCTCAGCAGCAGCAGCTCGCTCAGCTGGAGCAGCGGGTTCTTGACGCGGTTCGTCAGGCCTACCAGGCCGCCCCGCCGGCTTGGTTTCAGGAGCTGTCACGTGCCGCAGCCATCGAGGCTCTGGCATCGACGCCGGTGTCGGTGCGTGATTTAGACAGCGGCGCTCTGCAGCAGTTGACCGAAGCGGCCTCTTCAACCGTTGGCAGCGGACATAGGCGCTGGCGACGACGCGTTGTACCGTCCGGTTTGACGTCGGAAGCCGCAGCAGCGCTTGGAGCGGGGTCGGCCGCGGGAGCGACCGCGGGGCTGGAACGAGCCACGACGGCGTCGGGTAGTCAGTCGGGTCCCTTCGTAGCTAGTCCCGGTGGCGGCAGTGGTGGCGCCGGCGGCGGCAGCGGCGCGGGTGTCGGCGGCGCTGCGGCCGGCGAAAGCAGTCAGCAATCGGAGGAGGATGACGAAGAAGACGATAACAGGGATTACGAAGAGGAGGACGCGGCGACGATCAGGCCATTGGTGGACGATCCGGCGATTGGGCGACTGGTCCAGTACCTCAGCCTGCAGCACCGCCTGTGGCGCTATGTGCCGTTTAACTTTGAACAATATCCCGGCATGAGAATGAATGTGCCGCCAGAAAAGATAGCGTGGGAGGTGAGTAACACTTTAGGATTGTCTAGCTTTTCATTATAAGGACCCAATAAATATTTCCAAGGCTCAAGGAACCGTCACGAGAATCTAAGAATCGTTTCAAAACCTCAGAAACTTTCCGAAGACTCGTGGAATCTTCCGAAGACTTATGGAATCTTCCGAAAACTCATGGAATCTTCCGAAGACTCATGGAATCTTCCGAAGACACGTGGAATCTTCCGAAGACACGTGGAATCTTTCGAAGACTCGTGGAATCTCGCGAAGACTCACGGAATCTTCCGAAGACTCATGGAATCTTCCGAAGACACGTGGAATCTTCCGAAGACACGTGGAATCTTTCGAAGACTCGTGGAATCTCGCGAAGACTCACGGAATCTTCCGAAGACTCATGGAATCTTCCGAAGACATTCGTGGCTTCCTTTAACCCACTGAATCTCCCCAAGACTAAAAAACTTCCAGTTTCGTGAAGAGTCAAGGGTTTGGTGTCGCCAAATATTATTATTACAAGCGTACTACTGCTATTATGTATTATTTACAATAGACTCAGACTAAATCAATATGGCATCAATGCAGCGAGACCCGTCGGCAAGTCTGCCCATTCTAGGGTCGTTCGGTCCAAAACACCTTGGTGACAAGGAAGGCTTATAAAATGATTCAATCGCCCCCGAGTCTAGCACACACATGGCTGCTCATTTCAGGTCGAATACAAGGACTATTTCGCATACGACGCCTCAGAGGAAGTATTGATCTACCCGAACGAGGAAAGCTACGATGGACCAACAGAGTAAGCCAAGTGGTTTTTGTTTTATTTTGAAAGTCTTCTCGGAACCGATAATTTATTCTGACAATCAGCTTTATCTACATGCACTTTAAATACTTTGTCTACCTTGTAAAGTACATTACATTACCTCATCTTCTACCCAATTTAAATTTTCTATTTTATCTACTTTCTCAACATTTTTATATTATCTAACTGTATGAAATGTTTCTAGACAATTTATTTTGTTTATCCCGCGTACTTTCCTGTCTGCCGATTTTCCATCTACTTTGCCAACCGTCTCTACTATGTCTACTCTTCTCTGTTTAAAAAGCCTATCACCGTTACCTACCCTATTTACTTCAACTACCTATCTACTCTAACTACACTATCTACCATGTCTACTCTGTCTACCTAATCTACTTTGTCTACCCTAATGTACTTTTTCTACCCTATCAACTTTGACTACCCTGTCTACTTTATCTACCCTGTCTACTCAATCTACCTAATCTAATTTATCCCCAATATCCACTTTGTCTACTCTATCTACTTTGTCTACCCTGTCTACTCAATCCATCTAGTTTACTTTATCCCCAATATCCACTTTGTCTACCCTATCTACTTTGTCTACTGTATCTACTTTGTCTACTGTATCTACTTTGTCTACCCTATCTACTTTGTCTACTGTATCTACTTTGTCTATCCTATCTACTTTGTCTACTGTATCTACTTTATCTACCCTGTCTACTCAATCCACCTAATTTACTTTATCCCCAATATCCACTTGTTCTACCCTATCCACTTTGTCTACCCTATCCACTTTGTCTACTGTATCTACTTTATCTACCCTGTCTACTCAATCCACCTAATTTACTTTATCCCCAATATCCACTTGTTCTACCCTATCCACTTTGTCTACCCTATCTACTTTGTCTACTGTATCTACTTTGTCTACTGTATCTACTTTGTCTACCCTATCTACTTTGTCTACTGTATCTACTTTGTCTACCCTATCTACTTTGTCTACTGTATCTACTTTGTCTACCCTATCTACTTTGTCTACTGTATCTACTTTGTCCATTTTGTCTACTCGGTCTAGCTTACCTACTTAATCCACAATATCCTCATTGTCTACCCTATCCGCAGGCCGCTGCAGTCGATCCGCTTCAACCAGTTGGATTTGAACTCAGGCATGCAACGGCAGAGCATGCTGGGTAAATACCGCTTGGATCCCCTTGGCGCCCCGTTGAATCCCACGGGCAGAACCGGACTCAAATGCAAAGGACTCCTGCCCCGCTGGGGACCCAACAACGCCGTGGTGATCGCCATGACCAGGTGGAGTAGGGCTCCATCAGGAGCCATCATTCATCGCCTGGGCCATCCCATACTGCAGGTGCTGGCGCTGTTTCGGCACAAACAGTTCTGCCTGCCATGGGTGAGTATTTATTATGCAAACTAGTCCGTTGCTTAGCAACATGAGAAGCAGAAACTGCCGAAAAAAATGACTTCGTTGAACCATCGACTTCAAGTTCAATAGAATATTCTCAAGACAAACATCGACTTATATAATCAACGACCGAATCTTACCAAGACTCTAAGAATCTTCCCAAACCTTTAGGAATCCTACCAAGACTCTAGGAATCTTACCAAGACACTAGGAATCTTTCTACGACTCTAGGAATCTTACCAAGACACTAGGAATCTTTCTACGACTCTAGGAATCTTACCAAGACACTAGGAATCTTACCAGGCCTCTAGGCATCTTTTCAAGACACTAGGAACCTTTCGAAGACTCTAGGAATCTTACCAGGACTCTAGGAATCTTTCTAAGACTCTAGGAATCTTACCAAGACACTAGGAATCTTTCTAAGACTCTAGGAATCTTTCTAAGACTCTAGGAATCTTACCAAGACACTAGGAATCTTTCTAAGACTCTAGGAATCTTACCAAGACACTAGGAATCTTTCTAAGACTCTAGGCATCTTTTCAAGACACTAGGAATCTTTCTAAGACTCTAGGAATCTTACCAAGACTCTAGGAATCTTACCAAGACACTAGGAATCTTTCTAAGACTCTAGGAATCTTACCAAGACACTAGGAATCTTACCAAGACTCTAGGAATCTTACCAAGACTCTAGGAATCTTACCAAGACACTAGGAATCTTACCAGGACTCTAGGCATCTTTTCAAGACACTAGGAACCTTTCGAAGACTCTAGGAATCTTACCAGGACTCTAGGCATCTTTTCAAGACACTAGGAATCTTACCAAGACACTAGGAATCTTACCAGGACTCTAGGCATCTTTTCAAGACACTAGGAACCTTTCGAAGACTCTAGGAATCTTACCAGGACTCTAGGAATCTTACCAAGACTCTAGGAACCTTTCCAAGTCTTTAGGAATCTTCCCAAACCTCTAGGAATCTTCCCCAGGAATGCTTTTATCTATTCATTTAAGCCACGAAATCTTATGAAGCATCAAGGAACAATTCCTCCCAAAATCCCAAACAATACCAGTTCCTGACTGATCATTTCGACCAATGCGACTACGACGACTGCGTGCCGGCGCTGCTAAAGAATTTCATCAGTCGCCGACTAAAGCAGCTGCTGCAGCGACGCGACGCTAGACAGGAAATCAACGCCATTGTGAAGGGTCGAGCTGAACAGGTAAGTCCTGTACTTTCTTGTTTGCTCAGCTACACACAAATATTTTTAATCTATCACTCTAAAAGTACTTATATTTTATTCAAAGCCAAATATCGCGTTTTATTGTCTAACAGGTTGACAAGTGTGTCTAACAGGTTGACTAGTGTGTCTAACAGGTTGACTAGTGTGTCTAACATGTGGACTAGTGTGTTTAACAGGTTGACTAGTGTGTCTAACAGGTTGACTAGTGTGTTTAACAGGTTGACTAGGTGTCTAACAGGTTGGCTAGTGTGTTTAACAGGTTGACTTGTGTGTCTAACAGGTTGACTAGTGTGTCTAACAGATTTAATAGTGCGTCTAACAGGCTGAATAGTGTGTCTAACAGGTTGACTATTGTGTCCAACAGGTGTCTAACAGGGTAGTCTGTCCTTTTCTAACGAAAATTGTTTCCTTCCTGTCAATTACTTTGCAGGCCATTCGAAACGCGACCTCAGAAACGGTTTGTTCCTAAAATAATTTTCAAGTCGTTGTCAATCTAACCGTTAGAACATGTTATGTTAATAGCGTGCCGCACTAACCTGCTTAGTTTATCAGCTGATGTAGCTTAAGCAAATTTTTTTTCCGCTACTTTAACACTATACTATATGTTGACTAGTTTTGCACGCTAACTAGGCACATGCATTTTTCGTCTATTAGATGAATGTAGCTATTTCGATAGTAATGCTTTTCAAATTACGCTCGCATATTCTTACTTATCTGATGATAAATCAACATTAAATAGCGTGTCAATACAGTCTACGTTGTCTACTCCGTCTGCTCTGGTTACTTTGTCTACTCTGTCTACCTTGTCTACTCTATCTACTTCCTTTACTCTGTATAATTTGGCTACTTGTCTATTCTGTATAGTTTGTCTGCTCTATTTACTCTATATACATTCCCTGCTGTTCGCTTTGTCTACTTGTCTAATCTGTCTACTCCGTCTACTTTGTCTACTTTGTCCATTCTGTCCACTCTGTCTACTGTCTACTTTTTCTACTCTGTCTACTCTGTCTACTTTATCTACTTTGTCTACTCTGTCTACTTTGTCCATTCTGTCCACTCTGTCTACTGTCTACTTTGTCTACTCTGTCTACTCTGTCTACTTTATCTACTTTGTCTACTCTGTCTACTTTGTCCATTCTGTCCACTCTGTCTACTGTCTACTTTTTCTACTCTGTCTACTCTGTCTACTTTATCTACTTTGTCTACTCTGTCTACTTTGTCCATTCTGTCCACTCTGTCTACTGTCTACTTTTTCTACTCTGTCTACTCTGTCTACTTTATCTACTTTGTCTACTCTGTCTACTTTGTCCATTCTGTCCACTCTGTCTACTGTCTACTTTGTCTACTCTGTCTACTCCGTCCACTTTGTCTACTTTGTCCATTCTATCCACTGTGTCTATTATCTACTTTGTCTACTCTGTCTACTTTGTCTAATCTGTCTACTTTGTCTCCTCTGTCTACTTTGTCCATTCTGTCTCCTCTGCAGTCTACTCCGTCTACTTTGTCTACTTTGTCCATTCTGTCCACTCTGTCTACTGTCTACTCCGTCTACTTTGTCTACTTTGTCCATTCTGTCCACTCTGTCTACTGTCTACTTTGTCTACTCTGTCTACTCTGTCTTCTTTATCTACTTTGTCTACTCTGTCTACTTTTTCTACTCTGTCTAATTTGTCTACTTTGTCTACTCGGTCTACTTTGTCTACACTGTCTACTCTGTCTACTTTGTCTACTCTGTCTACTTTGTCTACTCTGTCTACTGTCTACTTTGTCTACTCTGTCTACTTTTTCTGCTCCGGCTAATATTTCTACTTTATGCACCTTGTCTACTTTGGCTACAAGCTATCCAAACCAGTTTACAGCCAGTTTTGTCTACCCTTTCCTACGCCAAACTGTCCATTCATTTCAGGTCTCCCCCCATATAACAATGCTTCATTTATCACATCTCAGTTTGATATCGTGAATTATTCAGAAAAAAACTACGGCAAGTCATATAAGTCTAGAAGTTGTACAGTAACTAAGGTAGAGGCTGGTTCACCACAGAGTTATCGATTCGCTGCAGCAGCTGAGCCAACTGCAACAGTTCCATGCAAGCCTGTACGGCTCGTATAACTTACTGTTTTGTCTCATGCATTGCTCTCTGACATCAGAAAGTCAAGTGAACCTACAAGGGGGACCTTCTGAAAGCATGCCTATTATTGCTTTTTACCCAATGAAATACAAGCCTTTCTTGCCTGGACGGAACTCTGCATCCACTGCTATATGGGATGAAAATATTAACCGATAAGTTTTGTAGTTCAATGTTTTCGTGCAACTTTGAACGAATATTACACCGTAGGACATGTCCTAAGTATTAGCAATAACCTTGAGTCGTTTAGGTCTTACCCGCAATCCATAAAGTTATCCCTAGTTTTTGCAATCCTCCTTAATCCTCGTGGTTATCCGTAACCCTAGAGATTATCCTTAATCCTTTAGATCGTTCCTAATACTTTGGATTATCCCGAATCCTTTGGATAATTCCTAAGCCTTTAGATTATCCCTAATCATAGTGATTATCCTTAATCCAAGAGATTATCCCTAATCCTAGAGATTATCCCTAATCCTAGAGATTATCCCTAATCCTAGAGATTATCCCTAATCCTAGAGATTATCCCTAATCCTAGAGATTATCCCTAATCCTAGAGATTATCCCTAATCCTAGAGATTATCCCTAATCCTAGAGATTATCCCTAATCCTAGAGATTATCCCTAATCCTAGAGATTATCCCTAATCCTAGAGATTATCCCTAATCCTAGAGATTATCCCTAATCCTAGAGATTATCCCTAATCCTTAATATTATCCAAAATTCTCTAGATTACCCCAAATCCTAGAAACTATATGTTTATCCTTGATCCTAGCGATCGCCCTAAAAGCTTAAGTATCTAAGCCCAAATGTCGCAAAGACATTAAGATCTTTAGGCTTGTTGCGGTTAAAATTTAACACCCCATCAGCAATGAACCCTAAGTGCACATTTTACCATCAGCCGCGTTTTCCCATCACAGCTTGTAATTTTTTCTCTATAGACTTTGAAAGTTTTGGAGATAGGTGAGAAACCTTATCGAAACAATAATTATAGCTCGTATAATTAACATATCATGCTTTGCTGGACTAAAAAAAGATAGTTATGCCCTAATTTGGATTATTTGGTGAATTCCTAAAATATATTTTTCAGATTTTTAAAGGCTACCTGGACGACCACCTGAATGCCGACAATGCCTGGATTGAAGCCGTTGTCATCAACATTCACGAATCCGACAACTGGAAATTCTCGGATGCCATGCTCAAGGTCAGATCTGAAATTCATCACTGTCTCTCATACCTGAATCTCACAGTCTCACCCTGAATCTCACTCCCTCTCATACCTGAATCTCACAGTCTCACCCTAAATCTCACAGTCTCACCCTAAATCTCACTGTCTCTCATACCTGAATCTCAGTGTCTCTCATACCTGAATCTCACTGTCTCTCATACCTGAATCTCACTGTCTCTCATACCTGAATCTCACTGTCTCTCATACCTGAATCTCACTGTCTCTCATACCTGAATCTCACTGTCTCATACCTGAATCTCACTGTCTCTCATACCTGAATCTCAGTGTCTCTCATACCTGAATCTCACAGTCTCACCCAAAATCTCACAGTCTCACCCTAAATCTCACTGTCTCTCATACCTGAATCTCACTGTCTCTCATACCTGAATCTCACAGTCTCACCCTGAATCTTATAGTCTCAACTTGAGTCTCACAGTCTCACCCTGAACCACGCACACTTGAATTTCTTTGAGCAGGTGTTCTCAGAGCCGGACTCAGATGAGCAAGCTCGGTGGATGGAGGTAGCCTACAGCACGGCAATGCGGTCAAGCCACTGCGAGATGCTCAAAACGATTGCATCGAATCATCGAGCTTATTTTTGAGCACTATTTTTGGAGGAAGCCGAGAAAGTTTGCGCGCTGCAGTGTGCGTGTTCTCAGAGTCTTTCTGAGACCAAACTCAGAGCATGGCACACTCTCTCAACTGAAAATAGTTTCCGGTCAAAGGATGGCCGTTGAGAGAATTCTTGCATTGTTGAGAACTGGCCAATGTTGAGTGTTTCTTAGATGAGTTTTTTTCAACTTTCGCTTTGCAAAGGCTTCCTTGGGATTAAATTTATGGTTTTAGAAGCAACTAAAAATCAGTTTTCTTAATGTAAAATGTAATATTTAAGGTTCACTCGCGTGTTGGTTTAAATTTTCTCATTAGCAAGTCGCTTTTTATTGACTGCGGTTAATAATTGATTGTCGTGTATCATATAGAATTCTAACATGATTGCCAAGCTAATGCTACACTGGTGTCGCACCGACATCCCTGAGTTCGATTCCGCGGTTGGGTCGCATTCATTTGGCCGGGGGGGCGTCCAAGTCACAGTGAGAGTGTACACTGCCTGACAATGAGACTTTCAGGGCAGATGTACACACCCTGTGTGAGCGTGTGCTCAGGAGTCAGCGAAATGCGTACAATCGCATGCCTCCTCGCTGGCTGCGGGTCTAGTGTCACCAATTAATGCACCAGTTTATAAGCTAGAGTTTTTCCTAATTGACCACGATATTTATCCTACTATACAGAGGGAATACGATCCAACATTGAATGGATAAATTTTGTGATTGTCTGTCATTTCTGCAAGAATTAGGCAATCAATTTCAGTTTTTCTCAACCCCCCATAATGCCCAAACTCATCTCCCAAGCTAAAGTCAATAAATTATCGCTCAAAAACCAAACACAAAAGTGCAGACAATTGCAGCTTCCACCATTTTTTCCACTTCCGTTAAAATTTTAGTTTTAGCTACGTTTCACGCGATAAAAATCAATTTTTAAAGCAATTTTTTAGTTTTTTAATAACATTATCTTCGACATTCAACAAATTTAAACGGAATGTTTTGTTTCAAGTAATTTTTGTTAAAATTACTCGCCATGTCTTCAACATATTCATCAGGAAATTGGTTTGAATTAAAACTGATTATTCAACTAACGGCATGCGAAGCTACTTGTTGCTGGAATATGTTCTGTTTTTTGTTGACATTTATTTATGTTACAAAAGCAAACTGTACTTCATTTCGCTTAATTGAAAATAACTAAATAAGATCAAGATGAATAGATAGATTTTGTTGCGTTTTTTAGATCCGACTTCAATTCAAAAACCAACGACAACGGAACTGACAGGCAAAGAGAAAACGGAAACTAGCTTAGACTTGATTAGATCAGCAAAGTTGAACTATAATGCACGAGATGTACTTTTACAGGCTGTTTGTACTGTCTAAACAGGCCTTTGTGTGTACTGCAGAAATCCTTTTGTTTTCAGTTTTTTGACGAACTCGACAATGCCACTATACTCCAGCTAGCTCTGTGTTTGTCTTGGAGAATTTGAGAGCGTTAAAAAATTTCTGGGTCACATGATGCGGAAGACATTGTAGAGAACAAAAAGCAATGCACACTAGCCAGCCACTAGTAATTAATCCTTGCCTATTTTTGCTAGCCAGAAACTGTGCGCGCGCATGGTGCCTGCAATTCTAGTCTTTTACAACCGAGCCAGTAAAATAAACCTAAATCCCTTCTGGATGGATGGCGCCAGTGCAAAATCCCCAGATAATCGGTTTCGATAGCTTCGAGAAAACGTAAAAAAATACCCGACAAATGTTCCACTGAGTATTCGGTTTCTGGCATGTCTTTTTATAGAACTCATGTTCCAGAACAACTTTGAATGTGTTGAAAATTTTCTAAATAATTCTTATCTTGTCTTGTCTTGACCCGATTCCGTCATGGCTAAGTATTTTTAGCTTGGAAGATACTTATAAATGGGCATAAACTGGTGTTAGATATCAGAATCAATTGTCGGCAGTATCAGTTGCTGAACGTGACAGAAACGTCAAATTGAGAATCTCAGGGTGTCTCGACCTGCTCGCTCCATGATTGGCTGAAAACTAAATAGCAAACTTTCCATTGGCTGCCAGGCATCTGATCACTGCTTATTAGCATCAGCGGGGGGTCAGTCAGTGAACACACGGGACAGTCATCGCAGCAGCTACTGAATTCCATTGCCGTTCGCTTTGACCTCCAGCTCAGAAATGTCGGGCGATGACAGAAGCGACGACGATAACGAGTACGCGCAGTTCGCCGAGCTGTCGCAATACGTCACCGCCCTAGTGCTCTACCCGATTGTCTCCCTGATTGGCATGGCGGGTAGCGCGCTCTGCATTGCTGTGCTCAGCCAGAGACAGATGCTCACTAGCACCAATGTCTACCTGATAGCCCTGGCAGTGGCCGACTTGATGAAGCTGGCCAATGATTTCCTGTACTTTCCAGCCACGCTGCTTCAGATGAGCGGCTCGCGGCGGGGTGGCGCGGTGTTCGCGCACCTGTATCCGTACGCGTTCTTCCTGTCGCAGTACACGAGCGGCTGCGCAGCCTGGCTGACGGTTGTCGTAGCCGGCGAGCGCTGCCTGATGGTGACACATCCCAACTGGAGTCGGTACACGCTGACTGTGCGGAAATCTCGGATTGTGTCAGCTGTCACCTACGCGTCTGTCATGCTAGTCACCTGGCCGTACCTATTTCGCTACGAGACTGTGTGCGATTCGGCTGAAGAGAACGTCACCTCGGTGGCGCCATCCACAATGAGCAGCAATATCAGCAATATCAGCGACTGCACATGGAAGCCAGCGCCCAGTCGGCTTTGGTCCAACGGTCTATTCGCGACCTACTCCAAGTACTATGTGCAATTCCAGAGCTGTTTAAAGTCGATTGTCCCGCTGCTAATACTGATTGTGCTGAATGTGCGCATTGTGATGGCTGTCAGGGAGACTCGAGCCAACAAGAAGCTGGCTTCAAGGAACCGAGTGACTCTGATGCTTGTCATGGTGATTCTCTGCTACATAGTCTTCACAATGCCGGACTCTGCCCTCTCAGCCATGGGCTGGGGCTACACAGAAGTCACTTCTAACTTGCGCCGTGGCATCCGCGAAATTAGCGACCTCCTGCTAGCCGTGAACTCTTCCGTCAACTTTTTTCTTTACGTCGCTTTCAACAGGGTGTTCAGGCAGAACCTTCTGGCGCTGTGCTGCAAGTCGGCCGCGGGTCCCATCGAGGGCAGACAGCAGACAGCAGGATTCGGGCCCTGTGGAGACGCCTGCAGCCGGTCCATCCTCGTCAGCCACAGAGCCAAGAAGCTGGCCGGAGACACGGCCTGCGGATCATCGACTGTCGCCTTTGCCGAGGAAGGACGGCAGAACAGCCACAGGAAGCACGGTGCAGGAAGCCATCGTCAACAACGATGTGAGCGGGCGAGGAGCGTCAACAGGTGCTCCAGGACGATCACAGAGTGCGGCGTGACGTCCGCCATCACCGGAGCCACCACAGAAGGTGCCTCGGACGTCCAAGAAGTTGAAAATGACCCTCTAGCGCAAATTGAGACGCTGGAGGCCGAAGGCTCTGCGCCTGAGGAGGAAGCTGTAGGACTTCACGATAGCGAGCAGTCGTGGAACTTTCGACACGGAATGCATCAGCAGCAGCAGCCGCTGCAGTACAGCTGCAGAAACCGACGACATCGAAGCACTCACCACCTGATCTGCCAGCAGCAGAGACAGTCAGCCGGAGAGCTGCTGACGGCTCTGCTGCATCCTGATCGGACGATCTGCCCAACGGAGTCAATCGACGGATCCGAGGAGCAGCAGGAGGACGATGTTGCCATGGCAACGGCTGGTCACGTGCAAGTTGTGGTCACGCTGGTTGTGCACCACCGAGGCTGCACATCGCCAACCAACTGCGACGGTATTGAGGAAAGCGATCAAGGCGGCACGGAGACGAACCGGATCATCGAGTAACAAATTAGTATAAAGACTAGCAAATTTAGCCCCCCTCTTGGAGTCAAAAACCTAACGAATCGTCTTATTTTTTTGTTGCTATAACTGCAAATAATTGAAAGTTTATGATAGATAATCATCATAAGGCTTTGTCTTCTTGTGTGCATTGTTGTCTTTGTTGTCTTTCGCGCTTAAAAAACATCAAGACCGGTTTTAATTTCTTAAAATCATTGCGGCTTTAAGTGCGCATTGTGCGTTAGCTTTCATTAACTGCCAAACTGCGGACCCATTAGAACTCAATTGTGGCTCTCCAAATACCTAAGAGCTTCTAGCTATGCGAACCAATTTATTTTAGTCTGAAAAAATGTAAACAAAAGGCTTTCTACCTGAATCGCAGCCAATCTATAGTAGAGGTTTTTAGCTTAGCAAAAAGATTTTTTTGAGCCTTAATTAGGAAAAGTACTGCTCGACGCAAGCACCTTTAGACAATAGATCCCTTACAATAGATCAGCCATCCGGGACTAAGCCAAAAAATTACGAGTTTTTTACGAGAAGCAAAAGGCTTTCGATGACAAAGTCTAATTTAAAGCGATGAACCCGAATCTCTTCATTATCTCATTCTCTCTTAACGTTCTCTCAATTCCCATTATCTCTTCCCATATACTATATTCATATTCTCTCGATTCTCATTCTCTCTCTTTCAATTCTCTCTTCCCATTCTTTCTTCCCATTCTCTCTATTCCCATTCTCTCTCTTTCCATTCTCTCTATTCCCATTCTCTCTATTCCCATTCTGCCTTTCCATTCTCTCTCTTCCCATTCTCTCTTCCCATTCTTTCTTCCCATTCTGTCTATTCCCATTCTCTCTCTTTCCATTCTCTCTTTCCATTCTCTACTCCCATTCTCTCTATTCCCACTCTCTCTATTCCCATTCTCTCTTCCCATTCTCTCTTCCCATTCTCTCTCTTCCCATTCTCTCTCTTCCCATTCTCTCTTCCCATTCTGTCTATTCCCATTCTCTCTCTTTCCATTCTCTCTCTTCCCATTCTCTACTCCCATTCTCTCTCTTCCCATTCTCTCTATTCCCATTCTCTCTATTCCCATTCTCTCTATTCCCATTCTGCCTTTCCATTCTCTCTCTTCCCATTCTCTCTTCCCATTCTTTCTTCCCATTCTGTCTATTCCCATTCTCTCTCTTTCCATTCTCTCTTTCCATTCTCTACTCCCATTCTCTCTATTCCCACTCTCTCTATTCCCATTCTCTCTATTCCCATTCTGCCTTTCCATTCTCTCTCTTCCCATTCTCTCTTCCCATTCTCTCTTCCCATTCTCTCTCTTTCCATTCTCTCTCTTCCCATTCTCTCTTCCCATTCTGTCTATTCCCATTCTCTCTCTTTCCATTCTCTCTCTTCCCATTCTCTACTCCCATTCTCTCTCTTCCCATTCTCTCTATTCCCATTCTCTCTATTCCCATTCTCTCTATTCCCATTCTGCCTTTCCATTCTCTCTCTTCCCATTCTCTCTTCCCATTCTGTCTATTCCCATTCTCTCTCTTTCCATTCTCTCTCTTCCCATTCTCTACTCCCATTCTCTCTCTTCCCATTCTCTCTATTCCCATTCTCTCTATTCCCATTCTCTCTATTCCCATTCTGCCTTTCCATTCTCTCTCTTCCCATTCTCTCTTCCCATTCTTTCTTCCCATTCTGTCTATTCCCATTCTCTCTCTTTCCATTCTCTCTTTCCATTCTCTACTCCCATTCTCTCTATTCCCACTCTCTCTATTCCCATTCTCTCTATTCCCATTCTGCCTTTCCATTCTCTCTCTTCCCATTCTCTCTTCCCATTCTCTCTTCCCATTCTCTCTCTTTCCATTCTCTCTCTTCCCATTCTCTCTTCCCATTCTGTCTATTTCCATTCTCTATTCCCATGCTCTATTCACATTTTCTCTCTAACAAGCAAGGAAGCAGTAAGGTAAATAAATAGGATCATTCTCTTCTTGTTGTTTCAGTGGTTAAAATGGCTCTATTCTCTCTCTTCCCATTCTCACTATTCCCATTCTCTCTATTCCCATTCTCTCTATTCCCATTCTCTCTATTCCCATTCTCTCTATTCCCATTCTCTCTATTCCCATTCTCGCTATTCCCATTCTCTCTCTTCCCATTCTTGTTATTTCCATTCTATCTCTACTCATTCTCTCTATTCCCATTCTCTCTATTCCCATTCTCTTTATTCCCATTCTCTCTCTTTCCATTTTTTCCACTTTCTTCCCATTCTCTCTATTCCCATTCTCTCTATTCCCATTCTCGCTATTCCCATTCTCTCTCCTTCCATTCTCTCTCTTCCCATTCTCTCTTCCCATTCTTTCTTCCCATTCTGTCTATTCCCATTCTCTCTCTTTCCATTCTCTCTTTCCATTCTCTCTCTTCCCATTCTCTCTTCCCATTCTCTCTTCCCATTCTCTCTCTTTCCATTCTCTCTCTTCCCATTCTCTCTTCCCATTCTGTCTATTCCCATTCTCTCTCTTTCCATTCTCTCTCTTCCCATTCTCTACTCCCATTCTCTCTCTTCCCATTCTCTCTATTCCCATTCTCTCTATTCCCATTCTCTCTATTCCCATTCTGCCTTTCCATTCTCTCTCTTCCCATTCTCTCTTCCCATTCTTTCTTCCCATTCTGTCTATTCCCATTCTCTCTCTTTCCATTCTCTCTTTCCATTCTCTACTCCCATTCTCTCTATTCCCACTCTCTCTATTCCCATTCTCTCTATTCCCATTCTGCCTTTCCATTCTCTCTCTTCCCATTCTCTCTTCCCATTCTCTCTTCCCATTCTCTCTCTTCCCATTCTCTCTCTTTCCATTCTCTCTCTTCCCATTCTCTCTCTTCCTATTCTCTCTATTCCCATTCTCTCTATTCCCATTCTCTCTATTCCCATTCTCTCTATTCCCATTCTCTCTATTCCCATTCTCGCTATTCCCATTCTCTCTCCTTCCATTCTCTCTCTTCCCATTCTCTCTTCCCATTCTCTCTCTTCCCATTCTCTCTTCCTATTCTCTCTTCCCATTCTCTCTTCCCATTCTCTCTTCCTATTCTCTATTCCCATTCTGCCTTTCCATTCTCTCTCTTCCCATTCTCTCTTCCCATTCTCTCTTCCCATTCTCCCTCTTTCCATTCTCTCTCTTCCCATATTTCTTCCCATTCTGTCTATTCCCATTCTCTCTCTTTCCATTCTCTCTCTTCCCATTCTCTACTCCCATTCTCTCTCTTCCCATTCTCTCTCTTCCCATTCTTGCTATTTCCATTCTATCTCTACTCATTCTCTCTATTCCCATTCTCTACTCCCATTCTCTCTATTCCCATTCTCTCTATTCCCATTCTCCTTATTCCCATTCTCTCTCTTTCCATTTTTTCCACTTTCTTCCCATTCTCTCTATTCCCATTCTCGCTATTCCCATTCTCTCTCCTTCCATTCTCTCTCTTCCCATTCTCTCTTCCCATTCTCTCTCTTCCCATTCTCTCTTCCTATTCTCTCTTCCCATTCTCTCTTCCCATTCTCTCTTCCTATTCTCTCTTCCCATTCTCTCTTCCTATTCTCTCTTCCCATTCTCTCTTCCCATTCTCTCTCTTCCCATTCTCTCTCTTCCCATTCTCTCTTCTCATTCTGTCTATTCCCATTCTCTCTTCCCATTCTCTCTTCCCATTCTCTCTCTTCCCATTCTCTCTTTCCATTCTCTCTCTTCCCATTCTCTCTTCCCATTCTCTCTCTTCCCATTCTCTCTTCCCATTCTCTCTCTTCCCATTCTCTCTTCCCATTCTGTCTATTCCCATTCTCTCTTCCCATTCTCTCTTCCCATTCTCTCTCTTCCCATTCTCTCTTCCCATTCTCTCTCTTCCCATTCTCTCTCTTCCCATTCTCTATTCCCATTCTCTATTCCTATTCTCTATTCCCATTCTCTCTATTCCCATTCTCTATTCCCATTCTATATTCCCATTTTCTCTCTAACAAGCAAGGAAGCAGTAAAGTAAATAAATAGGATCATTCTCTTCTTGTTGTTTCAGTGGTTAAAATGGCAATCTGGAAAAGGATACACTTGATCAGATTTTTAAATCCCCTCGTTGCTATTGCGAAGGCAAAAGCAAGAATTGATCGCTGAGAATATCAAATTTATTTATTGCTGAAATCAGTTAGGATTCCAAATATGGACTGTGTTGTTAATATCGAGTTGAAGGCAGTATTAAAAATGATGCAGAATATTTTGCAAGACTATAAAATTCCGCTTGGATTCAAGGGCAGAAGCTTGATTGAAAAATGTTCCAGATGTAAATTCGATGTCGCAGGAAATTGCCTGGTTGCAGTAGTCCAATTGTGTGCGATAATTAAAAGCATGGGCATTGTTCGATAGGTAGAAAAAGTCACATTTTTTCTCCCAAGACAAGAAATTAAAGATTCACTTTTTTACGTGTTGCATTTCTGACTGGCAGACACATCATCTGCAGGGCAGTGGTCTGATAAAAATGTTCAACAACTATTCATGCGTATAACAGTTCTGGATAAAGCAAAATTCTTGTCTTCTAATTCGTAGTACCTTGAACTACTTCGATATAGACTCCTAGAATCCTTGTGTCGTGACAATAATCCACATTCCTAGAATCCCGATTCATAAAAATCCCTATTCTTAGAATCCAATCCTAGAATCCCGATTCCTAGAATCCCGATTCCTAGAATCCCGATTCCTAGAATCCCGATTCCTAGAATCCCGATTCCTAGAATCCCGATTCCTAGAATCCCGATTCCTAGAATCCCGATTCCTAGAATCCCGATTCCTAGAATCCCGATTCCTAGAATCCCGATTCCTAGAATCCCGATTCCTAGAATCCCAATTCCTAGAATCCCGATTCCTAGAATCACGATTCCTAGAATCCCGATTCTTAGAATCCCGATTCCTAGAATCCCGATTCCTAGAATCCCGATTCCTAGAATCCCGATTCCTAGAATCCCGATTCCTAGAATCCCGATTCCTAGAATCCCGATTCCTAGAATCCCGATTCTTAGAATCCCGATTCCTAGAATCCCGATTCTTAGAATCCCGATTCCTAGAATCCCAATTCCTTGAATCCCAATTCCTACGATTTTTTTCAACTGCTCTTTTAAACCTGAATTCCTTAAATCTATATTTCTCGAATCCTGAAAATATTAGTCCCAATCCGTGTAACTTTGTAGTTTTCCGTTTGTTCAATAAAAAAATCTGAAATTCTATATACAATGCCATTTTTAAATGCCAATTATTAGATACAATCCCAGCCTCATTAAATCAGAATCCCAATCCCTTGAATCTCAGTCCTTGAAATCCTAATTGGGCAAATCCTTGCTAGAATTCCCAATAGTCATAATCTCAATTCTCAGAAGACATTAAATTAATGAAAATGCTGTTTAGCTGAGAATGTCATACTGGAGTGCAGGAGCATACTATGTACATAAAATATTCTCGTAGCAGAATTGTCAGCAATTTCATGCCAGTCGTCAGTAAAATATCCCATATTCTCATTCCAATTAATCCCTTTCTAGCACAGTTGAGGGAGATATCGGCGCAAGTGCCCATGAGGATTAAACTGTGCTGCAGAAACTAAATCGAATGGGGATAAAAATAGGTTTGCTTGGAGAACTCTGCGACTCGCTGAACTTCAACTAATTATGGCTGGTTAATGATGAAATTCAACTCAGATTGGATTTCTGTGCCCTTTATGCCTGTCTTCTACTCATCTGCCTGTCCATTTATCAATCTATCAACATGTCTATTCAGTTATCAATCTATCAATCATACACATATCTCGACTATCAAGAGTTCATTGATTCATCTGTCAATGAATCTGTTTATAAATCTACGAGTTTATAGGGGCCAACCTGACAATCAATCAATAAATCAATAAATCAGTCTGTCAGTCAATCAATCAATCAACCAGATAGTCAATCGGTCAATCAATCGATCAACCAACCAATCAGTCAATCAATCAGTCAGTCATTCAATCAACCAGATAGTCAATCGGTCAATCAATCAGTCAGTCATTCAATCAACCAATCAATCAATCAGATTGACAGTCAATCAATCAGATAGACAGTCAATCAATCAGATATACAATCAATCAATCAATCAATCAGATAGACAGTCGATCAATCAATCATCAATCAGATTGACAGTCAATCAATCAAACAATCAGATATACAATCAATCAATCAATCAATCAGATAGACAGTCAATCAATCAATCAAACAGTCAACAGTCATCAATTCACTCATCGCCAGTACTTTTCTCTGATAGCAAACAAAATAGGCTTTGATAAAAGAGAAGTTTCACAATAATCAATCAGATTGGTGAAATTGAATTTAGCCCGATTCACTTGCTAGCTGAGAGTGCTGTACTCTAGTTAATGAGCTATTTGTCTCTCTAACCATAAAAGTGGTCGCTGCAGTTGGCTTCAGCCCCGTCAAAAGTTACGATTTCCCGCAGACAAGCTTTTTGAATCATACAAAAAATATGATCAATTTATGACTTATATTGCCTAGATACGCAGTCCAGCGTCGGCAGCATCAGTGTTAGCTTATCGCCAGCTGCTGCTAATATGCCAAGTACAAACACCGTGTTATTCTACTAGAAGACAATGAAGAATAACTGCAAAGCCTGTGTTTTCCCCAAAAAGAACCCAGATCTAGACGCTTTTAGCGATCCATAACCGGACAGATTATGATTGACAGCTTCGGTCGAGCAGTATTATTTTACGCACAAAAAATCGTTCCTATCTATGCTTTTCGTTCTAGCAATCCAGTCTGTGTGAGGACGTTAAAACATTTCTTTAATTCCCAACCTGCTAAATAGAAATTCATTCCTGCAAAATCTGGGAGGTAATTTACTTAAAGAAACTAAGCAGAGAAAATAGGAAGAGAGAATGAGAAAAGAGAATGGTAATAGAGAATGGGAAGAGAGAGAATGGAAAGAGAATGGGAAGAGAGAGAATGGAAAGAGAGAATGGGAAGAGAGAATGGGAAGAGAGAGAATGGAAAGAGAATGGGAAGAGAGAGAATGGAAAGAGAGAATGGGAAGAGAGAATGGGAAGAGAGAGAATGGAAAGAGAGAATGGGAAGAGAGAATTGGAAGAGAGAATGGAAAGAGAGAATGGGAAGAGAGAATGGAAAGAGAGAATGGAAAGAGAGAATGGGAAGAGAGAATGGGAAGAGAGAATGGAAAGAGAGAATGGAAAGAGAGAATGGGAAGAGAGAATGGGAAGAGAGAATGGAAAGGCAGAATGGGAATAGAGAATGGGAATAGAGAACGGGAAGAGAGAGAATGGAAAGAGAGAATGGGAATAGAGAACGGGAAGAGAGAGAATGGAAAGAGAGAATGGGAAGAGAGAGAATGGGAAGAGAGAGAATGGGAAGAGAGAGAATGGGAAGAGAGAGAATGGGAAGAGAGAATGGGAAGAGAGAGAATGGGAAGAGAGAGAATGGGAAGAGAGAGAATGGGAAGAGAGAGAATGGGAAGAGAGAGAATGGAAAGATAGAATGGGAAGAGAGAGAATGGGAAGAGAGAGAATGGGAAGAGAGAGAATGGGAAGAGAGAATAGGAAGAGAGAGAATGGGAAGAGAGAGAATGGGAAGAGAGAGAATGGGAAGAGAGAGAATGGGAAGAGAGAATGGGAAGAGAGAATGGGAAGAGAGAGAATGGGAAGAGAGAGAATGGGAAGAGAGAGAATGGGAAGAGAGAGAATGGGAATAGAGAGAATAGGAAGAGAGAGGATGGAAAGAGAGAGAATTGGAAGAGAGAGAATGGGAAGAGAGAATGGGAAGAGAGAGAATGGGAATAGAGAGAATAGGAAGAGAGAGGATGGAAAGAGAGAGAATTGGAAGAGAGAGAACGGTAAGAGAGAGAATGGGAATAGAGAGGAAGGGAAAAAGAGAATGGGAAGAGAGAGAATGGAAAGAGAGAATGGGAAGAGAGAGAATGGGAAGAGAGAGAATGGGAAGAGAGAGAATGGGAATAGAGAGAATAGGAAGAGAGAGGATGGAAAGAGAGACAATTGGAAGAGAGAGAATTGGAAGAGAGAATGGGAAGAGAGAGAATGGGAATAGAGAGAATAGGAAGAGAGAGGATGGAAAGAGAGAGAATTGGAAGAGAGAGAACGGTAAGAGAGAGAATGGGAATAGAGAGAATAGGAAGAGAGAGGATGGAAAGAGAGAATGGGAAGAGAGAGAATGGGAAGAGAGAGAATGGGAAGAGAGAATGGGAAGAGAGAGAATGGGAAGAGAGAGAATAGGAAGAGAGAGGATGGAAAGAGAGAGAATTGGAAGAGAGAGAACGGTAAGAGAGAGAATGGGAATAGAGAGGAAGGGAAAAAGAGAATGGGAAGAGAGAATATGGGGAGAGAGGAGAATGGGAAGAGAGAATGGGAAGAGAGAGAATGGGAAGAGAGAGAATGGGAAGAGAGAGAATGGGAATAGAGAGAATGGGAAGAGAGAGAATGGGAAGAGAGAGAATGGGAAGAGAGAGAATGGGAAGAGAGAAGAGAAAAGTAATAGGAAGAGAGAGGATGGAAAGAGAGAGAATAGGAAGAGAGAGAACGGTAAGAGAGAGAATGGGAATAGAGAGGAAGGGAAAAAGAGAATGGGAAGAGAGAGAATATGAAGAGGCAATGGGAAGAGAGAATATGGGGAGAGAGGAGAATGGGAGAATGATGAATGGGCTGGGTTTATCCGGATAAAAAAGCTAGCTCCAGTTTAGCATGAAATCGGGAATGCGAGGTTAAGCACTGGTTAGTGAAATTAGCATGCATTCTGTAGTTTTTTGCAGCAGCTGGGTTAGCTTGGTATTTACAATCAGAACATTTGTGTCTGCATGCAGATAATTTAAGCGAGCAACAATTTTATTTGACTAATAAAATATTTGACTGAAAAGGGAAATTAATTTGATGCCAAATTACAACTGACAGACAGGACAGATCGGATGCAAAAGCTTTTGTTAGACAGACATTGGCCACAAAGACATGTATTGTACGCAAAGACAAGCCTAAACTCATACCTGACTAGGTAAGTGTTATTGCCTAGACCAACAGCTGCTTGGCTACCAATGGACAGGGATTCAACTAGTGCGGGCAGTTAAAGAAGCATTTTCAGCAGTGGCAGCAGCAAAGTACTGTTAGATAAAATTGGCTTTTAAATGTTTTCCTACCTATTGTTCTTTTCACACTCACTCAAGTACTTAAACTTGAGCCACTTCCCGTAAAGTACACTTGACATTTTGCAATAAAAATTAGCCACCTTTTCTCATTTATTCTACTTCATCTACCCCTTCTACCCCATTCAATCTTCCCCTTCTACCCCACTCAATCTTGCCTTTCTACCCCATTCAATCTTCCCCTTCTACCCTATTCAATCTACCCCTTCTCCCCTTTCAATCTTCCCCTTCTACACCATTCAATCTTCACTTTCTACCCCATTCAATCTTCCCCTTCTACACTATTCAATCTTCCCCTTCTACCCCATTCAATCTTCCCCTTCTACCCCATTCAATCTTCCCCTTCTACCCCATTCAATCTTCCCCTTCTATCCCATTCAATCTTCCCCTTCTACCCCATTCAATCTTCCCCTTCTATCCCATTCAATCTTCCCCTTCTACCCCATTCAATCTTCCCCTTCTACCCCATTCAATTTTTCCCTTCTACCCCATTCAATCTTCCCCTTCTACCCCATTCAATCTTCCCCTTCTATCCCATTCAATCTTCCCCTTCTACCCCATTCAATCTTCCCCTTCTACCCCATTCAATCTTCCCCTTCTACCCCATTCAATCTTCCCCTTCTATCCCATTCAATCTTCCCCTTCTACCCCATTCAATCTTCCCCTTCTACCCCATTCAATTTTTCCCTTCTACCCCATTCAATCTTCCCCTTCTACCCCATTCAATCTTCCCCTTCTATCCCATTCAATCTTCCCCTTCTACCCCATTCAATCTACTCATTCTACCCCATTCAATCTACCCCTTCTACCCCATTCAATCTACCCCTTCTACCCCATTCAATCTAACCCTTCTACCCCATTCAATCTACCCCTTCTCCCCTTTCAATCTTCCCCTTCTACCCCATTCAATCTTGCCCATCTACCCTATTCAATCTACCCCTTCTCCCCTTTCAATCTTCCCCTTCTACACCATTCAATCCTCAATTTCTACCCCATTCAATCTTGCCCATCTACCCTATTCAATCTACCCCTTCTCCCCTTTCAATCTTCCCCTTCTACACCATTCAATCTTCACTTTCTACCCCATTCAATCTTGCCTTTCTACACTATTCAATCTTCCCCTTCTACCCCATTCAATCTTCCCCTTCTACCCCATTCAATCTTCCCCTTCTACCCCATTCAATTTTTCCCTTCTACCCCATTCAATCTTCCCTTTCTACCCCATTCAATCTTCCCTTTCTACCCCATTCAATCTTCCCTTTCTACCCCATTCAATCTTGCCTTTCTACACTATTCAATCTTCCCCTTCTACCCCATTCAATCTTCCCCTTCTACCCCATTCAATCTTCCCCTTCTACCCCATTCAATCTTCCCCTTCTACCCCATTCAATCTTCCCCTTCTACCCCATTCAATCTTCCCCTTCTACCCCATTCAATCTTCCCCTTCTACCCCATTCAATCTTCCCCTTCTACCCCATTCAATCTTCCCCTTCTATCCCATTCAATCTTCCCCTTCTACCCCATTCAATCTTCCCCTTCTACCCCATTCAATCTTCCCCTTCTATCCCATTCAATCTTCCCCTTCTACCCCATTCAATCTTCCTCTTCTATCCCATTCAATCTTCCCCTTCTACCCCATTCAATCTTCCCCTTCTACCCCATTCAATCTACCCCTTCTCCCCTTTCAATCTTCCCCTTCTACCCCATTCAATCTTGCCCATCTACCCCTTCTCCCCTTTCAATCTTCCCCTTCTACCCCATTCAATCTTGCCCTTCTACCCCATTCAATCTTGCCCTTCTACCCCATTCAATCTACTCCTTCTACCCCATTCAATCTTCCCTTTCTCTTGCATCTTTAAACTACCCCTTCTACCCCTATGAAATACAATACCCCTTATTAGTCTTATCAATAGTATTTCTGCGCTATTATTCCAGCATATTCTGCTCCAACTCAAGCTAATATATACTATTGGCCCAGGAAAGTGATAATCTTCTTGGAAAAAAGCAAAAAAATTAGACCGCTTACACTCAGATTCTGTTAAATGCATTAAATGCAAAGGAACTATCAGTATTCTCACACATTCCAATAGTTAGCCATTGCTGATGTCTGTATAAAAATCTGGTACTAAGCAAAAAACAAAAAATGGTTATTTAATGCTTTGCTTTTCAGTCTGTCTGTCTGCTGAGTGTCGGATCACACAGTCCAAATCAGCAGGCGATCAACTTTCCTCTAAGTCCGGAAACGCGAATCGTTTTGCACTCCATTGCTCAACTTTCACATCTATATATTTTTGTGTGAGAATCTGAGAGACTGAGTCAGAAAATATAAGTTACTGTAGCTTTCGTGAAAATACCAGGCCAGGCTTATAGCCCAGTGATTGATATGTCAGAACTGCGTGTCCATCCTTATGTGCTCACTTCTCAATTGTCGAATCCAGATTAATCTAAATCATCCAGACAGCCAACAAGCTATATACTTCTCCCCTGCCACTCTACTTCTCCCCTGCCACTCTACTTCTCCCCTGCCACTCTACTTCTCCCCCTACCACCCTACTTCTCCCCCTGCACTCTACTTCTCTCCCTGCCACTCTACTTCTCCCTGCCTACTTCTGCCCCTGCCACTCTACTTCTCCCCCTGCCTAGTTCCCCCTGCGACTCTACTTCTCCCTGCCTACTTCTCCCCCCTGCCACTTTACTTCTCCCCCTGCACTCTACTTCTCTCTCTGCCACTCTACTTCTGCCTGCCACTCTACTTCTCCCCCTACCACCCTACTTCTCCCCCTGCACTCTACTTCTCTCCCTGCCACTCTACTTCTCCCTGCCTACTTCTGCCCCTGCCACTCTACTTCTCCCCCTGCCTAGTTCCCCCTGCGACTCTACTTCTCCCTGCCTACTTCTCCCCCCTGCCACTTTACTTCTCCCCCTGCACTCTACTTCTCTCTCTGCCACTCTACTTCTGCCTGCCACTCTACTTCTCCCCCTACCACCCTACTTCTCCCCCTGCCACTCTACTTCTCCCCCTGCACTCTACTTCTCCCCCTACCACTCTACTTCTCCCCCTACCACCCTACTTCTCCCCCTGCACTCTACTTATTCCCGCCTACTTCTGCCCCTGCCACTCTACTTCTCCCTCTGCCTAGTTCCCCCTGCGACTCTACTTCTCCCCCCTGCCACTCTACTTCAGCCCCTGCCACTCTATTTCCCCCGCTACCACCCTACTTCTCCCCCTGCCACTCTACTTCTTTCCCTGCACTCTACTTCTTTCCCTGCACTCTACTTCTCTCCCTGCCACTCTACTTCAGCCTGCAACTCTACTTCTCCTCCCCCTGCATTCTACTTCTCCCCCTGCACTCTACTTCTCTCCCTGCCACTCTACTTCTCCCTGCCACTTTACTTCTGCCACCATGACACCATGCCACTATTCTTATTCTGCCAACTCCCGAAATTTTAATTAATCATTCGTAAATAAAATACAATAAAAGACTCCTACTACTTGTCAGTAGAACGATAGTATCATGTACAGAAAACTAAGGCAACATGACAAAAGAATTCTGAAATAACTTTTTTGTTTAGTAGAACTGAGCCTCATAAATATTTAGATTCAATATTTAGTTTTATTAGCACAAGTGAATTATCTCGAGCACATGTAAGCACACAGGTGAAACGCAAACTTTTATTTGAAACCAAGAAAACTTATTTAAAAGTGCACACTGTTAGTAAAACAAACAGAATACCTTCACAGCCCAATTCGTTGAATAGTAATTATTATCATAAATTATAACGTTATTTAAACAAACAAAAAACAATGGTCCTTAAACACAAATTGCAGTTTAAAGTGGTCCTGAAATTTATTTACAATTTTCGCTAACAAAAATACACAACAAGAACGTCGCTTACAAAGGAATGTGAGAAATGATATACTCAAACAAACAGATAAACAAAATGAATCAAAATCTGGTTGCTTATAAACAAATCTAAGTGTTATAGATATGCTCAATACACAATTGGCTAAGCAAAAAAGTGCTGAGATTTACGGCGAGAAAATACATTTTTCAACACATATCGGAAATCTTTGAAATAATCGAAATCAACTTTTTCGACGCATATCGGCCAACAAAAAGCTGTTCTTGTTGGTAAGATTTCTTCTTGGATTCTTCGCTCTAACTAAGAAGCTAAAAAACCCGCTTTGTTAAAATATTTGTTTTATGAGCTAAATCAAAAGTTTGAAATATGAATCGGATTGGCCTCTTAACTATACGGGATAAGAGTCAGCGTTAAATGTTGAACCTTAAAAAATGTTTAAAAAGTCACAAGAGTAGTTGCTACGGCACCCAAACTCGCATAGAGCAATCGGCTGACCCTGAGAACAGTCTGCCATTGGCCACGGCCATCGCTGTCACAATGCCCTGATGCCGTTGAAGTGTCTGGGTGCGCATCATATTGTGAAGGCTCCACACGGCCACGGTCATGTCGTGCGAGCCAGACAGCAGCTTCAGGCCGGCGCTGGTTCGCATCACTGACAAACAGCTCACCTGGCGGGGAAATATTGGTCATAATGTTTCAGCACAGATCTTATGACCAATGATGACCCTTTAATGACCCACAAACTGAGGATCTGATGAAACACAAACTGAGGATCTGATGACCCACAAACTGAGGATCTGATAATCCCACAAACTGAGGATCTGATAATCCCACAAACTGAGGATCTGATGACCCACAAACTGAGGATCTGATAATCCCACAAACTGAGGATCTGATAATCCCACAAACTGAGGATCTGATAATCCCACAAACTGAGGATCTGATAATCACACAAACTGATGACTGATAATCCCACAAACTGAGGATCTGATAATCACACAAACTGATGACTGATAATCCCACAAACTGAGGATCTGATAATCCCACAAACTGAGGATCTGATAATCACACAAACTGATGACTGATAATCCCACAAACTGAGGATCTGATAATCCCACAAACTGAGGATCTGATAATCACACAAACTGATGACTGATAATCCCACAAACTGAGGATCTGATAATCCCACAAACTGAGGATCTGATAATCACACAAACTGATGACTGATAATCCCACAAACTGAGGATCTGATAATCACACAAACTGATGACTGATAATCCCACAAACTGAGGATCTGATAATCCCACAAACTGAGGATCTGATAATCACACAAACTGATGACTGATAATCCCACAAACTGAGGATCTGATAATCACACAAACTGATGACTGATAATCCCACAAACTGAGGATCTGATGACCCACAAACTGAGGATCTGATGAAACACAAACTGAGGATCTGATAATCCCACAAACTGAGGATCTGATGACCCACAAACTGATGATCTGATAATCCCACAAACTGAGGATCTGATGACCCACAAACTGAGGATCTGATGAAACACAAACTGAGGATCTGATGAAACACAAACTGAGGATCGAATAATCCCACAAACTGAGGATCTGATAATCCCACAAACTGAGGATCTGATAATCCCACAAACTGAGGATCTGATAATCCCACAAACTGAGGATCTGATAATCCCACAAACTGAGGATCTGATGACCCACAAACTGAGGATCTGATGAAACACAAACTGAGGATCTGATAATCCCACAAACTGATGACTGATAATCCCACAAACTGATGACTGATAATCCCACAAACTGAGGATCTGATGACCCACAAACTGAGGATCTGATGAAACACAAACTGAGGATCTGATGAAACACAAACTGAGGATCGAATAATCCCACAAACTGAGGATCTGATAATCCCACAAACTGAGGATCTGATGAAACAAACTGAGGATCTGATGAAACAAACTGAGGATCTGATGAAACACAAACTGAGGATCTGATAAGCCCACAAACTGAGGATCTGATAAGCCCACAAACTGAGGATCTGATAAGCCCACAAACTGAGGATCTGATAATCCCACAAACTGAGGATCTGATAATCCCACAAACTGAGGATCTGATAATCCCACAAACTGACGATCTGATAATCCCACAAACTGAGGATCTGATAACCCACAAACTGATGATCTGATAATCCCACAAACTGAGGATCTGATAATCCCACAAACTGAGGATCTGATAATCCCACAAGCTAAGGATCTGATAATCCCACAAATTGAGGATCTGATGATCCCACATACTGAGGTTCTGATTACAAACCAAATGTACTTTTATTACAACAAATTTGCCAACCATCAACAGTGCTCACCTGGCCAGAGTGCCCCTTGAGTACATGCGCCGGCTCAGAAGCGGCAGTGGATTCTCGTTTTGCCCTATTCAGAACCTGCGCCTGATTGGCTTTACCGTCGGACAATTTCTGCGCATTTTCCGCACCTTTTGCTGAGGAATTTTGCGACTTTGTTGCACCCGCAGTCGACTCGCTGTCACTGTCAGGACCGCTCGATGCAGCGGCTGCAACACTCGATGAAGCAGCGGCTTCGTCAGCCTCCCAGACTAGCAGGGAGCCGCTGCCAGTGCCCGCGATGATGAAATCTGGCAGCACAAGCTGAACGCAATGGACATTGTTAGTTTCCTCGTCTGTGCACAACGACCGAACTTTTGAAAAGTTCGTTAATTCAATTAAGGTCACGGCGTTGCCGCTGCCAACGTAGAGCAGCTGCTGGCTGACGACCAGGGCTCGAACCCAGCGCGAGAAGCCTGTTAGGGTGCGCTTACACTCCCTTGTGGCCAGATCCCACACTTTCACTACGTTTAACGAGCCCGAAAATAGGTAGAACTTGGATACGCAGAGGGTGCTAACACTCTCTGTGTGGCCGACCACAACCTGAAGAAAGTTTGGAGAGCGAGTGTACATTAGGGGCAGGGAAAATTGGGGTTGGTCGGGGGCTAGTGTGCATTAGGGATAGGGAATATTGAGATTGGACGGGAGAGAGTGTACATTAGGGGCAGGGAAAATTGGGGTTGGACGGGAGCGAGTGTACATTAGGGGTAGGGAATATTGGGGTTGGACGGGAGCGAGTGTACATTAGGGGTAGGGAAAATTGGGGTTGGACGGGAGCGAGTGTACATTAGGGGTAGGGAAAATTGAGGTTGGACGGGAGCGAGTGTACATTAGGGGCAGGGAATATTGGGGTTGGACGGGAGCGAGTGTACATTAGGGGTAGGGAATATTGAATATTGGTCGGAGCGAGTGTACATTAGGGGCAGGGAATATTGGGGTTGGACGGGAGCGAGTGTACATTAGGGGCAGGGAATATTGGGGTTGGACGGGAGCGAGTGTACATTAGGGGTAGGGAATATTGAATATTGGTCGGAGCGAGTGTACACAAGTCACCATAATAGAAATTACCTGCAAGCAGCTGCCAAAGTTGGCTGAAGTAGGGGCCACATCCCACACTCGCACTGTGCTATCCTGCGAGCCAGAGAACAGCACAGAACCCGACAGAGCCAATGACAGCGCTGGTCCCGTATGCCCGTCTAAAGTTTTCAACAACTCATTCGAGCTGCCAACCTGCCACATTTTAACAGACTTGTCACCGCTGGCCGAATATAAATAATCGCCACCAACTAGCAGGCACCAAATCGGTCCCCGGTGACCAACAAAAGTGCCCAAACATTTGAAAGTTTGCCAAGCGTGACCGCCGGGTTGTAGGCTAGCTAGGCAGGCCATCTGTTCGTTGACCAGAGCCAGGGCTTCCTGTAGTCTCTCGTGCTTGGCCTGGGAATCGACAAGGAGGTCCTGGTGCTCCGATTGGACCATGTCCAGAGTGAGGAAGCGCTCCTCAATGTGCCGATCTAGACGATCGAGACGATCAACAACTGTGCCCAGCATGGAGCGAAGAAACTCAAGGTCGCGCGAGCGCTCATCCATTTGGTCTTGAAGGTGCCGGATCTAAACAAACAGGGTTGCGGCACACGATTCAGCTACTTATAGTAGTCTAACATCGATAATAAAAACTATGCGTGAAAAATTACTAGCGACCTCATAACTGGCAGAATTAAAAAAGAATCCAACCTTAAGATCTAAATTATTTTCTGAAGAATCCAACCTGAAGATCTGAAGTCGTTCCTGAAAAATCTAACTTAAAGATCTCAGGAATTTTTTTAAAATCTAACCTGAAAATCTAAAGCGATTCCTGAAGAATCTGAGCTGGAGATCTGAAGTAATTCCTGAAGAATTTAACCTTAAGATCTGAAGTAATTCCTGCATAATCCAACCTGAAGATCTAAATTATTTCCTGAAGAATCTAACCTGAAGATCTAAATTATTTCCTGAAGAATCCAACCTGAAGATCTAAATTAATTCCTGAAGAATCTAACCTGAAGATCTGAAGTAGTTCCTGAAGATAACTTGAAGATCTCAGGAATTTTTAAAAAATCTAACCTGAAAATCTAAAGCAATTCCTGAAGAATCTAAGCTGGAGATCTGAAGTAATTCCACCTGAAGATCTGAAGTAAATCCTGAAGAATCTAACCTAGAGATCTGAAGTAATTCCTGAAAAATACAATCTGAAGATCTAAAGTAGGGGTCGGCAAACGACGTCTTCTTCTCAACGGAGAAGAGATGACAGGGGGATGAGACACAAGAGAGATGAGACACGAAGGATTAGAAACACGTGAAATATAGGACACGGGAGAGATAAGACACGGGAGAGATGAGACACGGGGAGAGATGAGACACGGGAGAGATGAGACACGGGAGAGATGAAACACGGGAGAGATGAGACACGGGAGAGATGAGACATGGGAGAGATGAGACATGGGAGAGATGAGACATGAGAGAGATGAGACATGGGAGAGATGAGACATGGGAGAGATGAAACACGGGAGAGATGAGACACGGGAGAGATGAGACATGGGAGAGATGAGACATGGGAGAGATGAGACATGGGAGAGATAAGACGCGGGAGAGATGAGACACGGGAGAGATGAGACACGGGAGAGATGAGACACGGGAGAGATGAAACACGGGAGAGATGAGACACGGGAGAGATGAGACATGGGAGAGATGAGACATGGGAGAGATGAGACATGGGAGAGATGAGACATGGGAGAGATGAAACACGGGAGAGATGAGACACGGGAGAGATGAGACATGGGAGAGATGAGACATGGGAGAGATGAGACATGGGAGAGATAAGACGCGGGAGAGATGAGACACGGGAGAGATGAGACACGGGAGAGATGAAATGGAATGGAATGGGTCGGATTTGAGAGCTTTAAGGGCCGCATCTGGCCCGTGGGTCGGAGTTTGCCGGCCCCCTGATCTAAAGAAAATTCTGATAAAAATTCTAATCTGAAAATCTGAAGGAGCTTCTGAAGAATCCAACCTTCAGGTGATGTCCAACCTTAAGGGATCTGGGAAAAGTTAAAGAAAAACACAAACCTGCTTTTCCATTCTCTGCCTAGTCGAAATGCAGGCGGGTGAACAAGAACTCGGTGAGGAGCCGCTGCCGCAGCCACCGCCACCGCCGCCACCGCCGCCACCTGAACAGTTGAGCTCGTGCTCAGGGAGGTCTCGCAGTTTAAAATACTTGCCGCAGCGTTTGCCGCATGCCGCAGGGCTATGAGGACAGGAGGACTCGTGCTCAGTCCGCGCGGCTAAACGAATCTCAGCGGAGCAACCATCGGGATCTACTTCGTAGCTAGCAGCACCGCTGCCACAGCCACCATTGCTGCTGCTGTTGCAGCCCAATAGAGAGGACGGCGATGTCAGGCCGGAATCTGGCGACTCGGCCGACGGTCGAAGCTTTGGTCGAAGGCCGTAGCGACAGCGGATAAGGAGGTCGCCGACCTGGTCGCAGAGAGCCAAATTGACAACCAACGGCTTGGCGGCAGTGCGATGACGAGGGCAGTCCACTGTCAGTAGGTGTGAAACATTTAATATTATAGCATTTCGGCTTATTAAACTACTTTAAGTAACGCAATTAGAATATTTCGATCCCTTTTAGTGACACTAACACGACCGCAGCTATGGCGCGGCGCATGTGAAGGCTGCGTACGGCTGTTCAGTCCATGGACTGGGGGGCACGCCACACCCACCATCAATTATCCCAGCTGATGCTGGTACCCATTTAACAGCTGGATGAACTGAAGCAATGCAGAGTTAAGTTTCTTGCTTATGGACACATATTGTTCCAATGGATCCGGGAATCGAACCCCCGACATTCAAATCATGAGTTCGACGCTCAAACCTTTAGGCTACAACCCCCATAAAAGATACTAATCAAGAAATTTAATAGCCTAATATAAATAATAGTACATATGCCGAACCTGTTTCTTCCGCAATGCAGCGATGACAGAAACTGTCGCCGCATGCGGCTGTGAATGGATTAACAAACACGCAGCCGCAGAGTCGGCACATCAGGCCCTCCGGCGGAGGCGACACAAACACAATGGGCGGCGGGTCAGCTTCGGGATCCTGAAATAATGCTATTTTCTATACATATCGGATAACAAATTGGAATATTGGACTAGCTAGTCACATCAATGTTTTATACTCCCACTCTTCTAAAAGGCTCCTTAGTGTTGCGTGCAAAAATAGCCAGATGCCTAACTGAATCAGAGGTCTATGCTTGAATGATTATTCAAGGGTGTGGATTAACAACGCGCCCTGATGAGAGGTTTGCTAGTGGCGAGGTGATGAATTAGCCGTGTGTCGGATGGTGTTTGAAGGGTTTAGAAAACTGGATTACGTCAAAAAAATATAACGAAATAAGAGAAATGTAACACCTCGCTAAAGAAAACAGTCTTCGTAGCAACCAATTTAAGAAAATGGTGTCTTAACGAACGGCACAATGTTCTATTATTTAAAATAAGTCCATTTAGAATATTGCCAACGCGATATATTAAATATTCATATATTCAACTGACCGCTTGAAACCAGCAAAAGGCAAGTATGTTTTTTTCATTCTGCGATTTGGTTCGATTAGAATTTTTGGCCGATTAAAGGGTAAATGTTACAAATTCAAATTTCGCCAAAAATGAAATAAAACGGTAAATTTTACAAGCCAAGGATAAAATGTTAGCAGAAAAGTGCAAAGTACCATAATACTACTCAGTATTGAAATCGTGTTCCTATATCCAAGACATGTCTTTGCCACTAGATTTTAGACTCGCGGTGGATATATGTGCGTGTGTCTGGCCTGGCGACTGTAAGGCACCCCATTCTACCCGGAATCCCAAACCAGATCGTTTTCTTGAGAGAGAGAGAGAGAGAGAGAGAGAAGGCGCGGACCAGAACCCTCCCCTGAGACCAATCTGTTCTGCAAAGTAGAGAGAATAGAGAAATAAGGAATACACTTGCTACAGACGACAAATGATCATGATTCAGATGGACCTACACAATACTACACACGTTGTTAAGTCAAAGAGATATAAGGATATGATTATAAATATTGTCTATCACACAAATGATAGCATAGCGAATGAATCCTTCCTTTACTAAAAAAATCTATTCGGCCTATTCATTTCTTTTATATCAATTGGCGAGTGGAACTAACAAAATACAGCGAAATGTAAGATACTGAGTAGGAAAACTGTTTAGAGTTGGTATCATGCATTATTAATTGGACAAACTGGAGTCGACCGTGAGCACTGCTTGTCAGATAAGGATTTAAGGCTTCCTGCAAGTTACGAGCAGCTTTCATGGGTTCGCTTCATAACTTACTCGAAGCATGATTTGGTAATTTATAATTAGCCTAGTCTATAGATAAGAGGGATAAATTTTATGGACTTAAAGAGCCAATATTACTTTATGATACTGGATTATCAATATAGTTCTAGTTATTCTTTGAGACAGAGAAACTTCAAGCAACAGGCATAGTCGCTATCAACATGCACGGCTCAAATTGAGTAGAAAAAAACAGCTCTTATATACGCGGAACATACTATTACTACTGGGGCAGAACCCCAGTGAGTAGCTCAGTATTAGTAAAAAGAAGGAAATTGGAAACTGACAGAGAAATCTAAATAGAGCCAGGTGCAGACAGGTGTAGTGTTAGGATAGGAAAGGCGGTTGGTGGCAAAAAATTCTAGGGGAGCTATGGCAAGCTCCAAGATTGGGAAAGCATTCGCGCGTATTTGCTCTGGCAAGCCCGGGTAAAAAGCTCGACTAGCTGCATTAGCTTCCAGAGCTTTTTATTCGGACCTTATATATTGCACTAGCACGCGAATTATGCATTTGTCTACTGACCGGTCGTGGGGCCTAAGGGAGGAAAATTTTGTTTTGTCATAAACCAAAGAAAGATCACAGTAATACCAGACTAGAAAGTGAATAATTTCGTATTGACAACAAACAAGGCGGCACTAACACTCGCCACTACTCAAGATTTACGGGTAGGTACAGCAGAAGGGCAATTAATCAATTTTCTCGCTTCACTGTTTTTTAAGCCGTCGTTAAGCCGCTGGCCAGTGAGCCAAGGCGAACAGCTGGAAAAAATTTTCGTCCACTCTTTGACTACTCATTTTACTAACGCCTGAGACGCCACATCCGAAGGCTTTTTATGAGGCCAAGGGTGAAGAGTAACTCATTGCTAGAGTCCCAAGAGGATTTGTCCGGCAACCCTTGCTAGTTTTTTTCTGTTCTAAGGCAAGAAGAAGCAATTATTGTTGCTTTTTATTAGTCTTTTTTAACTCAAACGACAGACATTTTTCTACAAGCGCATAGAAACTGTACGTCTCATAATGCTAAAAAGTTCAGATCTACCAGGGTACAGTAACTGCATTTTTTGTCTTCCAGAAACGTTTGTAGTAAAAATCCCCAAAAGGCAAGCTAAAAAAAACTGCGTTCGCTAGACAAGGCAAAAATAATGCAACCGTAGTATAACAAAAGAGAAAAATAGCTTCTAAAGTAAACTAAACCAGAAGCATTGGACGACATCGCGGAATCTCTACTTGGTTAAGTATGTTTTATCCACGCACGCATAATCGAATCGGTGGGTGAAGCTGGCTCTAATTTTCTCCGGATTAGCCTCTGGGGAAAAATATGCACAGAGAGCTAGAGGGAGACAAGCAAGCAGGAAACATGGGCGAAAAATAGAGGCTGAGAACTTGAAGAGTGCAGACAAAAAGAGGCCAATTTTCAAAGTTGTATCCTTTCATAAAACTAAGGGAAAAATGGAAGTCTCAGCGAGTTGACAAAGAAAAAAAACTCGACGCCGAAAAAGAAAATTACTCACTCACTAATCTGATGTCGGGGAAAAGCTAGTTAAACTTAAAGCTATCATGGCCACCGAACGCTTTGAAAAAAAACGTCTAAATTATTGTGCCAATTATCTCTAGCCCAATGATGATGAATTCCTGATCTCGAATTTCAATTCGAATTTGAACAGTATAAGAAAAGAAATTGATTTACAGTTTAGAACTAAGTCCCGAAGATTAAAGTAGCCATTTAATTACTCACAAGACTGACTGCAAGAGATCAAAAGACAGGTCTGACGTTTGCGAAATGAACGGAAATGGAATGATGTGGAGATCGACAGAGAATCCAAATGAAAGAAAAAGAGGGCAGAATAGTCTGCATGATGGTCCATTAGGTTTTAAAGCATAAAATTTCTGCCCCTGAAGTTGTTTAGCTTTATGTCTTTTCTCTTCTACTTGAAATAAAAAGGCATATACAGATGGGATTTAATTTCTAGTGAAAGTATTTTTCGGGCATCCAGAGCGCGAAAGACTCGCATCCAGATTTCCTGTGCGTGCGAATTCTGGCTGACATTTTCATCTGTCAAGCGAACCCATACCATTTGAAGCATTGGGTGTGGTGATGGTGACTACTGGACAGATCAGTGAAATGTATACACACGAGGGACTAAGCGTCACTTTTTTTCCTCCTTACTTACACCCTTACTTTTTTATAGTAGAAAATCTACCAAACAATTTGCGAAATATCGGACCCGAGATTTTGCCCCGACATACAATGTGATGATGCATTACCTTATTAATGGAATGATTTAAAACGAGATAATCCAACCAAACGGCGAGGTTAAACTTATACAAGTACTTTTGCACTGGTAAGAGAAAAGTTAAAATGCTTTGAGGCTATTGAAGGAAATCGCAGATCAGCTAGAAACTTAAATCGCCAATAGAGGCTAAAAGGAGTGGCTAGTTGTGCTTATTACACTACATTACCGTGTCCCCACCACAGAGACAGAGTAGTAAGAGGCTATTGTGCTGCAATATCGGCCTTATTCTTTCATGGAATGCTATAGTTGGCCCATAGCCAGACGTGGCTTTCTAGCCAATTACACTGCACGAATCGAGCTATTGGATCGTTCGTCTTACTTGCTGCTGAAGAAAAAATTGAAGAAAAGACAAGAGCCAGTGAGTGGCAGCAGTTGGCCTAGAAAGTGGAGCATTTTCTCAGAACCGAAGCCTTTTAAATGACAGTTGCATGATTGCAACAATTTAGGAAAGTCAAAACTTCTCAAAATGAAGCGCTCTTTAGCAGATAAAATAATTTTGTGATTCGGCTAAGCTTCGGCTACTTCCACGAAAGAAGAGTCAAGTTTTTAAAAGCTAAAAATGACCCAAGTGAGGCGAGGCGACACTGCTTACGAGATGGGTCCTTGCCTTGGCAAAGGCGGCTTCGGAATCTGCTACAAGGCTGTGGAACGATCGCTAGCGTCAGGATTAGCAAGCAGTGAACGCGTGGTTGCTATTAAGAAAATAAACCAGCAAATGATCAAGGAAGCAGCGAAGGAGCCATACCTGAGATATGAGATCGCGCTGCATAGTCAGCTAAGACACAGGAATGTTGCTGAACTATTTTCAACATTCTCTAACGACGACAGTATCTACTTTGTTCTGGAATACTGCAACAAGAAGTCACTGGCAGACATAATAGTAAGGGTAACCAGCTTCCCGATCGACCTCGCAGCGTACTACTTCTATCAGCTGATGACCGGCCTTAAGTACATTCACGGATGCCGAATACTTCACAGAGATCTGAAGCTTAGCAACATTCTTGTCGACGCTGATGATGTGGTCAAAATTACGGATTTTGGATTGTCCTGCACAATGACGAGAAGCTATCTGGAGCGGCATTTGTCTTGCGGCACACCAAACTACCTGAGTCCTGAAGTCCTGCTGAGACAGGGCCACACAGCCAAGTCCGATGTGTGGTCTTGTGGGGTTGTGCTCTACACAATGTTCGGTGGAATTCCACCATTCCAGGCCGAAGAAATACTAGAAATCTATCGAAACATTGTGACAGGAAGCTATCAATTCACAAAGTTTCACAACGATGATCACCTGAAGCATTTGATCTCTCTACTACTCCAACTAGATCCGGAAGAGAGGCCTGATCTGGACGATATTTTGCAGCACGAGTTCACCAGATACAGCGAGCAATACGAGCGTCAGTTAACGCAAGAAGCTAACACGTCTACGCGGTGCGCCAATCTAGGTCGCGGCTCCAGCGCCAATGCAATGTCGAAAAGTCTAACCAGCATATTTGCCAAATCGAAACCAGATGCTAGTAACGGTTCAAAGCACGGAAACAAAGCTAGTGCTCGCTCGCCTGAAGTTCGAAGATGCACAAACGGTGTTCCACGCAGCCAGACAGTTGTGGACGTGAAGCTGCTGCGAACAACCAACCTGCTGCAATATTTCCGAGCTAGACCAGCATGGAATAAACGGGCTAACGAGTTCCAAGCTGGATGGGTTACCTGGTGGCGCGACAAGACAGCCACAGTCGGCTTCTACTACCAGCTATCCACGGGTTACAATTGTGCTATGTACAATGATCATACTAGCTGCCTGCATCACGCAGAAACAGATCGAGCTTATTTTCTTAATCTGCAATCAAATCGACGACTGCACAGCGAAGAGTCGGCAAAGCTGGACACCGTGAACAAATTTTATGAGCCAATGCTGAGAGATGTGATCGAAGAGTTCCAAGATATTTCACCGATGAGCCAACTCGGAGAACAGATCAGCTGGGTCAGTCAGTATAGCAAACACGTTGGAGAGTCTGTAGACTACCTTATTAAATTTTCTACTCATTGCGATAAAACCTATCGCGTCTTCTACCTGTCAGATGAGTCCATCCAGGTGAACTTTGCCTCTGCATTCGTGCTTCGAATGTGTGGTCGCCTGTGCTATTTCTATCAGCCAGCTGGTCGCAGCTTCTTAATTGAATCCAAACCCCTGGACATCTGGTGTTTTCAGGAGATCAACAACGAACTAGTTGATGTGCTTTGCGATATATTCCTATCATAACTTTAATCGAAACCAGCAATTCATTTCAATGTACGAATTTTACAGGCAATCGTCAATAAACTTGTACATATAACGAATTGCAGCTAAAGTTTATAGAAAATAAGCTGAAAGGCATCTGTTGCAACTTTTTTTCATTCGGCACAATTTAATTTCTACAGATTTGCAAGTTTAGAATTAGTTTAGATCAAGCTTGGATGAAACAGAAGCTTAACAAATTGCATTATGAAAAGAAAACGAAGACTTTTTCATACTACTGAGTTAGTAGTATGAAACGTTTAAAGAGCTATGTAAGTAATGTAACTGACGAGTAATGTAACCATGAGTAATGTAGCTTTTAAAATGTAACGAAATAAAAATACTTCAGTGACTATTATAGTACGAGTATAATACTATGCATAGAGTGTACAAATGGTTGAAAAGTACATATAACATAGTAAATAATTATAGCAAAATATTTATATTTATAGAAGAACTGTTTTCTGTTCTATTATAAAAATAAGTTTAAATTAAACAAAAACTGAGAGAAACATAAAATATTATAGATAAAAATGTGCTGATTTTTATGGCTTACAGACAGATGTAACCCCAAAAATCATTAAAGACTTATAGCCAGACCTTGCTATAATTCTATAAAGGATCTGATAGCAATCATTAGTTTCACATGTGTAATTCATATTAATTTTTTAAAAGTTTTAAAATAAATGTACACTGTTTCTTTATAAAAATAAAAATGTAAGAAAAATATGAAACTATGCATGACTAACAACAAACAAATAACAATCAACAAGCCAATTACATGTTATAGCAGTGTGCTCTAATGGAATGGACTCCAATAAAATAATAGTGTGCCACCCAGAAAATATTGTTGCCTATGGTGAAGGCAAGGCAAGCTAACAGGGCAATAATGACATTATATTGCTTGTTAGTCCCTCCTGCCCCTTCTCTTTCTCTTTCACTTGGGTTTTGGCCATAGACAGCTCATCACTGCTACAACATTAATAAACTCATCCAACATCATCCTTGGAGCTACTCAGACAGTCAGAGCTGTGCAAGTCTTGGACAAATATTAAAATTATCATCAAATTGACTAACTGTGAAAGTAATAGACTGTTTAATGTTCTTGAATGCTAGCTTATATGCTTATGCACTTTTCACCACTATCTACATGCACTAATGCAGGTTTTGAATTGAGAGTTAAAGGTTGTGAATAGTTTAGAAAATTGCTTAACCACTGCTAATTGTACCCTCTAGGCCTTTACACTGCCAAACCAGGGTGCTTTGTGCCTATATTGTGAGTTGTGCATCTCTAGTACAATATACCTTAACTGTCAGTAATAAACCCCAGTATACATTTTTGATTGCCAATGCAGTCCAAAAGGAGGTCCTTCCCTTTCAAGGACATGCCTGCTATGATGTAGAAAGACTATCTCTGCTTCTGGCTGTTCCATTGGCTATACTTCAGGCTCAGGAGATGACACCTTCATATTTTCCTATGGCTCAATAGATGGACCAAAATCAGTTGCATAAAGCTTTAGTAGCTAAGCTAAAGCCAAATTAGCAAAATTTTTGGGAGTTGGCATACGATGAGTATTTTTGGTGCACAAAAAAATTGGAAACTTTAATTCAGCATTCACCATGCCCTGACTATATACTAGCTGGATGTCTTAAATAGTATAATACCTTACTCAAAAGCTCCGAATTGCAACAAAATTGAATATAATATTATTTTAAGTATTTCTATTTATATAGCGTTTTTCATTTTTAAACAATCTCATGTAGAAAGTTTGTGAAAGGATTTGATGATAATTCCATTCCAGTCTTAGTTATGAGTCATTAACAGAGCCATAATTAGTTGTTATTGAAGTGGCTGTCACCTAAGGTAGATTATGACTGCAGTAAAAAAACAATAAGAACTTCGCAATGTATAAACATAAATAACCTGCGTTACTAATACAAATATCACATTCACATTATGGCAAAAAAAAGATTTTTTAAATAACGACCATTTATATTCTAACTATTAACGTTTCAATATGTTTAAATAAAGCTAATATAACAGTTTTAACATCTATTGCAGCATTCTAGAACCAGAAAGACTAACGAAAATAACGATCTCTCATTCCTTGATTTGTTCGTAATTTCGTAAAAATAACTCAAAGTGTTCTTGGAAACATGCGAACTAAATAGTGCGCACGTTTGGAATAAAAACAAATATAAAGGAATGCCGAAATACAAAATAGCATTTCAGAAAAATAGTGCGTTTAAATTGATTAGGATAAAAAATAATACTTTAAATAAAAACTTACATGGCCTGTGTACTAAAATGTTTAAATTAACGAATGCTTCTAAGTAAACAAATTATCGCGCATTGTTGCATTATATGCATTATGTATGTAGCATGCTGGAATTCTGGAATCTTGTTACGATATAAAGTTACGGCGAGCTAATTTTTAGTTATGAATTTATACCTAACTAGAATCTTGTTATCTGTCTCTTTTTATTATGTACTATTTTATCGACCAGCTTAGTTGGCAACTTGCCAGCACACTGGTAGCAGCAACTCAGGCCTAGCAAGTATATTTATTATTTTTCTATTATTGGAATATTGGTGTCTTTTAACTTATAATACAAATCATTCGTTATATTTAATATGTTATGTGTTATAAAATATGTTACATTGTTATTATTCATAAAGGTATAAAAAATTCAAAATGATTCTTCCTCATTCAAAAATAAATAATAAAATAGGCCTAGTCTAATTTTCACAAAACCAACATTTAAATATAAAGCTAAAGCATGAAAACTTGCTAAGAATTAGTTTTTTTACCACAGTATTTTTGCTTATGGTCATTTTGCCCATGGTATTTTTGCATAAAGTATTTTTGTGGCAGTCATTTTGTTAGCAGTCAAATTGTCTACATTTAAAATTTCTATTGTCATTTTGTCAACAGTCAAATTGTCCCTAGTCAAATTACCATAGTAAAATTGTGCTTGTCAAATTTTGAAGACCCAGCCTAGCAAAGAACAAAATTAGCTATTTCAAGTACCTTAAAATTTACCAATTCAGTATTTTAGTAATGAGCATAGTTAATAATTGTATTATTGAATGATGTAAAATAATATATATTGTTAGGCCCCCTAGTTTAGTGCAATAATATTGTTTCAAGGATATAACAGAAGATAAATTTGTGTTCTAGCAATAGGGAAACATATATCATATGTTGTAGTTGGCACATTAATGCCATACTTAACTAACAGTCTAGTAAGCATTGTAAGCATTGTTTAATATACATATTATATAATATATGTATTCTCTAGCGACTGATATTTTCTAGTAAAAATGCACCATGCGAAAGTTTATCAATCAATAAATATTTTGGGCATATATTGAATATATTAATTGTCCTATATTTTGCAGTTGCAATTAATGTGAAAGCATGAACAGAGTTGACTGCAATCCACCACAATTATCTGTTGGCTTGGGCGCCATTCTAACATCCAATAGTGGCACCGATTTTGTCAACAGTAGTACTAGCAGTAGTACTAGCAGTAGTAGCAGCAGCTCCAGCACCAATAATACTAGCAGAAGCAGCAACAACTTTCAAATCCAACAACAACAACAACAACAACAGCACGATACTACAGACATTGACAGTCTAGCAGTTGTTGGCGAAGCTGCTAGGATGGTGTCAGGCCGCTCGGCTCCGACCGACTCCGCAGCCGGTCCAGAGCTTCGAACGCAGCGCGGATTCTCCTGCGCATTCGACGAAGTGTTGGCATCGAATCGCGCCGCTGTGCAGGCTGCGAATGTTCCAGGCAGGCGGGTTGGCAACAGCGGAGTCGCTGGCGGCAGGCATCACGGCGTTAACGGTGTTGCCTATTCTGGTGGCGCTGGTTCAGCTGGTTCAGGCGGCCCAAGTGGCGCCAGTGGCAGTTATTCGTTTATATTGCCTGATCTGTCGGCTCATCCGTTGGAGTTTAGAGCATTCTTAGAGAAGGAGCTGCTGGACACTGGCACTCTGGTTAACTTGGAGCAGGCTGGATGTCTTAACTGGTGGTAAGTTGTATTGCTATACACGCTGTATCATTAGAAAATAAAAGTTCAAAAGGTAAAGGTGTTGTACCAGAGAGCTTTCTTATGATAAGTTGGATTTCTGCTGTGTGAATTTTAGCCTTTTTAAAGTTTGAACTTAGCAATCAACAAGCTTTATAGTACAGTGTCCAAACATCTTAAGAGTGTAAGGTAGAGTACCAGTGAGCTGTAGAGTGACAGGCAGAGGATCAGTCAGCTGTAGAGTGACAGGCAGAGGATCAGTCAGCTGTAGAGTGACAGGCAGAGGATCAGTCAGCTGTAGAGTGACATGCAGAGGATCAGTCAGCTGTAGAGTGACAGGCAGAGGATCAGTCAGCTGTAGAGTGACAGGCAGAGGATCAGTCAGCTGTAGAGTGACAGGCTGAGGATCAGTCAGCTGTAGAGTGACAGGCTGAGGATCGGTCAGCTGTAGAGTGACAGGCAGAGGATCAGTCAGTTGTAGAGTGACAGGCAGAGGATCAGTCAGCTGTAGAGTGACAGGCAGAGGATCAGTCAGCTGTAGAGTGACAGGCACACATGGAAGCTACAAAGTCACTCTGCCGGCACTCCTACCCCACCTAAGGCACGACCTGGGCCTATCCCAACGCCTGTGGCCTCTTCAAACCAGCGGCGATGGCAACTGTCTGCTGCACGCAGTCAGCCTGAGCAGTCTTGGCTTTCACGATCGTCAGCTTGTGTTTCGCAGCGCCCTACACGAGTACCTGCTAGCTCACAGTGCTGCAGTCTATCGCCGATGGCGTTGGCAAACTGCCCGCGAGCTGTATCGATCTACCGGCCTGCGGCTCAGTGAAACCGAATGGCAAGTGGAATGGAAGTCTCTGCTCCAACTGGCTAGTACCCAGCCCAAGCAGCAGCAGCAGCAATCTACTCAGCTTGGCCAGCAACAGCAGCATCAGCTAGACTCACTAGAAGAGATTCACGTATTCGTAGCCGCAAACGTGTTTCGCAGGCCAATCCTGGTCATAGCTGATCAGTTTGTCAAAGATGCCGATGGTGATAATTTGGCGCCAATTCCATTTGCTGGGATTTATCTGCCGCTATTGGAGAAGCCTGAGCACTGCTCAAAGCATCCGGTTCTATTAGCCTACGATGCTGCTCATTTCTCGGCACTAGTACCTATGGAGGCCTCGCCTGGTTCGGATGCAGCTCGCCTGCCCTACGCTGTGCCCCTGTGCTGCTGCGATCTGCGCACTCCTCTGCCATTGCACTTTAGCACTGACCCCGGCACGCACTGGAAATGGTCGTCTAAATCTGCCGCCGCCGCTATTGTGGGCGATTCTACGCCGGCCGATGTGGAGATCGGCGGCCGCCTGCGCGCTAAGCTTCTGGCCGCTTATCTAAGGTGTTCGGCTTTGAGACTGCCGACAGCTGTAGTTGCTCCCGCTGCTGTTGCTGCCGCCACCTTGCCGCCGCAGACTCGTCTCGCCCGTTCTGGTAGCTCAGTTGGCAACGTAGCCTTAGCTGAATCATCTTCAATGGCTATTACCGCTGCTGCTGCATCGGGGGAGACTTCGGCTGTTGAGTTTGAAGACGTTTTCGACCAGAAGCAGCAGCAGCAGCATTCGCAGAAGCACGCTTTTCTGCAGCAAAGATCCGCGACGCTGGACGGTCGGCGAATGCGACTCGGTGGGCCTGGCAGTGAATTATTTCCTGGCGACTTGGTGAGCTGCTTATAGCCTATCAGATAAGAAACCTGTCTTGTTTTATCTATGAGATTTGACACCTAAATCTCGCATGACGTTTGACACCTCTCTTAATTGGTCCCCTAAAGATAAGGCACCTGTCATCATTCGGTCTCCTATGAAATTTGGAATATGCCTCACTTAATCTCCTATGAGATTAGACATTAACCTCACTTGATCTACTATGAGATTAGACATTAACCTCTCTTGATCTCCTATGAGATTAGACATTAACCTCACTTGATCTCCTATGAGATTAGACATTAGCCTCAGTTGATCTCCTATGAGATTAGACATTAGCTTCAGTTGATCTCCTATGAGATTGGACATTAACCTCACTTGGTCTCCTATGAGATTAGACATTAGCCTCACTTGATCTACTATGAGATTAGACATTAACCTCACTTGATCTACTATGAGATTAGACATTAACCTCACTTGATCTCCTATGAGATTGGACATTAACCTCACTTGATCTCCTATGAGATTAGACATTAGCCTTACTTGATCTCCTATGAGATTAGGCATTAGCCTCAGTTGATCTCCTATGAGATTGGACATTAGCCTCAGTTGATCTCCTATGAGATTGGACATTAGCCTCACTTGATCTCCTATGAGATTAGGCATTAGCCTCACTTGATCTCCTATGAGATTAGACATTAGCCTCAGTTGATCTCCTATGAGATTGGACATTAGCCTCACTTGATCTCCTATGAGATTAGGCATTAGCCTCAGTTGATCTCCTATGAGATTCGACATTAGCCTCACTTGATCTCCTATGAGATTGGACATTAACTTCACTTGATCTACTATGAGATTAGACATTAGCCTCAGTTGATCTCCTATGAGATTGGACATTAGCCTCACTTAATCTCCAATGAGATTAGACATTAGCCTCACTTGATCTCCTATGAGGTTAGACATTAGCCTCACTTGATCTCCTATGAGATTAGACATTAGCCTCAGTTGATCTCCTATGAGATTAGACATTAGCCTCAGTTGATCTCCTATGAGATTGGACATTAACCTCACTTGGTCTCCTATGAGATTAGACATTAGCCTCACTTGATCTACTATGAGATTAGACATTAACCTCACTTGATCTACTATGAGATTAGACATTAACCTCACTTGATCTCCTATGAGATTGGACATTAACCTCACTTGATCTCCTATGAGATTAGACATTAGCCTCACTTGATCTCCTATGAGATTAGACATTAGCCTCACTTGATCTCCTGTGAGATTAGACATTAGCCTCAGTTGATCTCCTATGAGATTAGACATTAACTTCACTTGATCTCCTATGAGATTGGACATTAACCTCACTTGATCTCCTATGAGATTGGACGTACTTTTGTTGACCAAACTTTAATATTTCGTTCTTATTTACTCCCTGATAACCGATTCTCCCAATATCAGCCGCAGTCACCGTCGCCGCATTCCGGCCGGTCCCTTGGCCAGCAGTTGCTGAAGGCCATGCAGCAACGCCTGCCAATCAAGCGAGCTGCCCGAGGCGCCAAGTGGTTCTCGCCGGCTCCTCCCACCGCTGCAGCGGGCTCGGCTTCAATGCCAGCTGACTGCGCTGGGCTGGCAAGCTCGGAATCTAGCTCAGGTTCAGCTGTGCTACTGTGCGCTCACCTGGGCGTTACTAATAGGCCACCTCATTTCACTGACGCTGTTAGCAGCTATCTGGTGTCGGCCAAGGCTCGATTCCTTAAATTGGACGAGCTTCAGAAGCGTCAGTCAGCTGAAATTGTTCGCCTGATTGGCGGAGATCAGCAACAGCAGCAGCGTCGGTCGGCACTCATGCAGTGCGTCGGTCCGAATTGTGACATGTTCGCTAGGGAGGATACAAATTTTCTGTGCTCGCGTTGCTATAGAGATCAGCGGTTGCTAATGACTCAGATCCTGACTGACAAATAAAAGTGGCGCATTTGCGACCAAGGTGTAACTCGGACGGCTGTTCTCCCAATCACCAATCAATCAATTCATTTTTCTCCCTATTTCATAGGGAGGCTGTAGCCTAGTGGTTGAGCGTCCGACTCCCGACTTGAAGGTCGGGGGTTCGATTCCCGACTAATATGGAACAGTTTATGCCCTTTAGCAAGACGCTTAACTCTACGTTGCTTCAATTCACCCAGCCGTTAGTGGGTAGCAGCATCAGCTGGGGTAATAAGGAGTGCGTGGGGCGTCCACCAGTCCATGGACTGACGGCCGTACGCATTGTTTGTGAACGGCAGTTTTCTGAAATGTGTCTTGTCTGTCAGTGTTCAGTGGCACTTATCGTTTTTACACCTATATTAACAAGCTGCGTTTCAATGCTTTCTTCGCTAAGCCATGTTCCGATCTGGTCATAAGTCTAGTGTGTATACATTTTTTATTCTGGCCCTACAGCAATTTCGCCAAAAACAAATATCTATTTAGAGAATATGGAGTTTTATTATATTTTTTCTCGAAAAGCGAACTTTCAAATACCTCAATTAGCTTGTCGCTGTTCTGGATTTATAATGCTAGATTTTTATATAATATATTATATTACTAATGGCTTTATGCATAGTTAACATAGTATTATAATTTAAATTTTTCTACCTTTCCTTACTCACTACTGCCTATCAGTGTTAGCAGTAGTATGAATAACCTAGTCGCGCTGGCAGTTTTTTGTCAGTTAGAAGATTATACAACAGTTGACAGTTGTATTTCTCATGCTTTGAGCAAAATCTCTATCTGTGAATAGTTGAAAAGAATTTTATTAGGCTATTTGTTATTTCATATTTTAATATTTATATATTATTTTTATTGTCATTGGGGATTTTTTGCGACAAGATATCTTTCTGACTAATTGGCAATACTGTATATTTTTAGTGTTGTATATTTCTGTTTTGGCTTTGTCTGTAGTCAGTTTGTTAGTTGTTACTCGTAACTAGTTAATATGCTTGACATTGAATTAATAAACCTTTCAACTTCAATACCTATACCTAGAATGAAAAAATTATGCAATTTTCTAAAGTATGCCACACCTGGTGTTTGAGTACATACTGCCAGTATATATCTTTATTTTATACAGAGTTAATCGACAAAAGTACTCAGACTATCCAGTTTATGGTTTATTATTCTGCTAATAAAAATTCTGTTTTAACACTCAATTTTTTCTGTGCTTTTGTGTTTCTTATTTTTTATTACTTTTTCTTTCTCTGAGACGGTTGATAAACTCTGATTTTTCAAAAAACAATGCAAGACTTTGGATACGTTTGTTTAACTAATCGATATTTCTATCGTCGGACTTAACAGTAGGACTACCAGGCCATTCTGCCGCCCGTTTTCATACCAAAGGGTGGGAATTACCCCAGAATTTTTGCAGCGCCTGAATGCTAACAGAGTTGGGTAGTAACTGATTGGTTGACAAACTTGGCGAGGGTGGCCTGTGGTTTGAGCTGCGCCTAATATTCAGGCTTGATCAGTGAAATTGGAGAAATTCACGCCAGGGTGTCCATAGTGGCCTAGTTTCACCTGCTGTAGCCTTTGAAGTTCCAGCAGTCCGTCTACATAAAGATCGACTACCGACTACCGAAGGTACAGGGCGATGATGCAGGTACATTCGGGTGGCACGCTGATAACTTTTGAAGGCCTAGCAACGCCGCACTGAGGCGCAGTGCTAATTCATGTATAGGGTGTATCAAAAACACTAGCGCTTATGGGAAAAATCTGGCTTTCGGCCAGAACCATTGAATATCTCGACTGTCTGAAGAGCTGGCGACTTGATTATTGTTTCAGAAGATGCGCAACAAAAAGTTGGCCCGTGTTCTTGAGTTTTGTGTGCTTGCGTTGCTACGTTTAGGTGCAGCACAAAAAATTGTCGGGAGGACGTATGGTAGTTCTACTGTTAAGTGTGTGGGGTGCTCAGTAGAATCGACATTAGTTGCCTCCCCGCTGCCTGAGTCTACTGTACAATCGCTGGCTGATGATATGGTTGAGCTTGAAAATATAGTTGACAAACTGCAGCAGGAGGTGTCCATTTGGCGGCAGAGAACTGTCGGTAGTCTGCGGTCTGCTCACGATTCGTTGACAAAGAGACTCGAAAATGCTGCTACCAGAATCAACCATCGCTTGCGCTGGATGCCGAGAACTTGCTGATAAAACTTGTTCGAAACTTTTTCGACTTAGACTCTGACGAGCTTCGATCGGAATCGATCTATCGGAAAAGCGAAGAGATCAGCAACGCTGGCGTGAAGCCTGATGTGGCGGCCGGGATGCAGCTGCTACAAGTCTCGCTTGACAGGTACAAGAGTAGCCTTATGCAGGACTGCTGGCTAAAGGATAACGAAACTGACTGCCAGGTTTTGTAACTAAATCTGCATTCGGGGAAAGAGACCCGCTGCTCACATGGCCGTCAGCACAAGGCTCTGTGGCCAACGATCGATGTGATAAAAATGCTCGAAGATGGCAGATGTCTAGACGAACAGTAGGTGTGGGTGCGCCCGTTTTATTCATTTAAACGTGCCAGTCAGAATGAAATTTATTTACTCTAACTTGGGCAGGCCGGTCTCGCGGACGAAATAGAAGTTATAATTAGTTTGCAACCGAAGTTGAAAACCAATATTAATGTCTTTTTTCAAGTGGTTTTTTGTACTTGATATTGAACTACGTATTGTGAGCCGCAAAATATGATGAATAATCATACGAGTAATCATTATTTATTTATATGTCTGTTTTATTCTAGGTAGCTTTGATACTTTTGAGAAACAAATCATTCAACAGCGGCACACGATCCACCTTGCGTTAAGCCAGTCTAGGATGACCCCATTGGACATTACTGCATTGCTCTTTATAGCCATCTACGAGTAAATACAAAAGCTTGGGAAAAACACCGCATGTGAGAGAAAAGTTTGCTCAAACAGCAAATAACTCATTGCTTGTTATTATGTAACGCCCGCCACCGCATGCTGTCGTTTAGCAGCTTTCACAATGATCAATTCGATTATTTCGTTATCGAAATTTCCTTATACTGTCACTTTGAACACCAGGTTGGAGAGTTTTCCACCGCAGAACATCCAACTGTCGCCTTCGCAGGGTTGGTCGCATTTAGCCATAGACTGACGACCGTACATGCCGTAGTCTTCGCCGCACCAGCACTCGTTGCCACCCTGCAGGCCGTAATAGTACGACTGGAGCTGGCGGCACTGAGTGTTGCACGCAGCCGCAGTCAGCCGAGTTCCTTTCGGCAGTTTGGCTTTAATTGGCAGGTCGCGCCAATCGCTGCTGTCCGCAAAGCAGCCCAGGGCTCTTGCTGTTTAGTTAACAGAGTTCGGATAGGTACACTGGTTCATTGTGAAAGACTCCGAGGTATTTGTACTGTAGGTCGGAATCACTTGCGCCAAACAAACGCTACTGCATAAAACTCACCACTCAATGGCCCTAAAAAATTGAACTATACTCAAAAAGATGCGGCTGTAGAGAATAGTAAATTATGCCATTGCTTAACGCGCTACCTAATGTAATATCACAAGGAAACCTTAGCTATAAATGTTAATCTATTTTTAGGAATGAGTCATACGCTATTTTTAGAAACAAATTCATGTGACATGAAACCAGAGAACCGGTTCTGGACAGCTGTATTTGCTTGAATTCCAAATATGGTTATGTTCACCTGAAAAACCCCCAAAACGCAGCTGAACAAACCAGTTTGACCTCACTGTGCAAACATGTATGCCCAATGTAAACACCCGGTCCTAACCGGTTTGCCCCAAAATTTTACTATAAATACAAGCGAAAATCCGAGCTGAAAATTCAGACTCGGAGCGGTCCACCGGACTTCAAAACAGCTTTACGAAGAAGAGGACTCTCTGAGGGAAAGACAAGTGGTAAGCGCTTTACTAGACAGCTATTTATTGCTAGCAATAGTTGTTGAATTAACCTAAGTTTACGAGAGCCACATATCGTCGATACATTTGAGAAAGGCCTCCTTGTTTCCTAGGATACATTCCTAGAGGATTATTGATTGATTTGATCTGAGTTATCCGTTATCTTTCGGAGGTAACGAAGAAGACGCCTTTCAGGAGGATCTACAGAAGGACACAAGAGAGATTTCAATTGTTCACTACGGATCACGTTTCTATTGTGAATTCCGAGCTCGAGGAAACCAAGAAGGGATCTGATTCGCTTCGGTCCTTCATTGGCCAACAGACAAATTCAAGCCCAACAGATCCACTAGCAGTTGCCGAGGAAGACAAAGTAGACAAGACTACAGACTCAACAAGCACAGACCCGAAACATCACGGCCGACCGGAACAAAGAGAAGAAGAACTTCCGGATTAAAAGGACCCAGAAGTACAAACTATCAAGGAAGAAGAAGAAACTGCAGTAAGGGTCACGTGACTGTTATAAATTCCTAGGCAATTGTTCCCCATTGTCTAGAAGTGGGAGTTTTGTGTGCCTGATCAACAAACAAAACTCTTCACTGCATTGTCATTTGGTATTCGCTTTGTAAAGAAAGGCTTGTGTGAAAAATATTCTTTATAATTAATAGTCCTCAAATGGATATGTAGTACACGTGTAGCAATTATATGCTACTACTGCTAAAAGAGCTTAGAAAATGTGAGTAATAAGGACGCACTGTCGAAACGTTTCCGGTACCCACCAGGAATTTGACGTTTGCGCTGCCGAACCGGCACGCCGAAAACTTCCACTTCGCACAGCGTCAACGCCTCGCGCTGTGTGCTAGTAATCCGAATTACTTGACCAACCACACTGCAAGTGAACTCCTTAACCGAGAAGGCCTTTTTTGAACTGTAGGATGCGCAGAACGCATTGTCAACTGTGATGTAGAAATTGTTTAGACGGTGGCGACAGCAGTCCTGACGGTTGTAGATGACCACTCTGGTTATAGTGGCCTTGCCACCGCGGACTCGGGCCTGCCACCAGCTGCCGGGCACAGCGTTCGTGTGCGTGCACGAGTTGCCAAGCCAGGCCTGGTTTTTGTTGTTGTCTATGGCCCGATTGCACACGCCATTCCGGTAGACTGAACTCTGGCTGCAACTGAACAGTTTCAGCTTGCCTGGAAGCGGCGCATTAGTACACCACGCAGCGAAATGATTTACTGAAAGTTACTGCGGACTGCGAATGTTAAAAAGGTTCTAAAGAGAAACTTACTGTCTTTGTACTGTCCGAAGACCTGCACTTCGCAAAGCGTCAGCGGTTTGCTTATTCGACTACTTATCCTGATCATCTCGCCAACACGGTTGCAAAAGAACGTCTTGACCAAGAAATACGAGCCAGAATTGTATGAGGCACACTCTACACCGTTTACAGTGATGACAAAGTTGTTCAGCCTCTCTGGACAACAGTCCTTGCGATTGTAAATGCGGATGTACGTAATCAGAGCCCGCCTTGACGTTTGTGCTTGCCACCAGCTGGCTTGGTTCTTTGTGAGCGAACAGCTGCCACCTCTGTACAGCTGGTTGGTGTTACCATCGATGGCTCGACGACAAACTGCGCCTTGGAGTGTTGAACTCTGCGAGCAGCTCGTAAGAGGTAATCGCACTGTGGTCACGAAAGGCAGGAAATGTGTTTCAATTTTTATCGGGTGAGTTTACTTTCACAACTTTCTGTACTGGCAATGTGCCCCTCCATAGATAAATCAGAAGTTGGGTCAGATGTACAGCTAGTACAGCCATCCACCCGAATTTGACGCAGCTGATGCTGGTACTCGATTTACAATAGGATGAGCTGGGAAATCAAGTGGCTTAACGCAATTTTTCGGGGGGTAAGACCACAATGTCACCAGTGTATTTCAAATTACCACTGCCTACTTCACTATAGCTCCCAATCCGATTGACCAATTTTCGTGAAAGTCCAAAATTAAATTTTTCTGCTCTTTACGATGCGTGTTGAACTTTCAAAGCCTTCTGTTTTCAGCATAGTCGATGTATTCAGCAATTCTTGTCGAAGACCCTGAGGACAATAGCAGCTAAAATTTCTCTGTATAAACCTCTATGTTAAATCAATATCAATTAAATATACAAATTAACAATCAAATAAATACAATATATTTAACTTACAACAGCCGACAGGGGAACTCTTTTAGCAGAAAAATTATCCCTTTTTTTGTTTTGCCACCAGATACCCCGACGAGTATCGTTGAATATTTCGATGATGCCGATGGTTTTGTGATTTTGGATTGGGTCTGGATTGTCATGGCAGTTGTTAAAATATTTTGGGATATTCAGAAAAAGATAAAACGTGTGCATTTGAAATACTGCCAACAACTCGATTGTGCAGAGATATAAGCTCCTCTACATCAACATAATAATAAACTCCAATTCACAATCCGAAGCTGTATAACCAGTGAGAGCTCCCTGCATGCTTTTTGTATTAGTATTGGTGAAAGCATAGACTCTCGCTTGCTCACCTCCGTACTCCTCAACGGGAATGTAGCGACCAAACACTTCCACTTCGCACAGAAAAAATGGCCCTGCCTGTCCATTGTTGATTCGCAGTACAAGTCCGGCTCGGTTGCAGCTGAACGATCGCACACGCAAAGGACTATTTGATTCGTAAGAAGCGCACTCAACACCGTTCACCGTGATGGTGAAATTGTTGAGCAGAAAGGGGTTATTTTCTGTTGCGTAGATTCTTACGTAAGCTATGTGTGCCGGTCTCTCAAGGTCTGCCTGCCACCAGGATGTGGTTAAACTACAAGAGAGTAAAGATTTTGAAGGATCTATACCCTGACTGGAATTTCGGTCGAATGCTTGGCTGCACAGACCACCAGTTAATGAGAACCGCGAACTCTGAGAGCAATTGCTCAGGGGCAGAAAGTCTGAAAATAAGTGTCGTTATGCTATAATGATATTCGGCAGCTCTCGGGCAACAGTTTGAGGAACCACCCGGTGGGACACCGGCGGGAGGGCGCAGGGTTGGGCGCCGGCGCCCCGCTATACGCCTTCCCACCAGTGGGGCGCTGGTTGATTTTTACTATACGCCCCGCTGTACGCCCTCCCACCAGTGGGGCGCGGGTTGATTAACATCACTTTTTCGCGGTTTTTTTTATCTTTTCATGTAGCACTAGTGACTTGTGGTTGCAGAAAAATATTATTTCACCTTTAACATGTCTAGTTGCTCTGAAATTTGGCAATATTGTTTGCATTGTTTTCGAAATATTCTACTAAATTTTCCAACTTTTATTCACGGATGCGAAAATATTTTGAGGAAGATTAATTCGCCATGTGCTACTATTAGTAGAAACGATAGGATACTGTTTCAGTCATATCCTATAGCTCATTCCTTCCGAAAGACCTGCTCATGTAGATTGAAATTATATGACTCTGCATGACAACTTAGTATAATAGCTAGCTAGTATATAAATTAACATGGTTGCTTCTAAATTTCAGTTTCCTCTACATTTATCATAGCGCATAGGGACTCAAAATTCGTCGAGATCAATCTGGATTAAGGGAGGTCCCAAAATCGATTCCGTGCCTTCCCAAGATTCCCAAGATTCCCTAGATTCCCTAGATTAGTAGGGTGAGAGGGAGATCAGTAGGGTGAGAGGGAGATCAGTAGGGTGTTCGATATCCAAGTGCTTGGCATGGAACCACTTATATTCACCTCCAAGCTCTCGGTCGTTTAGACTTTGACCGAATAGTTGCACCTCGCACAGTGTTAGATGCGACTGCATTCTATTTTTAATTCGCACAGACGATCCGACTTTGCCGCACTTGAACAATTTCTCAGAGAACGAATCATCTGACTGGTAAGAGGCACACTCGGCCCCATCGACCTCGATTGCGAAATTGTTTAGCCTGCATAAACAGCAGTCCTGCCTGTTGTAGATTTTTACAGCGTTGATTCTTGCCGGAACTGCGAGTTCCGCCTGCCACCAGCCCCGCTCCAGCTGCGTGTGGGTGCAGGAGCCGTTGCCGTAAACCTGGTTGGTGTTTCTGTCTATGGCACGGCTGCACTCGCCAGTCAAGTAGGTTGAGCTCTGGGAGCAGGTGTCCGGGAATAGCTGAGCTGCAATGCAGATCGCGAGTTGAAAACTGAGAAAAAATCTTGAAAGCTGTTGCTACCAGAAGCTACCCAACGTCCCACAATTTTATTTTATATATTACGAACGTAAATTACCTATTGAGAATTAACAACTTCGAAACGTAATTGTTTCACTTTAAACAGTAATATTTTCAGTTTTTTCCACATTTTACTAATTTATGCAAATTATTTTTAAGATTAACTAGGCTAATAATAATAATAATAATAATAATAAAAATTGCAGGAGGGCTGCGGGCAATGATACATCATTTGGTGACACCAGACCCGCAGCCAGCGAGCAGGCAATTCTGCCCATTTCGCTGATTCCTGAGCACACACGCACACAGATACCGTACGCAGGCATACGCTCACACAGGTGTGTACATCTGCCCTGACTTTCTCATCGTCAGGCAGTGTACATTTAACTGTGCCTTGGAGGTTGGCCCTCAAGGGCGTAAATTGCACGACAAGCCCCCAAGCCGTCTCTCCGCGGCTGCGCCCCAAATAAATGTGGCCTCGCCGTCGAATCGAACTTAGGGACAGTGGTGCGAGAGGCAAACGCGGTAACCGCTCTGCCACCGACCGCCCTTACCACTAGGCTACAACCTACGATAAGATGCCCAAATAACGTTAAAAGGATTTAACGTCGCTAACTACTAGAAATTATCGATAACTTTCAAACGTCCATGCATTCTCTCAAGAGTTATGTCAGGATTTCTCCACTCAAGAGTAAAGAGACTCTACATCGGGACCAGACTCACATCCGAAATCCTCGGGAGCCAGTAGTCGACCCAGAACTTGCACCTCGCACAGAGTCAGGTAGGATTTCATTCTGTTGTTGATGCGAATGACCTGACCGATACGGTTGCACTCGAACATCTTGACAGAGAATGCCGTATTGGATGCGAAGGACGCGCACTCCACACCATCCACTGTGATTGAGAAGTTGTTGAGTCTCTCTGAGCAACAGTCCTGCCGATTGTAGATTCTGACGAAGGCAACAAACGCTGGTCCATCTGTATGAGCCTGCCACCAGCCGATCTCATTCTGAGTGTGAGTGCAGGACGCATCACTGTAGTTTTGACTAAGCCCATTGTCGATGCCTCTGATGCAGAATCCATTGTAGCCTATAGAGCTTTGACTGCAGCGGCCCAGACGAAGTTGTTCTAAATAATGGCAACGCGATGAAAAATCGAGATATTGCACAGAGCTTTTAGCAGTAGAAAGACCGCTGCCTACTTCATGATAACTCCCGAACAGAATGACCGATTTCCATGAAATTTAACCACATGGATAAATATTAACCGCCCTTTGCGATGAACTAACTTTCAAAGCTGTCCGACGTCAACACCGTCGAGATATTCAGCGATTCTTGTCGATGACTCTGGTGACAAGCTCTGTATAAACCTCAATCGTGGCATCGACTTTCCAGTCGACTTTCCAGCAAATGTACTCACGCGTTAAATATTCTCCGAATGCCTGCACCTCGCACAGGGTCAGGTAGGTATTCTGCAGCTGGCTGATTCGCAGGGTTGTGCCAGCCAGACCGCACTGGAAATCCTCCACTGAAAATGGTGTCGCGCGAGTGACCCTGGCGCACTCAACGCCGTCCACTGAGATCTTGAAGCTGTTCAGCCTCTCTTTGCAGCAATCCTGCCTGTTGTAGATCCTCACGATGGCAAACATGGCAGGGGATTCCGTGCTAGCCTCCCACCAGCCCAGCTCTTTGTTGGTGTGAGTGCATGAGCCCGACCAATAGGTTTGATTCGTGTTGCCGTCAAGGGCGTTGCTACAGTATCCGAGCGGTGAAGCGACGGTGCTGTCTGACAATGAGCTCTGACTGCAGTTCCCAAGGCGAAGAGGCTGCTCTAAACAATACAAGTGTAAAGTTCAGTTACAGCGTGGATTAGAGAAGTCGCTAAATCATTTCTTGTGGCTTACCTTGCAAGTATTTGCCAAAGACCTGCACCTCGCACAGGGTGAGAAAGTCCTTCTGCAGCTGACTGATCCGAAGCACCTGTCCAGCTCTTTCGCAAGCGAAGTCCATCACCGAGAAGTCGACAGTTCCCGTATAGCGCGCGCATTCAACACCGTCAACAGTGATTCGGAAGCTCCTGAGTCTCCCAGCGCAGCAGTCCTGCCTGTTGAAGATCCTGACAGAGCTGAACCTGGCCAGCCTTGGAGTCCTGGCCTGCCACCAGGCCAGTTCGTTTTTCGTGTGCGTGCAGCTGCCGTTGTTGTACCACTGGTTCTTGTCGCCATCGATGGCGTGCTCACACACACCGTCAGTTCTGTGTGTGGAGCTCTGGCTGCAGTTTTGCAGAGTCAGCTGAATCTCTGTTAGAAATCAGTTTTGAATGAATCGTTTATAATTTGTAAAGCGCAGCGTCTAAACAGGGTCGTCTATTGAAATATTTAAACCAACGACCTGGACAACTTACCACATCGAACTGCCGTCACTAGGCATAGCGTCAGTACAAGACCTGTCTGGAAACTAAACATTTTCTTCATACCTGCTAATGGTAAGTCCGCATGTGGTCTGCAGCTTTTGAAGCTTTTTTTAAACAAGAGGAAAAAATTGCTGTCTTTTCTAATCATACGTGCTCGCACAACTTCACCTGCTCATTGTCCCGGATCGAAGTTTTTGTTATCGAAACTCGGTTTTAAAAAAAGTCCTTTAACTGGACCTGCGAACTAGGATATTGATCGCGGCGAAAACGAGAACTACTTAAGTAGAATACTAGTAGCCCTTGGGCGACAAACTGAAACACCTGCTCAGCCCGCAACCACAATAGAGGGAATTAAGAATCTGCTTGGTTTAGCTTTTGTATTTTTCTTTGACATTGTCGGCGAAATATAAGCTAGTTTGTGCATGAGTTTTACTGAATCATGTAACAAGAAGCAATGCTATTGTTAAGCTTGCGTCAAAAGCGATTTTATTTCGTTGAAAATATTAAGCAACTTGTACAGAACATTTTAATGCACTATGCATTCAGCTCTTTCAGTCATAAGGGGTAAATTTTTATGAAAAATTACACGACTCTCACTGGCTAGATATTTAAACAAAGAGTAAATCAAGTAGACAGCAGCTAGTCGTTCATTCCCAGTAACTGCATGGACGGCATTCAGCATGGACTGACTAGCCCGTGGCAGCAGTCGTTGTCCTTTCACGATACCAGGCGTCATCGTCGAGTGGCGCAAAGCGAACATTGCCAGCGCCGAGGTAGTTGTTCCACATCGAGCTCTGGCCCTTGGCTTCAATGTGCGGCAGCTCATTGTGCGCTTCGACCAGCGACAGCAATGCCTTTTGCGGTCGCCTTCTTCGATCATCGTAGCTGGTGTAGTCCTCATCGTCGTATGTTTGCGTCGCTGGCGTAGTCAACGGTCTCTCATTGCCTGCAGCGTCCACCTGAGCGGACGAGAATGTTGACGTTGATGACGTGCCATCAGCACCTCGTCTGTGTTTTCGCCGCTGTTGGCCTGGTGGACGACGTCGCCAGGACTGCAGCAGGCGAGGATCTGTCAGGTCCAGCTCGCCGTCGCCGCCTCGCCGGGACTCAAATTCGAGCTGCTCGCGTCGCCTTGCTCGCTCAAGAGCTCCGCCGAACAGCTGACCCAAGTCAGCGTCAGCCTCGTCCATGAGACGATCTGCAGAGTCGCGAACCGGTCGTTCGTCTAAGATGCGCCGAGTTGCCACGCCGAATGTGACGGCCATCTGCTGCATGTGCCGATGCTCGCGCCACTCGTCTAGCCTTTTCCTCCTGCGCTCCTGCAGCCGCTCGAGTTCCAACTCTTCAGCCGACTTTTCTTCCTTCTTTGAGTAGTCGACGTCGAAACTGGTGAGCTTGGGCCGCTCGGCGCGGGGAAACAGCTCCTCGAGCATGCGGTTCTGCTGGGCGCGCGACAGGCTGTGAAAGCCGCCCCCACTGCGAGCTCTGCCTGCATTTCGACTGGCGCCCAGGTGAAGCGTGTCCTCTGTCTTCTCCCAGTGCAGGAATGCTTGATCCTGGTCATCGTTCGGCTGCTGATCATCAGCTGCTGCCTCTGCTCCTCCTGCAGCGGCGTCGTTACCCGCCATATTTCTTCTAGGCCGTCGGTCAGCCGAAGTTTCTGTTGGCCGCAGCAGACCTTGATTAGCCAGCTGGCCAAGCCAGAATTGGTCCTGGTCGTCGCGGGATCGGAACTGCTGCTTCTGCTCGCGCTGCACAAGTCGATAGTACTTCGACTTGGCCACGTCCGCAACAAACTGCGAGTCGGTTGTGAGGTCGACCTTGTCTAAGCGTTTGTGCAGCTTGTGCTGCTCCTTCTTGCGAGCGGCGGCCTTCTCAGCGGCCTCCCTGGCTGCCTCGGCTTTGGCCTGTTCGCGCGCCTCGCGATCTCGTTCCACCTTGGTCTGAAGCCGATCGTAATGATCCAGGTACGTGTAGAATCGATCCTGCTCCTCCGGCTGCATCAGCGACATGAGGCGCTGATCGCGCTGCTTTCTTCGGGCCAACTCTTCCTTGGGATCGAGCTCCAGCAGTACCACCTCCTGGCCGAACGGGCGATTCGCTCGGCGTCTTTTCCACTCCTCAAACGAGGGCATGTCACGGCTTGACGGCATTTTCAGCTGGTCCGAGTGCTGCTGATTTTCCTGTGGCTGCTTCTGCTGTGCCTGCGGCTGCCGTCTCGGACTGCCTGCTCGATAGTGAAAGGTGCACACGCGGCTGCGGCTTGTAGCGCCACCGTCGGCAAAGTCTTGCTCGTCTAACATCACGCTCATTTGCTTTATTAGGGTCGCTCAGTATGCGAAACTCTACAGTGGGGGTAGAGAAACGGTTTGGGTTGGCAGTGCAGGAAGGTGTGCAGCGAATGTGCAGACTGCAGTAAAGCCGGGGGTGTCTTTCTTCGCACAAAAATGCACTCTCAATGATACTCAGCGCACAAAATGGATTGCCAAGCTATTAACTTTTGGCCAAAACCTGCCACTGCAAGCTATGCTTTCACCTGGCCCTGTCTTCTCTGCCTACAGCAGTATGGCTAGTGAGTTAATGAATAGCCCGCTTGGCTTTACTCTATTGCCTACCCATGGCAACCCCTGAACTGGCGCAGTTGAAAGAACGGGGCAGAGGGCAGTGAGCGCTCGGGGCTGACGAGGCTTACACCTGGCCTCGCTCACGGCCGCTACGCCTACAGCGTTGCCATAGCAACGGCAGTCTACCACCGGCTCTTCTAAATGGCTTCTTTTTCATCTCTTCTCTCTCTGCCTCTCTTGCCATATTTCATCCCTCGGTCTCTCATTTTATCGTCGTAGCATCCAACCCAACCCATCAACTCCCCAGAGATTCAGCTGCTGCAGCCGACTGGAGCAGCTGAGGTGGGAGGAGAGGCTTGGAGTTCAGCAGGCCTTCTCTGACGTCAAATAATGTACAATCTGCGCTTCTGTCCTTCTACCAAGCTTCTTCTTAGAATACAATTTTTTGCCCAATCTGGGATTTTTCTCCTCTTTTCCTATTTCACCTACGGCGGAGCTTCTAAATCCTCAATCGGTGGCACCAACTTCATAAGCGCTATTGCGCGGCGCATCTGAAGGCTGTTCAGTCCATGGACTGGTTGGACGCCACACCCACCCTCACATAGCCAAGCTGATGCTAGTACCCATTTAACAGCTGGGTGACCTGAACCAATGCAGAGTTACTTTTCTTGCTAAATGAGTTCAAGTGGAGTCGGGAATCGAATCCTCAACCTTCAAGTCATTAGTCCGACGCCCTAACCACTAGGCTAAAACGTTACTGCTCTCAAGGGGTTCAAATTGTTTGAACCATTGTGAATATTTAGACTTTCTGTATATGTGGCCTCCTGTTTCAGAAGGCGCGCTGTAAAAATGTATCACATGTTTTACAATTTCATGCTTTGCTCCGCTGTCACTGCAACAATCCACCCTTGCTATTCTTCCACATTCAAAATAAAAACTCTAAATAAAGTACATTGCTTCACTATTGACTAGTTACAGTAGTAAATGCGTATTGTGTAAATGTGTAGATGTAGTATATATATTTTAATGAAGATGTTTCCTAATTGGTCTTCAAACAATATTTCGTTCTTAAATTGCGACAAAAATGAAGTTTGCACTTTTGAGAGTACATTCATGCCTGTACACCTTTATTATTTTTTCCATTTGATTGAGCTTACATTTATCTTGCCCAGAAAAGCTATTAGCCTACTCTGAAATTTCATTTTGCATTAGCAATTAGGCACGGAAAAAAATATTTAGTTCATTCATGTAAAAGTTGAACGCTAAATGGGTAGATTTGCATGGGGTGAGTGGCAGAGCGATTAACGCGTTTGCCTCTCGCACCAACGTCCCTGAGCTCGATTCCGCGGCGAGGCCACATTCAATTGGAGCGCAGCCGCGGAGAGAAGGCTTTGGAGGCTTGACGTGCAATTTATGTCCTTGAGGGCCAACCTCCAAGGCGCAGTGAGTGTGTACACTGCCTGACGATGAGAAAGTCAGGGCAGATGTACACACCTGTGTGAGCGCATCCCAGCGTACAGTATCTGTGTGCGTGTGTGCTCAGGAATCAGCGAAATGGGCAGAATTGCCTCCTCGCTGGCTGCGGGTCTAGTGTCACCAAATGATGTGCCATTGCCAGCAACCCTCCTGCAATTATGCTTATTACGAGTATAAAGGGTAGACACGCTAAACTTCTGTTTGAGAGTGAGACACACTTTCTGGCTATTGCGCTGTGTGCATTTGAAATTTATCGCTAACTTTATTGCCTGACTATTAACTGTATGTTTCTTTGCCTTACCTGTCACCGCTTTGATCGGGCATAACGGAATATTCTGTTGAAAAATTATCTATTGATTTTTTGTATTGTCTCTGAGCGACAGGGGCTGGTAAACTAGAAATATTCATTTTGACTAGTTAAAAAGTGCTTATTGTTTCCTGGTTGGGCCAATTCAAAGGCAGCATATGTGAAATATGGGCGAAATGCTTTTTGAGTAATTAAAAACTGCAGCTCAGTTAAAAGAGAATGCTAATCGTCTTATCCCACATCCTGCATACCTGTTTCCATGCTTCATTTGCTTGATTGGCAGTCGAGTCCAAGAGGACTGAGTCTGAATAATTCTGCTTGAGTAGTGTTTCATATTTTCAAGCATTTTGGACGTACTCGTAGCTTTGAAAAATTCCACAGAAAATTCCTCACAAAACGGCACGTCCTTCGGCTGCTTGTGTCACCCAGTGTCTTCTTCAGCACAGGTTTGGTAGGCCTTAACTGCGAGTGTGTTACGAGACGTTTGCATCCCATTGAAATGTTGAATGAAAAACAGCAGCAGAGAAGAGAAGCTATCCCAAATTCAGCTGCAATATTGTGCATCGAAAATCCCACATCACAATTGCTATATTTATTTTTTGCCTCAAAAAATACATTTGAACAGCTGGGAATGGCCCGTGACAAAGGACTGGAAGGAAGAAAAAGTAGAATACAATTGTTCGGAAATACCGCATTGTTTAAACCTCCTGAGTTGCTGCGGGAATAAAGATAAAAGATTGGGGCAGGTTGCAAAGCTGACGTCAAAGCCACTTTTTACTACTTTTTTCTATCAGCCTCATTGCTGACGATTTCAAACCCGTTGCAGGATCCAGAATAGAGGAGAAAATTGCTGGGACTTCTACACAATAGAACACAAACGGATCCACTGGAGATCTACAGTTATAGGGGCTTCAACTTTGCCCAACTGACAGAAAAGTGAGAGTGTGGAAGCTGAGTTACAATCGCGGGCTACAAACAGCTGCAGGCTGCTCCCGGCTTGGCCCTCTAACTCCCGGCCTCTGCCCTCCCTATCCCCCCGGAGCCTCGCCGCATTCATCCGTTTCAGTTTTTCGGGCATTAATTTTGTTGCCCACAGCAACGAGACACGCGGGCGGCCCGCGTGAGTTCAGACTCTCCGGGAACTAAACTCATGCTCAACTACCAATTAGGCGTGAAAACCAATCGCGAGAGAGGAGCCCCAGCTTTAGAGATATGGGGCGAATAATGACAGACAATTTGCAGTGGGGCCAGCGAGTGAAGATAAAACTGGAGTTTGGGGGTTGTCGCGCCAATGAAAAAGTTTGTGTCGACTGTGTCGCATAAATACCACCTTCCTGGCAAAACAACATCAAGCTTTGTCTGGCCATTTTAGACTCTGGTAAACAGTGACAATCGACTGAGCAAGTGAAGAGAATGCCAGCTCAAACTGAGTCCAAATCCAAGAGCAGTGCAGCCGCCTCAGCTCTGAGCAAGAAAACCGCTCTGGCTACTCCGCCAAGGTCGATCAGCCCCAAGCCACCTGCGCCTCATCCGACAGCGCCGTCTTCTGTGGCGTCGGCTCCGGCTGCTACGTCGGGTCATCAGACTATTCAGCAGCAGCAGCAGCAGCGGCAGCCGTCACCACAATTGCACGCTCCTGGCACTCTGGAAGAGATTGAAGTGTTATTCATCAAGAATCTAGAGAAGAAGTACGAATGCCCGGTGTGCAGTCAGGTGCTGCGATACCCGATGCAGTTTCCCCAGTGCGGACACCGCTGCTGCAGTTCCTGCCTGCCAGAGCTGCTCAGGTCTGACTACACAACGCTTGTCTGTCCCACAGTCTGTGAACGAACTTTTTAATTCGAGTTTAAATACCCTTTGGTGACAGGAGACCCGTAGAAAATTCGGCCCAATCCGTTGACTCTTGAGCACACGCGCACGCATGCACACACTCACAGGTGTGTACATCTGCCCTGACTTTCTCATCGTCAGGCAGTGTACACTCTCACAGTGCCTTGGAGGTTGGACCTCATTGGTGTGAATAGTCACATCAAGCTACCAAGCCTTCTCTACGCGACTGCGCCCCAAATAAAGTGCGGGCCTCGCCGCGGAATCATGCTCAGGGACCTTGGTGCTAAAAAACTTCAATAAAAAATCTTCTCGCCAGAGTCTCGCCCCGCTGTCCGTTGGACCAAACCAGCATCGACAAGGACAAAGTACTGGAGGACCGCGCCTTCCAGTCCGAGACGGAGGCTCTAGAAGTGAAGTGCTCCTACTGTGCCAGGGGCTGCAAGTGGACCGGACACCTTGTCGAACTAATGGTCAGCTTCCTAAAGTTTAGATTACTTTAGAATTCACACCTGTCAGATTTTACCAGACAAGGCTAGACCCCATGTTTGCCAACGAGTTGGGTAAGATTTTTAGCGCATATCCCTTCAGTAAAACTAATACAATAGTATCAAAAACTATCTGAACTTTCCTGTTTCTCCAAATGTAGCTGGCAAAAAAGAATGAATTGTCACAGTTTCTTGAACTCATTGTACCCGCTAAGCCAGTGACGGTGTTGGGTAGCTGTCAGTGTTTTTTGGAGGCCAATCTACGAGTATAAAAAACTAAAGCGGAGTTTGATGCAAGGTAAAAATGTTGGCACAACACGAGTAAAATGAGTAAAGCATGCAGAAACACGACAATGTGGCCTTGCCTGATTTGGAATTCATTTTAGGCAGTCCAGATGAATGGAAGTTGCAATCAAAACGCAAGTAGGATAAACCGAGTTTTTAGTGACCCACTTTATTTTTTGTAAAAAATCTCTTTTGATTACTTGCTCAAAGCAACTGTAAAAACGTCACCGCAACACTCCAGCCTCACCTGGAGTCCTGCGACCGCGGCCTCACCGCCTGTCCTCTGAACTGCGGCATTGTGTTTGAAAAGCGTTTCCTAGAAAAGCACCGTCAGCAGGACTGCGCCAAGCGGCAGGTCGACTGTCGACTCTGCGCGGCTAAAATGCTGGCCCAAGACGAGCCGGATCACGTGACCGAGTGTCCCAAAGCCCCGGTTCCCTGTCCGAACGGGTGCTCTGATCCTAAGCTGGTCATTGTTCACGAGACCCTGGCTGCGCATTTGACCACCTGCCCGAGACAGGAGGCCGCGTGCCCGCTGGCCATGCACGGCTGCGAGTTCAAGGTGCGAATGGAAATTTTCTTTCCTTCATCCCATCCACAACCATTCTGTTTTATTGTTTCGCTTAAGGCAATATTTATAGGCGCTCGAAACCGACAGAAAAAATTCGCGAGATATCTTTTATATAGTAAAACCTTACAAAACCCTACGATCGATATTACAAGCAACTAGCAGCCCAGCCAATCAAACACCAGAATAGCGCGTACATATCAGCCTACGCACAGTAGCTATAGTTTGCAAGAACGAGTTTTTTCATTAAAACGGCCCTTTTCGGGGCCACCAATAGCACGACACAACACATCCATCCTACATCCCATCTCGCATTCCATCCATCCAATCCTACATTCCATCCCGCATTCCATCCATCCAATCCTACATTCCATCCCACATCCTATCCCACATCCATCCCACATCCATCCCACATCCATCCCACATCCGTCCCACACGCCACATGTCCAGGGCAAGAAGCAGGATGTCCAGCTGCACCTGCAGTCGCATCAGGCGGCCCACACTGAGCTGCTCTGTGCCGCATTCAAATCAGCTCGCGAGCGCCTCGATGCCAAGGAGAAGCTGGCTGCGCAGCTGGAGGACAAGGTGGCGGGCCTCGAGAGGCGAATCCGCTGCATGGAGTCGGTCTACGGGCCGCAGATGATCTGGCGCATCGAGGGCTACGCCGACAAGTTGGCCGATGCGAAGTCTGGCAAGAAGGTCACCATCTATAGTTCGCCGTTTCTCAGCCATCGGCATGGATACAAACTGGCAGTGTCAGCCTGCCTGTTTGGCGATGGGGCCGGTGAGTTTTAGGAGCATTGTTTCTGCATTTTAGTTTTTCTGTAAACCCATCTTAGTTTAGTAGTGATCCCATCTCAATGTACTTACGAGGCATTTCAAATACCCAATGCCTACTTCACGACAGCTCCCAAACAGAATGACCGGTTATCATGAAAGTCCACCACATGGATCAAAACTTTCCGCCCGTTGCGATGAACAAACGTTCAAAGCCATCCGACGTCAGCACCGTCGAGATATTCAGTGATTCTTGTCGAAGGCCCTGGAGACAAGGACAACTAACATTGCTCCGCATAGACATCAATGGCGAATCCATATTAGTTCAATAATAATGTAATTAATTAATCAATACAGTCATCAATACAAAATAGTAAAATTCTATATTGATTACATTATGAAATTTTGTGATCAGTAAAATTATGCTCATAAATTGGTTGTTTTTGCCAAAAGACACCCGACGAGAACCGTTGAACCGTTGAAAACATCTCGACGATGCCGATGTTTTGTGATTCTGGAAGTTGTTTACCGGATTGAGCGGAAATTCTCAGCCAAGAGTAAAGCGCAAGATTAGCGAGGAATAATAGTTTCTGGCAACCACTGCACTCCATCGCACTGTAGATGTAAAATCAATTGTGACATTCAATCGCAAGTATCTAGTTTTGTCACGTCCTTGGCGCGCGCTTAATTTTTGGCCGACATTAACATCCGTCTGCTGGCTTTGTAGAACTAGCACGGTGCATGTAAAGCTATAAAGAGTCTCAGAAGCTCATTCTAGTCGATGGAATATCGCTTGTATCTTCATCCCTTGCCGATAAATTAAAGAATTTTTTTATTATATCAAAATGAATGCTTGTTTTAATACTTCTTATTAAATTAAAATGTTTTGTTTAAGCTTTGCCTAGTGATTAGAGTGGGCGGTCAGTGGCAGAGCGGTTTACGCGTTTGGCTCGATCGTACCAATGTCACTGAGCTCGATTCTGCAGTGAGGCCACATTCATTTGGGGCGCAGCCGCGGAGAGAAGGCTTGGGGGCTTGTCGTGCAATTTAGGCATTTGAAGGCCAACATCCAAGGCACAGTCAGAGTGTACACTGCCTGACGCTGAGAAAGTCGGGGCAGATGTACACACCTGTGTGAGTGTGTGCCTGCGTACGGTATCTGTTTGCGTGTGCGCGTCAGGAGTCAGCGAAATGGGCGGAATTGCCTCCTCGCTGGCTGCGGGTCTAGTGTCACCATTGATGTGCCATTGCCCGCAGCCCTCATGCAATTATTATAATTATTAATTGTGGTTAGAGTCTTGGACCAAGGCTTCAAGGTCAGGGGTTCGGTTCGATTTTCGACTCCAGTGTCACAGCAAGACACAGTTGATTGCCTCATTTCACCCTGATGTTAGATTGGTACCAACATCAGCAAGGGGTATATGAGAGCTAAGTTCAATTATTAAACTGCGTTAATTGTTTTTTGAATACTTTAAATCCTAAAGTGTTTGTTAGCACTTGTTTTAAGGACTTCATCTTCATCTTCATCTTTATAGACCAGTTTTTGTAAAGAGTGATTCTTTATAAAGAAGCAATTAAAATTACCTTCATTGTTATAAAATATACCATAGTTTGGTATGGAAGCGAACAAAATATTATTGGCACATAATACATATCATACTACTTCTGTCAGTAGAAATCAAGGCTTAAATTGTTGTGCTGCTAAAAATTCTACAAAAAACTAAAATCCCTTCACAGCTCGCGGAAAGTACATGTCGGTGTTTGTCTGCGTCTGCAAGAGCGAAAACGACCCCTTGCTGCAATGGCCGTTCAGCCACCGGATCACATTCGAGCTGCTGGATCAACGTGAACAACACGAAGCACGCCGGAACATTGTGTACACATTCAAGCCGAATCTATGCGAAGAGAACCGGCCATTCCTGGACCGACCAATCGGTGAGAGAAATCCCAGCTTCGGCTCCGTCAGGTTCGCCGATCTTGATAGTCTGGAAAATCTGCAGTTCGTTCGAGACGACACCATCTTCATCAAGGTCACCGTCGATTGCGACTCTGTGAAGCCGTTCTAAAAAACGGTCAGAATTTGATACTGAATTGCGTCAGTTATTTTAGTCTGCATGGACTGATATTTTCTTTGAAGAGATATTTTTGTTTTCTTGTGTTTTTAAAAAGAACTATATGTAGAACTGTTTACGTTAATCGTAATATTTCCGTCATTTGTGTTGTACCATACAAGTCTATAGCCGGAAAATTATTTTGCTGCAATAACATTTTTGTGAAACAAAAAAAATAAGCAAACATAAACATTAATAAACAAAAATATATAAAATATTAAATTAAATTTTCAATAAAAAAGAAAAACAAAATTTAGAAATATGAAGTTTGACTTTTTACGCTTTATACTTATCTTTTTTAATTTTTTCCTCGTAACTTTTTTGTTCTATTGTTATGTTTCTTCAGTAAAAGAAGAGTTCATTTAACGAAGAAAAAATTAAGTCGATTTTACGTGTCCCGGTCAACTTTATGTGCTAAAAATAAAAGAAGTGACATAAAGCTTCAAAATGTTTACACAAACCGGCAATATAATATTATTAAATCTGCCTCTGCTACGATTATTAGTGTGATGTCTTGTTATCGCAGAAGAACTGCTTCTCCCGTTCTACGTCTTTATCTGTAAAAATACTACTGCAAATCAATTTGCGTATGTGTGTCTTCTGAGTTTATATTTACTAGTTTATAATAATTAAACTTTATATCGGCTATTTTCTTGCCTAAAATTGTAATCTATACCGAAATGTGTATTTTTATGTTTCCAAATCAAACGACAATAAATATTTTATTCTACGCGAACAGCGCATAAAATTAAAATTGAGCTACAAGAAAAACCCGGAACTTCCAGTTCGTCAGGTTTTCTAAGAGGCACGCGACTTACAGGCCATCTATAAATTTCTGAATTAATTAGTTAAAGATAACTAATTACTACCGCATAGAGATTAGAATTTTCCGCGTCTGGGTACAGGGATATCAACGGTTCAATTAGTTTGAACAAGCACGTGTTATTGTCCGGAAAATGAAGTAAATTTCATCCCTCGATTTGATTAGAATGTATGATTTGTCTTTGACTCAAATGATTTTTAATGAAATTGATCTGATTTCATCGCTTTCTATCTTCGTGTGCTGCTTTCGCTTCTTTAACTTGAAATTCTAACTGGGCCATTGTAAATGTAAATCTACGATTACTCACTACCAGGGACAACTAAAACTACAGATTCTATATTCTATATATTCTATATTATATTATTCTATATTCTATATTATATATTACAGATTCTATGAGTTTGAATGACAAAACCCGAGATTGAATGGCACAGAGCGATAGTCTATGGGCCAAACCGCGCCAACTGGCTGGATTAATTCTATGGGGGGCTGAGTATGAATGACAAAACACTGAGATTGAATGGCAAAAGCTATATTTAATCTAACCGTTAATGCCTGATAGCAGAGAAGACTTGAAAAAGCCATAGAACAATACTTTTAAGCGAGCCCCTCAGATTTTTTGCCATGAATTGGCTCGTTTCGCGTCCCGAGGGTTTTAGTTGTCCTTGCTCACTACAATTCACAATTGTCCTTTGTCCTATCAATCTGAAATCACAACAATAGCCTAGCCAGCCTCATTGTGTCCAACCCAGACTCACAATAACTGCCGCCATTTAAACTATGAGCTTTATAGACTCAAACAGCTTTGAGCCTGAGATGGGAGATGAGAATAGAGGAAGTGGGAGGCTAAGAGGGTGCGCAAACTTGGCCAATGAGTTTGGCACGTATTGGCACAACCAGTAAGTTTCACACCCACCTCTGTACAGCCTCTCGCATTCGCAATTTTTTCACTTGACTTTTTTAAAGTGTTTTTTACACCAAACCCCAAACAATAGAGCACAGCGCTGCTTGATTTGCAGGCTATTTTATTATTCTAATTCAATTAATGCGCCTGCTGGTTGCTGGCATGGGTTTGTTCTAGCTCTAAGCAAATCAGATTTCTGTAATTTCTGGAGTACATTAGCTGCAATGGATTTAGTATTTGATCCAGCGATTACATATGCCATTCAGTATCTGCGATAGCATCAATGTCTGTCTCTTCCCAAAGCCCCTTTCTCGGCTTAATTTGCTATAGGCATTGAACACTAACGGATTTAAAGCCAGTGAGAAGTAACGGAAGTTCAGAAATTAACAGTAACTGAAGTGCTAAAAGCGAATACTACCGAACATGTTGTAAAAATTAGCATCCAAAGTGCTGCCAGTGAGAAGCAAACGTGAAAAAGTTTTAATTGAGAAGTTATAGAAGTAATAATAATAGTAATCATACTTGTAATTGCAGGAGGGCTGCCATCAATGACACATCATTTTGTGACACTAGACCCGCAGCCGGCGAGGAGGCAATTCAGAACTTTTCACTAACTACTGACTTTCTTATCGTCAGGCAGTGTGCACTTTCACTGTGTTGTGAAGGTTGTCCTTCAAGAGCGTAAATTGCACGACAAGCCCCCAAGCCCTCTCTCCGCGGCTGCGCCCCAAATGAATGTGGCCTCGCCGTGGAATCGAGCTCAAAGACATTGGTGCAAGGGGCAGACTCGTTAACCGTTAACTTCTTTTACGAGTATATAGAAGATAAAAGCAACGGAAATGAAGACAGTGGAAAGTAACGGAAGTGCTGAATGAAAATGTAGCGGAAGTAACGAAAGAAACGGAAGTTAAAATTCAAGGAAGTCAAGAAAGCGAATATTTGCCGAATGAAGTCAGCTATAATAACAAAAAAAGTAATAATGTTGAATTGCTAGTAGTTGATACAAACGAAAGTGAATTTATGGCAGTGAAAAGTAACAGAAGTGTTGTGATATACGGCGGGAAATGTGTTGATTGCTTTTTCATCAAAAACCTCCAAAATAGTTCCATTAATTTCTGACAGCAGCTAACGAACTCTTGTTGTTTTATCACAACGATGCGAAAGATAAGTAAAAGCAAATTTAATTTGTATTTGCATTTGCATTGTGCGATTACAGCAACTTTGACTTAATTTTCTACAACATCAGAAGCTGAAGAAACAGATTTGTCTTAGACATATTCGCGCCGCACAGCTCTTGGGTGGTACAACCGATGACACCTACTGGAGCCAGCCAGTAGAGTTGACGCTTGCGCAGTCGAGGCGCTCGTTGAATTAATCGACGACGAGTCGTCAGCGTCGTCGTCCTCCAGCTCCACCACGGTGGGTATCAGCAGGACTCGCGTCTCGTCAACAATTCGACCAGCGGCGGTGGAAGCGACACCGGGAACTGTGGCGTTGTCGCTTTGAAGGATAGGAGGCATCGGCTGCATTCGAATGCTGGAGCTAGTCTGGTGATGCTGCTGCTGCTGCTGCTGCTGGGAGCAGAGCGAGTACTGCTGGCAGCATGCGTAGTCCGATGCGCTGTCCGTCCACAGAGACTGTCCACCGCCAAGATCTTCAGCGTCGTCATTGCAGGAGGAGCCGGTGGAAAAGTAGAACTCAGCACCGCAGCAGCTGAATCTGCTGCTGTCTCGTAGGCAGCAGTACAGAGTTGCTGCCACCAGCACCCCGGCGCTCACAGCTGACGTGGCCAACGCCAAGCACACTGGCCAAGTGGCCGAAGCCAATGTTGAAGACATGCTTGTTGGGCTTCTGTTCGGCTACCGTGACTGTCTTATCAAACCCGTGAGCTGCAGCTGAAATTAGGGCTCTATTGAGTCTAACGGCTATTGGCTGAAGAGAAGCAGCTCATAATAGATTCGTTCATGCTTGAGGAAAATTTAGTGTATAGTAAACCAATGAGATTTAGGCGAGCAATGAGACTTACCTTTGTGGGAGTCTGCACAAGTTGCCAGCTAAGCGGCGCCTAATTTCCTGACCCCCGCTATCCATGCGTGCAAACAGACAGAAGACTTCCTGACTTTACTGTCATTTCCTCGCTTCGTTTCTTCCTCCCCTAGTTACAAATTGATCTACGATATCGAATTGCTAACAAGTGTCAGATTGGTTTCAAGTTCTGAAAGTCACTAACTGCATGAGGATGAGCTTTTTTTAAAGAACTAATTAAGGATTTTTCTTAATTAGCAAGAAAACTGAAATTGCGAATCGATTAGGTACCTGATTTGAGCAAAATTGAGCAAAAATGGTGGCAAAAACAAAAAACACTCAGCTTCAACCACAATGTTACTTGAGGCTGTAGCTGAATGTGGTCGACAGAATAATACAGTAAAGTACACATACCCCCGTTTCAGCACTTTTCAAGAAGTGTTTAAAGTAGTAAGTTAGTATATTTGATAATAAAAATAATTATTAATTGCACGAGGTCTGCGGGCAATGGCACATCATTTGGTGACACTAGACCCGCAGCCAGCGAGAAGGCGATTCTGCACTTTTCACTGACTAATTTGAGCACACACGCACACAGATACTGTACGCAGGCACACGCTCACACAGGTGTGTACATCTGCCCTGACTTTCTTATCGTCAGGCAGTGTACACTTCACCGTACCTTGGAGGTTGGCCCTCAAGGGCGTAAATTGCACGACAAGCCCCCAAGCCTTCTCTCCGCGGCTGCGCCCAAATGAATGGAGCCTCGCCGTGGAATCGAGCTTAGGGACCTTGGTGCGAGAGGCAAACGCGTTAACCGCACTGCCAGTGACCCTAGTAGGTTTGTCAGTCCCTAGTTTTATTTCAATATTTTAAACATCGCCTGTGCTTTCGGCTCATAATCATAAAAACGATTTATTATATAATTATGTTCTCTTGAACGTTTGGATCTCCATGATCCTATCTGCACCAATGCCACTTAACAATGCAATCAGTATTATGACGACAACATTGTCCGGATCAACTTTCGATATTAGCCCGAGCCATCAAGAATCAGCAACAAGACAGAATAAGACCACTGGTAGTGTTACTCAGCATCACACAATGTCGGCGTCAGACTCCATTAGTGAATAAAAGTCCAACAGAAAATTCGCAGGCCTTGACAAACACCATTGCTAGTTCCCCACAGTGTGTTTGCCAAGCTCTCCGTAGCCTCACTTCTGTCCAATTCTATGCCATTATTGTGTCCAATGCGTGTGCCGCGCTTGAGTCAACAAATCCGGCAGTTTGCATTGATACCTAATCAGATATTGCTGGTAAAGGTTATAAGTGCATCGACTCGGGAGAAAGTCAGCGGAAATGCCATGCAATTGAGATGATTGCCACAGATAGACGAGTGCATATGTGGAAATTGTGCTCTATTCACTTAATAGAATAATTAGAACTATGACTAATAGTGGTTTCAAATGGCACAGCCTCTTAGGCAACATGAGAGCTTTGAGCGAGAAATAATAGAGAATAATAATTGCAGCTGAAACTGGGAGACAAGATTAAGAGTAGCTTCCAAACTAATACCAGCCTCTGTCTGTAAAATAATGGTCATCCTATTCACTAGCAAACACCCTGCCCTACCCAGCCGCCACTGCGAATTTTTTTCACGCTTGAACGAATAGTCTATTTAGCAGTGACTTTCTTCCCACTAATAATTGAATTCTACCTGGGAAGGAACAGAAAAGGGAGGAAACGGGAGCTGAGGCTGGGCTAGGGTGACAGAAAGATGAGGTTGAGCAGGTGGGCCAGTAAGGACTCGGGAACGTCAATCACAGCCCTCGGACTGTCATCTTCCTGGGCGTTCGTTTCCTCTAAAAAATCCCGTTGAACCCCTCACTTAAGCCAGATTTAGGCTAAGCCCTATAGGCCTTCAAAGTGAAGTCAACTTAGTGAGGTTAGTGAGTCCCGGAGAGCGACTTAGAAAAGGTGTGGGCGAATAAGGCAGGATGAAAAGACACCTTCACATTTTACTTTGCCCCTCGGACCAACCTAGCTCGTATATAATTTCCTAAAGGCAGATGTGAGCACAAAGCTCTAACTGAGCGACATTCGGCTACTGAATCATGCGACAGATTTTATTATCAAGGAATGACCCATATGGTTGAGTGCACCTCTGCCTGTGATTAGATTAGGGAATGGGTCACAGACTCCAATTGTGGGCCTAACTGTTGCTCAGGTAGAGGCACGCGATTTCTCTTAATAGGAAATAATTTGCTCGAATTTGCATTGAGCAAATTTAAAAGAATCAACTTCAACTTGAAATTGTTAACGTCATTATATTTGTTGTAGGAGTAAAAACCTAAATACCACAGAGCAGATATCTTCAGTATTTTGGTTTGTGTTCAGTGACCACGGCATACTACTTGCATCGACCGCAGGTTTTCGAGCAAAGGCTGTGCAGTGTGGAGCACATTTTAGATTTCTTGATGGCTTGACAATCGTTCAGCTTCAGTCGATCGTGACAACCTGAAAGTTTGAATTGGTTAAGCGATAATACATAGGCTGAGTTTCCAGCGATTCAATAGTTCCATGATTGTTGAATTATAAATCTCAGCTCAGCTTACCTTTGGCAGCGCTGACGCATTTCTCGCTTTTGGTGACTTTCTTAGCCACGCAACGGTATCCTCCGTGCTTGCTGTTGGACGAAACCGGATATGTGACGTAGTACTCAGTGCAAACCATGCGCCGACCGCATTTGCACGACGATCGGGTCTCCTTTCGCTTGGGGCACTTCGGCGAGCACTTAAACGATTCTGTGTGGGTCTGCACCACGCATTTGCCTTTGCGGCTCTTTTTCTCGGTGTACGAAGTCGTCACAGAACGCTGCCAGCCCTTTCCAGGAACATGAACACAACGGCCAACTTTGCGAGTACGGTCAAGGCCTCCGCAACCACTGCAGTCGACAATACTAGCTCGCCTGTGAACCCTGCAATGGTCTTTGTCGCTGTGCCTGGACACAACAAGCCATGTCAGCTTGCGTTTGCCATGCTTCGAGCATCGTCCGACAATCAATTTCGAGCCGACTGGACAGTTGACGCATCGCTTCTGGCTCTCTGACAGTCTGACGCGCCACAGGTGCATCCAATGATCGTAGTAGATGCCGCCTCGAGTGATCTTTTGCCAACCCTCCTTCGAGCAGCGACCAATCCGAAGGTGGATGAGATCAGCGTTTATCTTGTGTCTTCTGCATTGGCGGCAGCTGTGCCGGCAGAGCTGTCTGACTTTGGCGCTCTTGGAGCACTTGCCACGGTGCGCCACTTCTGTGCACCAATGCTTGGTGTCTTCACATTTGCGGCATGGCACTAGGACGCGTTGAGTGCGTCGACGACAGCGACCGTAGTGGTGATAGTAGACGGCGACAAATGCATGACGGTAGCAGAATGGGTGTTGATGCTTGCCAAAGACTGGCCGGCAATGACACCGAGAGATTTTCAGGATGCGCCTATACGGGCAGACCAGTTTTCTGGCTTTGCAGGTCTTCTCAAACAGCAGACAGCCGGGAGTGAAACGCAGTCCCAATGTGCCACGATGCAGACTATGATGATTTTGACGAAGGAGCTTGCAGTTGCTTGAAGCCGGGTGGTAGTCGAAGGCTCGACAGAGCGGACTAGCCTCACAGGAGCGACTGCAGGCCTCGAAAGTAGACTTCTTGGCGAGTATCAGATCAGTCTTTCCACCGATGCGGGCAGGCAGACGGGACTTGAGCTGGGAGGTGAGGCAGTGCTCTCCTGAGTAGACTATGGTTGGCTTGCTGCAGCCTGCAGGTTGATGGGTTTAAATTCCAAGAGGTCCAATGACTTAGTGTGAACATTGAGTGATACGAAAGCATGGCCTTTCAATGAACACTTACAATGTCCGCAGGTAGCAGCGCACAGTTGCTCAGCCAAATGTGGATGTCTCTTGCATATTTTAATGTGTTGCAAAGAGGCCCACTTCTTGCAGACCTTGCTAGGTAGTTTATCTATACACGCGGCCTTGCAATCCACAAGCTGGTTGTAGACCTTGCTCTTGCAACGGCACCGCCTTGGCAGGTAGACAGTAACGCTGACCGAGCGTTTCCCGGAGTGGCATTTTCGTCCCAGGCGAACCAGCGGCTTGCGGCACAGGATGCGGAGCCGATTTTCTTTGCTAACCAGCCTGCAATGCCTTGAGTCGCCGTGACGCGAGCGATGTACTAGGCGGTATCGATAGATTTTCACAGACAGCAGTCGGTTGGCATGGCAACGTGTGACGCGACGTGCTCGCTTCGGACAAGCGCAGAGGCTTACGTGAGATCGGCTGGTTTGCCTATAAGAGCAGTAATGATCAATTTTAGACGTAAATGAGTGCCATTGATACTGTACTGTGTGGCACAATCTTCCAAAACAGCTCCATTTTCGAATATCTTTATCTTTACTCTCGCACATTTTCGTGAGCTCGAATCTGCCGCGGGGGATATACTTCGTATTTACTCTTATTTGGGGTACTGCCCCAGATAGAAGGCTTGGTGGATGTTGGTGCAATCTACGACCATGAGGGCTAACCCTCAAGGTACAGTGAGAGTGTTCACTGCCTGACAGAAAAAGTCAGGCCAGATGTACACATCAGTTGGAGTGTGTGTTCGCGGACAGTATCTGTGCGTGTGTATTCATGTGTCAGCGAAATGGGGAGAATTTGTACTATCGCCGAAAAGATCCTTACAAATATTAATAAAGTAAAACAACTTTCGAGATTTGGAGATAAGTAAAAATTCGAGCAGCATTTACCGACACTTGCAGCCATCCCTGTACTGCCACGTCACTGTAACCACTGCAAACTTTCGTCCATCACCAGCTGCTTCTTTAGCGGCCTTGGCAGCCCGACCGTGGCCGCATCGTCCCCAGCTTCTAGTGCGACGCCGGCTGCAGGTGATTCGCTCGCGACCGACAATCCGCTTGCGCCAGCGACAGTGGTTGTTCTGAGGATGCAGCCAGAACTCTTTGGTGACCAGAACACCGTGACTAGCTGAACATTGTGTTGACCTGCGTTTTCGTTTGATGCATCCGCATAGACGCAGGCCGCTCTTTTGAGTTTGCCTCACACAGTGACAATTGCGAACGTGCCAGCTCTGTTTGTAATAGTGTCGATAATAGCCTGTACCATGACGCTGGCAGTGCCCCTTCAGTATGCGGCTGCCCGAGCGGCATTGAACGGCTTGTTCTGAGCGCCGGGAGATCGGACGGCAGGCCCCGTGGAGCAGCTTATGCTTAATGTGAACACGAACCCGCAAGTGCCGGTGCTTGTCACAGAAGCTGTAGTTTCGACTCGGGCGCTTGCAGCCTGTTAAAATCAACGACAAAAATATTTTTTTTGTATTTCAACAAACTTAAATTGTTGTAAAAGTAGCTCGTACGTCTAACAATAACACATACGAAAAAACTGAAAATTAATTCCCACTGTTGCCACTTACAGCAAATCTCGCTCCAGGTCTTGATCTTTCTTCGGCATCGGCACCCGTGCACGCTGTACGTGATCAGACTCTGCCTTCGTTGGCAGCTGTGTCGATGGCAATGACCACGGACAAATTTGCGATTGTGTCGACAAACCACTCGACGCTTTGAACATTGTCGTCGTTTTGTACAGCCGTATGGATGTAGCTTGTAGCCAATGCGACATCGGACCTTGTACCAGCGACCGTGCTCATCGCGACGGCATGCTCGCTGACTGCGAGACGGCGGGCAACGGCATCGGATAGGGCGCAGGTGGCGGCGTTTTGTGCGGCATATGCATGTGTTTTGATCGACGTATCGAGTTTCAAGAACATCGCGTCGCCAGTCATCAGCATCGCATTTTCCGCGATGTCTGATAGACGCGGAACGACAGTGAGCGTACAGCGATGCGGAGATGTCGATTCGGTGGATCACGCGGCGACAGACGCTTTTATGAGCATCAAAATTATAGCTGGTTTTGATTCGGATCCGTCGTCCGTGACTGCAGATCACTCGCTCGGAGTTTTTGCCAAGGCAGCAGCACACGCGGGACTTAGTGCTACGGGTTCGCTGGCACTTGCCAGTATGCTTGTCCCGACGCCATTCAGTGTGAGTGATCAGTCGACGGCAAGTGTCGCGCTTGCATGCGCCAACTTGTTTCTTGGGGTTTCTTTTGCAGTGCTTCTGACAGGCGCGCTCAAAGATCCGCGAGGCCGGGAAGTGGTAGCTAACAATGGAAAGTGTCAATGTATTGTATTAATGATTTAGTCATGTCAGGTCAAAGGCTGATAATATAACTGATCAAGAAATGCATCAAGTAGTAATCAAGTAGTACGAATGCATACCATAACTCTCTATAATCCCGGAGAACATGTAACCCTAAATACTTTGTTTATTAACATATTTTGGCTAACAAAGTGCTCGCTCCGACTTACTCTCGTTTTCCTCCCATCGTGAGATAGTGTAGTCGTCTTGGCTTGCTAGCCAGCCATTTCACGTAGCGACCGTCCTTTGGTAGCGAGCCGAATCCGATGACAAACACGCGGGCCTTGCGCCTGATCTTCTCGGCGAGAGTAACTGAACTTTGACTCTCCGTGTGCTTGCCCCTGGTCACAATGAGCACGATTCTTTTCACGCCTTTCGGGTGCCTCTGGCTGCTTCGGTGCAGCTGAGCATTGATGGCTTTCAGCGCGCCATGCAGATTAGTTTTTCCGTTAGTAAAGTCGACAAACGATATCGACTTGTGCTTACCGTGCGACTTAATATGATGTTTGTGTACCGAGGAGCTGTAGGCAAACAAGGTGGTGCGAACCTTCGACGAGCCGTACTTGAAGTGGCGTAAAACGGTTTCCAGGAATCGGGCAACGTGGCTTCGATAGCCAGAATGAGCGTCGCCACCTTTCGGCGAGTGCAAATCGACAGCGACAACCAGCTCGACAACCTTGTACTTACACGAGCAATGGCGATTGTGGAGACGCACTCTACGAACGCATCTGCAGCCTTGCTTGGCCCAATAATGCACAGCGTACTGTTGGCGCCCTTGTTTGCAACGACCGTGAATGGCGTAGCGAAGTTTTTGAGGGCAGTGCACCGGTCGGTGCGCGTCGGAGACAGAGGCGTGGCAGCGACCGTCGTGCAAGCGGTAGCTCACTGTGCGGACTCGGATAGAGCCGTGGATGCAGGAGCGACTGCGTCTTGGTGCAGGGCAGCAGCAGCGACGACCTGTCTGGTGCACCTTGGTGGATGACACACAACGGCAGGCTCGAGCGTGGAATCGCTTGATGACGACTGTGACCGCACAGCTTCCGCCACGATGGCAGCGTTTTCGCTGCTTCGAATGCGGGCAGCGAACGTGGTGCCGTCTTACACTAGTACGACGGATGCACCGACAATGCGACAAGTGCCAGCAGGTGCGTGATATTACTATCTCCTTTCCGGTCGAGCTGCATCGACGCTTCTTGACGCACGGCTGACAGCTTAAGAAGAAATAAAAACAACTTTTAGTAGTTAAGTGACGAATAGGAATAAGTATTGATTTTCATACAGTGGTATTTACCTTGATCGGCACGGCACCTTCTTGAACTCTCGCTTGCATAGGCAGCCGACGCGGACGGCTCTTACATAGACCTTAAAGTACAAACCCTTTTGGCTGGAGTTAAAAGCTTTATGAGAATAGCGCCATGCCTTGTGGTGACCACAGAGCACCCGACGGAACCTTCGCTTAACCGACTTAAGACAGCGCCCATGCCTGAGCTTGTAGCTTGTACGAATGTACTCTACCAGGCCACGTTTGTGATGACAGCGAGAGTATGCGCGCGGTCGCCAACACCGGCAGGTTATACAACTTCGCCGGGTCACGCGTACGCATCGACACGCATCTCTGCGCCAGCTGATCGTCTTCTTGACGTAGTAGAAGCCATATTTTGTTGGGTGGTCGCAGCGGCTGCGGCTAACTGACTCATATGGGCAAACGATTGGCAGGGAGTGAACTCGAGTCTGACGGAAACAGTAGCCATCAACTAGACGCCAGTGCGTCAGCAGAATCTCATTGTTGCATTCATCATCATCTGAGCAGCTGCAGTGTCGCCGTTTAGTTGGACGCTGGCAGCCTAATAAAAAAATTCAAAGGAAAAACCGTCAAATAAAATGTATCTAATCACGAAAGTTTTAGAAAAAACAAAGTGCAATGGCACTCACGGTATCGTTTAAAATGGGTGCGACATCGCTTTACGCAACGGCAGCCTTTGCGCACAGTCCAGCACTTGTCGAGCTTGAGAATGCCTCCCTTGAGACGTGTACTGCGATGGGTTTCGTTGCGCTTGCACTCTGTTAAAGTTCAGAGAAACGAACAGTTTTTGTATTTAAACTGCTTCATTCCGTGTCATTGTGCCTCTAGTGTGTCTAATTGTGTGTTAGAAGGATATGTTTCAATATTTCCATAGTGAATAATATGGCAGTTACTCACTTATCGCACGACTAGCTTGAGAGACTTGTTTCACACACTTCCAGTTGCGCAGAACTTGCTTGACGACCGTCACCACAATTTGGCCCTCCTTGTGTCGGCACTCCTTGCTGCGCTTGAGCCCGTGGCAGCAGCATGTTCGGTGCTTGTGACTGCTTTGCCAGACGCACTCGCTGGATTTCTTATCAAGTACTTGGCGCTTGAATACTAACCGCTGGCGGCATGAGTGACGATCGCACTTGCCCACTGACAGCTTGCGGCGCGCGTGGCAACCTGTCAGGCATCGATAATAATAATAATAACTGCAGGAGTACTGCGAACAATAGCGCATCGTTTGGTGACACTAGACCCGCAGCCAGCGAAGAGGCAATTCTGTCTATTTCGCTGACTCCCGAGTACACACTCACACAGGTTTGTACATCTGCCCTGACTTTCTCAGCGTCAGGCAGTGTACACTCTCACTGTGCCTTGGAGTTTTGCCCTCGAGCAAACCTCCAAACCGTATATTGCAGGAAAAGTCCACAAGTATTCTCTCCGTGGCTGCACCCTAATTTATTGTATCCTAGCCCCGCTCAGGGACCTTTGTGAGAGCAGCCAACGCGTTATCCGCTCTGCAACTCATCCCTTCCGTGAGGCATCGATTGATACAGTTAGAACTGATTGCTTCAGAATTTTATTAGCTCACCACATCGTCTTGTGTGCCTGACTACTCGCTTGTAGCACCGGCAGCTCTTCACGTACGGCTTTACAACGATAATGCTCAGACGGCCGCTGCGCTTATCGCAAATCCTTTGCTTTTGAACCCGGCCGCAGTGAACGCGTTCCCGGTGTCGTTTGACAACTACTCGGCGGCAATGACCGTTTAGGAGGCGCCGCTCAGTTACGATGGATACACGAACGAATCCCGCTAGGCAGGACAGTTTCTTAACTGGCCGAGCATCGCAGCCGCATAGATGACGCTGGATCCGTCGGCTGCGGTGGCACTTGCACCTGGAAATTGTTTTTGAACTTCTAGCTCATTTTGCGACGAGATTTATCGACACACTATTGCGATTATTCAGAGCTTCAGTGTACAACATATATAAATAAGTATATACTTTTACGAGATAAAAAACGCAACACAATAACTAAAGCATCGCTCACTTCGCAACTCGCCAGCTGGTGCAAACCTCCTTTTTGTAGAAATCGCCTTTCTTTCCACGCTTACAATGTCCGACCTCACGAGTCTTCTTAGGACAGGTCACAGGTAACTTATTAACGCTACGCGTCACTCCACAGGCGCATTTCGAAAGTTTGTAACTGACGCGGATAGTCAGCCAGATACGGCCGGTCTTTCCGCCGTGGCAGACGCGTTTCTCGCTGTCCTTCGGGCATCGGCAGCGGCAGCGACGCCGCTCTGTGTTCTTCAAGCATTTGCACTTTGACAATTTTTTGGTGTGAATAACAGTCAGACGGTAGCCTTCGTGATCGCAATTGTGACGTTTCACCTGACGACCGACTTTACAGGGCACCGGATGTACTTTTTGCTGCCGGTGAAGGACGCATTTAGCTTTCGGCCCTGGACTTACTAGGCGCCACTTAAGAATCGTTTTAATCCAGCTGCCATTGTTATGACATCGGGTTGAGTGCTTAGATTTCGGGCATCGACAGGGCGCTTTGGTACGGTGCGACAGTTGCCACACGCAGCGGCAGTGACGCGCGACCAAGTGGTAAAATTTGAAGGATTTCAGTCCGCTCGAGTGCTTGCACTGACCGGCTCGAATGCGAAGCTTTTTCGGACAACGGACAGCTTTGACGGTGGTTTTAAACTTCTTGACGCAGCTGTGACCGCTCTTTGCCATCCAGAATGTCCGCTTGACCAGACGGTTAGGTTCAACACATTTAACAATGTGCTTTTTACCGCCATACTTGCGAAAGCAGTCGCAAATGCGATGCGTCACACGTTGGCTCTTGCGACAACGACAGTTCTTGGCTTTCAGGTAGACTCGTTTCACGGATTGAACGTAATCAGTCTTGGCTGTGCATTTCTTTGGTGAAACAATCCGCTGTACAAGCTGCGGATGCTTATGACAAGATAGGTGGCGCTTTTGAACTACGCGGCTTCGCTGACAGCTGTTTTTGTGCAGACGATAGGAAACACTAATTTTGAGTATTAGGTCGTCCCTGCGACACACGGTCCGATGGTACGGCTTAGGACAACGGCAACGTCGCTTCCGCCTTTCCACAACGACCTTGATGCATTTCTTCACTAGCTTATTTGTTCCAGGGATCTTAACTCCCGTGTTTTTCAGGTGATATCCTAACCAGATGTCGTGAGCAAACCTGCGACCACACTTTCCTGGCTTGTGAATAAGAGTGTGCGGACAAGAGCATCTCTGCTTGCGAACAATGGTACGCTTCTGGCAATGGCAGGCGACGGCAAAGTGTCTGGTCTTGCGAATTTGGCGGAACCCATCCTTGCCGCACTTTGACACGCGATACTGAGGCTTTTTGCGGCCACAGTGCACTCGGCGACTGCGGGTTACGCGCCGGCGATGACAACGATGATCTCGGAGTTCATAGCTGCTGGTGACGGCAACGATAAGGTGTCGCTTGGCGTCGCAGCTGTGCTTGGTAATGGGACCGGGGCAGCAGCAGCGAAGATTTTTGGTGGCGACTTTGTGAGCAACACAGCCACACTTAGCTAGCCGATAGGCATACTGTTGGACAGTGAAAGAGCATTTGTGACACTTGCTCTTTTTAGAGAATTTGCCCGGACATGACAGATGCTCATCCCTAATATGCTGCTTTCCACGACAATATCCTTTTCCATGAACCGGCTGGTAGCTAGTAAGGATCTGACGACGAGTCTTGTCGTGAACGCATTGTTTGGTTCGATGCGATGGCCGACAGTGACAAACGTGTTTATGCTTGCTTGCCAAACGCCAGGTGCATCCGCAGTGACCGTTGCTTTGACGACGCAGGACATGAGTGACTGAATATTTGTCGCCTTTGTGGTTCAACTTGCACGGGCTGCGCTTGTTCTTCACACCGGAGCAAACTAGCGGTTTGAAATGGCGAGGGATTTGAAGTCAGTTAATAATTATTTTCACACGTAAAAGGTGAAAATTATCACTTTGTCAAATATCTTGTTACAATGACGAAACAATATCTCACCAACTTTACGACTTCTATTGTGCACTCTCTTGACGCACTTGTGTCCTTTGCTGCGAAGAACGTAGTAAATCTTCTTATGAACAATTTCGCGACCCCTGCGACAGTGAACGGATCGACGAGTTTTGAAACGCTTGATGAGATGACAGACGCATGGCACCCATTTGAAAGCGCGCTTTCGGTAGCACTTGCAACCCTTGCGGTAGTAGCTCTGCAGTAGCAGCTTCTGGTAGCCGCTATGCCGATGTCCGGCCTTTGTGACGCAGCTGCCGTGCACGATGCTTTTGGTGCGTCGATGACGGCAGTCTGAAGCGAAATTCCAGAAATAACTCTAGCAATTTGTTATTTATGCCCGTGCAAAAGACAAAAGACTACTTACGAACTGGTCGACTTATAGTTCTCTGCACCTTGACACACTTCTCGCCCCTCTGTCTGTAAGTCACAATGCGCGTAACGAAAGCTCCATGTTGGCAAACAGTCTTCTTGCTGTTCTTCTTCCAACAGTCGCACTCGGCAGTTCGTCTTCGTGTTACGCGTCTACAAGCACACTTTTTCTTATTTAACCGCCAGGACACGCGGCGAATTACGCGAAGACAATCGACACATTTGGAGCGTGACTCCACAGCCGCTGGGCAGGTGTGCAATCGACTTCTACAGCGACGCTTCTTAATGCAACGCTGCTGTCGGAAGCGAAGGTGATAGGTCACGTGACATGTTTTCCAGGCGCCACAACCGTCGCACAGTGTGTAGCGTCTAGCCTTCGGACAGGCGCAAAGGAAAAGGCGTCGACTAACTTTCCGGTGGCACTTGTGGTTGCTCAGACTGAACTTGATGACGGTGCGCACTTTGTGCCGGTGAACGCAAGGGCCCCAGTGAACTCGTTTCGGAGGGCATTCTGTTGTATAGAAATAGTGTTTTTGGTCGTTTTTTATCTATTTCAAAGGTAACAATAACAATAATCATGTTATGTATTTTTTCGAGGTAAAAGTATTTTCATACACATGTACAGGCATGGAACTCACTGCATCGACCGCGGAAAAGCTTTACACGACGCTTGCAGTGGCAGCCGACCCGATACCATGTGACGCGAGTCTTCTCCCAGCGTCCAGATCGGCGATGACAGACTTCGCGAGTGTTGCTACGCGGGCAGTTCACCTGCCGATGACGCTTTCTGGTTTTAGCGACAAGTTTCTTCTGGTGGGCCAGAACTTTCCCGTGACGATCTTTCAACAGCGGCACGGACGTTTTTAATCTGCGAGGAGCGAGTTTCATTAGTCTATAGGCATAGAATTTGCGTGCAATAATGACCCTTAATCACATTCTAATCGGCAGGAATTCAAAGCTTTTTATTTAAAATTAAACTGGACCCACCTGTAGTGAACAGTCTCAGTGACCCATTGGCCCGTTTTCTTCTGGCAGTAATGACGCCGTTTCGGCTTCGGCTTGCAGCACAATTGCAGCGCCGACTTGACGTAGAGTTTCTCTTGACAGTGTCTGATGTAACATTGTCGCACCGACACTGAGCGTTTGCAGTGCTTGTTGCAACCACCAAATCGAACCTTGGCTTTGCCACCGTCTCTGAGGCACGCAACCGGAAGCTTTGTGACTTTCTTCACTTTGTGACATCCGTGCTGATGCTTGTGATTCGGACGATAACTAACGACGATCTTCACCCAGGTCTTGCCATCGATTGCACAATAAGAGCGCTTGTGACCTCGCTGACAATGACAGAATTTCCGAACGGTGCTACGCTTGCGTACACAGCCGCAGCCGCGTCTGATAGTCCACTTCACCGAGTACCGATTGTACCAGGCGTGGCGCAGCTTCAGGCCGCAGTGCCGCTTCGTGAGGCGATGCCGGCGATAGCGGCGCTCACAGCGGATGTGACGTCGCCAGCTTCTCGTTGTGCAGCTGCAGGTTGGAGCATCGTGCCGGCTGAAGCAGGACTTACGAGTGTAGACCAGATCGCCAGATTTCGCGTCGCAACGCCGATTCATTGTGGATTTCTTCTCACAGTCTAAATTAGTCACGGTCCAATAATATTAACTGGGTTAGGATGCGAAAACTGCAGCCCGAAATTCTACCCCAGTTAATGTTGGAACCCATTTTACAGCGGGGTAAACTGAAGCAGTAGGGAATCACGAAGTAAATGTCTCGCATCAATGACGCACTCATTTCCACGAGTTGAGACTCAAACTCCCGTCCTCGAAGTCAGAAAGTACAATTTTTTTCACTGCGTTCTAACCTCCCTTAAAGCTAAAATAAAGAATTCAGAACTCACTGCAAGCAAACACTCGAACCGAGGCGCTCCTGCGGCACTTGCAATTGTGCGGCCAGTGCTTCACCGTTGTTCGTCTGCGTTGACAGTTGTGACACTTGGACCAGCTGACAGTGCGAGCTTTGCAATGAATTGAACGATGCTTAACAGTCGTCTTGCGTTGGCACTCGTGCAGATGGATCCAGGCTTTTTGATACAAGCGTTTCACCGCGGTCAGATGCCAAGTCTGTGTCTTTGTTTCGATAACGGCGCCCTTGTGAGTACAACTGCGCTTTGTTATCGGCTTTGGACAGCGACAGGGCTCAGTGTACCTGGAATTGGGTTTCATTAGAATAATTATTTTGAAGCTTTATGAATGAAGATGACATATGTTGAACATCCGTGTCTGCAAAGCCAGACACTAATGCAAGCCAGAGAGAAGATGCTTGCTTACCAAAGACGTTTTTGCTTCAAGCAGTGTCGTTGAGCTAGCTTCTTGTGTGGATGCGACAACCTGTACGTGATTTTATAGATGTGTCTCTTCTCCTTTTTCTTTGTGCACTTCTCCTTGATAATGCGAGGTGGTCGGCACCGACAAAGCAGGCGGCGAATTCGTCGTTCTCGACGACATCGACACGCAACTCGACGATAGCGCACGATCACGGCCTTCTGATGTCGAGTGTTCGGGTCGCACTTGTATAGGCGACTCCAGCCGCCCTGACACACTACTTTATGGGACACAGTTCTGCGTTGCTTTAGACACTTGCCATCTGTGAGTCGCCAGAATACCCTGATCTTCTGGATGAGACCCCTGGCAGCTTTGCAAACCTTGCGGCTCTTCGGTCTAGGACAGCAGCACTTCTTCGTGCGAGTGAGTCGCTTCACAAGAGTGCACTTGCAGTCCTTCACTTGGTACCGCAAAATCACTCGGCGTTTCTTGCAGTCCTTATCGCAGTCTCCAATGCGAACTCTGGTGTGCCTGCACCCAACGGTAACACGAATCTTTTTCACCTTCTTCAAGCAGCGACCCTTTGTCAGCTTGTGCCTAGTCAGCACTGTAATCCACTTGTTTCCATGGCAACGCTTGACCTTGGTAGGCTTCGGACAGCAACAGGCTATCGAATGAGCTCGAGTGATTCGCTGGCAGCGGCACTTGTGTATCTTGTACCGGTGATAAAACACTTTCCCGTGACAATCCGGCCTACCATGGCACTTGGTGACGCGCCAGTGCCGCTTTGAGCACACCACGGGGCTGACGACTCGCTTGACTTGCTTGATGCACCGATTTTCGTGCAGAGATATGCGCCAACTAGTCCTGATGTGAATCTTGTGACTATCGCCTTTGCAGAATTTTCTGCTGTGACTCTTTGGACAGTCTGCAAAAGTTAAAGTTTAAATTATAATTTCTGGTGCACTTTCACGTAAAAAGTACCAAAGCTTCAACCACTAGGCTGTAACTTGGCTGTGAAAATAATGAAAAAAACGAAAGCGAAACTCACGGCAAATGATCTTCCGCCTCACGGCGCGACTGCTGCAGTTGCATTTGTGTCTTACAGGCTCATGCGACACGCACACCTTGATGCGGTAGCCAGAGTGCTTGTCGCATTTGCTGATTCTGCAGTTGGACTTTCTGCAGACTGAAATATAGTATTTAGCATGTTAAATTAGAAGTCCGTAGGGTGGCAAGTTTTGCGAGAGCCTCTATCAAAGTCGGGGATTCATTTCTGGAGCATTGATACTAGCTAGGTTTCTAAATGCGTAGCTACTAAATTGGCAACTAAGTCACAGCTCTATAGCCAGTAAATAGCGTCTGTCTCTCGCACAGAGGTCCCTGAGCTCGAATCCGCAGCGAGGCTAAATTCATTTAAAGTGCAGCCGCCATAAGAATGCATGGGGACTTATTGCAAGGTTTTCGACCTTTTTGTAAAAAATGCCTGGTTATAAAAAAGTCAGGGCAGATTTGCCTGTGTGAGTTGGTGATTAAAAATAAATCTCTGTTTATGTGTGCTCAGGAGTCAGGGGAGTGAGCAGAATTGGATACGGATCAACTACGGATCGGCTACGGATCAACTGCCACGAAATGATGAAGCAATGTCCACAGACCTCGGCCGAATTTTATTACTAGGCCCCTAATAGGACACTCAACCAAATGTTTGTTACAACCTGCTTTTGCTAACCACTAAGCCTTTAATGAGCAGCTCGCAAGAAACACACCTAGTCTTTTGACAAGCTCCACTTTCTTCCTTCGCACACAGGCCTTCCTGGAGGCAACGAACACGGTCCATCCGGTCTCCCGTTTGATCGCTCCGCTGTGCCGATCGCAGAACACCCGGCTGGAAGGATTGCGCTTGCAGCAGCAGCGAATTCGTGTAGTTCGCCGGTGCTTGCGACACTTGAAAGTGGCGTCGTGGCCGTGGGAGGTGTACCAGGTCTTAATAACGGATTTGTGACAGCTGGCTTTATTGCATTTCGTGCGCTTTATGTGCGCGTTCGGGCAGCCTGAATGAGGATTTAAAATAAATACAAATGTGATAAAAGTGATAAAATGTTGATTTTACATTGAGGGCATGAGGCAACAAAATACTCACTGCACAGCAGTCGATGTGCGATACGTCGATACACTTGGCACCGGCAGTGCTTCGGTCGACGCAGCACCTTGCGAATTGTGCGATGCCGAGTCTTTAGATTGCATGCGCTCCGATTAACAGTGCTGTGACACTTGCGCAAGCGGTGCAGCAACTTCTTCACTACTCGTGTTTTGCAAGTGTAGCTGTGATGATCCAGAATGCGCAGTTTGCTGTACTTCACCAGATCGCAGTCGTGCTCGCAACGAGTTTTCGACCTGACCTCAGGCCGACAGCAACAAGTTCGATGAGTGATTCGCCGATGTACTACGCATTGGCAGCCTTTAATGCGACGCACTTTGTGAGTTATCTGACGCTTGCATGTGTGACGGTTGCAAGTGTGCACTCGAGTAGTGACTTTCTGTGAACAAGTAATTCGGCGACGATTATAGCTGATGCGTTTCACGCACTGGCCGTGAGTCAGGTGCCAGGAAATCTTGCGTCGCACCCACTCGTGCTTAGACTTGTCGCAGTACACTGGCAGATACTTAGCAGGCGGACAGCAGCAGATGTGGCTGCTGCGGCGCACTTGACGATGACACCTGCACTGGTGGACGTAAAAGCTAATGTGTTTGACAACTCGTCGACATGTGCGCTTGTTGCATGATCCAACGTCCTTGCGCTTGGACTGACAATGGACAGGTGATCGGACTGTGCGACGCTTTCGCACGCAAACGTGTCGCGACGCGTTGAAGACGTAGGCGATTTTAGTGGAGACCCAGGCCGCTGTAGCCGAATCGCAGTGCTTAGTTCGCTTAGGTCTTTGAAGACAGCAGCAGGTTCGGTGGTGGCGCTTCACTACCACGCGGTGGCAGCGGCAGTGAGGTTGGTCTATTCGTGTTACAAGGGTGTGCAGCGGCTGTCGGCAGGTGGATCGATCGCATCTGGAAGTACGATGGTTCTCAGAAATGAGAAAATGTTTAAAAGCAGAGATCGAAATTAATTATCTTTTGATAATGATTATTAGTCGATCCTGACACCCACTCACTTTCCGATAACGGTCTTTGGCTTTGCATGGCACCTCCAATGCCGCACGAGGCGCAGATGAGTGACGCGCACGCAGCGCCATTGTTTGAGGTGCAGGCGCGAAGTTTTCGCATAGATTGCACTGTGCCGACAGAAGCGTCGACGCTTGGTCTTGTCGGGACAGCAGCAGACGCGTTGTTTCCCAGTGAACTTGCTGACTTTCTGACAGCGGCATCCACGGACAATGTAGCTAATCTCGCGTTGTCGACTCAGGCAAGACTTTTTCCGATCGCAGGCAAGCCAGATCAGCTGGCGATGCTTGGTGCATTCCACCCGGTCGGTCACACGCCGAAGCCATTTCTTGCAGCCGCATTTCTTGCCGCGTAGAACACGGTAACCAACGGTGGCTTGCTGCCATGCGGTGCCTGATTTGACGCAGCGTTTTTTATGCCGCACAGTCTTCGAACAGCAGCATGGACAGGCGCGTCGCTTCACGACCGCGTAGTAACATGAGCAGCGCTTCTTGTCCAGTTTCTGCTTCATCGTGTAAATGTAGCGCTTTCGGCAGCCGGTTTTGTAGCATGGCGTGTACCGGTGCTTAATATCGCTTCGACAAGCAACGCGTCTCAGTTGTCGCTTCACCCGCTTGTAGCATCGACCGTGACGCAGAGCAAATGTCAATGTCTCGGTCACCCAGGCTCCGGCGTGGCAGAAATGCCTTCGACTGCCGGCCGGACAACGACAGCGCAGCCGACGAGTCACGTGACGAACTGTCCGGCATTGCTTCTTAGCTGAGTCCCAGCGTCTAATCTTGGTAACAATTCTACGCGTGTAGCCTCGCTTCGGACACTTGTAGCGACGAGTGATTGACTTGCAATCTGCGGGAAATTCATGATGCCATTTTACACGCTGTTTGCATCTGCGGTGCTTTCGGAATTTTATTATTTTAATGACTCTTTAGAAATGCGTAGAAAAGTGAGGCACAAACTTACGGCAATTTCGTTTCTTTTTGATGCTTCGCTTCAAACACTTGCAACCTTTACGAATATGGTAGACCTTGGTCTCAACATAGAACTTGTTCCCAATGCACTTCGTGACGCTGTAGTGAGTCTTTTGACTGCAAGCTGTCAATTTTAATATGGGTTGCAATTCAAACATCAAATGACCAATGAATAAATGTGCCACGAATAAAAGCAGACAAATTCTCTACTTACAGACACGGTGACTCTTTTTAGTTGTCCGCTTAATGCACCGCTCCTTCTTATGGCTCCATCGTTGAGTGGTCAGCTCGGAGACCACCAATCCTTCGTCTTTGCGGCAGTATCGTTTCCGACTGGGTTCGGTGTGCGGACAGCCGCATTTTCGTGACTTCTTTTTCACAGCCCTGACACAGGAGCAGTTTCGCTTCACTGAGTAGTGCGTCACTGTGATTTGAATGCGCCTGCGTTCATCACAAGCGTGCTTCTGTGTGTAGGGCGCCGGGCAGGTGTAGCTTCTGTAACGAGTTTTGCTTTTGCGAACGCAATGACCTTTCTTTAACACGTAGCGATAAGTGACTGTCGCTTTACGGTTGCTCGAATGATCGCAGAACTGCCTGCGATGATGCTTGGCCGCATGGTTCTCGTGATCGCAGTCTGCGGGAATGAGTTTTAGAAATGGCTAATCAGGTTAGTAGTTTTTCCGGCATTAGAACACCTTGATGCGATATAAGAGACAGTTATTATGATTATTTGCTCGACCTAGTAATAAATTTGATAGACTAAGAAACTTACAATAAAAATAATTGCAGGAGGGCTGTGGGCAATGGTACATCATTTAGTGACACTAGACCCGCAGCCAACCAGGAGGCAATTCGTCAGTGTGTCCCATTTCGCTGACTCCTGAGCACACACGCACACAGATGCTGTACGCAGGCACACGCTCACACAGGTGTGTACATCTGCCCTGACTTTCTAATCGTCAGGCAGTGTATACTTTACTGGGCCTTGGAGGTTGGTCCTCAAGGGCGTAAATTGCCCCCAAGCCTTCTCTCCGCGGCTGCGCCCCAAATGAATGTGGCCTCGCCGCGGAATCGAACTTAGGGACCTTGGCGCGAGAGGCAAACGCGTTAACCGGTCTGCCACCGACCCCCCGACTAAGAAACTTACTGCATCGCAGGCGATTGTGCAGAGACCACACTCGCGCGCAGTGACAGCCCTTTGGCTTCAACACGCCAATGTAGATGGACTTCACGCCCGATTTGGCGCGACAAACATACTTTCGCCGGACGCTATGCGAACAATGCACGCGAGTGACCTTGATGCGGTGTCGTTTAATGCACTTTCCTGACTTCAACAACCAGAAGGTTGTGCGCTGGATGTAGGCGTTTCTTTCGCTGTCACACTGACGCTTGCCAACCACCGGTTTAGGACACTCTGGAAACATTGTTATTGGAGGCTTTAACAGGTATTTCAGAACCAGAACCTCCAAAAGCTATTAATATCCTTTTGAACCAATATGGATTTGCCATATAGGTTTACACTGAGCAATGTTAATTGTCCTTGTCTCCAGGACCTTCGACAAGAATCGCTGAACACCTCGACGATGCGGAATCGGAAAGCTTTAAAAGTTCATCCTAAAGGTTGAAAAATTTGATAGAGATGGTGGACTTTCACGAAAATCGGTCATTCGGTTTGTGAGATGTCGTGAAGTAGGCAGTGTGTATTTGAAATTAATGGTCTTTCCGCAGGGGGAAAATAACGTGCCTTTCTACTGCTAATGAAGACTGATAACATAAAAACAAGTTTCTTTTTTAGAAAAATGTATAATAACGAGTTGTCCAGGGATTCTTGTACTCACTGCAACGCAGATGTTTAACTCTCTTCCTTTGTACACACTTGCAACCCTTGCGCTTCCATCTGGTTACAGTGGTCGTGAGCACTCCTGACTTGCCGTCGCAGTGCCTCTGATGCTCCGCCCTGCGACAGTGCACCGGTGATCGGGACTCCCTGACGCGTTGAATACAGGTGCGGCAACCGTGTAGCTTCCAGCTGACGTGTCGAGTGACCCACTCGCCCGTGTGAACATTGCAGTGTCGGCTCTTTTTCGATGGTTGACAATGTTTTCGACATTTGCGCCTGACAACGGTTTTTGAGCAGCGGCAGTTTCGGACATGCCAGTGGTAGGTGGCCAAGTAGTAGTATCCGGACTTCGGATGAGGCAGCCGTTTTGTTACAGACTTGCCCTGCAGATTGTGCGGACATCTGACCCTAACCTTGGAGATGCGGCTCAGTCTCTGGCACTCGCGCTGGTCCTTGCTGAGCTGCGTGTAAGTCACCCGGCGCATCGAATACTTCTGTGAGCGGCACCAGCGTTTAACTCGACGTTTACCCGGACAGCAGCATCGGAACTGCTGTCGCTTGAACACCTTGAAATAAATAGCGCAACATTAAAGAGCTCAAATATTTCGTTCCGCAAGTCTGGACAATAATTTGGGAAATTAATTTTACCTTGGCGTGACAATGTTGGTCTTTGTGGCGCCCTTCTCCCTTCCGCTTGGCAAAGTAAAAGTAGGTCTTCGTATAGTGACACTCTGGGCCGCAGTGCTTGCCTCCGCTGCAGCCAGTCTTTGGACACTCGGTGGTCTTCACGAAGCTACCCCGACGGCAGCCGCACAGCTCCTTGACGGTGCGCCGGACTCGGACGCAGCTGCAGCTGCCCGGTTTTTTGCGATAGAATTCAAAGCGCACCTTGCGGAATCGAGATATGCCACGACGACCGATGTGACTGCAGGGACCGACATGACGCAACACGCCATGCTTGCAATCTGGACGGTGGATCAAGGATGAACGGTGTTATCGTTTTATAGTCTGATCTGAAAATAAAATCTGTGTGAAAAATGTTTGACTCACGAAGCCGAGCAACTTTTCTAGTCCGTCTCTTAATGCAATCGTCGCCTTTTAGAATGTACCAAACCTTGGTCGAGATCTTGGAGCCCGTGACATGGTCGCAGCGCACGCTTCTGCTTGCCTTCGGACAGGCGACGCGGAACTTTCGAGTGAAGACCTTTCGATGGCATTGGTGCTTCTCGAGTCTGTACTGAACTCGAATTAGCTTCTTCCAGTAGCGGTCCAGCCGAACTGTTTTCTTGTAGCCAGATGGACAACCTTTGAATGGGAATGATGACAAATACACATTCAATGCCATTATCTATTTCAATTTAGATAAAAAAACTACTTACAACACTTTCCAATATGTCGCTTAGCAATCTTCTTGACACACTTGCATTCTTCGAGTTTGTGATACGTTGAAACTTTCACTGCGCTGCAGGTATTTTTATTGCAGACTATTCTTGCCCGGTGATTGCGAGAGCACTTGACCTTTTGCTTGTCCTTTCGCTCCCAGCGGACGCATTTTAGGTCTTTCAAACGCAGACCGGACGTAATCGTGATCTGATATTCGCCAGAAATCGAGCAAAGCCGCTTTGAGCGCCGCTTCTTGCTGCAGGAACACCGAAGCTTTTGAACCTTCTCTAGGCGGAGCCGGCACTTGCAGTGACTGGCGTACCTCACGAACACTTTACGCTTCCTGTACTTGCTACCCGGATGGCACTTGCCCAGAACTGTACTCTGACCAGAACAGTCTGGCAATTGTTGGTTGACATGATCATACTTAGGATTGGGAAAACGAAAACATGCTAATGGCATTACCAAAAAGTTATTTTTTTGTTACACCACGCAGGGAGAGGCGCCACACCCACCCTAAACTAACCGAGCTACTGCTGGAGATCATTTAACAGCTAGTTAGACTAAAGTAATATAAAGCTGTGCGTCTTTAAAGGACAAAACTTTCTCAATATTCGAATCCCTGACCTTCGATTAGTGAGTCCGCTTAAATTAATGAGATGTCGAGAAAAAACTCACGAATCTTTTTAATAACTGTTCGCCGAGTTATTCTAACACACTTTGAGCAGTGCTTAGCCGGCTGGAATACCTTCGTGACTTTGATCAGGACGCTATGCCTCTCGCACTTTTTGTAGCTGACCGCCTTCTCGTAGCCCGGAGGTGGGCAATGGCATTTTCTGCTGACGCTGACAACTCTCTGAAGGCAGCGGTGCAGGCCGTGACGCTCTCGGCGCTGCTCAGTCCGCTTGCCAGAGCGAATGCCGGTGCAGTAGTTGCAGTAGTGGAACACTGTCTTAGCTTTGTCCGGACAAGCTGCGGAGAAAGTCACCCAATGAACTCGAATAAATTGTCTTTGATTTCGAATAAAAAACTGACCAGAATGTGTGCTTACATCCGCATGGCTCATAGTGCCGCAGGGTGCTCTTGACACATCTACCGTGCGGTCCCGGCAGCCAACGAATCGACGTCACTGAGCGGTTCTTGTAGCGACTGGAGCACTTGGAGACGACTCGACGATTTGCTGGACAACCTGGCGAGACATCGAAGACGAGAAAGAAATAATAGACAGCTGCGATTGTTTATATTGATTTAATTGAGGAGGGCTGTGGGCGCAAGTGTACATCTGCCCCTGAGTTTCTTCTGATTGGTGTAAATTTTACGACTAGCCTCCGAGCCTTCTCTCCGCGGCTGCGCCTCAAATGAATGCGGCCTCGCTGCAGATTCGAGCTTTGCTACTTATCCTCTAGGATAAGGGAGTGAGTTGCAGAGCGGTTAACGTGTTCGCCAGAGCTCGATTCTTCGGTGAGGCCACATTAAATTGGGGCGCAGCCGCGGAGAGAAGGCTTGGGGGTTTTCGTGAAATTTACGCCCTTGAGGGCCAACCTCCAAGGCACAGTGAAAGTGTACACTGCCTGACGATGAGAAAGTCAGGGCAGATGTACACACCTGTATGAGTGTATGCCTGCGTACAGTATCTGTATGCGTGTGTGCTCAGGAGTCAGCGAAACGGGCAGAATTGCCTCCTCGCTGGCTGCAGGTCTTACTTACTTTGCAGGGGGCCTGGGGCACTTGACGCACAAACACAGAACGGCATGCCCCCAGGCCGGCGAACTAGGCGAGAGCCGCCCATCGCGCCGCCTCCCCTGAGCAGGCACCTCACACACACAGTAGCAAGCCAAGCGGGGAAGGGGGCGGCAGCCGGAGTGCCTCTCTCCCCAGGCCCGCACACGCACAGAGCAGACCAAGCCGGGGCGGAAGGCTGATAGAAATCAGTCCTCAGGGGGGGGGGCGGGTGACGAGTGTACACTTTATCCAATCGCGCTGACGGAAATCCAGATGAGCGCGCGGCGGTGTACACCCGCCCCCCAGCCACCCCCCGCAAGGTCTAACGCCCCAGCGCCAACGCACACAACTCACACAACGCAGAACAGGCACACAGAAAGTAGGAGCGAAGCTATTTTTCAAGCTTTGATTGCACGAAATATGGTGCACCTCCGCCGGTCGCTACTGTCCAAACCCCCCCAACAAGTACCGAAATTAATCGTGACCTGAAGGGTGAATCGAACTAGCGTCCTTTGGAGTGCGAGGCAGCGACGTTAGCCGCTGACCCCCCTCGCCCCTTGGCTGCAGGTCTAGTGTCACCAAATTATATGCCATTGCCCGCAGCCCTCCTGAAATTAACATTATTATTATTATGCCCTAGAATAATGGGTAGCATCGAATACTCACGGCACTTGTTGACACCGCAAGCAGCGGAGCACACTGCTCTGTAGAATTTCTTCGCGCATTTGCCTTTCCGCTTCAGTTTCAGGCACAGTTCGTCTCTGAACTGGTTCTGGCCACACTTGGGCCGGCAATGACCACAGGTCAGTCGGCAGAACTTGGCCATGGCTTCCGGATAGCGTTTGCACCTGCCATGCGCCCGCCAGCGGAGGCACTTGCTGCGCGGCATTCGGTCTAGGCAGAGCTTTTTAAGACACTTGCACTGTTTCGGCCGCACACAATGGTTGGCTTCATCCAGAACGAACCCGGAGTCGCAACGGCAGCCCTCGGCGCTGGGCAGGTGGAAGCAGCGTTTGGGCACGCCGAAGAAATGACTGCCGCAGGTGTCAGGACAGGGGCTGGCGTTGCTGGAGAAGCTCTGATTCGGACCGCACTTCAGGGCTACGGATGGGTTCAAAGGCGAATGTTTTGTACCAGAGTCACGTGCTTGGTAAACAATGTTTCCATTCTGCTGTAAGATGCCGTTACTTCGTTAATGCTGCTCCAAAATGATCATTCTGTGAGCAGTTTCTCATTTATATCCCATGACCCTTCTGTGAGGTTGAAGAAGGGCGAGGGGGCGAGTGGATCAGCGGCTAGCGTCGCTGCCTTGCACTCCAATGGACGCTAGTTCGATTCTCCCTTCAAGTCACGATTAATTTCGGGACTTGTTGGAGGGTTTGGACAGTAGCGACGGCGAAGGTGCACCATATTTCGTGCAATCAAAGCTTGAAATAATAGCTTCGCTCCTACCTTCTGTGTGCCTGTTCTGCGTTGTGTGAGTTGCGTGCGTTGGCGCTGGGGCGTGAGGCCTTGCGGGGGGTGGCTGGGGGGCGGGTGTACACCGCCGCGCGCTCATCTGGATTTCCGTCAGCGCGATTGGATAAGTGTACACTCATCACCCCCTGAGGACTGATTTTTTATCAGCCTGTGCGTGTGGGGCTGGGGTGGGGGGGCACTGCTGCCTATTCTGGGTGCCCTCCCCGGCTGGTCTGTGCTGCTGTGTGTGGTGCCTGCTCAGGGGAGGCGGCGCGATGGGCGCTAAGCGCCTAGTTCGCCGGTCTGGGGGCGTGCCGCTCCGTTGCTTGTGCGACAAGTGCCCGGGCCCCCCTGCAAATAGATAGATAGAGAGAGGATGAAGAAGTTGAAGTTTGTGAACTCTTCAGATACCTGAGTATTCCCAGTGCTACGCAATGCAATGCCAAATAACAATGGGGCAGAGAAATTCTTACGACAGCCGCTATTTTTCCGCCAGGCCAGAGGTCGGTGATGCTTCGCGCATCTCCGGGACTGCAGGTAGAAATTGGCGCAAAGAATTTTTCTGCGCAATCCGTCGACTTTGTGGGCGGCGCAGGCGTCATCGATGCAAGGCTGCAGAACTTCGCCATCGTTGCAACCGTGGCCATCCCGATGCGGATCCTTGATGACTCGCTGACAAGCGTTAACAGCCTCTTGTTTAGCTTCGGGGCTCTGACAGCTGCTGCCCGAATGATCACTGTGGCAACCGGCGTTTGAAAGCCAATCATCGGGATCGTCATGTCGCTGTCCGTCACAGTTGCCAGCCAGACCAGCTACCTTGCCGCGGTATTCAGCTCCTAGCCGGTAGGTGGCGGTCCATTTGCCATCGAATGCCAGCCAGAAGTTGCAGCGCTTGTGCACCAGAACTACGTCCTCTCCGGAATAGAAGACGCGGATACCGTGGTCGACGCCGTAAGGTATCGACTTGGAGTGGCCGTTCACCTGGCGGTGGACAGTTTCGTTGAGCGGTCTAAGTTTGAACTGTCTAATAACTGTACTTGTAAGAATAATTGATTACACCTGCCCCAATTGGGCCAGATGTTCAGCCGACAGCACAGCCGCAGCTATTGCGCGGCGTGTCTGAAGGCTGCGTACGGCTGTTCAGTCCATGGACTGGGTGATGCCACACCCAATTACCCCAACAAATGCTAGTACCCATTTAACAGCTGGGTGAACTGAAGCAATGCAGAGATAAGTGTCTTGCTTATGCACACATTTTGTTCCAATGGATCCGGGTATCGAACCCTAGACCTTTTCCCAGACAATTTTGTGCTGCACCCGAACGGAGCAACGCAAGCGCACGAAACTCAGGAACACAGGCCAAATTTTGTTGCACATCTTCTGAAACAATAATCGAGTCGCCAGCTCTTCAGGCCGTCGAGATATTCAACGGTTCTGGCCTAGGTTCTGATGTTTCCCATAAGCGCTAGTGTATTTCATACACCCCTATACAGCAATTAGCACAGCGCCTCTGTGCGGCTTTGTCAGGCCTTCACAATTTATGTCACCCGAATGTGCCTGCATCATCTCCGTCTTCGGTGATCACCTACCTTTATCTAGACGGACTTCGAGGACTACAAAAGGTGAAACTAGGCCACTATGGACACCCTGACTCAGTCACCACCCAACTCTGTTAGCATTCGGGCGCTGCCAAAAAATTCAGGGTTTAAAAAAAAGGCGGCACAAAGGCTTGGTAGTCCTACTGTTTAGTCGTGAGTCCTACCCTCGAACCACAAGGCTAAAACCTCCGCTTCAGCCCTCAAAACAGAACAACGAGTTTCTAAAAAGCAAGCATTATCAGTTATTTGTGGCCTCACCGTGAGACGCCTGCCAATCAGCAGGCTGTACTCCTTGCCGTCGACCTTCACGCTAAGGCTGCTCAATTTCGACAAGCCCAGCTTTCGATGGCCGACTGCTTTGAATGAGGCCAGAATGTCGAATTTGCATTCGCCCGAGGATCTGGTGAGCACGAGCTGCCGGCCCAGGCAGCCACCGCCGGCCGGATCCGCTGCCAGACTGCCGCCGTCAAACTGGTACACATGACCTCTGGCTCCGCCAACGCTTGCGTAGCAGTCTGCACAGTGTGGGGAGTTGGATGGCCTGCATCAGTCACTGCCTGCCTACACATTTTACTCGTGTACCTGCCTACTCCACTGTCTACTCACTCTACTCCACTGTCTACCCAATCTACTCTATCGTCTACCCAATCAACTCTATTGTCTACCCAATCTACTCTATTGTCTATTTAACCTACTGTACTGTCCACTCAATCAACTCAACTATCTACCGAACCTACTCAACTGTCTACCCAATCTACTCTACTGTCTACCCAATCTACTCTACTGTCTACCCAATCTACTCAACTTTCTACCCGATCCGATCCAATCTATTGTCAACCCAATCTACTCTCGTGTCTACCCAATCTACTCTATTGTCTACCCAATATACTCTACTATCTGCCTACTATACTTAAATGCGTACCCAATCTACTGTACTGTCTATGTACTCGTAATTTACTCTTCTCTCTGACTAGTACTGTCTAATGTCTACCTACTCCACTCCTTCACTCCTTCGCCTAAATCTACTCAATTTCCGACGCCACCAAATGTCTCACCGTGAGCAGTCACGCGGGCCGCCGAGAGTCCGAGCAGAATGATCAGCCAGAATGGAGCCGCAATCGAGAAAAAAATTTTCGGCGCTGCCATCGGCTTCATTCTCGTTGGAGGCGAGAAGAATAGCCTATTGAACTAGCAGAGTTTGAGGATTGGGGAAGTCGTGCTTTAGTTCCACTGTCCGTTTCAATTGCTAGACAGATACCTGGCACTTTACTGTCGAGTCCAACAGAGCAGGATCAAGTAGTTTATATAAGCGAAAAATGCCGCCAAACTTGATGATGCTAGCAAAGTGAGCAGCTCATAAACTATCCCCGCAAAATTGAACTCAGACAACGCACCTGCTCAAACTCGACCCCTTTTTTGTTCTTCGCCGAGAGTTTATTAATGAAAATGAAAATGAAAAAGCTTCTGATTTGCCTAGTTTCCAAACTAGAAAGTTAATAGATTATGGCGGCGATAGTGACAGTTCAGTCACTTCACTTCTGAACTTCAGACAGTTCAGATCGAATCGAAATCATTTGCACCTGCCCTAGAATTGTAGCAACACTGATATTTTATGAGCACAGCTGCCTTGCCCTATCCAGACCGAAAATATCTGAGTAACCAAGTTTCTGAGATTTCTTAACATTCCCTAACAGACACATTTCTAATATCCTTTCCATATATGGCAGAACCTAAAAACAATTGTCATAAATCTAAAATATCACGGTAGGAATGGAAAAAAGTGTAGAAAGTTCCAACTGCCAGCCTACGCTTTAGAGGACGTTTTACCAGACGCCAGATGAAGAAGTGGAAAATATTGGAGTCTAACAGATGATGCCAATCCGTGACACCCGTGTCTAACAACTAACATCCGTATCTAACAACTAACATCCGTGTCTAACAACTAACATCCATGTCTAACAACTAACATCCATGTCTAGCAACTAACATCCGTGTCTAACAGTTGACATTCATGTCTAAACAACTAACATCCGTGTCTAACAACTAACATCCGTGTCTAGCAACTAACATCCGTGTCTAACAACTAACATCCGTGTCTAACAACTAACATCCGTGTCTAACAACTAACATCCATGTCTAACAACTAACATCCATGTCTAGCAACTAACATCCGTGTCTAACAGTTGACATTCATGTCTAAACAACTAACATCCGTGTCTAACAACTAACATCCGTGTCTAGCAACTAACATCCGTGTCTAACAACTAACATCCGTATCTAACAACTAACATCCGTGTCTAACAACTAACATCCATGTCTAACAACTAACATCCATGTCTAGCAACTAACATCCGTGTCTAACAACTAACATCCGTGTCTAACAACTAACATCCATGTCTAACAACTAACATCCATGTCTAGCAACTAACATCCGTGTCTAACAACTAACATCCATGTCTAACAACTAACATCCGTGTCTAACAACTAACATCCGTGTCTAACAACTAACATCCGTGTCTAACAGTTGACATTCATGTCTAAACAACTAACATCCGTGTCTAACAACTAACATCCATGTCTAACAACTAACATTCATGTCTAGCAACTAACATCCGTGTCTAACAACTAACATCCATGTCTAGCAACTAACATCCGTGTCTAACAACTAACATCCGTGTCTAACAACTAACATCCATGTCTAACAACTAACATCCGTGTCTAGCAACTAACATCCGTGTCTAACAACTAACAACCGTGTCTGACAACTAACATCCATGTCTAACAACTAACATCCGTGTCTAGCAACTAACATCCGTGTCTAACAACTAACATCCGTGTCTAACAACTAACAACCGTGTCTGACAACTAACATCCATGTCTAACAACTGACATGGGTGTCTAACAGTTGACATCCATGTCTAACTAACATCCGTGTCTAACAACTAACATCCGTGTTAACAACTATAACATCCATGTCTAACAACTAACATCATTTGAAATCCGTATAACAGTTGATACATCCATGTCTACCAGTTAATACATTCATGTCTAAAAGCTAATATCCGTGTCTAACAGTTGATATCCGTGTCTAACAGTTGAAATCCGTGTCTAACAGTTGATATCCGTGTCTAACAGTTGATATCGGTGTCTAAGAGTTAAAATCGTGTCTAACAGTTGAAATCCGTGTCCAACAGTTGATATCCGTGTCTAACAGTTGATATCGGTGTCTAAGAGTTGAAATCCGTGTCTAACAGTTGATATCCGTGTCTAACAGTTGATATCCGTGTCTAACAGTTGATATCCGTGTCTAACAGTCGATATCGGTGTCTAACAGTTGATATCGGTGTCTAACAGTTGAAATCCTTGTCTGAGAGTTGAAATCCGTGTCTAACAGTCGATATCGGTGTCTAACAGTTGATATCGGTGTCTAACAGTTGAAATCCTTGTCTGAGAGTTGAAATCCGTGTCTAAGAGTTAAAATCCGTGTCTAACAGTTGATATCCGTGTCTAACAGGTGATATCCGTGTCTAACAGTTGATTTCTGTGTCTAACAGTTGATTTCTGTGTCTAGCAGTTGATATCCATGTCTAACAGCTGACATCCATGTCTAACATTCGTGTGTAACAGATGGAAGTTATGTCTGATAAAAACCTTGTCTAACAAAGAAAAAAACCGAAGACATTGTTGACTAAACAATTTTTTCTATCAAACAATCGGTAGAAAAATTTGAGCTAAAATTAGTTGAGTGACAATGATTAAAACTAAATCGTTTTAACTCTTTTTTATTAGATAATTGAAAATAAAAGTAGGAAAATAAATATTCGCACTTATAAAAATAGATTGACAGGGCACTGGGATAAATGACAGCTGGACAAATTACAGAATGCATTTGTTTCAATCTTCGATTGCACAGATACAGACAAATGAAATACTTGTCAGTTTTCAAGCAAACGGAAAGTACAATTTCTAACAATGACTACTTATTAGCAATACAAGCCAGATTTACTTCCATGGAAAAGAGAATTTGCTGTTAGAAAAAATGCGGCATAAATTTTGTTTGATAGGTAAAATAATAAGAGAAAAAAGTAACAAAAAATTGCAATCAAAATAAGGGCCAGACTGGTTATACATTTGAACAGAATAGTAAGTAAATTAGTACTAGCAATGAAATGTGTGTCTAACACCTTTGATACTCTGTTCTAACAGCTAGCAGTAGTGTGTCTAACACCTTTGATACTCTGTTCTAACAGCTAGCAGTAGTGTGTCTAACACCTGTGATAATATGTTCTAACAGCTAGCACCAGTGTGTCTAACACCTTTGATAATATGTTCTAACAGCTAGCACCAGTGTGTCTAACACCTTTGATACTCTGTTCTAACAGCTAGCAGTAGTGTGTCTAACACCTTTGATAATATGTTCTAACAGCTAGCAGTAGTGTGTCTAACACCTTTGATAATATGTTCTAACAGCTAGCACCAGTGTGTCTAACACCTGTGATAATATGTTCTAACAGCTAGCACCAGTGTGTCTAACACCTGTGATAATATGTTCTAACAGCTAGCACCAGTGTGTCTAACACCTTTGATAATATGTTCTAACAGCTAGCACCAGTGTGTCTAACACCTTTGATAATATGTTCTAACAGCTAGCACCAGTGTGTCTAACACCTTTGATAATCTGTTCCAACAGCTAGCAGTAGTGTGTCTAACACCTGTGATAATATGTTCTAACAGCTAGCACCAGTGTGTCTAACACCTTTGATAATATGTTCTAACAGCTAGCACCAGTGTGTCTAACACCTTTGATACTCTGTTCTAACAGCTAGCACCAGAGTGTCTAACACCTTTGATAATCTGTTCCAACAGCTAGCAGTAGTGTGTCTAACACCTTTGATAATCTGTTCCAACAGCTAGCAGTAGTGTGTCTAACACCTTTGATAATATGTTCTAACAGCTAGCAGTAGTGTGTCTAACACCTTTGATAATATGTTCTAACAGCTAGCAGTAGTGTGTCTAACACCTTTGATAATATGTTCTAACAGCTAGCAGTAGTGTGTCTAACACAATTGATAATATGTTCTAACAGCTAGCAGTAGTGTGTCTAACACCTTTGATAATATGTTCTAACAGCTAGCAGTAGTGTGTCTAACACCTTTGATAATATGTTCTAAGCCTGAAATGTTTAATGTTTAACTGAAACAAATGAAGAATTGAAAATCGATTCATTCATTGTAATACACTAAAAACGAAAATAGGATTACGAAATGACTAAATCGGTAGCACAAAAGCCTAAATCTGTTCGTGGTCCGCACAAAAATCTACCCAGTTAGCTAGAAGACTATTTCTTTGGCTTTCTTCCGCGACCGCCTCTGGCCCCGCGTCCGACGCTGCGCAAGTAGCTGGGATCGATTGTGGGCGGCGGCAGCAGCAGGCCGCCAGGCTGCAGTGGCGGCGGGGTTTCGCCCTCGACTGGGTCAATCAGGGGCGAATCGAAGTTGGTACTGGCGGTGTAGAGTCGGTAGGTTCGCTTAGGCTCGGTGGCGCAGAGCTGTGGCGGCGGCTGCTGCAGAGTTGCCGATTTTAGCGGATTGGTTGGCGAGTGGACAGCCGAACTGGGCACGGATCTGAACATCAGCGATTGGAAAGTTACATTTTGGTCAGATATTGTTTTTTTACAAGACATCTGAGGGATGGAATCTGAGGATCTGAGGGGAAGGTGGATGGAATCTGAGGATCTGAGGGGAAGGTGGATGGAATCTGAGGATCTGAGGGGAAGGGTGGATGGAATCTGAGGGAAGGGTGGATGGAATCTGAGGATCTGAGGGGAAGGTGGATGGAATCTGAGGATCTGAGGGGAAGGTGGATGGAATCTGAGGATCTGAGGGGAAGGGTGGATGGAATCTGAGGGAAGGGTGGATGGAATCTGAGGATCTGAGGGGAAGGTGGATGGAATCTGAGGATCTGAGGGGAAGGTGGATGGAATCTGAGGATCTGAGGGGAAGGTGGATGGAATCTGAGGGAAGGGTGGATGGAATCTGAGGATCTGAGGGGAAGGTGGATGGAATCTGAGGATCTGAGGGGAAGGTGGATGGAATCTGAGGATCTGAGGGAAGGGTGGATGGAATCTGAGGGAAGGGTGGATGGAATCTGAGGGAAGGGTGGATGGAATCTGAGGGAAGGGTGGATGGAATCTGAGGGAAGGGTGGATGGAATCTGAGGGAAGGGTGGATGGAATCTGAGAAGCATTTGAGCAGTGCTCCAGAACCGACCCGTCAGTGCCGGTGTTCCTTCTGCTGCGCAGATTCCGAGTGGAGCCAGCCGGCCCAACCATTGCGGAATGAGTGACCGGTGTTTGAAATTGAGAGGCCGCTGAAGCAGCAGCGGCGCCGGCAGCTTTGGCTCGGGTCCTGCGCGGCCGAGAGCTGCGACTCTTAGAGGAGAAAACAGACTTCCGGCGCCGCTTAGCCGAGCCGGCAGCCGGCAAAGTGCTGACGGACTTCTTAGCGACGCGGCCTCTAGCGCGAGTGGCCGCCGCCCTGGCTCCGCGCCTAGAGCTAGACGAAGAAAAAGCGTCGTCATTCTCATCTGCGACGTCGTTGTCGTTGTCGTTCTCATCATCGTCTGGGTCGTCATCATCCTCCGAGGAAAATACCGAGGCCAGGGTCATGCGCGCTGCCTGTCAAAGGGAAAGGGACCAGAAATGTTATTGGCAAGAAGTATTTCTAACATCACCAGCCTTAGAATGAGAGTGTACACAGCCTGACGATGAGAAAGCCAGAGCAGATGTACACACCTTTGGGACGTCAGAGGTTCGATTCCCAGCTCCAGCGGAACTATTTGTGTCCTTTATGTCCAATAGCAAGACACTTAATTCTGCATTGATTCAATTCTCACAGCTGTTGAATGGGTTCCAGAATTAGCTTGGGCAGAATCTAAGAGCCAGCTGATGCCCTAGCTTACCGGTCGCTTTTGACTCTTTGAGGACTGTCGGCTAGTATTAGTGTTCATAGTTGACTGCCTCAAAGGCAACTGCTGCTGCTGGACCCGAGCCTCAGCCAGCTGGTCAATCAGCTGAGTCTTAGCGAGCTGCAGGTCCGCCACCTTGGCCATTTCAGCATCCAGCTCATGCTGTGCCTTGTCGCGCTGCTTAGCCAGGTCAGACTTCAGGGCTTCAACCTGACGGCGATGCTCCGCCCGGGCCTCCTCGAGCCGCTGGGCGTGAGCTCGAGTCTCGTCGTTTAAGTCCACCTGAAGTCTTTGCATTCGCTGACGCCAGTCTTGACAGTCGCGTTTGGCTATTTCGGCGGCGGCTTCAGCCGCGGCTGCGCGATGCTCCGACTGGAGTGGTTGACGGGTTGGCAGCTTGATAAGCCCCACTGATTCTTCTTCTCGCTTTAAACCATTAATGAACACCTATTCCGTCTACCCCTCTCAGCCTATTCCTTCTAGCCCTCTCACCCTATTCCGTCTACCCCTCTCAGCCTATTCCTTCTAGCCCTCTCACCCTATTCCGTCTACCCCTCTCACCCTATTCCGTCTACCCCTCTCACCCTATTCCATCTACCCCTCTCACCCTATTCCATCTACCCCTCTCACCCTATTCCATCTACCCCTCTCACCCTATTCCATCTACCCCTCTCACCCTATTCCATCTACCCCTCTCACCCTATTCCATCTACCCCTCTCACCCAATTCCATCTACTCGTATCACCCTATTCCATCTACCCCTCTCAGCCTATTCCATCTACTCGTATCACCCTATTCCATCTACCCCTCTCAGCCTATTCCTTCTAGCCCTCTCACCCTATTCCGTCTACCCCTCTCAGCCTATTCCTTCTAGCCCTCTCACCCTATTCCGTCTACCCCTCTCACCCTATTCCATCTACCCCTCTCACCCTATTCCATCTACCCCTCTCACCCTATTCCATCTACTCGTATCACCCTATTCCATCTACCCCTCTCACCCTATTCCATCTACTCGTATCACCCTATTCCATCTACCCCTCTCAGCCTATTCCTTCTAGCCCACTCAGCCTTTTCCATCTACCCCTCTCACCCTATTCCGTCTACCCCTATCACCCTATTCCATCTACCCCTCTCAGCCTATTCCTTCTAGCCCTCTCAGCCTTTTCCATCTACCCCTCTCACCCTATTCCGTCTACCCCTATCACCCTATTCCATCAAGCCCTCTCATCTCAACGCGCGAATCGATGACACTCACAGACAGCAGGTCTTGCTTAGCTTTGGCTCCACGCAGGACCAGCTGTTGCGTGAGCTCCTCGACTTTCGCCTCTTTCGCCCGACAATCAGCGGCCAGCTTTTCGAGTTCCTCTTTGAGCTGAAAATGAGAAGTTATTTTAGTACAAAACCTGAAAATAGCATTTCTACCCTCTAAAAAAAAGATTATATTCAAATAATGACCTCTTTAAGCTTTTGCTGAGACTGAGCCAGATCGCTTGATTGAGTCTGTTTGAGCTCGATCAGCATCTCGTCCTTAATAACGGACTCGGCAACTTCAATCTCCAGTTGTTCGCGCAGCTGCATGATAAATTTTAAAGATTAAAAAATTAACGGCAATATCAGCAATTCTTACTACTAACAGTAGACAGCCAAAACACAGGAAAGTTACATTGCGAATAAATACATTAGCATTTGAATAGCTAGGGATTAGGACATTGGGAAGTAGCATTTGAATAGCTAGGGATTAGGACATTGGGAAGTAGCATTTGAGTAGCTAGGGATTGGGACATTGGGAAGTAGCATATGAGTAGCTAGGGATTAGGACATTGGGAAGTAGCATTTAAGTAGCTAGGGATTGGGACATTGGGAAGTAGCATTTGAATAGCTAGGGATTAGGACATTGGGAAGTAGCATTTGAATAGGTAGGGATTAGGACATTGGGAAGTAGCATTTGAGTAGCTAGGGATTGGGACATTGGGAAGTAGCATTTGAGTAGCTAGGGATTAGGACATTGGGAAGTAGCATTTGAGTAGCTATGGATTAGGACATTGGGAAGTAGCATTTGAGTAGCTAGGGATTAGGACATTGGGAAGTAGCATTTGAGTAGCTAGGGATTAGGACATTGGGAAGTAGCATTTGAGTAGCTAGGGATTAGGACATTGGGAAGTAGCATTTGAATAGCTAGGGATTGGGACATTGGGAAGTAGCATTTGAGTAGCTGGGGATTAGGACATTGGGAAGTAGCATTTGAGTAGCTGGGGATTGGGACATTGGGAAGTAGCATTTGAGTAGCTAAGGTTTAGGACATTGGGAAGTAGCATTTGAATAGCTAAGGTTTAGGACATTGGGAAGTAGCATTTGAATAGCTAGGGATTAGGACATTGGGAAGTAGCATTTGAGTAGCTAGGGATTAGGACATTGGGAAGTAGCATTTGAGTAGCTAGGGATTAGGACATTGGGAAGTAGCATTTGAATAGCTAGGATTAGGACATTGGGAAGTAGCATTTGAGTAGCTAGGGATTAGGACATTGGGAAGTAGCATTTGAGTAGCTAGGGATTAGGACATTGGGAAGTAGCATTTGAATAGCTAGGATTAGGACATTGGGAAGTAGCATTTGAATAGCTAGGGATTAGGACATTGGGAAGTAGCATTTGAGTAGCTAGGGATTAGGACATTGGGAAGTAGAAATGTCTCACATGTTGCATCTCCTTCTCGTAATTATCTTTAGTTTCGCAGATTTCCGCCCGCATTGCAGCCAAACTGCCGTCCCTCGCCTCGAGTCTAGCCTGCTCAGCTGTGAGTTGATTTTTTACCTACAGAAAAGATAAAAAAATAATTTGAGTAGTAGCATTTGAGTAGCTAGGGATTAGGACATTGGGAAGTAGCATTTGAGTAGCTAGGGATTAGGACATTGGGAAGTAGCATTTGAATAGCTAGGATTAGGACATTGGGAAGTAGCATTTGAGTAGCTAGGGATTAGGACATTGGGAAGTAGCATTTGAGTAGCTAGGGATTAGGACATTGGGAAGTAGCATTTGAATAGCTAGGATTAGGACATTGGGAAGTAGCATTTGAATAGCTAGGGATTAGGACATTGGGAAGTAGCATTTGAGTAGCTAGGGATTAGGACATTGGGAAGTAGAAATGTCTCACATGTTGCATCTCCTTCTCGTAATTATCTTTAGTTTCGCAGATTTCCGCCCGCATTGCAGCCAAACTGCCGTCCCTCGCCTCGAGTCTAGCCTGCTCAGCTGTGAGTTGATTTTTTACCTACAGAAAAGATAAAAAAATAATAAACAATGCTCTTACACACAGAATAGAATTGGTTTCTTATTGAAGGCCAAAAATAGACTGACCCTGTCGAGTTCCTCTCGTAATTTCGCGGTCAGTTCAGCGTTTTGCTGCTCCGACTGCAATGAAAAGTGATTAAAAAGATAAGTCGTTGGTTCTGTCCACAGACATTAAGTGGTTTGAGCTGTCCATAGACAAGTGTGGTCTGGTCTGTATATAGACAGTAAGTGTTATAAGTGATATAATCTGTCCACAGATAGTGTTCTAAACTGTCCACGGACATTAAAGTGTTCTAAACTGTCCTCAGACATAAAAGCGGTCTGAACTGTTGTCCACAGACAGTAAGTGGTTGGTTCTGAACCACTGAACTAAACCACATTAAGTGGTTTAAACTGTCCATAGACAGGTGTGGTCTGGTTTGTATATAAACAGTAAGTGATATAATCTGTCCACAGATAGTGTTCTGAACTGTCCACAGACAGTAAGTGATATAATCTGTCCACAAATAGTGTTCTGAACTGTCCACAGACATTAAGTTGTCAATTCTGCTCACAGACAGAAATATAGCTCGTAGACGATAGCGTAAAAGATAGATTGATAAATGGAGCCTTTCCTTAAACAAGATTAACATGGTTACCTGTTGTATGCGCAGATTCAGTTCTTGCATACCATCGGACAGTTCTTTGTTAAGCTGCACCAGGTCTTTGTTCTTCTCCCAGACTGGCACTCCGTTATCGACAGCCATCTCTAGCTGCTGCTTCATCTGCGAATTGTTTAAATATTTGAAAAATCCTCGAAGTAAAAACTCGATGAGAAAATATGCTATTACACAACAATGAACTCACAGTTCCAATAAGCTCATCAGCTTTAGCCTTCTCATGGGTGAGCTGCTGTTTGACAATAGCAAACTCATCATCTTTGGCCAGTGAATTGGCCAACTCAACTGCCAACTGTTGTTCGAGCTGAAAAAAAATTATATTGTGTCTTCTCTTCCCCGTATTTACACAGGTATTTCCCCAGGGGGGGCAAATAGCGAGGTCATTCTACTGTTTACAAAAGCCAATAATAACATCCTACCGTTTGAATTTGATTAGTAAACTCCGTTCTGCTGTCATCGAGCTTGCTGTTGAGTTCGGTCAGTTGAATTGTCTTGGCTTCATTGTCAGCCAATTGAACAGACAGACGTGCTTCCAACTATGAAAATTTAAGGTGTTAACAAATTTGCTACTTACAAAAAAACTTATAATGGAATCGAAAATAGTTGCTAGCGAAGAGAAACTTACATCGCAAATGTACTCTTTAGCCTTATCCAATTGAGTTGACAATTGTTCATTAGACCCGCCGAGGTCATCAGTTTGAGACTCTAACGAAGCCAACTGAGATTCAAATTGATTTTGCAGCTGAAAATTTGTGGTTTCGCACAACAATTTTTAACGACTTTGTAATGGGTTTTCAGATGACCTTTTTAAGATGCTTAGCGGTCAGTAAGCCTTTGACCCAGCTGAATGTCATGGTAAGCCTTTGACCCAGCTGAATGTCATGGTAAGCCTTTGACCCAGCTTAAATGTCATGGTAAGCCTTTGACCCAGCTTAAATGTCAAGGTAAGCCTTTGACCCAGCTTAAATGTCAAGGTAAGCCTTTGACCCAGCTTAAATGTCATGGTAAGCCTTTGACCCAGCTGAATGTCATGGTAAGCCTTTGACCCAGCTGAATGTCAAGGTAAGCCTTTGACCCAGCTGAATGTCAAGGTAAGCCTTTGACCCAGCTGAATGTCAAGGTAAGCCTTTGACCCAGCTGAATGTCATGGTAAGCCTTTGACCCAGCTGAATGTCATGGTAAGCCTTTGACCCAGCTGAATGTCAAGGTAAGCCTTTGACCCAGCTGAATGTCATGGTAAGCCTTTGACCCAGCTTAAATGTCATGGTAAGCCTTTGACCCAGCTTAAATGTCAAGGTAAGCCTTTGACCCAGCTGAATGTCAAGGTAAGCCTTTGACCCAGCTGAATGTCATGGTAAGCCTTTGACCCAGCTGAATGTCATGGTAAGCCTTTGACCCAGCTTAATGTCAAGGTAAGCCTTTGACCCAGCTGAATGTGAAGGTAAGCCTTTGACCCAGCTGAATGTCATGGTAAGCCTTTGACCCAGCTGAATGACATGGTAGGTCATTGACCCAACTGAATGTCATGGTAGGTCATTGACCCAACTGAATGTCATAGAAGGTCATTGACTCAACTGAATGTAATGAATGTCATGGTAGGCAATTGACCCAACTGAATGTAATGACTGTCATGGAAGGTCATTGACCCAACTGAATGTAATGAATGTCATGGAAGGTCATTAACCCAACTGAATGTAATGAATGTCATGGAAGGTCATTGACCCAACTGAATGTAATGAATGTCACGGTATGTCATTGACCCAACTGAATGTAATCAATGTCATGGAAGGTCATTGACCCAACTGAATGTAATGAATGTCACATGGAAGGTCATTGACAAATCTACGGGTCATAATTAGTCTCAGAAAACCCACCTTCTCAAGCCGTTCCTCAGCCTCGGAGGCAGCCTTGTCCAGCTGTTGCCTCAGCTCCGTCAGCTGAATGTCCTTGGCTGCAGACTCGGTGGCAGATGACTGCAGCGACTGCTCAGCCTGCTGCAACTGCTCATTCTGGATTATGGAAACACAGTTTGAGGAGAATTAAAACAAGCACGATGGCTCAAGACTCAAATACAGCTCAAACACAGGTGCTGCAGTAGACTCACCTGCTTCTTTAGATTTTCAGCAAGGGCTTCATTCTGAGCAGATTGCTGACACTCCAGCTGCTGCTTCAGATCCGTCAGTTGCTGATTGAGCTGAACAGGTTAAATACGAATAGGTCATTCATATTATGTACTTATAATTATCTTCAGTGCAGGTAAGTAAGGATGTCTCAACATCTTGTGATAGCTACAAGTACAGAGTACAGCTTTTGGCTTCAACAATCATTTAGACGGATCTCAACGAACCTCATCAATCTGTCCCTGAGCATCACCGGCTGCCTCGTCCAGCCTCTGCCGCAGGTCCGTCAGCTGAAGGTCCTTGGCGGCAGACTCTGCGGCAGCTGACTGTAGTGACAGCTCAGCCTGCTGTAACTGCTCAGACTAAAAAAGTCGAAAGTTAGACACAATGTCTTTAAAGGAAATCAAACAAATCCGGTCTGAAAGTGAAGAATTTGGCTTGAAGACTCACCAGTTCTTTAACCGCTTCAGTTTGAGCAGTCTCAACTGAAACTCTAGTCTCGAATTCCTGTCTGAGATCAGTCAATTGTTGCTCTGAAGCCTCCAGAGCAGCCGATGTAGAGTATAGCTGTTGTCTGAGCTGAATAGCAGAGTGAATTATCCTATTTTAGGCTACTTGAAAAATTTAATAGTGTCCTTGATGGGTCACAACACAACCCAATATGTTTGGTGGGTCATGACACAACCCAATGTGTTTGGTGGGTCATTGACACAACTGAATATCAATGAAGGTCATTTAACCAACTTAATTTCATGAAAGGTCATTGACCCGACTGAATGTAATGAATGTCATGGTAGGTAATTGACCCAACTGAATGTAATGCATGTCATGGCAGGTAATTAACCCAACTGAATGTAATGAATGTCATGAAAGGTCATTGACCCAACTGAATGTAATGAATGTCATGAAAGGTCATTAACCCAACTGAATGTAATGAATGTCATGGAAGGTCATTGACCCAACTGAATGTAATGAATGTCATGGTAGTTAATTAACCCAACTAAATGTAATGAATGTCATGGAAGGTCATTGACCCAACTGAATGTAATGAATGTCATGGTAGTTAATTAACCCAACTAAATGTAATGAATGTCATGAAAGGTCATTGACCCAACTGAATGTAATGAATGTCACGGTATGTCATTGACCCAACTGAATGTAATGAATGTCACATGGAAGGTCATTGACAAATCTACGGGTCATAATTAGTCTCAGAAAACCCACCTTCTCAAGCCGTTCCTCAGCCTCGGAGGCAGCCTTGTCCAGCTGTTGCCTCAGCTCCGTCAGCTGAATGTCCTTGGCTGCAGACTCGGTGGCAGCTGACTGCAGCGACTGCTCAGCCTGCTGCAACTGCTCATTCTGGATTATGGGAACACAGTTTGAGGAGAATTAAAACAAGCACGATGGCTCAAGACTCAAATACAGCTCAAACACAGGTGCTGCAGTAGACTCACCTGCTTCTTTAGATTTTCAGCAAGGGCTTCATTCTGAGCAGATTGCTGACACTCCAGCTGCTGCTTCAGATCCGTCAGTTGCTGATTGAGCTGAACAGGTTAAATACGAATAGGTCATTCATATTATGTACTTATAACTATCTTCAGTGCAGGTAAGTAAGGATGTCTCAACATCTTGTGATAGCTACAAGTACAGAGTACAGCTTTTGGCTTCAACAATCATTTAGACGGATCTCAACGAACCTCATCAATCTGTCCCTGAGCATCACCGGCTGCCTCGTCCAGCCTCTGCCGCAGGTCCGTCAGCTGAAGGTCCTTGGCTGCAGACTCCGCGGCAGCTGACTGTAGTGACAGCTCAGCCTGCTGTAACTGCTCAGTCTGATAAAAATGGGAGAAAACGATATTTGTTAAACTTTATAGGTGCAATAAAAATAAAAGCGAGTATAAATCTGACTCACCAAATTAGTGACCTCTTCATTAAGCTGCTTGAACTAAAAAGACAATAATAGATAACAATGCATTAATTAACTCACACAATACAATGCATAATTAATCATTGAAATCGAGGCCAACCTTCTCAGCCTGTTCTTCAGCATCGGCCATTCGATGAATGAGCATTTCGTGCAGGTCGGCTATCTGGTTATCCTTCAGGGCCGACTCGGCAGTTGCGGACATTAGCGAGCGCCTGGCTTCCCTTAACTGCTCTGTCTAGAAGAAGTTGCAATTTTTTATGTAATAAATAATTTTATGAAATTCAATAATTAATAAATAAACTAACCAGTTGCCAACATTTCGAGTTTTGGGCTGCGCTAGGCGCTTGGGACTGAAGCTTGAGCTGCAACTCATTTAACTGCTGCTCGCATGCTTTCAGGGCGCCTAGTTCATTGCTGTGCTGCTGTTTGAGCTGGGAATCGAAGCGAATAGGACATTAATGACTTTGAGATCCTTTGCGTCATTCTAGGACTTCTTAGTTACGACATAGGAACTGGGACTTCTCAACAATAATATAGGATCTGGGACTTCTAAACTATGATATGGGATCTGGGACTTCTAAACTATGATATGGGATCTGGGACTTCTAAACTATGATATGGGATCTGGGACTTCTAAACTATGATATGGGATCTGGGACTTCTAAACTATGATATGGGATCTGGGACTTCTAAACTATGATATGGGATCTGGGACTTCTAAACTATGATATGGGATCTGGGACTTCTAAACTATGATACAGGATCTGGGACTTCTAAACTATGATATAGGATCTGGGACTTCTAAACTATGATATGGGATCTGGGACTTCTAAACTATGATATGGGATCTGGGGCTTCTCAACAATGATATAGGATCTGGGACTTCTAAACTATGATATGGGATCTGGGACTTCTAAACTATGATATGGGATCTGGGACTTCTAAACTATGATATGGGATCTGGGACTTCTAAACTATGATATAGGATATGGGCCTTCTAAACTATGATATATGATCTGGGACTTCTAAACTATGATATAGGATCTGGGACTTCTAAACTATGATATAGGATCTGGGGAGCCCTTCTAAACTATGATATGGGATCTGGGACTTCTAAACTATGATATGGGATCTGGGACTTCTAAACTATGATATGGGATCAGGGACTTCTAAACTATGATATAGGATCTGGGGCTTCTAAACTATGATATGGGATCTGGGACTTCTAAACTATGATATGGGATCTGGGACTTCTAAACTATGATATGGGATCTGGGACTTCTAAACTATGATATGGGATCTGGGACTTCTAAACTATGATATGGGATCAGGGACTTCTAAACTATGATATAGGATCTGGGGCTTCTAAACTATGATATGGGATCTGGGACTTCTAAACTATGATATGGGATCTGGGACTTCTAAACTATGATATAGGATCTGGGACTTCTAAACTATGATATGGGATCTGGGACTTCTAAACTATGATATGGGATCTGGGACTTCTAAACTATGATATGGGATCTGGGACTTCTAAACTATGATATGGGATCTGGGACTTCTAAACTATGATATAGGATCTGGGACTTCTAAACTATGATATGGGATCTGGGACTTCTAAACTATGATATGGGATCTGGGACTTCTAAACTATGATATGGGATCTGGGACTTCTAAACTATGATATGGGATCTGGGACTTCTAAACTATGATATGGGATCTGGGACTTCTAAACTATGATACAGGATCTGGGACTTCTAAACTATGATATGGGATCTGGGACTTCTAAACTATGATATAGGATCTGGGACTTCTCAACAATGATATAGGATCTGGGACTTCTAAACTATGATATGGGATCTGGGACTTCTAAACTATGATATGGGATCTGGGACTTCTAAACTATGATATGGGATCTGGGACTTCTAAACTATGATATGGGATCTGGGACTTCTCAACAATGATATAGGATCTGGGACTTCTAAACTATGATATGGGATCTGGGACTTCTAAACTAAGATATGGGATCTGGGACTTCTAAACTATGATATGGGATCTGGGACTTCTAAACTATGATATAGGATATGGGCCTTCTAAACTATGATATAGGATCTGGGACTTCTAAACTATGATATATGATCTGGGACTTCTAAACTATGATATGGGATCTGGGACTTCTAAACTATGATATGGGATATGGGACTTCTAAACTATGATATGGGATCTGGGACTTCTAAACTATGATATGGGATCAGGGACTTCTAAACTATGATATAGGATCTGGGGCTTCTAAACTATGATATGGGATCTGGGACTTCTAAACTATGATATGGGATCTGGGACTTCTAAACTATGATATGGGATCTGGGACTTCTCAAAAATGATATGGGATCTGGGACTTCTAAACTATGATATGGGATCTGGGACTTCTAGATCTAGAAGATAGATTCATTTGTTTATAGACTAGAACTCACCAGCTCGTTCTGTGCATCAGCTTCACGTTTCTGCTCAGCCAGAATGCTCAGTTGTTTATCTTTGGCTTTCGAAGCGCTTGTTTCAATAGCGAGTTGCTGTGCAAGCTTGATAAAGGAAAATATTTGATTAGATTGGAGACTGATATCCGATACGATAAGTATAACTAGGGTGATAAGAGATTCAGATTGGACTGAGTGAGATTAGATGTGAGATTAGACTGAGATATGTTTGAGATTAGACTGAGATATGTTTGAGATTAGACTGAGATATGTTTGAGATTAGACTGAGATATGTTTGAGATTAGACTGAGATATGTTTGAGATTAGACTGAGATATGTTTGAGATTAGATTGAGATATGTTTGAGATTAGACTGAGATATGTTTGAGATTAGATTGAGATATGTTTGAGATTAGATTGAGATATGTTTGAGATTAGACTGAGATATGTTTGAGATTAGACTGAGATATGTTTGAGATTAGATTGAGATATGTTTGAGATTAGATTGAGATATGTTTGAGATTAGACTGAGATAGGTTTGAGATTAGACTGAGATATGTTTGAGATTAGACTGAGATATGTTTGAGATTAGATTGAGATATGTTTGAGATTAGACTGAGATATGTTTGAGATTAGACTGAGATATGTTTAAGATTAGACTGAGATATGTTTGAGATTAGATTGAGATATGTTTGAGATTAGACTGAGATAGGTTTGAGATTAGACTGAGATATGTTTGAGAATAGACTGATATATGTTTGAGATTAGACTGAGATGGGTTTGAGATTAGACTCAGATAGCACACTCACCTGCTGCAGCTGTGCCTCAGCCTCGGAACTGTATGTCAGTAGCTGCTGTTTAAGAGAAGCGACTTGCTCATCCTTCGCAACGGATGCTGTCAGTGCAGCGGCCAATTGCTCCTCTAGCTGAGTATTTAGAAAGAAAAAATGAGTCAAATCATATTAAGGATACCTTATGCGGGATCACGCGATTGTAGGACTGTACAGAATGCACCAACCATGTCTAGTTTTTCTCTGAAGTCGTCCTTCTTGGCAGCCTTCTTGACGGTATCAGTCACGAACGACTCATCGGAACAGCTCCTGTCAGACTGGTTGCCATTGCTGTTGTTTGAATCGCGCCTAGCTGGGCTATAGTCAATAGTCATTCTACAGTCAACTCCACGATTGTGCTGCTGAAGCTCCTCGATTTGTTGCTCGAGCTGCTCAATGTGATTGGTCTGGAATGTTTACAAGTACGCAAAATATTTGGTATTAAAACTCTAGGTCTTACCCTTCCCAAGCCTTCCAAAACTCAGATCCCAAACCTTTCTATTCTTAGATCCCAAAACCATTCGATTCTCAGATCCAAGCCTTTCCAAAACTCAGAAAACCAGCCTTCTCACTCAAACTGAAATCCCAAACTCTTCCCACATTCCAATCCCCAGCCTTCCTAAACTCAGATCCCAAACATTCCCACCATCAAATCCCAAACATTCCCACCATCAAACCCCAAACATTCCCACCATCAAATCCCAAACATTCCCACCATCAAATCCCAAACATTCCCACCATCAAATCCCAAACATTCCCACCATCAAATCCCAAACATTCCCACCATCAAATCCCAAACATTCCCACCATCAAATCCCAAACATTCCCACCATCAAATCCCAAACATTCCCACCATCAAATCCCAAACATTCCCACCATCAAATCCCAAACATTCCCACCATCAAATCCCAAACATTCCCACCATCAGATGCCTTTATTGCCCCATTCAAATCCCATTACTCCCACCCTCAGATCCCCAAGCTCATTAATGTAGTGCGCATTCCTCACCGCTGCCTCTAGTTCGCTGCTCAGAGCGTCTCTCTCATTCCTGAGACAGTCCATCATCTCCTGTGAGCAGGCCAATGAAGCGGTCATGGCGCCGACCTCCCGCTGCCTGTTCTCCTGTTCCTCGATGAGTTCGGCCTCCACTTCGTGACGCAGAAATGAATCATTTGGTCCGAGAGTGGCTCTCATGGCGTTGGTCATAGCCAGGCGGGGAAGCGGTTGCCTAACCATGCTAATATCGGCAGCTACAATGGCGGATTCAGCTAGTCGGCGCTGCATTTCGCCTATACGTTTGACTCGAATATTCAACTCGGAATCAACAGTCTGTTTGATTGTGGCACTCTGCTCGAGCAGTTGCCGATTCGCTAACTCTAGTTGCATCTGCAGATTCTCTCGCTCCATGTCCAGGTGAGCTACCTGCTCCTCTAGATTGGCTTGCTCAGATCTAGCTTCGCCAAGGCTATCCTCTAATGTTGCAATTCGCTCTCTGAGGCTTTTTATTTTCTCTTCGTGGGCTTCGTTAAGACGCTTCTCTCGATTGTCCGAGATGCGCGACGAAGTGCTGAGGTATTCGCGCAGGCGGGCGTCGTGGCGATCCTGAGAGGTAGTACGACTTAACTATGAATGGATACACCCGGCTGATGTCCAAGGTGGGGGTGGATACCCGATCTGATGTCTAGGGTGGGGTGAATACCCGACTGATGTCTATGGTGGGGTGGATACCCGATCTGATGTCTAGGGTGGGGGTGGATACCCGATCTGATGTCCAAGGTGTGGGTGGATACCCGATCTGATGTCTAGGGTGGGGTGAATACCCGGTCTGATGTTTAGGGTGGGGGTGGATACCCGACTGATGTCTAGGGTGGGGTGAATACCCGAATGATGTCCAAGGTGGGGGTGGATACCCGATCTGATGTCCAAGGTGGGGGTGGATACCCGATCTGATGTCCAAGGTGGGGGTGGATACCCGATCTGATGTCCAAGGTGTGGGTGGATACCCGATCTGATGTCTAGGGTGGGGTGGATACCCGATCTGATGTCCAAGGTGTGGGTGGATACCCGATCTGATGTCTAGGGTGGGGTGGATACCCGACTGATGTCCAAGGTGGGGGTGGATACCCGATCTGATGCCCAAGGTGGGGGTGGATACCCGATCTGATGCCCAAGGTGGGGGTGGATACCCGATCTGATGTCCAAGGTGGGGGTGGATACCCGATCTGATGTCCAAGGTGGGGGTGGATACCCGGTCTGATGTCTAGGGTGGGGGTGGATACCCGATCTGATGTCCAAGGTGGGGGTGGATACCCGATCTGATGTCCAAGGTGGGGGTGGATACCCGATCTGATGTCTAGGGTGGGGTGGATACCCGATCTGATGTCTAGGTTGGGGTGAATAACCGGTCTGATGTCTAGGGTGGGGTGAATACCCGACTATGTCTAGGGTGGGGTGGATACCCGACTGATGTCTAGGGTGGGGTGAATACCCGACTGATGTCTAGGGTGGGGTGAATACCCGACTATGTCTAGGGTGGGGTGAATACCCGACTGATGTCTAGGGTCGGGTGGATACCCGACTGATGTCTAGGGTGGGGTGAATACCCGGTCTGATGTCTAGGGTGGGGTGAATACCCGGTCTGATGTCTAGGGTGGGGGTGGATACCCGATCTGATGTCCAAGGTGTGGGTGGATACCCGATCTGATGTCTAGGGTGGGGTGGATACCCGACTGATGTCCAAGGTGGGGGTGGATACCCGATCTGATGTCCAAGGTGGGGGTGGATACCCGATCTGATGTCCAAGGTGGGGGTGGATACCCGATCTGATGTCCAAGGTGTGGGTGGATACCCGATCTGATGTCTAGGGTGGGGTGGATACCCGATCTGATGTCAAAGGTGTGGGTTGATACCCGATCTGATGTCTAGGGTGGGGTGGATACCCGACTGATGTCCAAGGTGGGGGTGGATACCCGATCTGATGCCCAAGGTGGGGGTGGATACCCGATCTGATGTCCAAGGTGGGGGTGGATACCCGATCTGATGTCCAAGGTGGGGGTGGATACCCGGTCTGATGTCTAGGGTGGGGGTGGATACCCGATCTGATGTCCAAGGTGTGGGTGGATACCCGATCTGATGTCTAGGTTGGGGTGAATAACCGGTCTGATGTCTAGGGTGGGGTGAATACCCGACTATGTCTAGGGTGGGGTGAATACCCGACTGATGTCTAGGGTGGGGTGAATACCCGACTGATGTCTAGGGTGGGGGTGGATACCCGATCTGATGTCTAGGGTGGGGTGAATACCCGACTGATGTCTAGGGTGGGGTGAATACCCGACTGATGTCTAGGGTGGGGTGAATACCCGACTATGTCTAGGGTGGGGTGAATACCCGACTGATGTCTAGGGTGGGGGTGGATACCCGATCTGATGTCTAGGGTGGGGTGAATACCCGACTGATGTCTAGGGTGGGGTGGATACCCCCCCAATAAACGATTTAGTTTGTCCTCAGCCAAAGTTTTCAGCCATACACACCTCGAGCAGCTCCTTCTGCTCCTGCATTTGCTGCTCGAATCGCTCCTCCATTTCATTCATGCGGCGGTCTCGCTCGGCGATCAGCTCCCGACGAATGCGCAGCTCGCGCTCTTCGAAGTCTTCTTCCAGCTGCCGGGCCGACTGACGCAGCGAAGCGATCAGCTTGAGCAGTTGCTGAGCACACGAGTTGGATTAATGCGGTTTTCGTAATAAATACAATTCATATAGATAGATAAAACATAGAAGACAGAAGAACCAGATGTAACGAGAAACAACTAGAAGTAACGAGTCAGACAGCCAGAAGTAACGAGACAGACAACTAGAAGTGACGAGACGGACAGCCAGAAGTAACGAGACAGACAATCAATACAGAGATACAGAGTGGCAGACAGGCAGCGAGACCGACTAACCTCATTGTTTAATTGAGCAATATCGGCCATTTCAAATTCGTCCTCATCAACGTAAGTGACTTCGTACTGCTGCTCAGTAATGGACTCTTGTCCAGCCTCATTATCGTCGCCGGCCTGTTCGTCATTTTCCTCCACGGTCAGATCGATGATATCAATGACTTCGTTAGTAACGACTGGCGCCGTTGATGGCACACTCGAGCCAGCATTATTAGCTTCAGTATTTGTTGTCGCCGGTCTGGTAGTCTTTGTAGCCAGCCTAGTAGAGCCAATCGCGATATTTTTAACGCCGTAGCCGGGCGAAGCGGCATTTGGGGCAGCCAGATGTAGCCGTTGCGGTGTCGGCGCTGTCACGACGATGTTGCTAGCCAGAGCACTGAATCGCAGCACATTAAAGGTCTCATCGTAGAGGCTGGCGCACCGGCTGATGTTGACAATCATGGTGGCGCGGCCGCTGCCGCTGAAGTAGGGCTGAATTAGTCTAGTCAGCTTGGATTCGCGAAACGGCACCAACCTGGCTGTCTTGGGATTCTGCTGATTGTGCTGAAGGGTTTCAATGCATCGCCGAAGTGTCAGCAGGCTGGAATTGATGCTGCCGGCTTCGCGCACTCGATCGCCGCAGCCTGGCGCAGCTGCTGAATGACCGCCAGTTGAACGCTGACGCTCGGAGCCAGCCAGGTCACAGAATGTCAGACTAGAGACCTGGCAGTTAAGGAACCAAATATGCCCAAATTCAGGCGAAATATTCTCACACACGCAGAAGCAAACCTTCACTAGCCAGACATCCATAGAAGCTTCAGGAGCCAGACATCCATAGAAGCTTCAGGAGCCAATTATCCTCTGATTTTCCGGACCCGTACACTTCCCAAATATTCAGGGGTTAAGTCCTACAAATAACAGTATGCTCACACGTTTCAGAAGTCAAAACCAACTCACCACTCCCACATTAGGCGAGTCCCTATCCATGCTGGTGACTAGTCTTATAGCAAACAGCGAGTGACTCCTAGAGGACTGCTGATTTAATTTTGTAGCGGCCACCTGCTGATTTTGTTTGCCTAGCAACACAAGCCTACAAGCCTCTTTAGCATTGCGCACAGGTAGGCAGCGCAGATCCCTGATGTAGAACGATCCAGATCTATCCGATCGAATTTCTAAAGCTGTCCGACTAGGCCTTCGACCTCGCTGTCCGATTGGCTCCAGCAGATCGTACACAACTTCGTTGTAAATTTCGGCATACGACACCCACACACAGAAACGATACTCCGCAGAGTTTGTTGGAGCATTGTCCGGGTCGGCTGAAACACTGCCATACGACTGGCCGCAGCCAGAATTGCGACGCGAAGCGAAATTCGAACTGCGCGAGTTGTGAAACCTGAAATCAATAGTGGGATTCTAGAATGGGATAGTGGGATTCTAGAATGGAATAGTGGAATTCTAGAATGGGATAGTGGAATTCTAGAATGGGATAGTGGGATTCTAGAATGGGATAGTGGAATTCTAGAATGGGATAGTGGAATTCTAGAATGGGATAGTGGAATTCTAGAATGGAATAGTGGTATTTGAAGAATTGAATAGTGGAATTCTAGAATGGAATAGTGGAATTCTAGAATGGGATAGTGGTATTCTAGAATTGAATAGTGGTATTTGTAGAATTGAATAGTGGAATTCTAGAATGGAATAGTGGAATTCTAGAATGGAATAGTGGAATTCTGGAAAAATGACTGTAGAATTCGGAAAAAATTCATAGCAAAGAACTTTTATTTACCAAGCCGCGGCCAGACTTTCACCGGTCTCGTCGGATTTGATCAGCTGTTCGGTCTCTCTAAAAGCGGCTTGGGCATTGCGCTGATCCAGTGGTTCGGCCTGGAGAAAGCTAGTTGGTCGCAACAGTGGCGCCTGCCGAGAATGGGGCAATAGTCGGCCGCCGATATTAGCAAAGAGGGAGTTTAGGGCGCGCGGCAAGATTCCCGGCTGATCGCTGCTGCCCTAGAAGGGATGAGAGAGAAACTATTTTTAATAGGGACATATGAGACAGTGGAAGATAAGATATTGGACATATGAGACAGTGGCAGATAAGATACTGGACACACCAGACAGTGGAAGATAAGATACTGGACACATGAGACAGTGGCAGATAAGATAACATTCTGGATAACTTCTGGACACATGAGACAGTGGCAGATAAGATACTGGACACATGAGACAGTGGCAGATAAGATACTGGACACATGAGACAGTGGCAGATAAGATACTGGACATATGAGACAGTGGCAGATAAGATACTGGACATATGAGACAGTGGAAGATAAGATATTGGACATATGAGACAGTGGAAGATAAGATACTCGACATATGAGACAGTGGCAGATAAGATACTGGACACATGAGACAGTGGCAGATAAGATACTGGACACATGAGACAGGGGCAGATAAGATACTGGACACATGAGACAGGGGCAGATAAGATACTGGACACATGAGACAGGGGCAGATAAGATACTGGACACATGAGACAGTGGCAGATAAGATACTGGACACATGAGACAGGGGCAGATAAGATACTGGACACATGAGACAGTGGCAGATAAGATACTGGACACATGAGACAGGGGCAGATAAGATACTGGACACATAAGACAGGGGCAGATAAGATACTGGACACATGAGACAGTGGAAGATAAGATACTGGACACATGAGACAGTGGCAGATAAGATACTGGACACATGAGACAGTGGCAGATAAGATACTGGACATGAGACAGTGGAAGATAAGATACTGGACACATGAGACAGTGGCAGATAAGATACTGGACACATGAGACAGTGGAAGATAAGATACTGGACACATGAGACAGTGGAAGATAAGATACTGGACACATGAGACAGTGGAAGATAAGATACTGGACACATGAGACAGTGGAAGATAAGATACTGGACACATGAGACAGTGGCAGATAAGATACTGGACATATGAGACAGTGGCAGATAAGATACTGGACACATGAGACAGTGGAATAAGAGACAGCGCGTTCTAAATTCGACCAACCTGAATCGTGTGCGTCTTTCCTGCGCTCGTCACGCCATAGCTAAACACTAGGCCGCTGTGGCCCTCAATGAGCTGCATGACTAAGTCCGAGACGGTGTCCTCATACATCTGCGCCTGGCTAACCGACTCGTTGAATACCCGAGTAAACGTGAATCTATGAGACGTATTTTCGCTATCCCGCTGGCCCGCGGCCTTGGGTCCCGGCGCATTAGTCACAATCGACCTTGGCCCGTCAACCTGAAAGCAGCGCTTCTCTTCGCCGGCTGCTAGCTCGGCTTCTGTCAGCGGTCGCACTCTGAGATAGACTTTCATCCTGTCTAGACGCGAAGCAGTGGCACAGCTAGCAGTTTTGGAACTTGCGTTGACACTGTTGATATTAATAGACGAACCATTTGTTACAGCTGCAGTGGAGGCCGAGCTGGTCTGCTCGCACACGCTGACGTCCAGACTGCTGAATCGAAGTCTTTGACGAATCGATTGCAATGGCAGCTGGGCCTCGAGTTCTAGGGGGTCGGGCGGCTGAGGCAGCGGGGCTGCTGCCATGAGCCGGCGACCTTGCAGCTCAGCCAGGGTGTCTTTTAAAGAGAAAATAAACAAGAGAATGTTGCACCATAAGGATTTGACAAGTCTGAGAGCTTGAATCTGGGACCAGGCAACATTTTTTGAGGAGCAGCAGTAGAGAGAAAGTTTTGGGGGCATGAAAAATGTACAGTTCCCTAATACCCAAAGCACAGATGTGATTGTGATTGGGCAGATGTGATTCTGCCTGCATATCTATCAGTTTTGCGTGCTTTCAAGATTTAACCGAATGGCCAAATTTAGATAATGCTAACACTTTTATGCCAGTGCCCACATCCCCACTGGAATTATTCATTATGGTGATAGTGATTCCAAACGATTCGGACACATTAAAAAACACAAATCAGTTTTGTCCCAATAAGGAGTACTGTCTAAATTACTGTCTAAATAGCTAGATTTACTGATTTACTGATTTATCACAGTCTAAAAAGATACAAGTCTATAAATTATTTATACTAATGTGTCAATATAAAAAACTGACCAGCTATGCATATTGTCTATTATAAAAAAGCTGACAATAGCTACACATATACACCAATGTCTGTGCAAAATAAACTTTTTTAGAAATTTGAAGTGGAGTTCTTTTAATATTCTATAAAAATGGTTGATTAAGTTTTTTAAATATATTATGCCTTATCCTGAATATTATTTTTAAAAATTATTAACAATGGCAAGCAGTTATACCTGGGGTTAACACTATATTATTTTCTGGCATATTCAATATATATAACAAAATCAGCTCTATCAATATACTACATATGCCAATTTTAGTATTAGCAATGAACAATATACACAGAAGTTATTTTTACACATTTTTAATTATTTTAAGCCTAATTTCCAACCAGAAATTTTGGTCTTTTTGAACTTAATCCTTTAAAATAGTTCCAGCTTTAGCACATTCAGTTCATCATTTAGTACACATAAATATGTGTCTATATTGGTTCTTAGGGTTGCTGAAAAACTTTTTTGTTTTATCTAAACAACTACTTTCTATGGAATGGATTTTTTATCACAAGATGACCACACCTTGTGAGATATAGGGAAAAAATACTTTTAGCTGGTTTTAGCTAAAACAAACAATTTTAGCTGGCTTTTTGGGAATTACAAAAAATATTAAAATGTAATAGAGTGAAGGGGGACTTATTAAATATTACTCATACTTATTCAAGAATTGGCCTTAAGACTTTTTTGGGTTACCCAATACATAGGAATACCATAGTAAGTGAGGCATTACGTTTTAAAGGTTTCTGAGTTAGGTAAATTTTATGTGATGTAAGAAAAATAAAAAGGCTTAAACTTTAATTGTGGGATATGTCCTACTAAAGATAAAATTATTTATTTATTATAGAGTAAGAAAGACTTTTGGCGGTATCCAAATATATATGCATCAGAAACTTTTACAATAAAAAAATGATAGCAACTACATCATACATGCGCAACCTCCCAAATCTTAGCCGGCCGTGCGACTTAGTTTTTGCTCTCATTTGCGACTTAGTTCGTTTCATTGCTCTATTTACGACTTAGTTTGCTCTCATTTGCTCTTTTTCTCTCCCCTTTTTCCTTTTCTTCACGCCTTCCTTTTTTGTCCCTTGGTCCCCCCTTTGATTTTTTTGCGCTTGGTCGATTGGTTTTTGCGACTTACCTTGCTTGGCCCTCGTTTCACCCGGCCGGTTCGGCCGGGTCGGCCGGGTGTTGCGCATGTATGAACTACATTCTTCCAATGAAGCTGATACTTATTTTGTTTGCTAATTTTTTAATTTCATAGACAATTATTGTTTTTTTAATTAGGTTAAATCAGACTAGTTTTCACTTAACTTTTCATAAAACTATGTCTATGATCAAACACCAACTTTACAAAACATTTTTCTAAGTTTACAGGTAAACTACAACAGATTGTCAACAACCCTATTTTCTATTGGGTCATAACCTATTGGAAAACCAAAAATATTTTATAGGATTAAAGTTAAAGAAGCCCAAAATTTCAGGCATATTCAACATTAAATGTACTATGGAAACTAGTCAGTGCTAGCCTACTATTCAGTGGATCAAATGTGACAAAGAAAAATTAAGTTTTTTTTTCTTTAAGATTATATTATATTTAATTTAATTTCTAAGCACAAAATAAAAGACAGTACACTACAAAATATAAAATTGAAGTGGATTTACTATGCAAGCAAGATGAGTAGATACTAAAAAAGCATTAGGATTAGGCCTATAATCTCAAAAAAGTTATGTTGCCAGTTGGGAACAGCATTTGGAATTTGACAAATGTCTAACTTTATATAGCAAGTACCAAAATAGGCCTAAACAAAAAAGTTACTGCCTTATTTTTTTACAGTTACAAAAGTTACTGTTTACTTTTTTTATTTACTTTTATATCTTATTAAAAATTGTGTCACTAAATGCTTTAAAATACTATTGTCTTTAAATTGGTCATAGGGGCCTATTTCAACACATTTAGCAATTTTAACTAATATACAGTCATTATCAATTATACTAAAAAAGAAAAGTGTGGGTCAATTCACTCAAAGTGGCCTTGTTGTTGTTCTAGCAAATGTGTTGTCCGATTTATAGATTTTTTCTAGTTGAGTTACTTAAATTGCGTATACAGATAAGGTTAGGCCTCAGAGACTTTGACAATGACAACGTAGTTGGAGAGATTAGTAGCTTTAGCTAGGCCTACTAAAACTACAAAATATTCTTAGGCAAGCAAAACTAGTCCTAGGCTCTAGCAAAGTAATAAAAACTGGACATAAAACATATTATATAAAACTGGATATAAACACACCACTTAACGTTTCCTACTTTGTAAATTGCAATGCTGAGTAAGGAACTAGAAACAATGTATTTATCAAGTTAAAGTTAAACGGAATAATAAAAAGCACTCACTCGTTGGATCATGTTCCATTGATTAGGACTCAAAATAAAGTTCAAATATAAAGCTGGCGACAGTTGAATATAATAATAAAGTGCCAGTCGTTTCGTCTGCTGCCAGACGTCTTAACTTTCCCGATTGACATGTGACGACATGTTCATTTATCGTAGCCGTACAATTCTTGTAAATACTATCTTTTTTTCTTATTATAACAATACAGTATCAGAAATATTATGTACGGTACACTATTCTGGTTTTTATTTAGTACTTCACTCTTCATATGTAATTACAAGCTTTTTGCCTTACATTTATTTTATTCTGTGAGTAGAATTTGGCTCTGACCTTGACCCTATCTGAACAGAAGCCAATAATTTTTTTAAATCAAGAGGCTTTTATCTATCACTGAAGTATCCTGCTTTTAATAATTTAATTTTCGCACATTTGCTAATATATTTGAAAAGACTGGGGTGTACTACACATTGGGTGTGTATAAAGCCAGGGCTCGGCTGGAGGTCAGTGGCATTAAAACAAAGTTTAAAGAATAGTCGGGCAGATAAGTCGAAACATGAAGAATAAAAGAAATTCCTGTGCGTGTATTAATTATGATTCTTATTATAAATTTTTTAATAATCTTTACATCACGAAATTAGTTACATAAAATTTTTTAATCTCATTTTTCCGGCCGTAATTACGTCAAATATTAAGTCACATATTAATATTGATATAAAGTCAAATAGACGCTATTCGAATTTTAAAACGGCGAAAGCTTTCGTATAAAAATTTTATCGTAGGGGCTTATAAACCGCTCATAAACCCGTCATAAGCCGAAGGTTGGTTTTTTGAACGACCAGACCAAGTTATAAGTAACAAAGCTGCTTGAAACAATTAGTGGCGAATAAGAGCTACATCAAGATCTAGTAGAAAAGTTGTTTTCCATTTGTGGCGAACGAGTTTAAAAAAAGTGGGTTTATAGCGAGTCGCTAGTGAAACGTGAGTGTTAGAAGTAACATCGCTGCTTGAAATAAATTAGTGGCGAATAAGAGTTACATCAAGATCTAGTAGAAAAGTTTTTCATTTGTGGCGAACGAGTTTTAAAAAAGTGGGTTTATAGCGAGTCGCTAGTGAAACGTTCGTGTAATCTTATCTAATCTTTCGCTTCCGCTTGAAATAATACGAGAGTTTTAGCATAACCAATGCTCGATTGTACACGCAATATTTTCTCAATATTGTAATTCAATATCGAAAATATCATTGCAAAGCGATATTCTCAAAATAATATATTATAAAATACAGAATAAAAAGAATTTTTTAATACAAATGCCATAATCAAGCCCTTGTTTTGCAATAACATGGTGGTAAATTCTAGCAATTTTCGCAATCTTTAACTTCAACCGTGTACTCTAAAAAGACTTAAACCTAAAGTGCAGCTGAAAGTAAAGTGTTAAAGCAGTTATAGTGACGTCCTGCTCGATAATTTCCGATGGCCTTTTGTCTAGGACGCTTGAATGTCTTGGACGCGTACATGACATTTTGGTTCGAATCTGTCGGCAATGCATTTTTGTCCGAGAGTGTTTTTAATCAAAGTTTTACACTGACCAGCTGCAATCGTCTAACAACACCAATATACTATGTTTTTAGTATAACTTCTAACCATTTCTCTAAATAATTGAACTTTTTATAGTCGTACTTATTAGCGTATGCTGTCTGAATTTATCACGAAAAAGGTAACCGATATGTTTAGAAAAACTGAAAATAGAATTTTAGGATCTTTTCCATTTGCGTCAATGGAATTTATTCTGATTGGATAGGTCAGCAAAGTTATAACAAAAAACATTTGCTTTGGTAATAATTTGTTATTTGCAAACCTCAATATGTTAATATGGCTTGTGGCTTGAAGTTGTTATTGTACTAAGATTCTATGATGTGAATCAACCCACCCTTCTCCTTAAGGTTCTATGTTTCTAATGTTCAAATTTAAATTATTTTTTCAAAAAGCTTTCTAAAATACAACCATTTCGTTCGCTATAATTAAATTATTTATTTGATAAATTAAGCTTCTGAAAACTATTTTAGCGCTGAGCTGTCCAACTGTACAGATTTTTTCTCAAAGTTTACATAATAACTTTTGATACTAAATAAAAGCCTGCTTGCTTGTCCATACTTTTGAATTATACAAAAATTAAAAATTTTGTGTGCAAAATTTTATTATGTATATGCATAAAAGTTGTTCTAAAAAATTAAAGAAAAATTTATACGATAATTTATTTATACGAAAGCTTTCGCCGTTTTAAAATTCGAATAGCCTCTATTTCAATTTGACGTAATTACGGCCGGTAAAAAGGAAATTAAAAAATTCAATGTAACTAATTTTGTGATGTAAAGATTAATTAAAAAATTTATGAAAACAATCATAATTAATACGCGCATATGAAATTATTTTATTCTTCATGTTTCGACTTATCTGCCCGACTATTCTTTAAACTTTGTTTTAACGCCACTGACCTCCAGCCGAGCCCTGGCTTTATACACACCCCTACACATTCTAAATAAAATACGCGTACAAGTTTGCATGTCAAATTTGCGCGCATACGGCTACTGTACATCTGATACCAAAACTACACAATTTCAAGACGAGAATGTGAAGACTAATTATTCGTTTATTCTACTTAATCATTGAGCTACATTTTTTTTACTTTATTTCGAGATTTAGTCTGTTTAGCTTTTGTTTTATTAGAGAGGTTAAAATGAACTTAAACTGCAGTTTAGGGTGCGTTCGAGTAGCTTAAAATGACTTAAACTAAACTTAAACTTAAATTTAAGCTCTCAGCATTTAAGCTCTCAGCATTTAAGCTCTCAGCATTTAAGCTCTCAGAATTTAAGCTCTCAGCATTTAAGCTCTCAGCACACTTACCAACTGGTGGATCAAGGCGGTCGACTACCATTGCCGCCTGAAGCCGCTGCGCCTCACCCAGCACGTCGACTGGCTGCTGGTGTTCCTGGTCGACCGGCTGCTGGTTCGACGGGGCGACCGACCCCTGCAGAATGGCCGGCAGAGTGCGCAGGTCGCTGCCCTTGACTTGGACGCCGTGGGTCCACAGTGCGCAGCGGGCACCCACGCGCCAGTACATCCTCTGGATTAAAATGGAATGGGTGGGATACAGCTCTCAGGTCAGCAAGAGAGCGAGAGCGAGAGCGACAGAGAGCGAGAGAGCGAGAGCGAGAGAGCGAGAGCGAAAGCGAGAGCGAAAGCAAGAGCGAAAGCGAGAGCGAAAGTGAGAGCGAAAGTGAGAGCGAAAGTGAGAGCGAAAGTGAGCGAAAGCGAGAGCGAAAGCGAGAGCGAAAGCGAAAGCGAGAGCAAGAGCGAGAGCGAAAGCGAAAGCGAGAGCGAAAGCGAGAGCGAAAGCGAGAGCGAAAGCGAGAGCGAAAGCGAAAGCGAGAGCAAGAGCGAGAGCGAAAGCGAAAGCGAGAGCGAAAGCGAGAGCGAAAGCGAGAGCGAAAGCGAGAGCGAAAGCGAGAGCGAAAGCGAGAGCGAGAGAGCAAGAGCGTGCGAGCGAGAGCGAGAGAGCGAGAGAGCGAGAGCAAGTGGCAGGGAAGGAAAATAATAACATAGGATGAGTACTTACGGCGTTCCCGCCAGAGTACTGATACGTCTGCGGGGCGTGCCTCCTCGCCGGACCCGCACCCAGAAGGCACAGGCACAAACGATCCCGCACCTGTGCGGGTTTGACTTCCATGTTTACCCAGATGGCAAATTTGCCAACTGGGCAAACAAAATGGGCCCCGACTGCTGGCTCGATTACGCCCATTTCTCCTGGGCCCCGCTGTAAGATCTCTTCCACCTTCATGTCCTGGTTGATGAAATGAAATGACTAATTTCTAGGAAGCTGAAATGGAAAGACGAATTAAGAGTTTCCTTATTGAACCTTTCGCAAGGGCTGCAATTGCCATAGACATCTTGCGTACGTAACGTACCACTAGCCTTCGTGATGATATTCATTGGTTATTTTATGAAATACACAAGCTTACACAAAATTAAAAAAACGTCCATAAACACTTGGCCACACTGGCGGTCCCCACTGGCGGGTAAATGTTGTACATAGCCAGGCGCCATGCTATATAGAATAGCTTAGTAGTTATAGGAACATTCTCTGCCATGCTGTTTCTTACAATGCGCCATGCTGTTTCTTACAATGCGCCATGCTGTTTTTTACAATGCGCCATGCTGTTTCTAAAAGTGCGCCATGCTGTTTCTAATAATGTGCGCCATGCTGTTTCTAATGAACAGTGCCATGCTGTTTCTGATTAACAACGCCATGCTGTTTTAATTACAAGCGCCATGCTATAAGGAATAGCATGGTACATATAGAAACATAGGCCGCCGAGCTGTTTCTGATAAAGTGCGCCATCCTGTTTCTTTTGACAGTGTCATGCTGTTTTAAATTAACAGCGCCATGCTATAAGGAATAGCATGGTACATATAGGAACATTTGCAAAAATGAAACCCTAATCTCTTAGAGTTTCTATAGGAGCGAATACTCTAAGTTAGACGCCAATCAGTGGCCGAAAACCTCTCAGCCGGTTCACGGCGACATAGGAGTCTCCAGAAAAGGAACTCAAAATCCAGGCGCATTTTTTAGTCTGCACATCCTTTTGTTATTAATTATGCGATTGCCAGATTGCCAGTTATATTTTGTAGCAAATTACGTGCACAAAAGAAGAAATGCAAAAAAGTTGCAAAGTTTGATTACTCCTGTCTCCATGCCTGCTGGATCGAATTTTCTCAAATTTGTTTCATTTTAAAGACCATATTTCGCAATTTCTAAGCTATATTTCACTTTTCCTCTATACCCTTTGCAATTTGCAATCGTGTTTTCACTCATTTAGCCAGATTTGTGACTTAGTTCTGCTTCTGTGAGCTACTCATTGGACTGCCTATTTAGGGCTTCAGATGCAATGACTCTTTGTCGATACTAATTCTGTCCCACTACAAATAAAAAACCATGGCATTGGCGGTGTCAACTATAGGAAATTTTCTAAAGACAAAAGTTGTTTTCAGAAGCAAAATACTAAAACTTGAACTCGAAGTCCAAGCAAATAAATATTTGTATGTATGTGACAATGTTTTAGTTGTATCATTATGTTTTATTGTATATACGTTCTGCTCTTATTATAAAAAAAAGTAAAAATATAAAAAATCAAAAACGCACCAAAAATATATATTTTGTTAATCTTTGTACCATAATAAAAGTAATACTGTGTGTAAATAATTTTGTTTTATTTTTTATCTTGTAAATAATATTGTGTAAAATGTTGCCATTAAAACAAAAGTTAATTTTTCTCTGTATATATAGCCGCAAATTTTGACTAAGAAAAATAAAGGGCTGTAAAGGGTAGTTTGAAGTTGAAGTTAAAGTTAAAGTTAAAGTTAAAGTTAGTTAAAGTTAAAGTTAAAGTTAAAGTTGAAGTTGAAGTTGAAGTTGAAGTTGAAGTTGTGAGTTGTGTGTTAAGTTGTGTAAAGTGTAAAGTGTAAAGTGTTAAGTGTGTGTTTTAAAGCAAATTTCGAAGTTTGAAGTGTTACATTGTGTTATTCATTTTAAGAGAAGATAGTAGTGAGAATTATACTCAGAACCATACTCAGAATTATACTAAGAATATTGCAAAAAGGAAACTGCTAAACTCTAATCTCGGGGACGCCTAATTGACTGGAAACGTGTACAGTTGCCTAGTTACCGCTCGTGCAAATACATACGCTACCATTTGAGAAGCTAAAACGGCCCATTTAAGGACCGCCAGTTAAATATCTTTTAAATTGAGTCAACAGCGGTGGGATTTTCTTATAAAAGCCAGTTATTAAGTTAGCCCTGTAACAACTTTGGTGACAGCGGTGGGATAGTTAATTTCCACCTGCAACAACTTCGGTGTCAGCGTGTCAGCGATAGAATAAAAAGTTAAATTTATTAAATAAGGCCCATAACATGTACAAATATGCTTAATCGAGTGAAGTTCAAACAGCGAATGACTCACCTATCAGTTAAAATCGCCTGAGTTAAGAATAGATAGCTACTCGAAAGCACAATTCCGATAGAAGCAACGCCAAAAGGATTCTAGATTTTTTACTAACTTTAAGTACAGATACAGAGTAGATAAAATAGACTCGATCGATATTTTATCAACGTGTTTTATTTGTTACGAAGCCAGTTTAATGAGAATTTCGAGAAAAATGTGCGTAATAGTTTACTTAACAGTAGGCATGCAAAAACACATATCGTCTATGAGAAATGCTACTCTAATATGCCACAGAGTTAGTAATATGCCACCTAAACATATCATCGTAACATCGATGATATTAGGTTGCGCATGATTAATTACGAGCACCAATGTGCTCTATACGTTTAAACTTTACAGCAGTGAGTTTACGACTTAAAAGTATTTTATAAGTAAATCAGGCTATTTTAAGTTCGCGACCAGCTTTAACAGCCGTAATAATTTTCGGTCTCCCAAGCAAATTACTTAATCATTTGTAAGTTATTATTTTAGCCCCCCAAATCCACAAAAAATTTAGTACATTCGTCAAAAATTAGTGCGTTGTTTTTATACAATTCAATGGTCGTTACTGACGCTAAATATTAATTATTTAGAAAAAGAACCAATCATTCATTAGGTCAATACTTCGGTTCGCAACTTAGGTTGGTGCATTTACAGAATGTTCCTAGGCGAAGCCTCACTAAGCCTCACTGTTTGGACCGATGCAATTCTGGTGGACCTAAAAAGGGCCGTTTTACTTTATGATTTGCGATTGCAACTGTTTTTACTCAATGTTTTTTAAACTTCTTACGATGTTTATAAAAATATATTTTTTACAAAAATTTAATAATATTAATTTTAGGTCATAGAAGACATCTTTTTTACAATTCTAAAATTTTAAAGGTACACTTCAATACATGCAATCGATTTTTTCGACTAGAGATTACGGAGCTTTGTGAACGCATAGTTTTTTAAATCGCTTTACCAATTTAATCAGTCCACCTATAACCTCGAATCTTTCTTCAAGCTTTTTTAGGTTAATGCTTTTTATACAGATTTTTGATAGGCAAGGACAGAATTTAATCGAATTAAAAGTTTTGTAGTGACCTTCTAGAAATTTCTATTCGTACGTTTTCTAGAAAGTTCTGTGTCTAAAAACAATTTCCCATTTACTGTATTTCAATATATTTAATTATTAACAAGTATTCGCATTCTGCTGGTAAAACTAGCGATAAATAACTAGCAGTATTTTCTTAACAATCATTTTGTTATAATGCATTATATTTTTCTAGAACTTTCCGGAAGATTATCTCAACATTATAAATATGCAGCAGCTCAGCTGGAATCTCTTCACTAACCCCTTTTTCTAGATTCCAATAACATTATTCTATAAACCCATTAACCAATTGAACCACCGCCTTGCTCTCGCCTCATTACCGAAAAACCCACTACAACTGGTCCGGTGAGGCGCCGTCAACCACTACAACTGGTCCGGTGAGGCGCCGTCAACCACTACAACTGGTCCGGTGAGGCGCCGTCAACCACTACAACTGGTCCGGTGAGGCGCCGTCAACCACTACAACTGGTCCGGTGAGGCGCCGTCAACCACTACAACTGGTCCGGTGAGGCGCCGAAGCCCCGCCAGGGGCAGGACAACAAACCAACATGTAAAAATATCGCCTGAACTTTCGCCCGTCATCATCACCGTCAGCACATCGCATGTACCATCGTCAACAATGCCTCACAATCCACTCAGCAATCATCCGATTCCGCAGCAACTCCACAGAAACTCAGGACTCCTTCGACGACCAATCAACCACGCCAACACGGGCTAACAAAGGCCTATCGACCGAGCTTCCTGCACCAATCCAGCATCTCCAAGAGCCGTCAACCGAAGCAGTTACGACCAACATCACCGGGGAGTCACCATTTCAAAGGCCTAACACGAGGTCAGCCGACAAACCGGTGATCGTCCCGGCCACACCGTCGCATCACATCCGCAGTTTCCGACCCATCTCATGCGCTCCCTCTATGCTGCCCAGCCGCAGAGCGACTGCCCGCCGTCGTCCCCCGCCGTAGTCCAGGGAGTCGTCTGTCTGCAACTCGGCAACTTCCGTAGGTCGCACCAGCCCCAGCGCCATCCCGCCATTCTGGAGCAGCACAGAAGGACGCACGAGTGGACCAGCCGCATTTCCATTCGACACATCTACCGCGAAGCGACATCACCACATTCAGCCAGCAATCTTCACCACGAAACCATCAACATCGACATCCGTCTCGTGCGCTTCGCCTGGTCCCCTCGGCCGCAGAGCGACAACCCGCCTTTCTCCGGTGCACCTCATCCAGGGTGTCGTCTGTCTGCATCCGGCAGCACCCAGTTTGGTCCCACGTCCGACAACCCGCCAACCGGGAGACCATGCAGTCGAGGACACGAGTGGATCGATCGCCATCACACCAGACTCCATCGCCGAATCCATTCGAATTGACAGTAACTTATCCTAAGTACCGCATTTCATCGCATATTTTCAAACCAGAGATACTGTACTTTTCCATAGGGACTCTGTCTTCCGCGGGGGGACTGTTGTAGTGACCTTCGAGAAATTTCTATTCGTACGTTTTCTAGAAAGTTCTGTGTCTGAAACAATTTCCCATTTACTGTATTTCAATATATTTAATTATTAACAAGTATTCGCATTCTGCTGGTAAAACTAGCGATAAATAACTAGCAGTATTTTCTTAACAATCATTTTGTTATAATGCATTATATTTTTCTAGAACTTTCCGGAAGATTATCTCAACATTATAAATATACAGCAGCTCAGCTGGAATCTCTTCACTAACCCCTTTTTCTAGATTCCAATAACATTATTCTATAAACCCATTAACCAATTGAACCGAAAAAATACCGAAAAACCAACTACAGTTTAATGTAAAAAAAATTCTTAAAAACAGAGGTTAAAAAATTAAAATAAAACCCTATGTCTAACAGTTTGCATTGAGTATTGTTCCCGTGTCTAACAGTTTGCATTGAGTATTGTTCCCGTGTCTAACAGTTTGCATTGAGTATTGTTCCCGTGTCTAACAGTTTGCATTGAGTATTGTTCCCGTGTCTAACAGTTTGCATTGAGTATTGTTCCCGAGTCTAACAGTTTGCATTGAGTATTGTTCCCGAGTCTAACAGTTTGCATTGAGTATTTTTCCCGTGTCTAACAGTTTGCACTGAGTATTTTTCCCGTGTCTAACAGTTTGCATTGAGTATTGTTCCCGTGTCTAACAGTTTGCATTGAGTATTGTTCCCGTGTCTAACAGTTTGCATTGAGTATTGTTCCCGAGTCTAACAGTTTGCATTGAGTATTTTTCCCGTGTCTAACAGTTTGCATTGAGTATTGTTCCCGTGTCTAACAGTTTGCATTGAGTATTTTTCCCGTGTCTAACAGTTTGCACTGAGTATTTTTCCCGTGTCTAACAGTTTGCATTGAGTATTGTTTCCGAGTCTAACAGTTTGCACTGAGTAGTTTTCCCGTGTCTAACAGTTTGCATTGAGTATTGTTCCCGAGTCTAACAGTTTGCATTGAGTATTGTTCCCGAGTCTAACAGTTTGCACTGAGTATTTTTCCCGTGTCTAGCAGTTTGCATTGAGTATTGTTCCCGTGTCTAACAGTTTGCATTGAGTATTGTTCCCGTGTCTAACAGTTTGCACTGAGTATTTTTCCCGTGTCTAACAGTTTGCATTGAGTATTGTTCCCGTGTCTAACAGTTTGCATTGAGTATTGTTTCCGAGTCTAACAGTTTGCACTGAGTATTTTTCCCGTGTCTAACAGTTTGCATTGAGTATTGTTCCCGTGTCTAACAGTTTGCATCGAGTATTTTTCCCGTGTCTAACAGTTTGCACTGAGTATTTTTCCCGTGTCTAACAGTTTGCATTGAGTATTTTTCCCGTGTCTAACAGTTTGCATTGAGTATTGTTCCCGTGTCTAACAGTTTGCATTGAGTATTGTTCCCGTGTCTAACAGTTTGCACTGAGTATTTTTCCCGTGTCTAACAGTTTGCATTGAGTATTTTTCCCGTGTCTAACAGTTTGCACTGAGTATTGTTCCCGTGTCTAACAGTTTGCATTGAGTATTGTTCCCGTGTCTAACAGTTTGCATTGAGTATTTTTCCCGTGTCTAACAGTTTGCATTGAGTATTTTTCCCGTGTCTAACAGTTTGCACTGAGTATTTTTCCCGTGTCTAACAGTTTGCATTGAGTATTGTTCCCGTGTCTAACAGTTTGCATTGAGTATTTTTCCCGTGTCTAACAGTTTGCATTGAGTATTGTTCCCGTGTCTAACAGTTTGCATTGAGTATTTTTCCCGTGTCTAACAGTTTGCATTGAGTATTTTTCCCGTGTCTAACAGTTTGCATTGAGTATTGTTCCCGAGTCTAACAGTTTGCATTGAGTATTTTTCCCGTGTCTAACAGTTTGCATTGAGTATTGTTCCCGTGTCTAACAGTTTGCATTGAGTATTGTTCCCGTGTCTAACAGTTTGCATTGAGTATTGTTCCCGTGTCTAACAGTTTGCACTGAGTATTGTTCCCGTGTCTAACAGTTTGCATTGAGTATTTTTCCCGTGTCTAACAGGCTTGCCGACTTTCAAACCCGGCTGTTGCATAGTCACATATAGCCGGGTAGTCAGCTAACTTTCGCAATGCTCACTTCGCTGGACTGTTACATTAGCTCGTCTCACTCGCATTCAGGCATATTCTATCAATTGGGCCAGCTTAGGCTCTGAGAGTTTTCGTCAGACATCAACACATAGCTGAGTTGCCTTAACTTTTTTGTCGGAGACCCTAGTGACAAGAACAACTGAACATTGCTCTTCATAAACCTCAATGGCGACTCCACATTGTTTGAAAAAAAATAATTCATTTTAATCCAAAAGAGTTAACAATAATAGCTGAACATGACTACAGCATGAATTTTGCGAGCAGAAAAATTTTCTGCGGAAAATTTTTGCCCGTTTTCCGCATTTTCAAGGAGACTGAGTGAATATCTTAGGAATTACCGCGTGGTGTTTCTTTCTACAGCTAAAAAAACAAGAACTTGTTTAGTTGATAAATAATTTTGGGCAAGCCTTGGAGAATAAATGAATATTTGTGCAGAACTTAACGAAGGGAATCATTAAATCACGCTGTAGAAGTGAACTGGAACAGTGAATTTAGAAGTTCATGGCGATCTTCATCAATTTGAGCATTCAGTCGTTCGTGGTCAGGATGAGGCTCTCAGGAAGCTGTGCCGCAGCAGCTGCGCGGTGTCCGCTCGCTCCTTCGGCTTCATGGCGACGCAGAGGCGATAGAATTCTCGCAGACCGGCTGAGAACTGCTCAGAGATCTGAGGCATCTCCCGCTTGTGGAACCTCAGCACTGGGATGCGGTACGCTGGCACATTACCATCCGGAGGCTGCATCTCCGTCATCTCGAACACGGTGCAGCCGAACGCCCACACGTCAGTCTTGACGGAGAATGGAATTGAGGCGTCCTCACCAAACAGCTCGGGAGCCATGAAGTGACTGGTGCCGCAGGGCATCGTGCTCAGTCCGCAGCTGCTCGCGATCTCCTTCGCCAGGCCGAAATCGATCAGCTTGATGGCGCCCTCGTGAGTGAGCATAATGTTTGAGCACTTGATGTCTCTATGCAAGATGGGGCCCTGGGGCTGGCAGTGGAGGAAGTCGAGTCCTCTGCAGATCTGAAATCGGGCGCGACACAGCACCTGCTTGTTCCGAGTGAGTCAATATTGCAGTTGATGACTGTCTGCATTAGAAATGATAATCTGCAGCTCATACTTGCCTGTGCTGAGAAGTCCCTGACTCCACGCTCACCGAATGCCTTCCCCTGCCGCTGCATCAGGTCCCAGAGGCTGTGGCCCGAGACCAGCTCAGTGAAGATGCAGAAGCCCTCCGATGTTTGCTCACACTTCAGGAACTGAACGATGTTGCTGTGCCTGACGCTCTTTAGAATATCGACGCCCCGTTTCTCCAGCTCCAAGACTCTCTTCATCTTTGTCGAGTTGCCGGTCAGCGGCACAATCTTGACGGCCACGGTCTGGTAGCGGTCGGTGAGGGCTTTGAACACCTTGCCGAACGCGCCCTCACCGACCCACTGCCTCTCGCCGCCCTGTAGGAGGAAGCTCCACGAGCTAAAGCCGGGGTCTAGCGGCTTTGAGACGAGTGAACTTTGAGACAAAGCCTTGCCAGTGCACACATTTGAGTCCCTGAGCTCACATAGTGCTTGTGTCGATGTTTCCTTGACGTCGAAATCCGCTTGCGTAGCTGAGTCTTTGAGTACACAATGCGTTTCCGCGGAATGCATTTCTTTTATGGGCGATGTTCTACTTGTAACATTGCGCGAAAAGAACCTTTGTGTTGAAACGTTCCAATACGCAGGCGATGTGTTCTCGATGTGGCTGAAATCCGCTTGCGCAGCTGAGTCTTTGAGTACGCACTGCGATCGCGTCCGCGACCTTTGAATGAATGCGTGGTGAAGGTCTTGAAGTTCTTTGTAAAAGTATGCGCCCTTATTCCTTCAGCTCCACTTCCTGCACCCTTCAGTTCAATATTCAGCTGTGTTTAAAGGTAGTCATTTAACTTTTAAAAAGTCATTTAGCATCGATGTCCTATTTTAAATGTACGACTTTCAGGACTTTGAGACATAGAGGACTTTGAGAGCCTACTGTGCCAAGGACTACTAAACAACACAAAATATAGTGTGTTGTTTAGTAGTCCTTGTACTGTACATGTGACTCAGTTGCGACTTTTATTAAAGGACCACTTTGTCATGAGCGTGCCCCTTCTTTATCTGACGTCAGTTTCTATTTTTAGAAGCTCACGTGATATATGCAACGCTTATCACCGTGCGAGCTCTGTTTCGACTCTATTTATTACATAAAATATATCTTATAAATTAATTTGCTTTTTTACAAACATTAAATACTAGTTTCTTTATGTTTCCAAGAGGACTATTATTTACTGAAGATATGAATTTATATATATAGATATAGCTTGTATTTGGAGACACAATTCAAAGAGTGCTCACTGAGTGGAATATATTTCCGTGCTGAGCTGCCTGTAGGTTGCAGGGATGGCGGTGACGGCCGTGACAACTGTGGCTTCTGCTTTCTGCGTAGTCGAGGAAGCGATGTTTACGTTTGCATTTTTGTTAAACTTCTGCACTGTAAATCTTTAGTATGGCATCTACCAGGAAAATTCTTGTTAAGTTAAGCAAAGCAAGAGAGCAAGGCTGATTTCAAGCTGTCACAGGCTGTCACAGGCTGTCACAGTCTGTAAAAAAAACTTCCTAATCGAAATATCGGGATTAAATTTTATTCTTCGGCTGCTTTCGCCTCGGCTTTCCCGGCTTCTGGTAGCCAGCCAAAATCTCGGGTTAATTTCACTACATCTAGCAACTGAGCTACACTTGCTCAGCCTCCTACTTGTAGTAGCAAAAGTGTAGAGCGCTGTTATGACCATTTCTTAATTATTATGTTTTCTCACCCTCCAGCCTCTGTCTCAAATGAGCAAATGGTCAATGCTCACATTTTCGAACAGCCAAGACGAAACTCGAAATATGCGACATAAGAGAGCCTGTCCCAAGTCTAAGACAGAAAATAAATAGAAGTCGCTGCGTGAGAGGGTGCCCCAGTTCCCTCTTCAGAAACATTCAAGGCAGATTCAGACATAAACTTACTTCATTATTCGCGGTGAGGTAAGTGGTTCGAGTCAAGGTGAGCTCAGAGTGCCGGTGCCGAGTTCTTATTGGGGCCAGGACGTTATGAATATATTTGTTTTAAGTTAACAAACGAATGCGGAGGGAGGTGGCTGATGGGGTAAACAAGGATGGGTGGAGAATACATTGAGATAAAAGAGAGACAGGTGGGGTAAGCTTGTTACCAAGGGGTAAGAGAATCGCGAGGGTAGTATTACCTTTCGCACCAAGACTCCACGGCGAGGCCACGTTAAATTGGGGCGCAGCCGCGGAGAGAAGGCTTGGGGGCTTGTCGTGAGGCTTGAGGCACAACCTCCAAGGCACAGTGAGAGTGTACACTGCCTGATGAAGAGAAAGTCAGGGCAGATGTGGCAGGGCAGGCATACGCTCACACATCTGTGTGAGCGTATGCCTGCGTACAGTATCTATGTGCGTGTGTTCTCAGACGTCAGCGTAATGGGCAGAATTGTATCCTCGCTGGCTGCGGGTCTAGTGTCACCAAAATGATGTGCCATTGCCCACAGCTCTCCTGCAAATATTAATATATTATAGCTGCTATCTAGGCAGTGTAAATTCTTCTGTGCCATCTCGATAGCATACGTTGCAATGTGTTTCTGCTACTGTCCCGAAACATCAAATGTATAGGTTGCTTTGAACTCGTGTGTCAAGTTTTCAATCATAAAATGTGTATTTTATAACAAAATGAGTCTTGTTTTAATCTTTTCTCTGGGAAAATTTTCTCTTCAGGACTTAATTGCAGGTGCTTAACGTCTCGCAAGTGGTCTCGCTAGCTTTTGGTTTCCGAGTCGGAATTAGGCTGACATGGTTCTTCAGAACTCTTGAATTGGTCGGCAGATTCCGCGAGTTACTAACTTTAAAGCTGTATTAAAAATTACTGGGTGTCTTATTAGAGTTTTCTATGAGTATCTCGTGTCTTGTGTCTCGTGTCTCTCTCTGTCTCTGTGGCTAAGTATAATAAACTACGCTCAGAGATAAGTAGGCCATAAATTTGGGCATTGCAGAAAGTTGAACACACCTTTCGCGACGCTAAAAAGGCTGCAGCTAAGCTTTATACTTTTGCAATATTCTGAGCTCATTTGTCGCACTATAGTCTTGATTACTGTAACAACACGCCTCGCCCAGGTGAAGAAGCGGTTGAGCAGGGTTGTAACGTACGTGACACGGCCTGTGAGGCAAACGCAAAGGCTGAGAGAACAAGGAGGCTAGCCTGTGCAGGGGTTGGTTTTGAGTAGACAATGGTGAACAAGAGAGAGGCAACTGAGGCAGAGCGGCTGAGATCTCCGCACCGTTGCAGCAGCTCGGGTTGAATCCTTGATACAAAAGTAGGCCGAGAAAATAGAATAAGAAACCCTTTTTCTCCCTTCTCCTCTCCCTTCTCCTCTCCCTTTTTCTGGACCTTCTCCTCTCACTTCTCCCCTCCATTTCATCTCCTCTTCCCTTTATTTCCTTCGGGGACGTAAACCTTTTATTTAAAACAAGGGGTGTTTTTAGCTATACCGCTTCAATACCGTTGTCACAACACCGAAAATCATCTCACATTAGAGGTAATAGAGAATTTATCTCCACCCCGTTGCTAAAATAAAAATACGTTTTCAAGCAGCTCTGATTCAAGGACTACTAACGTAGATATATTTGCTTGCGTTACTTTAGTAGTACTTGCTCTGATTAAAAAAATCGTTAGCTTACTCCAGATTTTCGAGATGCTGTTCATCAGCAATTAAGGTATAGACCTGATTAACTTTTCATACATTTAAAGCGCTTGACATTTTGTCTCCTACTGACTGGGTGCCTTGGACGAAACGATGACTACTTAAAAAGAGGACTACGAGGACTACGTGTCTTCTTAAGTAGTCCTCAGGACGAAGATTGAGGTGCACGTGGGCACGTGGGCCTAGAATGACGATGCCTTTTTTATGCGAGGGATACAAAACTGAAGCAACAGGAAGCATATAATGTGATTGCGAACCTAAAAATATTTTTATCTGGTTCGATTTACGCAATTCAGACCCATAAGGTCTTGTTAGATTTACTTCGTGGTGCTGAGACATACGTCTCGTAATAACACAATTGGAGCCGCCCTTTTTGAGTTACGCTGTATGCATCTATCATAATAAAGTATCAATTTAAAATAAGACATTTTAAATTTATTTTTATCGATACAGGTAAAAAAATTATTAAAGGATGCAAGCTCACGATGGTGTAAATAGTTTTGTTTAAATATGTTTTATGACAAACAGACCCCAACGACAAAATTCTTATTTTCTTCTATTTTTAGAACACATGATGATTTAGTTGAGCTTGAGCGGCGTACTTGATTCGTATTCGCTCATTTGTTCGGCAACAACAAATAAGACGAGATGATTTAATTATGTTCCTATGATCTTGTAATATTTGTTATTAAATAATTTTTTTACTAAGTTTCCTTTGATGCGTTAATAATTCGCTTTATATTAATTTAGCTGGTACCTTTGCTTCCATTCCAGGGTGATATCATGCTGATTGGATAGGCAGATAGTTGACGATACTGATTGAATTGTCGTAGATTCAGACCTAGGTCTGGTTTTTATTGCATGGGTAAATACGTAAAAACTTTTTTTAGTTTTAGGCCTATTTTCTAAAGCTTTGTTTTTAGACCTTGTTGTAAGTGTTTGGCAGAATCAGATCAATCAATTCAATTGGAAGTTTGAATCAACTCACATCTCACATAAGCATGGTTTAGAATTTTGTACTTGGCCTTTAAGCAGTTGAACTTCTTAATTACTGTTTGTTTTTTTGTACAGAGAATTTTTGATGCAATTAAATTTTTATGGAAAGCAGCAAAAAATTTGTTACAAAAATGAATCCAATACTTTGCTAAATGTGGGCTATCTTAGTCATATGCATTTAAATAGGTTCCCCAACAGAAAATTTCTGACAGAAAAGAGCCATTCACTTGAAACAAAAGCACAAACTCTTAAGCCAATTGTTAGACTCTGACCAAGTCCAAAAAGCCAAACACATGAATTTTTTTGCCAATGTCCTAGTTGAAAACTCTTGTTTGGGTAGAGTAGAGTTAGTGCTACACTAGAGGTAGGAGTCAAAAGGGTTGTCACTGGCCATCTGCCAACCTCTATGACCTTGGCATCAACTTATTGCTATCTGGTGCTACTTACTGTTAGTGGATTCTGAGTCAACTATGTGTTTGTTCATATAGGCCCTACAGTCAGGCAGTCAGCATGTCACCTGTCTGATGACTTTTTTGCTTATACCTCAGTGTGTTCCTCTCTAAGAAAAGAGTTTTAGCAATTTTCTGTATTGGCTGACCTTATGACCTATTACTATGCTGTGTAATACTATTTATCAAGTACTATGACCTATTTTACTGCTTTAGTAAACTTGCTTTTGGTTGCTTACAATTTGGGGTCAAAATAATCTAGTGTGAGAAACAAAGAAATTGCCAAAATTTATATAGTTGTAAACCTTAAAAATGTTGAGCTAAGTTTAGCATCAAAATCATACAAACTCTTGACTTAACAATTTGTGATTTTTGTTTATTTTTTTTAAGAAAATGGTAATCAAAATATGTGTTTTAAGAATAAGGAACCCATAATCCATATATGACAAACTCACTAGTTTATACCATTGAATAGTTGAACTTTAAATCAACAATAAGGTCTGTTTTTATATAGTTCTAGTCATAGGCTCTGAATATGCATGATTGCAGCTTATTTTATATTATTATATATTTTCTGGAGTTGTTGAAAGCATTAAAGTAATATATATATATATACATGATTGCAGCTTATTTTATATTATTATATATTTTCTGGAGTTGTTGAAAGCATTAAAGTAATATATATATATATATACTAGCTTTTCTTGCCCGTTGTTTTTGGGGCAGAAATTTAAAGCAAAGCAGTAAGCAATTCACGTCTCTGTATTAACTTTATAGTGAAGGTCACCATTTATTTATTTACTGCATTAATGAAAAGTGAAGAGTTTGTTTAAGGGCGTTTTAAGTAAAAAATAAGTGAAAAGTTTGTCCAAACAGCCCCCTCTTGATTACTTCTTTAGAAACATGTCTCTTAGCCACTCCTCTATACAGTCAGTGGCAGATCCAGGAATTTTGTTTTGGGGTGGTCTGTCAGGGGAGCGCCATGAGAATCACAGAGGGGGTGCCAGCGGCCGAAAAAGGGCGCCAGGAGCCAAGAAAGGGCGCCAGCGGCTGAAAAACGGGAGCCAGCGGCTGAAAAAGGGGCGCCAGCGGCCGAAAAGGGGCGCCATTGCTGCGACTGGCGCCCCTGGTGGGGGCATCTTATTCCCATGATTAAAATTTAGGGGGGCGACTGCCCCCCCGCCCCCCCCAAATCTGCCTCTGTATACAGTATGCATGTACACGCGTATACATAAGGAAAATAGCCATGGCATAACAATAACAATGTCAAAGAAACAAAATTAAACTGTTTCAGAGTTCAGAGTTAGACAGGTCAAGGTCAATTCGTGACTACTTTTCTATTAATTGCTTGCGAGTCACCTCAAGGCCTGGGGATACACCACATTCTTCGTTCTTCCCCTTGGTGCGAAAATGAATAGGCCAGCTGGAGTTCCAACACGGGAGCAGGCGACATAAAGCTGCCCATGCGAGAAGCAAGGAGTCTCCAGGTTGATGCCAGCCACCTTCAGCGACTGTCCCTGAGCCTTGTTAATAGTCATCGCAAAGCACACTCTCACAGGGAACTGCAGTCGCTTGAACTGAAATGGCAGGTCCGTGGGGATAATTGGAATCCGGGGAACGAACACAGACTCTCCTCTGCCAGATCCAGTCATTATCGTGGCCTCAATCACGTGTGGGAAGAGCCGCCTGACTATCAGTCTGGTGCCGTTACACAGCCTTGGCGCATTCAGGTTGCGGAGGAGCATAATTGGTGCCCCAACTTTCAGCTGCAAGTTGTGCGATGGAGTTCCAGGAGGATCAGAAACTCAACAGGATACTCCACAGCGGTGTCATCAGTCAACGTTGTATCAATTGACTTGTAGGTGAAAACTGCACCTGGCAACTCCTGAAGCAGTTGGTAGTTAATTTCGTTGGCGGCATCATTTCTAGGACACAGAATTGCCCTCTCTGACAGCCAGTCAACGTCAGCATATCGAACCATCAGGTTCGGGTAAACTTTTGCCTTGAGCTTTTTTGACGATTTTTGAGCAGTTTTTTGCACTTATAAGCAGGAAGGAAATGATTTTTCGGGAATTTGAGTAGCCTATTGCACTCAGCGTAGGTGGTTTTAGGTATGTGCAAGGTTTGGTGCGATTTGGTTGATTTGTTTCGGCGTCTATAAAGACAAAAGACAGACACTGGGACGCCACCGCACTCACCGCACTCAGTCTCAGTGCTGCTTGGGGGCCAGTAGACAGTCTAGGGGTTTGGGCTGTGTACATTCACGGCTTGAAATACAATGTACAGTCTGGGGCTTCGGCGCCCGGGGAAGGGAGGGGGTGGCTGTAATAAAATTTGGCCCGCAGAGTGGCGGAGGGGAGTTGGGGTGGCTGTCCTCGGAAAACAAAAAGTGACTCACTTTGAGATGATGCAGCTTTGCTCTGGATTGAGTAGAGATGTTCAAAATTGACAGCATTGTTGGAAAACATGTAAAGTGTAAGTGGATCAAATTTGGAGAAAATCTGACAAAGTGGGGCGACGATATGTCGAATTGAGTGATTTTTTGACGATTTTTGAGCAGTTTTTTGCACTTTTGAGCAGGAAGGAAATGATTTTTCGGGAATTTGAGTAGCCTATTGCACTCAGCGTAGGTGGTTTTAGGTATGTGCAAAGTTTGGTGCGATTTGGTTGAGCGGTTTCGGCGTCTATAAAGACAAAAGGTTGCACACACACACACACACACACACACAGACAGAGTTTTCACTTTTATATATATAGACTAGCTTTTTTTTGCCCGTTGTTTTTGGGGCAGAAATTTAAAGCAAAGCAGTAAGCAATTCACGTCTCTGTATTAACTTTATAGTGAAGGTCACCATTTATTTATTTACTGCATTAATGAAAAGTGAAGAGTTTGTTTAAGTGCGTTTTAAGTAAAAAATAAGTGAAAAGTTTGTCCAAACAGCCCCCTCTTGATTACTTCTTTAGAAACATGTCTCTTAGCCACTCCTCTATACAGTCAGTGGCAGATCCAGGAAGCTTCCTTCTCGGACCATTAGCCTAAAGGCATAGAAGTCCATTGCTGACACATTCTTTGTCGCCGATGGGTTTCCAGTGCGAATGTCAATTTGCCTGATGTTGATGTGGTACCCATCCTCTCCGTCCCAGAAAATAAGCGGATACTGCAATGTATCATAGGCTTTGTGCAGCTCAGAAATCCTTTGCAACTGATTGCTTCGCAGCTGCAGAACAATGTCTCGCTTCTCAAATTCCTGCCCAACAATTTGAATTGCGACATCGTTAACAACTGGTGCGTTATATCTCCTCTCATGCTGGCCTGCAGGCCGTTTATCAGCACGAATGACTACTCTGTGCTCCTCTATGTCCCGTGGCAACCTCTCCATGGCAGTTTTAAATTGACGAACATAATTATTTTTCTCGTGCAGGACTTCCTGTAACTCAAATACAATGTTGGCACGCACTCCTGGAGCGATTCTACATCGGCGCTCAACCTGCTCTTGATGATCTCCCATGAAGTAGATCTGCTGGAACTTTGGCTCCTCTCCAGGCAGTGGTAGCAATGATCCTGTCATGGTACACCTGACCTTGGACTTTGAATGCAGGCATGAACCCTGGCTCACGGACAATACTTTTAGCTCCAAAAGAAGTCATTTGAAAGCAGCTGTTGTAGCACCGGATATTAGACAGAAAGTGCTCAGATTCTTCTGTCTCACCCAGCAACAGATGCCGAAGGCATGGTGGCAGGTTCTCGTTCAAAGGTTCAAGTATGACCTTTCCGTTGGAACAGCACATGCCTGGAGTTTCGTTGGCCCATCTTAATGCATTGCAGCGTGCGCATTTGACCAACATTCTCGCCATCGCAAGTTTAGGATGGACACCATAGACAACAGTGGGATCATAACTCAGAGCCGCATTCAGTGCCCAAGGACGTGGGCCAGCTGGCTGATCAGGTTCGTCAACGTTGGGGTTTGTTGGGGCCGGGGGTGGTCCAACAAATTGGAAGGTCTCAGCGCGTTCCCTATGCCGCTCTCGATCATCCTGCCGACGCACTTCAGCCTGGTTGGCTGTTTCATTGCGACGGGCCTCGGCAGTCCGGTCTCTGTCCAGTTCTTGGCGCTGCTGTGTCTGGACTGCAGTCTCATTGCGACGGGCCTCGGCAGTCCGGTCTCTGTCCAGTTCTTGGCGCTGCTGTGTCTGGACTGCAGTCTCATTGCGACGGGCCTCGGCAGTCCGGTCTCTGTTCTGTTCTTGGCGCTGCTGTGTCTGGACTGCAGTCTCATTGCGACGGGCCTCGGCAGTCCGGTCTCTGTTCTGTTCTTGGCGCTGCTGTGTCTGGACTGCAGTCTCATTGCGATGGGCCTCGGCAGTCCGGTCTCTGTTCTGTTCTTGGCGCTGCTGTGTCTGGACTGCAGTCTCATTGCGACGGGCCTCGGCAGTCCGGTCTCTGTTCTGTTCTTGGCGCTGCTGTGTCTGGACTGCAGTCTCATTGCGACGGGCCTCGGCAGTCCGGTCTCTGTTCTGTTCTTGGCGCTGCTGTGTCTGGACTGCAGTCTCATTGCGACGGGCCTCGGCAGTTCGCTCTCTGTTAAGCTCTCGTCGCCTATCTACGTCTCTGCCGTGACTGGCTGTAGAACTTATTGCAGCTCCAGCACTGCTTCCACTGGTGCCTGATGTCTGTGCTCTTGTCCGAGGTCGAAGGTTATAGGGCTGGACTGGCTCAGCTTCATTTTCACTTGAAGCTGCTTGTGGCTGTGCTGAGGTGCTTGGTCTAGGTACTGCTGTTGTTGCGCCGTCTTCTACTGCATCGTTTGGCCTTGCTGTTGCTCGTCGAGCTGCTTTAGTCAAGCGACTTAAAAAACTTTTCTTAGGTGGCATCTGAAAGTTAGAAGTAGTCCGAATGACAGGGGACCTGTGTTGAAAAATCTTTCTCTTATCTTCAGTGGGAAAGGCTAAGCCTCTATTTTAGCAAAGCACTGTACGCCAGCCTCTCTCTTTCTTCTATCCCAGGCTGGCTGTAGAGAAATATCGACTGGAGAGACAGTCTAGGGGTTTGGGCTGTGTACATTCACGGCTTGAAATACAATGTACAGTCTGGGGCTTCGGCGCCCGGGGAAGGGAGGGGGTGGCTGTAATAAAATTTGGCCCGCAGAGTGGCGGAGGGGAGTTGGGGTGGCTGTCTTCGGAAAACAAAAAGTGACTCACTTTGAGATGATGCAGCTTTGCTCTGGATTGAGTAGAGATGTTCAAAATTGACAGCATTATTGGAAAACATGTAAAGTGTAAGTGGATCAAATTTGGAGAAAATCTGACAAAGTGGGGCGACGATATGTCGAATTGAGTGATTTTTTGACGATTTTTGAGCAGTTTTTTGCACTTTTGAGCAGGAAGGAAATGATTTTTCGGGAATTTGAGTAGCCTATTGCACTCAGCGTAGGTGGTTTTAGGTATGTGCAAAGTTTGGTGCGATTTGGTTGAGCGGTTTCGGCGTCTATAAAGACAAAAGGTTGCACACACACACACACACACACACACACACAGACAGACAGACAGACAGAGTTTTCACTTTTATATATATAGATTAGTATACATCAGTATAAAAAATAAATACCAACCGTCTTATAATATCAATAGTAACAGGCCCTAATAATAATGTTAGCAGAAAGGCAAGAGGCAATGTTATATTATGAGGTGATACTAGCAAGCAAGGAGGCAATTCTGCCCATTTTGTATACTCCTAAGCATAGGCTCATGAATAGCATTTAGGCATATACTCACAAAGTTGTAGTTGTTGCCCTGACTTTGGTATTGTTAAGCAATGTACACTTTTACTATGGCTTGTAGGTTGGCCCTCAAAGGCATAAATTGCACAACAAATCCCTAAGCATTTTATCTTTGGCTATGCCCAAAAACCAGCTTTGTTGCAAAATCAAGCTAAGTGACCTTGGCTGATTCTGCAAAATGCCTCCTTTAGGTGTTGTTTAGTCTCTCCTATATTAATGTGTATATATATGCTTCTGTTGTAAACTTCATTAATGAGTAAAACTGGTTTGCAAAAACTGTTTAGCCATAATTAAATTTAAAAAAATCTAACATCGTGAACTAGGAAATTGCCAATTGCAACTAGATGCACAATAATATTTAAAGATAGTTCAGTGTAGCTAATATTAGTTAGTACCTATTTGTCCTTATCTTTTTGGTCAATGAAAAGTTATAAGCAATGTCATGAAACAACTAGACTGTAGACCACAATAGGCCATAAAATTTTGGACTGCAATTGACCATTTACAAGTAGATAGATATTTGTGTAAAGGGTCCCAGGTCATTTCGGTGACAAGATATTTCGGTGACAGTCATTTCGGCGACAACTTAAGTCATTTCAGTGACACAATTGGTCAGATTGGTGACAACTATTTTTGCACCTAAATATGCTAAAAAACTGCCTTCCATTTAACTATGCACACTTATAAAGTATTAATTAAATAATGCTATAAGTATTAATCAGAAGCTGCATTGCTCTGATTAAGTCTGGGTTTTACTTTTAATGAGTTAAATTATTAAATTATTTAATGAGTAGTCAATAGTTTCAATTGTTATTCGTTCCTAATTAAATGTGTATAATAATCATTTTTCAAGTTTTGGATTGACAAGGCGAGTGCAGGCTTTAAGCAGCTGCTAGATCGTGGAAGGCTGTTTTCTCGGCATATTTAGGTGCAAAAATAGTTGTCACCAAACTGACAAATTCTGTCACCAAAATGACTGTCACCGAAATGTCTTGTCACCGAAATGACCTGGGACCGTATAAAGCCAGTAGAATCTAATGCTAGTATGTTAAATAGTTATACTTCAGTGCAAGGAAGACAATTGTTGTTTCAGTTCACCCATATATAAAATATGAACCAGCAGTATCTGTAGTCCCCAGTCCACAGACTGACTAGCTGTACACCAGCTTTTAGAAGTGCCACACAGTTGTACTTGCATGGTTAACATGTAAACTACTCAATATATTGCTATACTACTTAGTTGATATTCCCTGCAATGCAATACAAAAACTTCAATGAAATTCTTTCCTTGTTAAAATAATCTAATTATAATTGTGTAAATAAAACTTTCAAATTGCAGTTGTTCTACAGCTTCTTCAAGACCCTAGTGGGCAAGGATGTGGTTGTGGAGCTCAAAAACGATTTGAGCATCTGCGGCACACTGCAATCTGTAGATCAATATCTCAACATCAATCTGAATGACATCAGTGTCACAGATCCCAACAAATATCCGCACATGATGTCCATGAAGAATTGCTTTATTCGCGGCTCTGTTGTGCGCTACGTTCAACTGCCAGCTGACGAATGTGACACCGTTGAACTGCAGAATGCCGCTAGGAAGGAGGCCATGCAGAGCAAATCCGCTGCGGCCACCGCAGCCGGCGCTGTCGGAGCTCACTGATTCGGTCGTAGTTTTTTGTTCTAAAAAGGGCCGTTTTAGCCAGGTTTTGTAGTTCATAATTAGTTAATCAATCATGTAAAAAATAATTTAACTGTCATAAGTTTCACTAACAAAACGTGTTATTAACAGCTTAGCAACACAGCTTAATATTATATTCGTAGTTTGTTAATGTATTCAAAGATTTATTAAAATAATGTTCAAGTTTTGCCTGGAACCGATTTGCCGATCGCAGTAAGCGCTGAGAGAAAAGCATTTAAATGCAAGCCATAATTAATATGTTGCTTTATAAAAAAATAAATAAAAAAAATAAACCAACGTTAATTTGTTGCAAACGATCTTCAATCTGATCTTTTTTTCTAATACTATTTATCGCTCCTTATATATTAAGCTTATTGATCAGTCACAGCACAAGCAGTGCCTAAATACATGAACAATATACATTTCAGCATTCTGACATTGCGACTTATTCGCCTTTTCACGCGCAGCCTGCACTACTTTAAGTAAACTGAAGGCGTCTAATCAGTTCAGTAGCATTTGATCTGATGCAATGAGCCAGCAGCAGAAGCAACAAGAATCATCCGGCTCGCAAACTGTTACAGTTGATGCTCAGCCGCGCGAGGAAACTGTCACCCTACATTTGATTGATAATTCGGAGCAGAATGTCAGACAGGTAAGCATGGAAACTGTACTTTGCCTCCTTGCTACTAACCAGTGCTTGTTTCATGAACATGCACATTTTGATGTACTCAGCTACTTCTTCAGAATGTCAATTTAGGGCCTGTTTAGCTAATACCTTTTCAGACGTTAGTTTTCAGACGTTACTCCGGGTACCTAAGTTCTTCTGGTACTTATTCTACCTATTCTTCAGGTAACCTTCATCCAGGTACTTTCTGAAAACAATGATTAAAGTAATTTTTCATACAATCCTTCAGGTACTTCTTAAAAAGATTCTTCTAGTATCTCTTTGAACAATCCTTTAGGTACTTTCTTGAAACGATCCTTCAGTTAGATACTTGTTTAATCATTCCGGTAGTTTATCTGACAATCATTCAGGTACTTTTTCGGACAATCCTTCAGGTACATCTTCTGACAATCATTGAGGTACATCTTCTGACAATCATTCAGGTACATCTTCTGACAATCCTTCAGGTACATCTTCTGACAATCATTCAGGTAAATCTTCTGATAATCATTCAGGTACATCTTCTGACAATCCTTCAGGTACATCCTCTGACAATCCTTCAGGTGCAGCTTCTGACAATCCATCAGGTAAATCTTCTGATAATCATTCAGGTACATCTTCTGACAATCCTTCAGGTACATCCTCTGACAATCCTTCAGGTGCAGCTTCTGACAATCCATCAGTTACATCTTCTGACAATCCTTCAGGTACATCCTCTGACAATCCTTCAGGTACATCTTCTGACAATCCTTCAAGTACATCCTCTGACAATCCTTCAGGTACATCTTCTGACAATCCTTCAGGTACATCTTCTGACAATCCTTCGGTACATCTTCTGACAATCATTCAGGTAAATCTTCTGACAATCCTTCGGTACATCTTCTGACAATTCTTCAGGTACATCTTCTGACAATCCTTCAGGTACATCTTCTGACAATCATTCAGGTACATCTTCTGACAATCATTCAGGTACATCTTCTGACAATCCTTCGGTACATCTTCTGACAATCATTCAGGTAAATCTTCTGACAATCCTTCGGTACATCTTCTGACAATTCTTCAGGTACATCTTCTGACAATCATTCAGGTACATCTTCTGACAATCCTTCAGGTACATCTTCTGACAATCCTTCGGTACATCTTCTGACAATCCTTCAGGTACATCTTCTGACAATCCTTCAGGTACATCTTATGACAATCCTTCGGTACATCTTCTGACAATCCTTCAGGTACATCTTCTGACAATCCTTCAGGTACATCTTATGACAATCCTTCGGTACATCTTCTGACAATCCTTCGGTACATCTTCTGACAATCCTTCGGTACATCTTCTGACAATCCTTCGGTACATCTTCTGACAATTATTCAGGTTCATCTTCCATCTTCAGAGTGATAAATGAATTTGTTGTTGGTCATTGATGTTATAAAAGTGGACGTGTTTAAGTTTCACATTTTCCTTTCATCATTTGAATGTGTTACACTGCGCATTGGTCTAAATTAGGCAGCGGTATGAAAGCGTCGCTTGTTACATTCCACACGCAGGTGCAATTCGCACAGGGCACAGTCGACAACGAAGAGCTCGGCAAGAAGAAGTCCAAATGCTGCTGCGTCTACAAGAAGCCTAGGAAATTTGATCCGGATAATCCTGACCAATCAGATAGCGGAGAGGAGGATGCGCACGGCTGCACAATGCACTGCCAGGGACACACTGATAAGTCCTATCATAGAGATTGACATGCGCACCCTGTGCTGTCTGTTAGTGTGTTACCGATGACTTTCTTACATGCTTGATAGCCTGTGCTTCGATCGAGTACAGTTTGAGTGTGTCTGTATCAGGGGTGTACACAGCTGTAGTCCAGTACAGTTTGAGTGTGTCTGTATCAGGGGTGTACACAGCTGTAGTCCAGTACAGTTTGAGTGTGTCTGTATCAGGGGTGTACACAGCTGTAGTCCAGTACAGTTTGAGTGTGTCTGAATCAGGGGTGTACACAGCTGTAGTCCAGTACAGTTTGAGTGTGTCTGTATCAGGGGGTGTACGCAGCCGTAGTCCAGTACAGTTTGAGTGCGTCTGTATCAGGGGTGTACACAGCTGTAGTCCAGTACAGTTTGAGTGCGTCTGTATCAGGGGTGTACACAGCTGTAGTCCAGTACAGTTTGAGTGCGTCTGTATCAGGGGTGTACACAGCTGTAGTCCAGTACAGTTTGAGTGCGTCTGTATCAGGGGTGTACACAGCTGTAGTCCAGTACAGTTTGAGTGCGTCTGTATCAGGGGTGTACACAGCTGTAGTCCATTACAGTTTGAGTGCGTCTGTATCAGGGGTGTACACAGCTGTAGTCCAGTACAGTTTGAGTGCGTCTGTATCAGGGGTGTACACAGCTGTAGTCCAGTACAGTTTGAGTGCGTCTGTATCAGGGGTGTACACAGCTGTAGTCCAGTACAGTTTGAGTGCGTCTGTATCAGGGGTGTACACAGCTGTAGTCCAGTACAGTTTGAGTGCGTCTGTATCAGGGGTGTACACAGCTGTAGTCCAGTACAGTTTGAGTGTGTCTGTATCAGGGGTGTACACAGCTGTAGTCCAGTACAGTTTGAGTGTCTGTATCAGGGGTGTACACAGCTGTAGTCCAGTACAGTTTGAGTGTGTCTGTATCAGGGGTGTACACAGCTGTAGTCCAGTACAGTTTGAGTGCGTCTGTATCAGGGGTGTACACAGCTGTAGTCCAGTACAGTTTGAGTGCGTCTGTATCAGGGGTGTACACAGCTGTAGTCCAGTACAGTTTGAGTGCGTCTGTATCAGGGGTGTACACAGCTGTAGTCCATTACAGTTTGAGTGCGTCTGTATCAGGGGTGTACACAGCTGTAGTCCAGTACAGTTTGAGTGCGTCTGTATCAGGGGTGTACACAGCTGTAGTCCAGTACAGTTTGAGTGCGTCTGTATCAGGGGTGTACACAGCTGTAGTCCAGTACAGTTTGAGTGCGTCTGTATCAGGGGTGTACACAGCTGTAGTCCAGTACAGTTTGAGTGTGTCTGTATCAGGGGTGTACACAGCTGTAGTCCAGTACAGTTTGAGTGTCTGTATCAGGGGTGTACACAGCTGTAGTCCAGTACAGTTTGAGTGTCTGTATCAGGGGTGTACACAGCTGTAGTCCAGTACAGTTTGAGTGTGTCTGTATCAGGGGTGTACACAGCTGTAGTCCAGTACAGTTTGAGTGTGTCTGTATCAGGGGTGTACACAGCTGTAGTCCAGTACAGTTTGAGTGTGTCTGAATCAGGGGTGTACACAGCTGTAGTCCAGTACAGTTTGAGTGTGTCTGTATCAGGGGTGTACACAGCCGTAATCTGTTACGGAATTGGTTGCGCCTCTATCCTATAATACTTGCACTTTCGTCATAAAGATTTCAAAATGGTGTTTACATGCGTATCCGATTTTAATGGAAAATTTTTAGCACTTCAACATATTTAGATTATTTTTTGTTTCTTGTGTTGGTCATCACCATTGTCTAAAATCCAAGTGTAAATTAGTGTTTTATATATGTTAAAATAATTTCAAGTCGTTGGTTATGAAAGTAAAAAGTTTTAATTAGCTTTTTGCAGCAACAGCCTTTTATAATTGATTAATTTATGCCGAAGTAATTTAATAATGCTAAAGCGATTCTTGCACTATTCATTACCCTCATCCTACAGCATTCAGCAGTGACATTACCCTCATCCTACAGCATTCAGCAGTGACATTACCCTCATCCTACAGCATTCAGCAGTGACATTACCCTCATCCTACAGCATTCAGCAGTGACATTACCCTCATCCTACAGCATTCAGCAGTGACATTACCCTCATCCTACAGCATTCAGCAGTGACATTACCCTCATCCTACAGCATTCAGCAGTGACATTACCCTCATCCTACAGCATTCAGCAGTGACATTACCCTCATCCTACAGCATTCAGCAGTGACATTACCCTCATCCTACAGCATTCAGCAGTGACATTACCCTCATCCTACAGCATTCAGCAGTGACATTACCCTCATCCTACAGCATTCAGCAGTGACATTACCCTCATCCTACAGCATTCAGCAGTGACATTACCCTCATCCTACAGCATTCAGCAGTGACATTACCCTCATCCTACAGCATTCAGCAGTGACATTACCCTCATCCTACAGCATTCAGCAGTGACATTACCCTCATCCTACAGCATTCAGCAGTGACATTACCCTCATCCTACAGCATTCAGCAGTGACATTACCCTCATCCTACAGCATTCAGCAGTGACATTACCCTCATCCTACAGCATTCAGCAGTGACATTACCCTCATCCTACAGCATTCAGCAGTGACATTACCCTCATCCTACAGCATTCAGCAGTGACATTACCCTCATCCTACAGCATTCAGCAGTGACATTACCCTCATCCTACAGCATTCAGCAGTGACATTACCCTCATCCTACAGCATTCAGCAGTGACATTACCCTCATCCTACAGCATTCAGCAGTGACATTACCCTCATCCTACAGCATTCAGCAGTGACATTACCCTCATCATACAGCATTCAGCAGTGACATTACCCTCATCCTACAGCATTCAGCAGTGACATTACCCTCATCCTACAGCATTCAGCAGTGACATTACCCTCATCCTACAGCATTCAGCAGTGACATTACCCTCATCCTACAGCATTCAGCAGTGACATTACCCTCATCCTACAGCATTCAGCAGTGACATTACCCTCATCCTACAGCATTCAGCAGTGACATTACCCTCATCCTACAGCATTCAGCAGTGACATTACCCTCATCCTACAGCATTCAGCAGTGACATTACCCTCATCCTACAGCATTCAGCAGTGACATTACCCTCATCCTACAGCATTCAGCAGTGACATCACCCTCATCCTACAGCATTCAGCAGTGACATTACCCTCATCATACAGCATTCAGCAGTGACATTACCCTCATCCTACAGCATTCAGCAGTGACATTACCCTCATCCTACAGCATTCAGCAGTGACATTACCCTCATCCTACAGCATTCAGCAGTGACATTACCCTCATCCTACAGCATTCAGCAGTGACATTACCCTCATCCTACAGCATTCAGCAGTGACATTACCCTCATCCTACAGCATTCAGCAGTGACATTACCCTCATCCTACAGCATTCAGCAGTGACATTACCCTCATCCTACAGCATTCAGCAGTGACATTACCCTCATCCTACAGCATTCAGCAGTGACATTACCCTCATCCTACAGCATTCAGCAGTGACATTACCCTCATCCTACAGCATTCAGCAGTGACATTACCCTCATCCTACAGCATTCAGCAGTGACATTACCCTCATCCTACAGCATTCAGCAGTGACATTACCCTCATCCTACAGCATTCAGCAGTGACATTACCCTCATCCTACAGCATTCAGCAGTGACATTACCCTCATCCTACAGCATTCAGCAGTGACATTACCCTCATCCTACAGCATTCAGCAGTGACATTACCCTCATCCTACAGCATTCAGCAGTGACATTACCCTCATCCTACAGCATTCAGCAGTGACATTACCCTCATCCTACAGCATTCAGCAGTGACATTACCCTCATCCTACAGCATTCAGCAGTGACATTACCCTCATCCTACAGCATTCAGCAGTGACATTACCCTCATCCTACAGCATTCAGCAGTGACATTACCCTCATCCTACAGCATTCAGCAGTGACATTACCCTCATCCTACAGCATTCAGCAGTGACATTACCCTCATCCTACAGCATTCAGCAGTGACATTACCCTCATCCTACAGCATTCAGCAGTGACATTACCCTCATCCTACAGCATTCAGCAGTGACATTACCCTCATCCTACAGCATTCAGCAGTGACATTACCCTCATCCTACAGCATTCAGCAGTGACATTACCCTCATCCTACAGCATTCAGCAGTGACATTACCCTCATCCTACAGCATTCAGCAGTGACATTACCCTCATCCTACAGCATTCAGCAGTGACATTACCCTCATCCTACAGCATTCAGCAGTGACATTACCCTCATCCTACAGCATTCAGCAGTGACATTACCCTCATCCTACAGCATTCAGCAGTGACATTACCCTCATCCTACAGCATTCAGCAGTGACATTACCCTCATCCTACAGCATTCAGCAGTGACATTACCCTCATCCTACAGCATTCAGCAGTGACATTACCCTCATCCTACAGCATTCAGCAGTGACATTACCCTCATCCTACAGCATTCAGCAGTGACATTACCCTCATCCTTCAGCATTCAGCAGTGACATTACCCTCATCCTACAGCATTCAGCAGTGACATTACCCTCATCCTACAGCATTCAGCAGTGACATTACCCTCATCCTTCAACATTCAGCAGTGGCATTACCCTCATCCTACAGCATTCAGCAGTGACATTACCCTCATCCTTCAGCATTCAGCAGTGACATTACCCTCATCCTTCAGCATTCAGCAGTGGCATTACCCTCATCCTTCAGCATTCAGCAGTGACATAACCCTCACTCTACAGTGACATTACCACCCAATATTTCAGCCCATCTTTTAAGCCATGGCCGGCACCATATTCGAAGACATATTCGATGTAAAGAATGTGGAGAAGAAATTCGATCGAGTATCCCGCCTGTTCTGCGAATCGGAGTCCTTCAAAATGGATCTAATCCTAGACGTGAACACAATGATCTATCCGGTGAAGCTAGCTGAAAAATTTCGTTTAGTAATCGCGTCTAGTCTGCGCGAGGACGGCTTAGCCGACGACGGCGAATTCGATGCCCTGATGTGGCAGGACGGCGGTGGCGGCATGAATCGCAGCAGGGCCGATCAGTTTGATTACGTCATGTACGGCAAGGTTTATCGATTGGATGGCCAGGGTGACTCGGATAGCAGATTAGCGGCCTATGTTAGCTTTGGCGGCTTGCTAATGCGGCTAATGGGCGAGGCTAGCAACTTGAATAGCTTCCAGATTGATTCGCATGTCTATCTGCTCATGAAGAAGCTGGCGTTTTAGTAGGCCTTCCAATTCATGTAGAAACAACTAAACATTTTAACGTGTGTGTTTACTCATAAGTCTCGTTCATATTTTTTGTATTATCATAATGTAATTCTAAACTTTCAGTTTCAACAATTTTGAGAGGGTGAGATCTCATCCTCTGATAGTGGGATTCCTAGATTCTCATCTTCTGAGCGTGGGATTCCTAGATTCTCATCTTCTGAGGGTGGGATTCCTAGATTATCATCTTCTGAGGGTGGGATTCCTAGATTCTCATCTTCTGACGGTGGGATTCCTAGATTCTCATCTTCTGAGGGTGGGATTCCTAGATTATCATCTTCTGAGGGTGGGATTCCTAGATTCTCATCTTCTGAGGGTGGGATTCCTAGATTCTCCTATTCTGAGGGTGAGATTCCTAGATTCTCATCTTCTGATGGTGGGATTCCTAGATTATCATCTTCTGAGGGTGGGATTCCTAGATTCTCATCTTCTGATGGTGGGATTCCTAGATTATCATCTTCTGAGGGTGGGATTCCTAGATTCTCATCTTCTGATGGTGGGATTCCTAGATTATCATCTTCTGAGGGTGGGATTCCTAGATTATCATCTTCTGAGGGTGGGATTCCTAGATTCTCATCTTCTGAGGGTGGGATTCCTAGATTCTCATCTTCTGATGGTGGGATTCCTAGATTATCATCTTCTGATGGTGAGATTCCTAGATTCTCATCTTCTGAGGGTGAGATTCTCAAGATTTACAAGTCCTTGTTGCTTAGGTTTGAATAAATAACAATTCAATAGTAAAGGTCAGATATATTACTGAGTCAAATTATATTTTTCCTGTAATATTAAAAGCACATTAGACGAGTTGTTCTACCGTTTTAGTCAGCTTCAATTAAATCAGAATTGATAACTTTGGCCAATGCATATATTTATATAAGTAAGTGTGCATTTAACTTCTTGCTTCTGACTAAAGTGTTAAATAAATACACTAGTAAGAAATAAGGAAAATGTTGTTTTATCGCTGTTAAATTGTTGTTTGACTCGTTGTTTTTCTGGCCTTCTAACTTCAGTCTATCGTACGAAAAAATCGTACAATTATTATCAATGCTGTTTCAGAGGTTGTTTCAGAGAAGAAAACGGAAGAGTTTGGTAGTTTTTGAGGATTTTCGTGTCAATTGGTTAATAATTTTAGGACGTACAGAAAAACTTAGTATGTAAGTATTTGAACTACTGTTACAAGGAGGAACATTTAACTACCAGATTTGGCTGTTTAACTGTTTAAACTGGAGCTCTAATTGAATTCAACGTGTGTGTTGGGGCCGTGTTGGCTTTCTAAGAAAGTAGCGAAAAAAAAGAAATTGTTTAGTTTGGCTCTGTGCTTTAGAAACAGTTTGGTACAATACACTGACCCAAACCCATTCCTAACTGATTAGCATATTTATTTAGTTGGCTTAATATTTATGTAGTCATGCTAATTAGAATTACATTTCTCACCCCTCTTTGCTTGTCAGGTAGAGCAACATTCTGAGCTCTATTCTCAATTTATAGCAATTTTTATTTCATTTGTAGGATTGGCCTTGTTAAATAGATAACAGTTTTGTTGATGTGCTGTGTGTGTAAGTGCTTTTTGTATTACTATAGATTCTGAAATGTCCAAATTTAGTTTTTCATACATTGTATGTGTCTGTCTGTCTCTCTCTATACCAGGGGTCGGCAAACTCCGGCCCGCGGGCCAGATGCGGCCCTCGAAGCTCCCAAATCCGGCCCGTTGCCCCTTCTGACATCTACAGTGTCCTGTTTCATCTCTCTCGTGTCTAATCTCTCCCGTGTCTAATCTCTCCCGTGTCTAATCTCTCCTGTGTCTAATCTCTCCCGTGTCTAATCTCTCCCGTGTCTAATCTCTCCCGTGTCTAATCTCTCCCGTGTCTAATCTCTCCCGTGTCTAATCTCTCCCGTGTCTAATCTCTCCCGTGTCTAATCTCTCCTGTGTCTAATCTCTCCCGTGTCTAATTTCTCCCGTGTCTAATCTCTCCCGTGTCTAATTTCTCCCGTGTCTAATCTCTCCCGTGTCTCATCTCTCCCGTGTCTCATCTCTCTCGTGTCCCATCTTTCCTGTGTCTCATCTCTCCCGTGTCTCATCTCTCCCGTGTCTCATCTCTCTCGTGTCCCATCTTTCCTGTGTCTCATCTCTCCCGTGTCTCATCTCTCCCGTGTCTCATCTCTCTCGTGTCCCATCTTTCCTGTGTCTCATCTCTCCCGTGTCTCATCTCTCCCGTGTCTCATCTCTCCCGTGTCTCATCTCTCTCGTGTCCCATCTTTCCTGTGTCTCATCTCTGCCGTGTCTCATCTCTCCCCTATCTCATATTTATACAGTCAATGCGGCCCGCTGTCGTCTTTTAGGCTCTCTCTTTGGCCCGCCAGCAAATAAGTTTGCCTACCCCTGCTCTATACCCTCATTGGTTAGCTAGCATTCTATATAACAGCAATTATTGTTCTCTATCTGTGTTTCAGACCTCATCCGTTCAAACAACAAGCCAAGCTTGCTCACACTAAGAAAGCGTTCCAAAAAATCATGCCAGGATTTCGTTTGAAATTTCAACGCAAGCATCGATATGACATATCGGCTAAAGGCTATTTTATTGTGTCTGTAACACTATTGGATGGCACAACTATTGATCAGACAGTCACCTCTGAGACTTGCGGCAAAGATTGCATCAACTTTGTGGCACAGAAAATTGGCATCAGAGACGTCAACTATTTCGGCTTGCAGTACCAATCAGCCAAGGGTCAGCGTTGGATTAATCTTGTCAAGCCGGTTAAACGACAGCTAGATAAATATGCTGTGGATCATTCACTGCGATTCGGTGTCATGTTCTTTGTCGAAGATCCCTACGCCATTGTGGACGATGTGGCCAGGTGAGCTCTGGTTCTTCAGGGTCTGTCAGATCCTCAGATTGGTCAGATACACCATTCTGTCAGATCCTCAGATTGGTCAGACACACCATTCTGTCAGATCCTCAGATTGGTCAGACACACCATTCTGTCAGATCCTCAGATTGGTCAGACACACCATTCTGTCAGATCCTCAGATTGGTCAGACACACCATTCTGTCAGATCCTCAGATTGGTCAGACACACCATTCTGTCAGATCCTCAGATTGGTCAGATACACCATTCTGTCAGATCCTCAGATTGGTCAGATACACCATTCTGTCAGATCCTCAGATTGGTCAGATACACCATTCTGTCAGATCCTCAGATTAGTCAGATACACCATTCTGTCAGATCCTCAGATTGGTCAGATACACCATTCTGTCAGATCCCCAGATTAGTCAGATACACCATTCTGTCAGGTCCTCAGATTGGTCAGATACACCATTCTGTCAGATCCTCAGATTAGTCAGATACACCATTCTGTCAGGTCCTCAGATTGGTCAGACACATCTGTCAGATCCCCAGATTTTCTATCAGATCCCCAGACTATCTGTCAGATCCCCAGATTATCTGTCGGATCCCCAGATTATCTGTCAGATCCCCAGATTATCTGTCAGATTCCCAGATTATCTGTCAGATCCCCAGATTATCTGTCGGATCCCCAGATTATCTGTCAGATCCCCAGATTATCTGTCAGATTCCCAGATTATCTGTCAGATCCCCAGATTATCTGTCAGATCTCCAGACTGGTCAGACACATATCTGTCAGATATGAAAAAATCCTTTCTTATTTAGTTTAACCCCTAACCAATCCATCCTCCTCGAACAGGGAACTGTACTACCTGCAGCTTCGCTACAATCTGCTCAGCGGCCTCATTCCGTGCTCATTGTCACGAGCCATCACTCTGGCAGCTTACGGCTTCCAGGTGGATTTCGGCGATTGCAGCCAGGCAAATTTGTCATTCGACTACCTGCTTGATTATCGGCACATCTCTAACGACCTGATGCCTGTGAATGACTCAGACTACAAGAACATTGTTGAAGAGATACTCAAGCAGTACCAGATGTTGGAAGGCACCGATTGCAAGATGGCGCAGTGCGTCTACATTGAACTCATTCAGAAGAATACACCCCATTTTGGTGTTGCCTACTTTCCCGCTAAGGTGAGTATGAACTTTTGTAGCTTTCAGATTCAGGTAGCATTTCAGATACCTTCAGGTAGCATTTCAGGTACCTTCAGGTAGCATTTCAGGTACCTTCAGGTAGCATTTCAGGTACCTTCAGGTAGCATTTCAGGTACCTTCAGGTAGCATTTCAGATACCTTCAGGTAGCATTTCCGATACCTTCAGGTAGCATTTCAGATACCTTCAGGTAGCATATTAGATACCTTCAGGTAGCATTTCAGATACCTTCAGGTACCTTCAGGTAGCATTTCCGATACCTTCAGATAGCATTTCAGATACCTTCAGGTAGCATATTAGATACCTTCAGGTAGCATTTCCGATACCTTCAGATAGCATTCCTGATACCCCTAAATTTTTCAGGTAATTGTTTAGATTCCTCCCCGCATAATTCCCAAAATATTTCCCTTATCCCAACCCAGACCCGCAAAGGCCAGGACGTGAAGCTGGGTCTATCTCAGCGCGGTGTTCGACTATTCGGCAATGCGGATATGGGCGAAGTTCAACTGCGCTGGTCCGACATCGCCAGCTTCCAAGCCGCCGGCCGGACCTTCTCCATCACCCGGACTGTCGGCGGCAGCGGCGGCAATCTTCAACTCCGTCTGGACGATGCGGAAACTGGGAAATACGTGCTGCAGTACTGCGCCCAGCTGCATGCATTCTACATCAGCTACTGCGCCAGGGTGGTCACTCCACAGCTGCCGCATCAGCTGCCGATTGCAGCCACTCCTGCCTCTGTTCCACCGGCCGTTGCGACTGCTAACGCGGCGCCTGTCGGCACCTCTGCGGTCACCCCTGGCGAGCTGCGTTCTCCAAAGTCTGCCCACACCCCAGCCTCGGCCGCAGCCGCCGCTGTCACTTTCGCGTCGGACACCTCCTTGACGTCTTATAGTCACAGCAATAGCAATAATAATGTTAGCAATAATAATAATAAGCTTAGGCAGCAGCAGCAGCAGCAGAGTGTTAGCAATGGAAACAATGGAAATGTAGAATTCTTGCCTTGGGAGCAGCAGCAGCAGCAGAAGCCGATGCACATTCGCCTGCCTTCATACAGGAAGGCATCAGATTATGCGGCTCTAATTCGTCAGAGAGAGCAGCAGCAGCAGCAGCAGCAGCAGCAGCAGCAGCAGACGTTAATGGCAACCGCCGACCTGGAGCCGCCTCCAAAGTATCCAGTATCGACCGCGGCAGCCACAGCGGCCGTAGCTGCGGCCACGTCGGCCGTGGCTGCTGATTTTGAATTGGAATGCCCAGCCAGTAGGACGGTGAGAAACTACCTGCACTCTCTCGAGAGCGACGGCCTCCTCATGGAGCAGTCGCCTCAGGCTCCGATTCCCCTGTCCAATTCTTCTTCTATCAAGCAGCAGCAGCAGCAGCAGCAGCAGGCGTTTGACAGTGGAGACTATGATCAGCCCCAACTGCTCATGATGCCACAGCAGCACCGTCCGTTTCCAATTTCCACCACGCTAGAACCAGACGAATGCTATTGTCAGCGACAGTTTGAAGAGGATAAAATGCCGATAGAGCAGCAGCAGCAGCAGCGGCAGCGGTATCATCTGGCGCATCAGCAGCATCATATTTATGACAATTTGCCCCAGCCAGACATTCTCATTGCTAGCGGGGTTGGCGGCAAGAATGTGACCTGCAGCACTCCGGACTTGCATCACCTGCTGAGCGTGTTGGATAAGGTACTGGGAATTACTTGTCTAATTATCAACTTATGGATCATTGAAGGTTATTATGATAATGAGATTAGTAATTAGTTTATTGGTCATGAAGTTTCTTACATCAATTTATGGGTCATGGTTTATGACCAACTTTCAGGTCATTGAAATCGTAATAATTGACCAATGGTTTATTTCATGCTTCGTTTTTACCTAGTGGATTAGAGCGTCGGAACTCACAATTCGAAGGTCGGGGGTTCGATTCCCTACTCCAATAGTAAAGTTTGTGTTTTTAGCTAGACACTTTACATTGCTTCAGTTCCGACAGCTTTTAAATGGGAACCACCATCAGCTGGGGGCTATGCTGTCGGCTGCAGATGTGTGGCTGGTGGCAACCACCATCAGCTGGGGGGGGGTAATTAAGGTTGTGCTGTCGGCTGCAGATGTGGCTGGTGAAATCTGTCGTTATTGTTGAATATCGCAACCAACTTTCCATTCCAACTTGCAGAGCGAAACTCAGCTGGCTCATCGTCTGGTTCGCGACTTTCAGCTGACTTCGGCGGCAGCCGCAGCGGCAGCGGCCGCAACATCTTCGTCAGTGGCCGGCAAAAGTCATCACCACAGTACGCCTAATTTGCACAATCCTTCGCCGAACTCTCCGGCACCTCAACCGGTGAAGATGGCGACGCCGATCTCGCCGTCGGATGATTCAGCAGCCGCCTATTGCTACGAGAATCTTCGCCGGCCATTGTCGAATCGTTTGCCAGCCAAGCCGCCCGCAGCTTTGGCCCTGACGGCATCCAACAGTCTGAACAATGGCAGGCCAGCAACTGGCAAAGTACTCCACCAGGCTGTGCCGTACAGTCCCGCTGCTCAGTTGAGAAGGCCGTCCGAGTCTTTGTCCTGCTCTTCGTCTAGTTCATCTTCGTCTTCATCGACGAATGGTTCTAGATCGAGATCGGCTGAGTCGGCCTCCTATCCGTTGGCCACGGCGGCTACAATTGAAGGCTTGGCCGATGCGGCCGCGGTTGAAGCCGATGCTCGATCGATTGGCACCGAGTCGTTTCACAGCGAACAGGCTGGCGGCTTTGCCGCAGCCGGTGCTGGCTACGGTCTGGCTGACTCGGACGATGAAGCGTCCTCCGAAGGTGCCTGTTCGATGGGCGAAGTGCCAGTTAATAGTTCGGTGAGCTCAACAGGTCTCATTTGTTAGCCTGTATTCGAGCTGGTAAACAATAATGCAATTCTGTTTTGTGTTGCCTTTTGCAGCTGATCCTGAAGCCTTCGCTCACAGTCAGCACCGCCAATTTGCTGTGGGAGCAGAGCGAGCTGTCCATCAGCTACATGCCGAGGGATGAGCGCGTAAGTGCCCATAAGTGAATCCCCATTGAAATCAAATCCTCACATGTTGAATCCCCAAGGAAATCAAATCCTCACATGTTGAATCCCCAAGGAAATCAAATCCTCACATGTTGAATCCCCAAGGAAATCAAATCCTCACATGTTGAATCCCCAAGGAAATCAAATCCTCACATGTTGAATCCCCAAGGAAATCAAATCCTCACATGTTGAATCCCCAAGGAAATCAAATCCTCACATTTTGCATCCCCATAGAAATCAAATCCTCACATGTTGAATCCCCAAGGAAATCAAATCCTCACATTTTGCATCCCCAAGGAAATCAAATCCTCACATGTTGAATCCCCAAGGAAATCAAATCCTCACATTTTGCATCCCCATAGAAATCAAATCCTCACATTTTGCATCCCCGTAGAAATCAAATCCTCACATGTTGAATCCCCAAGGAAATCAAATCCTCACATTTTGCATCCCCATAGAAATCAAATCCTCACATTTTTAATCCCTATCGAAATCAAATCCTCACATTTTGCATCCCCGTAGAAATCAAATCCTCACATGTTGAATCCCCATAGAAATCAAATCCTCACATTTTGCATCCCCATAGAAATCAAATCCTCACATTTTGCATCCCCATAGAAATCAAATCCTCACATTTTGCATCCCCATAGAAATCAAATCCTCACATTTTGCATCCCCATAGAAATCAAATCCTCACATTTTGCATCCCCATAGAAATCAAATCCTCACATTTTGCATCCCCATAGAAATCAAATCCTCACATGTTGAATCCCCAAGGAAATCAAATCCTCACATTTTGCATCCCCATAGAAATCAAATCCTCACATGTTGAATCCCCAAGGAAATCAAATCCTCACATTTTGCATCCCCATAGAAATCAAATCCTCACATGTTGAATCCCCATAGAAATCAAATCCTCACATGTTGAATCCCCAAGGAAATCAAATCCTCACATTTTGCATCCCCATAGAAATCAAATCCTCACATGTTGAATCCCCATTGAAATCAAATCCTCACATGTTGAATCCCCAAGGAAATCAAATCCTCACATGTTGAATCCCCAAGGAAATCAAATCCTCACATGTTGAATCCCCAAGGAAATCAAATCCTCACATGTTGAATCCCCAAGGAAATCAAATCCTCACATGTTGAATCCCCAAGGAAATCAAATCCTCACATGTTGAATCCCCAAGGAAATCAAATCCTCACATTTTGCATCCCCATAGAAATCAAATCCTCACATGTTGAATCCCCAAGGAAATCAAATCCTCACATTTTGCATCCCCAAGGAAATCAAATCCTCACATGTTGAATCCCCAAGGAAATCAAATCCTCACATTTTGCATCCCCATAGAAATCAAATCCTCACATTTTGCATCCCCGTAGAAATCAAATCCTCACATGTTGAATCCCCAAGGAAATCAAATCCTCACATTTTGCATCCCCATAGAAATCAAATCCTCACATTTTTAATCCCTATCGAAATCAAATCCTCACATTTTGCATCCCCGTAGAAATCAAATCCTCACATGTTGAATCCCCATAGAAATCAAATCCTCACATTTTGCATCCCCATAGAAATCAAATCCTCACATTTTGCATCCCCATAGAAATCAAATCCTCACATTTTGCATCCCCATAGAAATCAAATCCTCACATTTTGCATCCCCATAGAAATCAAATCCTCACATTTTGCATCCCCATAGAAATCAAATCCTCACATTTTGCATCCCCATAGAAATCAAATCCTCACATGTTGAATCCCCAAGGAAATCAAATCCTCACATTTTGCATCCCCATAGAAATCAAATCCTCACATGTTGAATCCCCAAGGAAATCAAATCCTCACATTTTGCATCCCCATAGAAATCAAATCCTCACATGTTGAATCCCCATAGAAATCAAATCCTCACATGTTGAATCCCCATAGAAATCAAATCCTCACATGTTGAATCCCCAAGGAAATCAAATCCTCACATTTTGCATCCCCATAGAAATCAAATCCTCACATTTTGCATCCCCATAGAAATCAAATCCTCACATTTTGCATCCCCATAGAAATCAAATCCTCACATTTTGCATCCCCATAGAAATTAAATCCTCACATTTTGCATCCCCGTAGAAATCAAATCCTCACATTTTGCATCCCCATAGAAATCAAATCCTCACATTTTGCATCCCCATAGAAATCAAATCCTCACATTTTGCATCCCATGGAAATCAAATCCTCACATGTTGAATCCCCATTGAAATCAAATCCTCACATGTTGAATCCCCATTGAAATCAAATCCTCACATTCAAAATCCCATAGAACTAGATTCCTCGCATTCGAAGTCCCTACAAAGCCAAATCCTCTCACTTGAAATCCCATAATGCAGCGCCAGCAGCTGGAGGACCATCGCTCCACGGTGGACTTGTCTGTCGAATTCGACCAGATTCAAACGCGCTGCAGCCGGGCCCAGTGCCTAGTTGCTAAGCGACCCCACAATTCTGTGCGCAATCGTTGCCAAGACGCCGTGCCCTACGATCACAATCGATTCGCATTGTCTGGCACGGCCGACAACCCGGACGGTTACTACAACGCCTCCCAGGTCGAGGTGTCGACGAACCTCGGCTCGGACGCGCCTCTGTTCATCGCCGCCGAGTCGCCCCGGCCGGACACTCGCGCCGACTTCTGGCGCCTAACCTGGGAATCCGGCGCCAGAATCATTGCTCAACTGTGCTCAACCGGCGACACGGCTCGCTATTTTCCTATGCCTGGCGGCGAGAAAAAAACTGGCGAGAAGCTGGTCTGCGACGGAGCCTACGAGGTCCAGTTGGTGAATGCCACGACCTCGCCGGATACGGATTATTCCATTGCCACCCTGGCTGTGAAGGAATTGGCCACTGGACGAAGCCGTACAGTATGGCTGTTTGTCTATCCTATGTGGACAGCATCTATGGTGCCAACCAGCGCGGCACAGTTTCTTAGTGAGTGTCTTTGATTTTGTGTACTTTTGCGCTAAAAAATCTGCCGATAATAGTTGAAGTAGGTTCCCGGAATTTTAATTAGAAGTCATAATTCATAAAAATCGATCCTGTCTTTCAAAATATCGAAAAAATGCTTGCGGCAGTAGCAAAACCTCGAATCGTTTTTGACGTTTTTATTTTATGGAAGACAGAATTACCTATTTCTGTTTAGAGAATCTAAACTTTTAGGATTCCGTTTTTTGATTCTGCCTGTGGGAAACCCAGATTCTATTTTTAGAACATCTTGGGGAAGGCTAAACCTAGGTTCTATTATTAGAACCTGTTATGGAAAGCACAGATTCTATGATTCTATTTTTAGAATCTGTTTTGTAAACCCTGGAGTCTACTTTTAAAACCTTTTCCGGAAGGGAAGTCCCAAATTATATTATTAGAAACTGTTAGGGAAAGCCCAGATTCTATTTGAGAACATGCTAGGAAGGGAAATCCCTGATTCTATTTTTAGAATCTGTTTTGTAAACCCTAGAGTCTACTCTTCGAACCTTTTCCGGAAGTCCCAAGTCCCAAGTCCCAAATTATATTATTAGAACCTGTTAGGGAAAGCCCAGATTCTACAACTATTTTAGAACATAATCCCAGAATATATATTTCGAATTTGTCTATAACTTCCATTTCCACCCGAACTCTTTCCCGCAGTGTTCCTAGACGAAGTTGATTCGCTCCGCCGTCTGCTGCAGTCTGAGGAGTCTGGTCACAGACAGACGGTGCTAATGCACTGTCCAGACGGCTCTGGTCGCACCGGATTGGCCATCTGCCTGATGGTGTACAAGGCCTGCTTGCAGCACAACCAATCAGTGAGTTTGCCAACAGTTCTGTGCTCACTTCGCGGCCAGAGGATGAGTCTGGTGCAGTCGCTGCAGCAGTACGAGTTTGTGTACGATGCGCTCATCAAATCCTTGGACTCTACTAGGCTAATTTAGTCTGATTGAGTTATTATTTACCTGAACATTTTCACTTTTTTGTTATCGTGCGCGTTTCCTACTACTAGTTAGCGGCGAATTCGTCAGTAGTGTATTATTTTACCTAAATATTTATTTGTCACTCATCTGCGTGTCTTTCCTATTTTTTCTGTTCAATCAAGTTTTCGTGTTTCTACCGGACAATCTTGAAAGCTAACACAATTTGTGTACTTGTCCGTAGGTATAACCTTATATACTAATTAAAACTTGTATCTTTTTACTTAGTTTTCGAAACATATCGGCCGTATCGGTTTTTTTCTGAGTAATTTTAGCGGCTTAACGGCCTAATCTGCGCCTTAAAGGATTTTCGCTTTACCAAGTTTCAATTGTGATTCATAAAGTTTTTAAACGATGCTTTCACCTGCTTTAAGTACGTGTAATAATGTACATTTGTTAATATGGCAACTATTGACACCTTTGCATCGCTGCACTTGTAAAACTTGCCGAGTTTTAATTAATTACTTTAATTCATTTCTCACTAGATTTCGGCATTTAAACTTGTTCTCTTCTGCTTATTTCAGCTTTTTTTTCGCTTTCGCACTAAAGTTTCTCACCCACTTATGTAAACTACTTGTCGAAATTTTCGCAAGTAGTATGATTAGCAAAACTTTGTATAAGTTTTTTAGGATTTTGTTTAATTTCGAAACAAGAGCTCAAGAGAAATTCTAATGAGCAGCAATTCGTTGTACATAGGTTTTTTGTATATTCTAGTGCATAGCAACTGCTATCCTAATGTTGAATAGGCCCTCTTTAGCTTATAAATTTGCTCATTTTTGTCTTCGTTTAAAATTTCAATCGGAGAACCAAAATTTAATCTCAAATTTCTTTACAGAAGTTGCACATCAAGATTCAGATTTAGCTGCATTATACTACTTGCAGTAGATGGGTTCTGTGGAATATTAATTTCGTTTATTGGCTTCAGTTGTTTAACTATATTATTTAGTCAAAGCTCCTTACCAAATATAGCTTTATTGTTTTTTTTATTTGTTGTTTCTTTATCAAATGCAACTATTTATTATCTTCTTTTAAGCTGCTTGAGTCCTCTCTGTGGAGAATTTGTTTATTTATTTTGTTGTTTTACCAATTTTAGAAATTTGGTAATAAATTCATCACACGAAGTCGCTCGCACCTGCTAGTGCTTTTTAATTATGCACACAAAAAACTATTTGGTTTAATCAATTAGCAAGCACTCATTTCGGAATAGGCCTCAATAAAGATTTATTTGCTCTTTAAATCTGTCATTTATTTCAGCCTTTATCTGTTGCTTTTTAGTTGCTTACAGACTACTGATGCAGTAGCTAGATGCGTGTATAATATTTAATACTTTAAAAGAAGAATGTTCTACTTTTTTGTCACGTATCAGAAGTATCAGAATAATTATAATTGCCCTTTGTTAGCCCGGCTAATGCTGCTGCTACATCTGTGAAAAGTTGTGATTTACTCATTGTCACGGCACAATTTTAAATGCGTTCTTAATTTCTGTGTTCCGCATTACTTATTATACAAAGTATTTACAGACACTTAATATACGACAAAAAACATTACAAGTTCTGGGCCATTTAGATCACTATAATATTATTATTCCCATGATGACCGGGAGCACGGATATTTGCCCTGACTTTCTCATCGTCAGGCAGAGTACGTATCGTACACATAGCTTAAATTCATTAAGGCAACAAGTACAATACACAGTAAAACATTTCCAATAGTAAAACAAAAGCAGTACACTGACTTTTTTATTATTATAATAATCATTATTAAATCATTTTGTTAATCCTGAGGACACAACTACAGGAGACGAACACGGGACCTACTTTTTAATAAATTATTGTATTTTTATAAAGTTGGTTTTATGAAGCATGTTTTGGTTTAGGCAGTGCAAGACGGGGATTAACATGACACACGCAGACGGGGTCTTGGGAGTGATGCGTTTTGATTTCAGATTTTTTCTCAAACTTGTCTTGCGATTTTAAATCAGTGAGAGCTACTAGGGATAAAAATCAATGCGAGAGTTGATAGCGACAATGTTAGATGTTAGACTGTGCGTGCTGCGGCACATTACTCAAGAGCTGCTTTTGTGAACAAAGAAAAAAATTTGCAAAACAATTACAAGATAACAAAAGGAAACTTAACTTGCTATAATGGTCACGCTTACTGAAAAACACCAAATAGAAATAAAACTGCTACTTAAAATATGTGGTGCTCTGTTGCTCCAAGTTAAATATGAACAAAAATGTTTGATAATATTTGAACACATACATAATATACTACTGAAACAAAACATGAACAACAGAAAACTTAGACACGTTACTGCCTCACAGCCTGACACCGACCATTTTTATTCGTAAAATAAATAAACAACACATCACACTACGCAAACAGAAATTGAAACAAAACAGAAAAATTATCGAATTCTATATACAGATATCTAAGAGGGGAGAATTGCTGGATAAAACAAAGCGAAATACACCGCGGTAGAAATTAAAGCAAGCAATTAAAAATATGCGGCACCGAAGAATAATGAATTGCTGATGGGTGAAACAAACAAAAGCATTTTTGTAGCAACGACATTGTTAAATGTAATGTGGCGATCCTAAAAGGGCCGTTTTTCATTTAAAAGTATCTAATAACAGATTGCTGATTAAAACAAAGCGTATTACACGAGTGATTAAAAAATAACAGCGACACGGAACGATTCTTTGCAGGCAAAACAAACTGAAGATTTTTCTTCTAGCAATGAAATTGTTGGTCAAAACGGCCCTAAAAAGGGCCGTTTTTACTTTACTGAAAACAAAAAAGACCTATGTAGAAGAAGGGAGACAGAAGCAAAAACTAATTAAATTATTATTTAAGATCAGCACACAAAGCGTTTTTAAGCAGAGTGACTTTTCACGAACGACAATTAAGTAACAAGAGGTATCAAAACATAAAACAGAAAAATATAAATTACCACAACATAACTATTTTCGGTTTAAATGAACACTTCATATATATAAAAAGTAAACAACAGCGACATGTGTGTACTAAATTTTTTGTATCTAATGCTAAATTTGTACTCGAATAGTACTTTTTAACGACAGTAATATATAATGCGCCTTTTAACACTCCTGAAGAACATAAAAATCTGACAGACTGAAGGATACAAAAAAAGAATTAGAAAATCACAAATTATAGTTTTATTAAATAAAGACGAGAGAAAAAGCCATTATGGCAGCGAGGTTCATCAAATAAAACCCAGGTCATCATATTTGTCAACTTACTTCCAAATTATATAGTTAGCCTAGAATATTGATAATTAGCGTCCCTAGCTTCCATAATAACACCATTCTTAGCAACAAGGTATTCACGTTTTCATTTAATCTTAAAAACGTTCCTAGAAATTGAGTGGCTTAACCTACAATCAGAATTAAGTCGTTAGTACCATGCTAGTAAGACCTACGATTAGAATAGCGTCCTTAGCAACAGAGTAGTGAAAACTCAGATAAGAATAGCGTCCTTAGCAACAGAGTAGTGAAAACTCAGATGAGAATAGCGTCCTTAGCAAGAGCGTTGTTAAACCTTTAAGCGGAATAGCTTCCTTAGCAACTAGATATACCTTAGCAACGGGTAAATACACATCAAGTACGGAAAGCGTCCTTAGCAACAAGATCATACGACACAAATGGCTTGTAAAGACAAAGCCAGCTATTCGCAATCCATTTAGTCTGCAAACTGGACACTTGACTTTCACAGAGTTCCTAGCAACACCGATCAGTCGGAAAATGATTCACTCCCTAGCAACCAAAATGACGGAGCCGTCCAGGCCGTGCTGCAGTCGGTGCATCCTGGGATCTAGCGGCCGATTCTCGGCGTCCCTTAGCCGGCCGAAGGCGGTCAGGTAGAGCTGCATGTACTTGTCACGCAGCCGGCGCTCTTCAGCCTGGGCGGCCTCCATCTGGGCGCCCAGCCGGGCGGTTCGCTGATTCAATTCGGCCAGCTCTTCGCGCACTCGCCCAACTCTGTCTGATTTCTTCTGGCGACACTTAGAAGCGGCCAGCCGATTTTTGCCGCGCTTTCGGACCTCCTGCAGAACGGCCTGCTGGCGCCTGTTGTAGCATTGCAGCAGGGCCAGAAATTTCTGATGACTGCAGGTCACGACTTCGTTGTAGGCGAGTTTAACGCCGGCGGCCAGTAGCCTGGCCGGGTCTTTGTTCCTGTACATCGCCGATCGCATGTCTCGACTTCCGTCATCGTCGTCGTCATCGTCATCGTCGAAAAAGTCGTCCTCTAGATCGACGTCGTTTGTTAGGGGCAACTGCGGTGACTCGGCCAGGTAGATGGCCGACTTGCCGACGCTGCCATCGTCGCTTAGAAACCGTTGCCAAGGGGCTGGCGAAGCTGCAGAATTGAAGTCGGCCTCATCTTCTGGGGCGTCGGCGGCCGAGGCGGCGTACGTGTGATTGTGCAGCACCGCGCGAAGAGCCACCTGGGGCAGGGATTCGGGTTACTAATCTTAGGATTCAGTTCACTAATCTTAGGATTCAGGTCACTAATCTTAGGATTCAGTTCACTAATTTTAGGATTCGGCTCACTAATTTTAGGATTCGGCTCACTAATTTTAGGATTCGGCTCACTAATCTTGGGATTCAGGTCACTAATCTTGGGATTCAGGTCACTAATCTTGGGATTCAGGTCACTAATCTTGGGATTCAGGTCACTAATCTTGGGATTCAGATCACTAATCTTTGGGATTCAACCAAGATTACCAACTCGACGATTCTAACACTAATTCGTGGATTATGATTCAGGACATTAATCAAAATATTAGGATAATCTGGCGGTTAAATCAAGATTAGTAAACAGTCTTACAAACTTACACACTCCTCAGTCTTGGCATCCCCATTGTCAACCATTTCAATGCCGTTAGCGCCAGCTTCAGTGATGTCGGCATCATTGGTGCTGACGGCCGCAACGGCAGCCGCGGCTCCAGCGGGCTCATTCAGCAGTCCCAGAAAACTATCCGGATCGAAGTCGTCCAACTGATCAAGCACACCAGGTGGGAAGAGTTGGTCTAATTCAGCGTTGATCTGCATCTCGGACTCGCTCAGATGCTCGTCACCAGCTGAGCTGCTGCTGCTGCCGTTGACCTGACCGCCGAAGCTCCACCAGGAATCGCCTGGCGGGCTTCGACTGCCGTCGCTGCTGGCTCCGCTGCGTCCGGCAGCCGACATAGTCGACGGTGGCTTCGGTAGGACTGATAAGCCGCCGCCGCCGCCTAGCATGAGATCCTTCGAGTCCGACTGCTGATAGAAAGCCAAAGCTACGGCGTCTTGATCGTTCCACATGGCGTTAGCGGCTGCTGCGCCCGCTGGCGGCTGGTTGAACACGATGGTGGTTGGATAGGCCGATCTGGCCTGACCAGTCAGAGCCAGCGGATTAGCGGCCAGCCAATCAGAGATGCGATCGGCTTTGGTGCCGCCGAAGACGCCGCTGTCTAGCAAGTCGAAGCCGAAGCCGCCCAGGCTAACGGGAGCTGGCATGAGTTTGTGCACCGGTGCCGGCTCGAAGAATGCCAAACTGCCAGCATCTGCGGCCTGCGGAGAAGCCACCGTCAGCTCGTCCCAAGGCGCCTGACGCGTCAGCGATAGAATGACGGCCAGCGACAGGACGAGAAGCTCTTTACCGTTGCCACCGCCGGCGCCTGACTGTTCGGCGACAGCTTCGGTATTGTTGATATTATTCACAATCTCCATAGCAACCGGACTTGACGCTTCTTCATTCTTAACGCCGTATAGTCGATGACCGATTAGTGAAGAAGCGGACTGCTTCGGACTGCTCAAGGGGGCGCAAGGCCTACGGCGCTTCCTTGACTGCTGCTGCTGATGCTGCTGCTGGAGACTGATGGTAGAAGCATAAATACGATTCCTATGACCAGATGGTGAAGCAGGGGCACTAGTTGGATTCGCTGCTGCTGATGCTGCTGATGATGAAGAAGAATAATTAGGAGTGGCCACAGACTGCATCAAGCTGGTTGATTGCTGGCGCAATAGCGCCTGGGTACTTGCCAACGGTGGCTGAAAATCATGATTGAATAGTTGGTTTCTTTTTTATAATTTGACATAAGAAAATGCAAGCATTGACTTCTAAAGATTATTACCAACTATGATATAAATCAAAATAGAATAACAGATGGGTACATACAATGCAACTTAGCAAAAGTAAAGTCTTGTTTACTTGACTTTTTTAACAATTGATTTACTTTTCTGGATTTAGCTAGGGCCTAAAGTCTGCTTGGATAGGCATGTAAATAAAATATGTGAATCTGATGTCAAAATGAGTTGAAGTTGTAGGGGGGATTGGTTGAAAAGTGAGGAATACAAATAGAATATTAAAAAATTTAAATAAATTCTTTTAAAGAATTACGAGAACTAGGCCTACATAAAAAAGATATAATTACTCACTGTTAAAACCTTTCTTGAGCCATATATTATTTTATAATCTGCAATAGCCATAAAAAATTAGGAGCAAGAATAATCTATAAAAAATAAAATACTAGGGCCTACTAGAAAAACACCAATTTGACTAGGGTAATGTATCATCAACCGAACAAGAATATGCATTTTTTAAACTTCAAACCTAAGCTACAGATTATCTATTTAAGATATCATGATAAATCAAAAGCCAAGTTATAGAAAACTGTTTCATGTCTTTCTAAATAGTATCTGCTTTTGCAATTTTGTCAAATAGAAAAAAGTTGTTCACATTTTCATCTAAAACCGAACAATGATTTTCATGTATCTTCAAACCAAACAGAGAATTTGATGTTTGGTTTTAAAAATTTGAGTGAGTGGTTTAATCTTATTTTAAGGAGTGATCTATCATGAATTATGTCATTTGAAAGCATTTTTTATGCTCTATAAATAACTACATTTATGGTAATTTAATTGGAAAGCAACCACATACAATCTTAGTCTAAAGTACATGCTGAAAAAATGCTGTAAAAAAGTATGCCTTTGTGATAAAAATTTCTACTGAAACATCCATATCTTTCTTTCCTTTTAATGCTTCATTGCATGTCATGCATTAGCTTGTAAATAATTTCATTGACATTTAAAATAGTTGTTCTGTGAAATACAATAGCTTGTTTCTGTCTTGCACAAGACCAAGGAAGGAGTCAAAATTATTGTTCGGTTTTGAAGATACACTGTTCGGTTGATGATACATTACCCTAGTCTAACAAAAATAAAAATAACTAATAATTGACAGTTTATAGGCCTACTTTTCATTATTACTCTATAGGTTTTACTCTAAACTAAGAATAAAGTATTAGAGCAGAAAAATTATTCCTTAGAAACAGCATTACAATATAATATTAGGCCTAACTAATCATATACAATATGATAAAAAATATAATTTCTTAATCAGAAAACTGAATTTTTTAGTTGGCATCTGTAGGGCCTATAGCAGCATAACAATCACTTTTTAGGTATGAACTTTCAGATGAAATAAAATAAATAAATTAAAACATTTCTGATTTCCTGGATCTGGAGCACTAGGGCCTAACAGTTTGACCTGTAGTTTTTTGTAAACTGTACACATCAGCAACTATAAATCAAGTCAACACTAGGCCTAGTTTCCATTGATAGTTGAGGAACTAACCTAACTTTAACTTTAAGCTTTGGCTAGATAGATAACAAAGTGTCCAATATGCTAAGTTTATGACAAAAGTGTAAGAAAACAAAGAAGCAGATGACAGTGTCCAAGAAGCTGTGAATGTGATAGGCCCTAGTGGTGGTACTACTTCATGTTTATGAGCCTTCGAGTTGGATATTAATAACAATAGGCAAATAGCAATATGAACTTAACTATAACTGAGAATCATCAAATTAGCTTGATTATCTTATTAGCTTAACAGTTTTATTACTGGCAATTCTATGAATGGTCATTCACTGCTAATATTAAGCAGCCAGCCAAGCCTTGACAGGCATCTATATATTTGTTGGAATAGAATTCTAATCTTGTTCCACTTCCAGTCATTCCTGCGAATTCCAGCCTCCAATTCTTTGGTTAGGCCTATAACTTATAGGGGCATATTAACTTATCAATTACTGCAGTCCAGTCTAAGGTTTCTAATCGAAAGAATAATTAAATATATTATTAAAAAAGCACCGCACATAGAGCGTCGAAGACGGATAAATGTACAGACCAATGCATTACAATTGCAGACACTTAATTTGCAAACGTAAGCAATTCGTACACTTTCGGATGTGCGTCTTTGTTTTTTGTTGACAGGCGGAAAACGTCTTAGGCGTTAGATTTTGCCCCCGTCCTTAATTCTGCAAAGCATTATTTAATAATAATAAAATTAACTCCCACTGACTAGAAGCTCGTACTTTTTCAATGAACAAAACTACACAGGTTTGTTAACAATTATTCTTTTTATAACTTGATTTAAAAATTACGAGCGTGAAATTCCAAGAAATCAAAACTTAAAATCAAGAACAAAAGCAGAAGTCATGTATGGCGTAATAATGTAATTAAAGAAATTCACGTGAATAAAATGTTAGGAATTTGTCGAGTATATTTTTACGATACTTTTTGCATCATGTGGTCTTAGGATTAATTCTCAATAAGTACTAAATTAGGAATTAAGTATGCATAAAACTTTGACATTTGTTGACATTAGTCACTATCGACAACGACAATAACAACTACTTTTAATGAATGTGAATCAAAATGCAATATTGTGAATACTTCTTAATAACATACTTACGTGTAGATTCGAAAATAAAATTATATTATAGAATTTTGTTGTATTGTAATTATTTTTGCTACCACTGAGAAGAACAAACTGGTCAACTCCCAGCATTTTGTGGCCAACTATCTAAAGAAACAGACACTGATATATCAAAGTGACTAGTGCCATTTGGATTCAGCCTTTTCATAGACAATTTCTTATAACCCTACTTACATGTATTCAGCCTTTAATTTTAGTTTCTAACTCTAACCCATCATGCCATTTCTTTCTATATATATTATTTAGGGTTAAAACAGTCTAATAGCTGTATTTTATCTAGGTTATTTTATGAATGTTGTTAGGCCCTTTCTTAAATAAAAAAACTCACTTTATCGCACTTTAAATTGACTTTGTCTTTAGAAACTATTCTAAAATCCCTTTTGTCCGGCTAGTTCATGGACTCTCTATATAATTCTCTCACTTCATATGTATATATTCTTTATTTTGTTGGATATGCTAGATTTGCTAGATTCCTTCCAAATAAGGTAACGTTCTCACAAGTGTCTAAGCAGCAAGACACTTCTTCCCTTCTAATCACTCAAAGACTAGCTGGCTTTCTGGTTTTTCCAGTCTTTCAAGGCTTCAAAAGGATCAAAGTTGCCCAACTTTGTACATAGTGCTATTTTACCCACTGAATATATGCTTTATTTCTTGCTTAACTTTATTGCCTTTGAAATATATTATCTTCTTTATTTCTTACAAATTTTCACCGACTTATATGATATCACTTACCTGCTTTTCTCTCTCCCTCTTTGAATAATAAGCTCTTAAACACTGTAAGAGCTTTTTACCTTTCAATTCTCTTCCTTTTAGGCACCAGGGAATGGGTGAAATTCTTGAAGCTAGTTTGCAGTTGTATTTATAGCAATTATTGGGTAGATGACATGGTGTAGTAAAACAGATAAAAATAGGAAAATGAGTTTGGCTAGACTTCAACTTTACAAAATTATTGTATATTATTGGGGGCCCGCATTATAAGTTTTATATGGCTAAAATTTTTATTTCTGAAAAATCAATCATTTTATACATCTATTTATTCATTTAACATTTACATGATAGTACTGATGTTGACTTGTCCAACTTAGTTGGAATTTTTCTGTCTTATGATGGCTCTCAGCTTAGGTGAGAATTCTGAATTTTAATGCTGCTATCAGTCTGAAAGCAATGTTATATGTTGCTTTGATGACAATCCCTGAAATTGGTCACTAAAGTTCTGTTTGCACATAATTCAAATATGTTGAGGAAATAAGTGAAAGAGAGAAAGCTTGACTTATTTGAGAACCAGTTTTACTAAACTGATAGATACACAATATAGGGGGAATGTATGGGGTGAATAAAAGATCTTACACATAACTAGTTACTTACTGATGCTAATGTGTATTTCAGCCAACCAGTCACAAAATCAAAATTGAGACTAAATTCAATGAGTCAGTATACTGAAATCGACTTTATGCATTTTACCTCTGTAAGATTCAGAGGTGGGCAGTCATTTGATACCATTTTGCCTATTTTAAGGGAGACTATTGAAAGGGTAAGTTAGTTAGTTTTCTCATTTATAGCCAACTGGGATAATTTTGTTGTCCTTGTTGCAATGTGCATTGTCCTATTGTAGGAGTACAAAGCTAAAGGTGCTACAAAGTCTCCTAAAATGTTTCTGCATAACCAACTGCCAGAGGACACAATCATCATTGAAAATATCATTGTGCCTGAAGTGATGGTAAGAAATAGTTTTTGTGTTAATTAAAAGCTGGAAACTATTTATTAAAGTTTTTAGCATTTTACTTATAGTAGCACCGCGTAAATTTTTAGCTATCTCAAAGTTATCCTCGTCTGTATGTTGACGCACTATGTGGTGTTTCTGTACTGCGGGGATCAGACATATTTGCATCAGGAGTTGTTGGTATTGAAACTGGTAAGATTTTGTTGGGTAGCTAGTCTTCATAGAAACAGCAAAATTGAAATTGTTTATCTGAGTAGAATGCTCGCATAGTTTTGAGTTCTCATATGATGACCCACCAATTTTTTGTGCTCAGCCGCAGCCAAGGGCTCCCCCGTGTCAGTTTTTGCTTGCCTGGACAAATTCACAGCCGGTTTCACGAAAGCTTACACTGGCAACTGTCGTTACCTTGGCAACGGCCTGCTAGTGATGGACAGAAAACAGCTGCTGGGTGACTTGCATGCTCACAGGTTTGTTCAGATTTAAATAGCATTTGCAAAATGGCGCATCCTACAGACACAAAATGGCCCATCCTACAGACACAAAATGGCCCATCCTACAGACACAAAATGGCGCATCCTACAGACACAAAATGGCGCATCCTACAGACACAAAATGGCACATCCTACAGACACAAAATGGCACATCCTACAGACACAAAATGGCACATCCTACAGACACAAAATGGCACATCCTACAGACACAAAATGGCACATCCTACAGACACAAAATGGCCCATCCTACAGACACAAAATGGCGCATCCTACAGACACAAAATGGCACATCCTACAGACACAAAATGGCGCATCCTACAGACACAAAATGGCACATCCTACAGACACAAAATGGCACATCCTACAGACACAAAATGGCACATCCTACAGACACAAAATGGCGCTTCCTACAGACACAAAATGGCCCATCCTACAGACACAAGATGGCACATCCTACAGACACAAAATGGCACATCCTACAGACACAAAATGGCGCTTCCTACAGACACAAAATGGCCCATCCTACAGACACAAGATGGCACATCCTACAGACACAAAATGGCACATCCTACAGACACAAAATGGCACATCCTACAGACACAAAATGGCGCTTCCTACAGACACAAAATGGCCCATCCTACAGACACAAAATGGCGCATCCTACAGACACAAAATGGCACATCCTACAGACACAAAATGGCGCTTCCTACAGACACAAAATGGCCCATCCTACAGACACAAAATGGCCCATCCTACAGACACAAAATGGCACATCCTACAGACACAAAATGGCGCATCCTACAGACACAAGATGGCACATCCTACAGACACAAAATGGCGCTTCCTACAGACACAAAATGGCCCATCCTACAGACACAAAATGGCCCATCCTACAGACACAAAATGGCACATCCTACAGACACAAGATGGCACATCCTACAGACACAAGATGGCACATCCTACAGACACAAAATGGCACATCCTACAGACACAAAATGGCGCATCCTACAGACACAAAATGGCCCATCCTACAGACACAAAATGGCACATCCTACAGACACAAAATAGCGCATCCTACAGACACAAAATGGCGCATCCTACAGACACAAGATGGCGCTTCCTACAGACACAAAATGGCCCATCCTACAGACACAAAATGGCCCATCCTACAGACACAAGATGGCGCTTCCTACAGACACAAAATGGCCCATCCTACAGACACAAGATGGCACATCCTACAGACACAAAATGGCCCATCCTACAGACACAAGATGGCACATCCTACAGACACAAAATGGCGCATCCTACAAACCAAAACAGCGTATTTTGACAGTTCTCCCTTTCAACTATACACGCAGCGGCGTGGCAGTCCAGATGACGCAGCCGCTAGCCATCTGCCCCAGTTTCCAGTCGTTGCTGTTTCAGTCGGGCGCGCTGGTTGCTCAGAATCTGCCATCTTTAGTATGCGCTCGAGTCTTAGACGCCGCGCCCGGCCACACTGTGCTGGACATGTGCTCGGCTCCTGGCGGCAAGTCGCTTCACCTGGCTGACATCATGCGCCAGAAGGTTCGTCACGCCAGTTTTTCAGTCTGAGTCCAGTTGCTGCTTAGTCTGTTATTTATCCTACATACTCGCTAATTAGCGTGCAAAGATCCCAAAACTTCAGGCTGTAATCCCAGATCCCAAATCCTCAAGGCTGTAATCCCAGATCCCACATCCTCAGGGCTTTAATCCCAGATTCCACATATTCAGGTTGTAATCCCAGATCCCACATCTTCAGGCTGTAATCCCAGATCCCACATCCTCAGGCTGAAAATCCCAGATCCCACATCCTCAGGCTGTAATCCCAGATCCCACATCCTCAGGCTGTAATCCCAGATCCCACATCCTCAGGCTGTAATCCCAGATCCCACATCCTCAGGCTGTAATCCCAGATCCCACATCCTCAGGCTGAAAATCCCAGATCCCACATCCTCAGGCTGAAAATCCCAGATCCCACATCCTCAGGCTGTAATCCCAGATCCCACATCCTCAGGCTGTAATCCCAGATCCCACATCCTCAGGCTGTAATCCCAGATCCCACATCCTCAGGCTGTAATCCCAGATCCCACATCCTCAGGCTGTAATCCCAGATCCCACATCCTCAGGCTGTAATCCCAGATCCCACATCCTCAGGCTGTAATCCCAGATCCCACATCCTCAGGCTGTAATCCCAGATCCCACATCCTCAGGCTGTAATCCCAGATCCCACATCCTCAGGCTGTAATCCCAGATCCCACATCCTCAGGCTGTAATCCCAGATCCCACATCCTCAGGCTGTAATCCCTAGTAACGGTACACCAATAAAACTGCAACACAAACTGTTTCAGGGCACACTAATTGCCGTGGACAAGTCAGCGAAGCGACTTCAATCAGTCCGAGATGTTGCTGCTAAGCTCGGCATTGTCACTGCTGATTCTGACAGTTTTTTGCGAATTTTCTGCTTCGACAGTTGTCGTCTGTGCGATCTAAATGGATCTGGTAAATTAATTTCATAATCAGACTAGCTACTGCTGCATGTGTACAGTAAGTAGTATAGTCAGCGAGTATTAAGTGCAATACGCATTTCAGACCCAGTGGGGTCGGACAGTCGGCCGCCATTTGGCCCGGCCAAGTTTGATCGGCTTCTCCTTGACGCCCCGTGCAGTGCCCTGGGCCAGAGGCCAAGGCTGCAGCCGAAACTGACCGCTACAGAAACTCACGCTGGCCCTAGCCAGCATTGCAGCAAGTCCGCCAAGCATTTAGACTCTTATGCGCCACTGCAGAGACGTCTGCTTCAACAGGTTAGTCGATTGTTTAAAATTTTAACTTCAACAGTTAGAGGGTCCCAGACGGTTAGAGGTTCTCGCGCCGGTGTCCCTGAGCTCGAGTTTATTCAGCCGTTTCCTTCCGTCGATTCCTGAGCTCCCCAGCCGTTTCCCTCAGTCGATTTCTGAGCTCCTCCGTCGTTTCCTTCCGTCGATTCCTGCTCTCCTCAGCCGTTTTCTTCCGTCGACTCCTGCTCTCCTCAGCCGTTTTCTTCCGTCGATTCCTGCTCTCCTCAGCCGTTTTCTTCCGTCGACTCCTAAACTCCTCAGTCCATTCCCTCCGTCGATTCCTGAGCTCCTTAGTCGTTTCCTTCCATCGATTCCTGAACTCCTCAGCGTTTTCTTTCCGTCGATTCCTGAGCTCCTCAGTCGTTTGCTTCCTTCGATTCCTGAGCTCCTCAGTCGTTTCCTTCCGTCGATTCCTGAGCTCCTCAGTCGTTTCCTTCCATCGATTCCTGAACTCCTCAGCGTTTTCTTTCCGTCGATTCCTGAGCTCCTCAGTCGTTTGCTTCCTTCGATTCCTGAGCTCCTCAGTCGTTTCCTTCCGTCGATTCCTGAGCTCCTCAGTCGTTTCCTTCCGTCGATTTCTGAGCTCCTCAGCTGTTTCCTCACGCAGGCCATTCAGCTGGTCAAGCCGGGTGGATTTCTAGTCTACAGCACGTGCACAACCCGAGCCCAAGAGAACGAAGATCAGGTGCTATGGGCGCTGAAGACCCACTGGCCAAGGCTGAGACTGGCTGAGCAGAAACCCAATCTGAGGCCATTTCCAATCGAGCAGCCTGACGGCTCTGTTGCTATGGTGCAGAAATTCGATTCGGAAATCAACTACCAAGCTACTATGAGTAGTACTGGCGATGATGATTTTGACAGTGCCTGCAACTATGACACAATAGGGTTCTTCGTAGCCAAGTTTGCTGTTCAATAGCTGTTTACGATTTATAATTCTACTGCTGAGGACAGTTATTTGTGACTTATCTTTATAAATAATAAATATACTGATTTTAAAGTACTGTTCCTTAGTTTCTTTATTGAAATTTTTGTATTTTTTTTAGATAGTATTGAAGGTCATTAAAATCCAGAATCTGAGTTTAAATTGCACCGACTTAAAAAGAAAATAGCCTATAATTTGACAATACTGGACCCGTATACCGAGAGAGGAGACAATTCTGCCCATTTCGCACTCATGTGTGTACATCTGACCTGTATTTCTCATTGTCAGGCAGAGTACAGTCTCGCTGCGTCCTAAATTAGACAAACGCGTTAATTTGATGCCAGGAATTTTAGCTGAGATAGCATATGGTCTTCAAAGGCATGTCTATGGTACAAACTGCCAGAGTTTGAACGCTCATAGGCTGAGATAGCTTGACAAAAGCTGCACTTAATGTTTCCATAACTCTGCATTGCTTCAGTTCACCCAGCTGTTAAATGGGTACCAGCATCAGCTGGGATAATTGAAGGTGGGTGTGGCGTCCCCCCAGTCCATGGACTGAACAGCTGTACGCAGCCTTCAGATGCGCCGCGCAATAGCTGCGGCTGTGCTGTCGGCTGCACATCTGGCCCGATTGGGGCAGGTGTAATCAATTATTATTATTATTATTATTATTATATAACAGGATATAGAATTCGTGAGCCGGTAAAACACATTCGCCCACAATCTTCAGCTCGCATGGAACCGCGCGCTATGTCACCAACGGAATTGAACAGCAAACCCGGACAACTCACAGCTGAGGGTCGTTGTCCGACCTGCAATCGGCTGCTGGCCACCTGGACTGAGGCTAGACGCAATCAGCACCTTGCTCGGTGCATTGACAAGGTCGCTGCGGCCAACGATCCAACGGCGCAGCGGCGTAGATCAAAGCGCTTGACTGGAGCGGCTAAAGAGCCGCGTCCTGAGCCGTCGTTGAAGTCCATCCTACGCCGGGCCGCTGACGAAGATCTGCAGACTGCCCTGGCTCTGTCTCGCAGCGCCGAGGCGGCTCGGAAGGCGGCCGCTCGCGAAGCCGAAGAAGCTCGCCGCGCTGTGGCCTCGGTGCCGTCGGTGTATCGCATCACACCCGAGGCGCGTCGCGAACGGCTTCTAGCCGCCGTGGCTCAAATTCTTCGTCCCTTGACTACCTCGGAGTCCAATGAAAAATTTGTCGGAGTAGTACGCAGCGATCTCTGGCGTCTCACCTCTCTCCAGATGCAGCCGCTTAGGCGTTACCTTGTGCCCGATCTCCTGGTCCTTCTACCCGGTGTGGTGTCTTTAGCGAACAAACTGAACGAATGCGACAACAAAGAAGAGAAAGCTGAAGCTAAAGACGCTGCTACTTCTGAAGTCGAACCGAACCTGAAGCCTGTCGAACCAGTTGCTGATGTCGTTGAAATTGTCGAGGAATCGCCTGCTGATGATGAGTGCATAGTCTCCGTTGCCAATCAACCGCCTCCGGCAACGTCTATGGCAACAGCAGTTAGGGATAGTTTAGCTTCTGATTATCTTTCGATGGTTGATAGTTCTGTGTGCGCTGATCTGCACTTCCTGACTGAGTCCGATGGCTTAATCACTCCGGCTCACAGATTTGTCTTCGCCGCTCGCTGCTCTGCAACAAATTGTTTGCAAAGGTTCAACAAGGCGTTGGACAGTGAGGGGCGAGTTCTTCTGTCTAATGTGAGTAGGGCCGAATTGCTTTTGGCATTGCAATGCATTTACGGCGGTGTGGAAGAGCCTCAGTCGTGTGTTGCTAAGCAATTGTTGTCGTCTTGGCGTTTCGGCAGTTCTTCAGTAGAGAAAACTGAAACATCGACGAAAAAGCGAAGATCAGGCTCAGTCACTGACTGCGTGGAAACTTCCTACTCGCAATCTTCTCAAAAACGACCGCGACTTGACGTAGATCATCCTGATGATGTTTGTCAGAATTCCAACGAAGATTCTACGAAAGATGAAGATTCGTTTGGCTTGCTACCGGAGGTTATCGTGATTGAAGACGATTGCACTCCAAACCAGCAGCAAATTGAACCTACAACTGAATCCATTCCTAAAGTAGTCGATAACGAGCCTCACAACGAACAAAAATCTGACGCCAACAATAGCAGCTGCTGTGATCTGTTTGCTAATGTCGACGATTGCGACGAGTTTGACGTGGATGCTGTCGACGATGCGCCTGTTAACGAAGCCAAATCAGACGATCAACAAGATGAGGCTGAAAACTATCCAGACAACGACCATCTTTCGGGCATTTCTGTGCCAGCTTGCGATCACCTGTACGAGGCGTCATTCTTTGATCAGCCATCGCCGATGCCTGAACCTCCGGCCTCTGAAACCTTGACCCCAGTTCCTGCTCCACAGACGCCCATCCCGCTGACCTCGGCATCCGTGCTGCTGAACGCTTCACGAACACCGACTTCATCAACAAATGATGCTCCAAAAGTTGCCGAGCCAAAATCGATTCCACCCCTTCTAACACCACTACCTCCTAGTCCTACGCTCGCGTCGAATAAGCAGACAGCGAAGCCGTCCCCACCGTCTCTGCGCTATCGTCGAGTATCTTCGCAACCGTTGCCAATGACGCCGAATCTATTGCAGCCATCGTCTGGGCATGCATCGACTCAGCAAGTCTCAGAACAGAATCAGGAGAGGCAACAGGGTCAGCAGAAATTTCGTTTCAAAACCATTCGCGGAGGCGCCGGCGGTGGAGCTGGTCGAGGCAATCGAGGTCGTCAACGCTCGCCCTCGCCATTCACGCCTATGAGGGACTACGATGCGTCGACTACGCCCGAGCTGGCCGAATCCTTGCGCAAATACGGCGTTCGTCCATTGCCCAGACGGAAGGCTGTCCTGCTGTTGAAGGACATCTACAAACAGCTGCACCAGTACGAGAGTGGTCCTGAGTGACCTAGTTTGACATTGAATTATGTAACTGTAGAATTGGCTCTGCTTTTTACCAGTTTTTTCTTGTAAATAATCCAGCGATGTTGCTTTTCTGCTTGACTAGTTGTTATGTAATAAGAACTTTTAATGCTTTTAGTTTTATGTACTGTATGTTGTTTGGCTTGATTTATTTGCCGTGAAATCTAATATGCCAAATTATATAATAAGATAATTGAAAACCTTACAGCTGCAGTTTTTGCGTTCGGCAGCAAGTTATCCGAAAAAAAATTCTAACATTTCCTATATGCATTTTAATTATCCTAATTAATTTCTCGGTTTCTCGTTAAATCACTTACGAGTACTGCAGTGATATTAAAATAAGACTTCATAAAAAGATATAATAGATTTCGCATTTTGTTCTTTCGAAATTCCGCGACCCATTATAGCAGAAAGGATTGGTTTACAATTTTTACATCGCTTACTATTATTATTCGATTTAATTAAGCCAATTAGCTCCTGGTCGATACCTTTTGGCAAACAGTTTCAGTGTTGGCCTTATGTCAATATCCTCGTAGATTAGAAGTTGTTTCATCCATCTAAAATTCTCAGTTGTGTTATTTGCTTATTAAACATTTCAGGTAACTGAACCCAGGCATGGATATTTTTCAGATAATAGTAGCTTGTTTCTCGGTTTTTTCTATTTGGCCTTATTTGACACTGGCTGCAAAAAAGTGTGTTTTGCACGAGGCACCTGTGTGTTTGACTACATACTGAACTGTAATAAAAAATCTGCTGGAAAGTTATATTTATATTGTTAGCCACAAAATTTTCACCTAAGTTAACATTTCGTTTCGTTATAGTTAATCTATGCAATGCTTTGAACCAGGGACTAGAATAAACCAATATATCAGCCGTAGAAGGGACATTTAAGATAAAAGGACACACGGTATGCAAGGTGAAAATAAGAGACTCCTGTAAAATAGTTAACTAAATTCCATATTTCAATGCTCAGAATCCAAAAAGAAACTAACAGAAATTAGTCCCAGCATTTTGATTCCAATATAGCGACCTCAGGGACCTTAATGCAATATTCTAGGACTATTGTGCATCACGCACTTATTTATAAGTTGCGTCACTCGTAACGTTTTCGTGAAAGTTTTTTACTTTACATGCCGGTGCGGGGTCAGTGGGAGAGTGGTTAACGCGTTTGCCTCTCGGGCCAAGGTCCCTGAGCGGCGAGACCATGATTGTTTGGGGCGCAGCCGTGTAGAGAAGGCTTGGGTGCTTGTCGTGTAATTTACGCCCAAACTCCAAGGCACAGTGAGAGTGTACACTGCCTGACGATGAGAAAGTCAGGGCATATGTACACACCTGTGTGAGCTAGTGCCTGCGTACAGTATCTGTGTGCGTGTGTGCTCAGGAGTCAGCGAAATAGACAGACTTGCCTTCTCGCTGGCTGCGGGTCTAGTGTCACCAAATGATGTGCCATTGCCCGCAGATCTTCTCGTGCAAATTATTATTATTACATTGCATTACGAACTTAATGCTTTTCTATGCTATGTTATTAACTACGAGTATTATAATAGATAAAAGTAGCAATTTCAGCAAAAAATGTAGTTAGTTAAATATGATCGGGGCACTAGAATATTACTATTTCTCAATCGATCAAATCGATCAATCGTCGAAATCAACTACGAAAACTTCAGTCGTCTCAGAGACGCAGCGAGTTAGGTTTGACTCGCTCCTATCTGGCTCCTCGACAGACTTGTCCTTGCTGGCAGCTGACACAGCTGATGCAATGGTTTGCGGAGCGCAGCCCAGCACGCAGTCGTGCAACAGCTCCACGAGTTCTAGCATGGTCAGCAGAGAGCAGCCCATGTACAGGCCTAGCAGGCCTCCGGTATCAGCGACCAGGTTAGCCAGGTCGTAGGATCGTTCAATTTTAACCAGCGGTCCCAGGAGTTTGTTGGCCTTGACGCGAATTCGCATTAGCTGATCCTGGATGTAGCTGCTGCCGAACAGGATGTTTTGGATGGTCACGTTGTCTAGCAGATCGTTAATAACCTTGGCCAGCTCCTCGTATCCGGGGTACAACGACACGTTGCCTTTTGCCTGAACAGGACTCAGAATGCTGAATAGAACGCTGCGCTGATTAGACGAGTATATTCTAGGCCAGGTGCCAAAGGAATAGCTGTAGGGGTAGCTGATTTTATCGCAGGGTCGCTTAGCTTCGCAATACTTCTGAACGGCGCTCTGGTCGACCGAGAAATTTCCGGAGGAATAATCGCTGCTTTTGAGGGCTCCTTTGTACTGTTCCAGTGTGATTTCATTTTCGAACACCCGGCTGGCATTCATGCAGGCAGTGGCATTGCTGAACTGCCTGCTCCTTGGCAGCAAGTGGTTGACGCAGCCGTAATTACTCATTAGAAACTCATTGGTTCGCTCCACCCGACAGAGGTAATGGCTGTCAGGATATGTTGCCTCTGAACCATTGTACGGGTCGATCAGAAACCTTAGCGGTGGATTTGCAAGACAATTCATTCCTTTTCCTAGACTGAGCTGCTTGATTTCCAAATCGATGATGTACTGTTTTCCGGCGCTCAGTTGAAGCATGCTGTCTGGCTCCGGGTAGTGACCCCGTTCAGCAAAGTACAAACTTATTCCGGTGGGACTCTGCAAACTAATGCCCCTGGCCAGGTCCCACGAGGAAAATTCGAAACCTGACTGTCCCATCAGTGGCACCGGTTCCAGGGAAGTGTTCTTGACGAAAGTAAAAAACGTGGCATCCATGAACAGGAGAACATCAAGGTAATTGTTTTCGATGCTTAGCGTGGCTCTCTGCTCATCTGTTGGCTCGATACGGGCGCAGTTGAGCTCGGATGGACTGTAGAAAGTGCTTGGCACGATTTCAGCCTCGGAGACACCGTTGATCTTGGTGAATATGATCAGTTGATTGGCACGATGTCCCAAACTGTCGCTTAGTAGCTGATAGGGCATTGTGGCCATCAGGGCCCTGGCAAAGGAGCGCGCCACAGTGTCTCGAGACGGTATTCCAAGTAGTATTTTAATCTTACTTAGGTAGCTGTTGATTAGTGACACTCTGGCGGAGTCCAGCCTGAACGGATAGCTTCCTGACGCGATGGACCTGCTGCAGATAATCAGGTCTGGAAATTTGAACCTTACTGAGCTCTCCTGCAGAGTTGTCGTCTGTGGATTCTCGCGATAAGTATCAACGAACACTTGCACCTGAATAACGAACAGGCCCAGGAAGGATACGAAAGCCAGCAGCCATAGCAGCTTGATGTAAACTGGTCGCTGGCCTGATAACCGACCCAAACCATGAGCCGATGTACTCGACAGCCAAGCTTGCAAGGGCAGCACAATGCCCGCTTGCTGAATTCTGCTGCTTGCATGCTGCTCTGCCATTTCCTGCGTGCGGGTACCGTACGTATTAGGACTCGAAAATGTTAGTTGAACAGGTTAGTTGATTGTTTTTTATCGTATTATTGTATGTGAAAACTGTCCAACCTACCGTACCTTTGAATTTGAATCCGATTCAGCTAAAATCAAAGTCTTCTATGAATAACGTTGACGAAATTTTGTAGCTTCATAATTTAAGTATGAAACTATAATGTGAGGAAATATTTGCTCTGATTGGCTTTACTGTGTTCTGTACCACATGGTTTCCCTGGACACCATGTGGAACAACAGATAGACAGTATTTATAGAAAGGAACTGCTAATAGTGTATTAAATAAAGAAAAGATTAATAAAATGCTCATAAACTACTCGTGAAAAGTAAGTAGTAGTATACGCAATGTTAAAGTAAATTCAGATTCTCATATTTTCTTGCAGAGAAAACAAAAAGTACACAGCGCAGTCAAATCACTTTACATGCTTTAAATACAAAAATTGGTGCAATTCGATCTTCCTGATCCGACATGTTTGAAAATTCATGCGCTTTAAAGATTAACATTAACATTGTATTATGCATGTGCATGGTATCAAAATATAGATTGTAGTTATTTGCTGACTAGATAATAACACTAAGTGGAGTCTGCCTCTGACAGGTGATAGCAACGTTAGGATAAACTAACTTTGAATGCCTTCCGACATCAGCATCGTCGAGATTTTCAGCGATTCTTGTCGAAGACCCTGGTGACAAGAACAAGTAACATTGCTCCGTATAAACTTTTATGTCGACATGATTACAAACTATCCGGTAACAATGCGATCCGTGATTGGTTGACAGACTAGGGAAGCATGCCTTGTAGTTGAATGTTGCCAAATTTCGAGGCTTGATCAGCGAAAGTCGAGAAATTCAGTATAGGGTGTCAATAATCGGCTGGTGGCACCTGTTGAAGGTCCGGTGACCACCGAAGTCGGAGATGATGCAGGTACATTCGGGTGCTGATAAATTTTGAAGGCCTGGCAAGGCCGCACTGAGGCGCAGTGCTAATTCGTGTATAGGGGTGCATGAAATGCACTAGCGCTTAAGGGAAAAATCTGACCTTGACCTTGGTTCTTGTTTCAGAAAATGCTCATTAAAAAGTTGGCCCGTGTTCTTGAGTTTCGTGTGCTTGCGTTGCTCCGTTCGGGCGCAGCAAAAAATGGTCAAGGGGGATTTCCCTTGGTTGTTCTACTGTTAATAACGGTATAGCTTTTAACAATCTAGTGCCCACCACCATGTCTCATCATCATTTATAAACATTCAGAACAGCTGATTCTCTATGAATTCTAAAGTAAAGTCGGTGCTTGCCTATAAAAAGTCTGTGTGTTGATCAAATCCATTGATTTCGAGTTTGACCCAAGCTGCCTTCATTCCGAGTGCTTTCAAGTGTTCAGGACAAACATTAGTGCGCAGCTGTTTAGAACTCCGCAGTGTGACGATCAAACGCTACTGCAATCGTTGATAGCTCCGACTCCGACTGGAACGGTGAAGTCGTTACTAACGTTGCTGTCGTCAATGGTGGCGACACCCAAATCGGGACTGACGACGCAGCCGCAGGTGTCGCTGTTGTTCGCGGCACTGGCGCCCGCATTGTCTTGTCGCGATCTCTTATTAGCGAACAATTTGGTCCAGCAGAGTGCGCAGCAGCTGCAACGCTTCTCGCCGTCTTCATTGCCCCCACCGAGTGCGGCCTGGCTTGTCAACTGCGGCTCCTGGCATCGCTTGATACGATTCCGTCGACGCCTGAGCAGACAATGAGGCTGATGATAGTATCGACGAGTCGACTGACGATGCAGAGGTCGATTGAAAGTCGACACCGGCTGCTCAGCGTCGTTTGTGCTGCTGGTGGACATCACCAGCGACTGTGTTCGCTTGTCGAACAGGCTCTCGCCAATGTCGTGCTCCACCAGATCAGCGCCCAGCTCTTCGTGCTCTCTGGACACCCGCAGACCGATGCTCAGATCGATCAGCTTTAGCAGGACAAACGATGTGGCAGCAGTCCAGGCGATGATGGAAGATATCGCCACGAGCTGGATGCCGAGTAGACGGAACCCGCCGCCCTGTAGGTCGATTAATTGCGGTGGGCACCGTAATCATGAATACAGATATGTCTGAAGTTCTAAGCTTTTAAAAGCAGCGATTCGCGACAAAATGAAAAATGGAAACCGATGTCCTCCAAGCATCAGAGAACCAATGTCCCCAGCATCAGCAGAGAACCAATGTCCTCCCAGCAGCATCAGAGAACCAATGTCCTCCCAGCAGCATCAGAGAACCAATGTCCTCCCAGCAGCATCAGAGAACCAATGTCTTCCCAGAAGTAGAGAACCAATGTCCTCCCAGCAGCATCAGAGAACCAATGTCTTCCCAGCAGCATCAGAGAACCAATGTCCTCCCAGCAGCATCAGAGAACCAATGTCCTCCCAGAAGTAGAGAACCAATGTCCTCCCAGGAGCAGCAGAGAACCAATGTCCTCCCAGCAGCATCAGAGAACCAATGTCTTCCCAGCAGCATCAGAGAACCAATGTCCTCCCAGCAGCATCAGAGAACCAATGTCCTCCCAGAAGTAGAGAACCAATGTCCTCCCAGGAGCAGCAGAGAACCAATGTCCTCCCAGCAGTAGTTTTATTAAGATTCGCTTTTCTAAATTGGTCACTTTCGAAGTTTTTTCTAATTATCGCGTTTTCCTTTAAATTCAAACTTCATTAAAGTGCGAAAATCAGCAAGCGGTTTTTGCTTTCTAAATCGCTAAAGTTTGCTTACTGTTTAAAATTCTGCCTCATGCATATGGCCTTCTGCATGAGTTGATTTAAGATCTTTAGTTTAAACTGATAATTAAATGAGGGTGCTACAGGGGCTTGCAGTGGCCACAATGACTAATAAAGTAGACCGTGATTATTAGTCTTTCAGGGCCCATTCGTAAGTGCATTTGAATTTGAATTTTTAAGGTCAAAATAGAGACGGGGCTAATTGTGAAGATAAATTGAAAATGGAGCATTTGGCGAAGTGAGGCTTGGTTGAGCGATGAGGCGTAACGACCTCTAATCCGCTGCTAGTCTACATTATCCTAATTTGACTAGGCTATAAGTGATAAAATGCTTGAAGGCTTGAAGGCTTGTCCTTCGCCCCCTAAAGCACAGTGAGAGTTTACACTGCCTGACGATAAGAAAGTCAGGGCAGATGTACACACCTGTGTGCGTGTGTGCTCAGGAGTCAGCGGAAATGAGCAGAATTTTGTCTCCTCGCTGGCTGTCAGTTGGTGAGTATAGACTCACGTAGAACAGTCCGCTGTGATTGGTTGACACGCCGAGTACATTCCAGTCGCGATCCGGCAGTGCCATGAGGCCGGGAGCCAGCAGGCCCCAGATTGCTGCCGTGAAGTGAACAGCGATTACACCTGCAGCCAGTGTGTTGGCAACTTACTATAGTGACCCGATTCAAATTATTATTATAAATAACAGAATTAAAGTAAAAGTGAAGATCGGCTATTGATGGTGTTAAAAGTAGAAATAAATTTACTCAAATATCTCAAATACACATATTTTTCTTTGTTTTCTGTTTCTCCTAAAATATTCAACGAATCGCCGATTGAAAAAAACAAAATATCGGCCTCGTCGAGATATTCAACGATTCCGATGGGTTGTGATTGGTTATTGGTTATTGGTTATTGTAATCTGGTGCTAAGAACCACAAAAATGGGCACATTTTTCTGCCCACCAAATTTCATCATGAAACAATTTTGCGCTTTCGTTGGACGGGCATTAACGAAGACCACAAATGACCGGTCTGAATGTCTATGGTAAAAACCGGGTCCAATGCTCGATTAACATGTGCTAACAGAAGGGCTGAATTAATATTATTCTATGGCCTCTTGCATGTTTTTACGAGTATTAAGTACCGCTTATAAATTATCCTCAAAAATTGGCCATAGACAAACTTTTAGTGTTTGGTACACAGATTCTATATTACCTAGATTGGTCACTCCAAGAGAAATCGTTCGTTCATCGAAAACCCAGTGTTTTTGCCACAGACGCGAGTTAAATACTGCCGCATTAATATATATTTTTAGTAAACTATACTATGTTATTTGCCTTTAACGCTATGCGAGCCAATATTGAGAAATGACTTATGAGAAATGGCAGAGCGTATAGCGATCTTCTCCTCCCTGGACTTTCGTGAAAAGCAGGTCTTCAGTTCAGCGATGGTGAAGCTGCACACCCCGGCATCCGATATGCAACTTTCTGCTGTTCAGAAGTGGCAGTTGAAGCTCTTTGAAGCTTCTGCTTTAATCTCTTGATGACTCCATCTCGATATCGAGCTCTATCCCGCTGTTTCTTCCGCTCCTTTCGAACTTCGTTGCGGTTGTTTGTTGCCCTATCTTCTGAACCAGTTTTATCCTGAGCGTCGGCTGGCATTGCTCAGGCATCTCGACAGCGTACGTGTCTTCACGATGCAGAACTGGTGGATACATGTTGTCAGCAATGTGCTCTGGTCGCGGCTCGACTTCAACCGATTCCTTCTCCAAGCGTGGTGGAAAAGTGTAGGGATTTGGAAGGGCATCTTTTCTAAGTCGAGCTGAACGTCGTTCGTGTAGTGGGCAGGAGTAATCGGTTTCTTTAAAATGCAGACTGCACACTTTCAGCCTCCGCTGCCGCACAAAATTCAAGTCAACATCGCGTAATTCAAGTATCTCTATCCAACGAACTGCTACCTGGTCATCGCTTGGAAATTTGTGTAGTATTGCAGTGGCGTGGCTACTAAGACGGTTGATGATCAGCTCCATGGCTAACGTGCGAAGCAGCAGCTCACAGCCAGCGAGTTTTGAGCGAGCGATAGACCATCAAATAAATTTTCTATCCGTCTAACTGTCGGATGGGCAAAACTCTGGGTTTTTGCGGCCGACGGCTGGCGGACGCAGTTTCTATTGCAAAATCGATGAGTGACCAATCTGTGACCAATCTAGGTAATATAGAATCTGTGGTTTGGTTATAATAAGCACAAAAGAGATCACATTCTGGGACTCGTTTAGGCCATAGATTAATGCGCGTGTTAAGTACGTCATAGCCTTGAATAATTATCGCTCGCCACTCGTGATACAAGTGCCCTAAATATAATGATTTGGGATTTTAAATCTGATTAAATTGCCTGTTACTCAGGCATTGCGCCAGTGACAATGCTGACAAAAAAACGAAGAAAAGATAGTAACTCGAAAGTAACTGTAAAGATCGTCACTTATTTTTAGTTTTCGTTAGTTTGAAAAAATCGTTACTTTTTGTCACTAATGATCGTTACTTCTATTCAAATTAGTTATTATAAGTAACTTGCCCAACGCTGCCAGCAGCGCGTGCAGGTCGTTAATTTTTAGTCGACCAATCACGAAAGTTTTGTTTCACAACTCACCCACTGGGTCGTCGATGCGCAGTCTGGCAACCAGATTCTCTGTTAGACAGGCCAGCAGGGCCCCCACCACCCCGATGACAAAGCCTTGCCACGGCTCGGCCAGTGCACACATGGCTAAATTGGATGGTAGGTTAGGTAGATTAGATTGGTAGGGTGGGTAGATTAGATAATAGGGTAGGTAGGTTATATTGGTAGGGTAGGTAGATTAGATTGATAGTGTGGGTAGATTAGATTGGTAGTGAGGGTAGATTAGATTGGTAGTGTGGGTAGATTATATTGGTAGTGTGGGTAGATTAGATTGATAGTGTGGGTAGATTAGATTGGTAGTGAGGGTAGATTAGATTGGTAGTGAGGGTAGATTAGATTGGTAGTGAGGGTAGATTAGATTCGTAGGGTGGGTAGATTAAATAATAGGGTAGGTAGATTAGATAATAGGGTAGGTAGATTAGATAATGGGTAGGTAGATTAGATAATAGGGTAGGTAGATTATATTGGTAGTGTGGGTAGATTATATTGGTAGTGAGGGTAGATTATATTGGTAGTGAGGGTAGATTGGATCGGTAGGGTGGGCAGATAGAATTGGTAGGGTGGGTAGATAGAATTGGTAGGGTGGGCAGATAGAATTGGTAGGGTGGGTAGATAGAATTGGTAGGGTGGGCAGATAGAATTGGTAGGGTGGGTAGATAGAATTGGTAGGGTGGGCAGATAGAATTGGTAGGGTGGGTAGATAGAATTGGTAGGGTGGGCAGATAGAATTGGTAGGGTGGGTAGATAGAATTGGTAGGGTGGGTAGATAGAATTGGTAGGGTGGGCAGATAGAATTGGTAGGGTGTACTGCAAGGTGATTGAAGGTCACGTGAGTACGGCTGTCCATCTGCCTCACCAGTAATTGACACCAGACTAGCAAGAATACTATTGGTGATGAGGCTGATATGGAATTTTCTACCTCTGGTCAGGTAGCTGAACAGCATGCCGATCATGCCGCCGCCCATCGATGCGATGATGGTGGACACCGCTGATCTGATCGATGCAAAAATAACCGGCTCTGAGTAGTTTAGTTGCTGTTGCACACCAAATGTTTTATTAAATTTTAAATTTTACCTGGCAGCCAGTTTCCATTTGTCACCGCTGATACCGAAGGTGGAGCCACAGTTGAATCCGAGCCAGCCCCACCTTCACGGTAACAACATCATCATTAGATTGTACTTTTAAATCATGAAGAAATCATTGTCTAGCAGATGACACCCCTTATCTAGCAGATGACATTCCTTATCTAGCAGATGACATTCCTTATCTAGCAGATGACACCCCTTATCTAGCAGGTGACATTCCTTATCTAGCAGGTGACATTCCTTATCTAGCAGGTGACATTCATTATCTAGCAGGTGACATTCCTTATCTAGCAGGTGACATTCATTATCTAGCAGATGACACCCCTTATCTAGCAGGTGACATTCCTAATCTAGAAGGTGACATTCCTTATCTAGCAGCTGACATTCCTAATCTAGAAGGTGACATTCCTTATCTAGCAGCTGACATTCCTTATCTAGAAGGTGACATTCCTTATCTAGCAGATGACATTCCTTATCTAGCAGATGACATTCCTTATCTAGCAGATGATATTCCTTATCTAGCAGGTGACATTCATTATCTAGCAGATGACACCCCTTATCTAGCAGGTGACATTCCTTATCTAGCAGATGACATTCCTTATCTAGCAGATGACATTCCTTATCTAGAAGGTGACATTCCTTATCTAGCAGCTGACATTCCTTATCTGGAAGGTGACATTCCTTATCTAGCAGCTGACATTCCTTATCTAGCAGCTGACATTCCTTATCTAGCAGATGACATTCCTTATCTAGCAGATGACATTCCTTATCTAGCAGATGACACCCCTTATCTAGCAGGTGACATTCCTTATCTAGCAGGTGACATTCCAAAGCCTGCAATCAGTATCCTAAATGCTACAACGTCCATCCCCAGCCCAATGTAGCTTGGCAGCAATTTACCATAGCATGAACATTCCCAGTAGAGCATTAGTTGGGCTACCCATCTGAGGCGGGAATGTGGCTGAGAATCTGTGCAGTCGTGGCCTCAGCATCACAGTGGCCACCATACCGGTGGTGCCGCCAACCAGATGTACAGGCCCAGCCCCGGCAATGTCCATACAGTTGAGCTTGTACAGGAAGCCATTCTCCGACCACATCCAGTGCGCCGGGAAGCAGAAGATGAATGTATTCAAAAAGCTGAATACCATGTAGGACTCAAGCTTGGTTCTCTCGGCCATTGCGCCGGACACAATTGTGGTGGCCGTTGTTGCGAAAGAAGCCTGAAAGAAGAATTTCGAGTAGACCCAGCCGGTGTCGTTTCTCTCAGCCGTCACCATGAAGTTGCCCCAGCCGCTGAAATCGTTGGCCAACGCGCCATTCCCGAAGGAGAACGAATAGCCAACTAGCCAGTAGGACAGGCCGCCAAACACCACATCGGCGACATTCTTCACCATGATGTTCACCTCGTTCTTGGCTGTGCACGATCCAGACTCTAGCAGGCCGAAGCCTGATTGATTTGAAAAATTTTATGCGTTAAATAAAACTAGCGATATTTAGAGTAACGGCTGAAAGTAACGATTTACAAAGGGTAAAAGTAACGCTTTATTTAGCTTAAAAGTAACGATTTACTAAATTAAAATGTTAAATATTTAACTAAGAAACTACTATTCCTTACCGATTTAGACATTTTAGATCGAAGTAACTTAAGTCATGTATTTGGCTACGGCTTAAATGCATTATTCTTATAAACTTAAGCTTTAGCGGTCTAGAATCAACGAAAATTGAATTCATGTTCCCGTCATAGTCTTGAGAGTTTTTAAGACTTTTTTTAAATAAACTGGTTCTAAACAGCCACAGAACCACAATTAAACCAAATATAAAATATTTGACTTGCAGGCTTGTAATTAACGTTAGTAAAAGTAACGACTCGCTACTTTTTTGTATTTGACTACACGGCGATAGATTAGTTGCTGAATTGTCACAAGTAATGAGTAACGTGTTAACGCGTTAACAGACATCATAGGCATTCGATAATGAAGCATATTTATCGTAAAGCACAAATGGTATTGAGTAGATATATTTTAGCTAGACATCAATGCTTCTCTGGTATGGGAAATAAAACACATGTCTGTGCAGTCTCCTAGCATTGATTTAATTAACAAAAATCTGCGAGACTAAGAATAGTGAAATATATTGCACTTTCTCCAAGATTCTACCAAATCTTACTAATGATGGTCTCAAATGTACTCACCGCTTTGCATAGTGAAAATGATAAACGTTGCCGACAAAATCCAAATTGCGTCACTCTGAGGTTCCGGTGAGAATATCATTGCCCTAGTCGCGTCCGACCTTTTCTCTACCATTACCTTTGCTTTCTTTTAGATTTCTTATTGATGTTCTATTTTTTTCTAACAAAAAGGGACTCAAATTTCGCGCTTCCGCGCTAGTCTGAGAGTCAGCCTGTTCTGCAATCTGCTATATGAAATCTCAGTTTTGTGCAATTAAGCTTCTTAGAAAATATTCTAGTCTGGATACCTAAAAGTACGCTTGCTACTTATCTGGGCAGCAAGTTGCGTGCCTGCTCTTCTTTGAAGCAATCAGCACGCAAAGATGGCCTATTTTAGTTCTGCCTTCCCTGCTGCAGCTTATCAGGGCCTAAGAATATTGGCCTTCTCTGATTGGCTGCAGGCACCGTCTTAACGATAAGACGGTGCCTGAGCTCGATTCCGCGATTCATTTGGGGCGGGGGGGGCTCATGCAGTTCACACCATTGATGGGCCCTGCACCTCTTGACTATGAACAAGTCAAGGCAGATGTACACACACCTATATGTACCTGCGTATGCAGTATCGACTGTTACTAAATGCTGTACTACCACTGTTAAAAAACCGCTTTAATTAGAGCGAATCGTTGAAAGGATTTTTAAGTTTCGTTTATCTCTGACAAAAAGTAGACAGATTGTGGATTAGAATACTAGTCCAAAGACAGTTTCAAATTTCCATTTTAAACTAGATGTTTTCAGCTTCAAATTAGAAAAAAAATATTTTTTTACTTTATTACCCTTCACGAAAAACCGTTTGCATAATTGTGTTAACGTGCAAGAAATCAAAACCGGAAAGTTAATAATACAATAAAAATTCCGGGTTTTTTACTTCGTTAATAACGACAAAATTTTAACGATATTTTACCAATCACTTTTGCTCTAATATGCTTCAATCCGTTAAAAACGTATTTTTCTGTTTATTTATTTTTTTTTTTTTCGTTTTATAGTTCTTGTTATAACTTTAATTTATAATTACAATTAATTGATTTAATTATAGCTGTTTATCACTTCAAAGTAAGTTTTAGGATAACTATAGAATTGTCTTTCATGAATTTTTACAGAAGCAACTGAATTCACAGAATAATCATCTTTTGTAATGAAGCTTCACACATCTTTCTGCTATGCGATGTTCTTTACTTAAGACAAATCTACTCGAAGTTCAAATTTTGAAATCAATAGTTAATTACATCGACAAATAAACCCCATTGTGAACTGAAAATATTATTTTCATAAACTTTTAAATCAAAGTTTCTAATCCGAGATATTTTATGATCCTTGTTTAGTGCGATCAGGAATTTTTTTTCATTTTTTGCATTTTCTGTCGATAGTTTTAATTCTGATTTTGATTTCTGATTCCCATGACTAGAATTAGACTAGGTTTAGTCATCGCTCATGATTTAATCTTGTGGTTTTAATGAACATTCGATTCTTTGACTTAACATTTAAAATATTTTTTTTTCGACTTTTTTAGACATGAATTGAATCTATTAGATATGAATATAATGTTAGACGTGGCTTGAATCTGTTAGACATGGCTTGAATCTGTTAGACGTGGCTTGAATCTGTTAGACGTGGCTTGAATCTGTTAGACACTGCTAGGATCTGTTAGACACTGCTTGAATCTGTTAGACATGGCTTGAATGTGTTAGACATGGCTTGAATCTGTTAGACACTGCTTGGATCTGCTAGACACTGCTTGGATCTGTTAGACATGGCTTGGATCTGTTAGACATGGCTTGGATCTGTTAGACACTGCTTGGATCTGTTAGACACTGCTTGGGTCTGTTAGACATGGCTTGAATCTGTTAGACACTGCTAGGATCTGTTAGACACTGCTTGGATCTGTTAGACATGGCTTGAATGTGTTAGACACTGCTAGGATCTGTTAGACATGGCTAGGATCTGTTAGACACTGCTTGGATCTGTTAGACATGGCTTGAATGTGTTAGACACTGCTTGGATCTGTTAGACACTGCTAGGATCTGTTAGACACTGCTTGGATCTGTTAGACATGGCTTGGATCTGTTAGACACTGCTAGGTTCTGTTAGACATGGCTTGGATCTGTTAGACATGGCTTGAATGTGTTAGACACTGCTTGGATCTGTTAGACACTGCTAGGATCTGTTAGACATGGCTTGTCTCGACTTCAAATAAGTTAGACAGTATCTGTCCGACAGCATGAATAAACTTGTGCAAACTTGTTTATCTAAACTCGAAAAGCTATTTTTCAAACGGGTTCAGCTGCGCAAATAAACTATAAAAACAGTTAAAGTGCAGCGAGTTCATTCACAAGCGACTTCAAAGAGCCATCTTACCGCTTTGCATTGTAAAGATTATGAAGGCCGAAGTTAAAATCCAAATGGCGTCAGCTTCACCACTGATGCCCTCATTGTAGTGAGTGTGCAACTGCTGCTGCTGTTCCATTGAGCCACGTTGCAATGTTGTTTAGGCAATTTCGAAAAAGTGGCGATTTTCCGATGAACGAAAATCTAGAAATACTTGGCTGTGCTTCACTGGGATTGGTTGAAATGTAAGGCCTGTCTGTCAGTCTGCTCATGCTCAAACTTATTTATGCAACGTGGTCCTTGCTTTAATTTGCGTGCTAGGCATAACTAAATAAGCGCTATTCCGCCTGCCTGAAATCGAATTTTTTTCAAACATAAAATTATAACAAAAATTCAATTAGCACACTGGAGAACACAGGGTTTAAATGCATGCCCAGATAATCAAACGACCTGCTTGCTTCTTGTTGGGTACCGTGATCCCTATGGTATTAAGCAAAAGTACACAATATGACACTCATTGCCTCAATAAGGCTAACTTTCCTTTGATGTTTCTTGGAAAATTGATTTCAAATTGGCGGTAATTTTAATTCCCTTTTTTCACCCTAATGCATTGATACCGCCCGTCAAAGAGATTTCAGAATAAAATATAAATCAATAACTAATTTTGATCCTGAAATGGTATTTCCCATTTTGCTAATATCGTGTCCACGGATTATTTTTTTCGGCTCGATAACGCTAGTAACTGATATTAGTGCAGCACTGGTGGCTGCTGGCAGTGGCACATCATTTGGTGACACTAGACCCGCAGCCAGCGAGGTGGCAATTCCGAACATTTCGCTGACTCCTGAGCACACACTCACACAGGTGTGTACGGAAGCATAATCATCCGTCAGTGTACACTCACTGTGCTTTGAATGTGACCTATATAGGTATTTTACACTATTTACACTAGCGAATAAAATGTTCTAGAAGTAGTTTTTATGATTTTGATGATCGGAAAAGCGAAACGGTTGTTTTCTACGAAGGCTTTGAGGTAAAGAACTGCGCAATTTATTTTCTGAAGGCTATGATCATTGTGACCTACGTGTGGTAAAAGAGGCTTCAGTCGAAACAAAAGGTATAAAAAACATTCGCATGTCTTTTGAAATTCTCTACATTCAGTCTGATGATTTTAAGGATGCAAACGGATGTTCTTGATCCTAATAAATTAATAGAATTGGCATCTAATTAGCCAAAATAGCTACAATTAACGTGGCATGGAGTGAATCTCAAGTTGCTAGTACTTTTACGAAGTGACGAAGCATATTGAACAACTTCATTAGGGATGGGTTGAGTTTTGCAAAGATGTGGAACAGCAGGTGACACTCCTGTCTAACAGATGACACTCTTGTCTAACAGATGACACTCTTGTCTAACAGGTGACACTCCTGTCTAACAGGTGACACTCCTGTCTAACAGGTAACACTCTTGTCTAACAGGTAACACTCTTGTCTAACAGGTGACACTCCTGTCTAACAGATGACACTCTTGTCTAACAGGTGACACTCACTGTCTAACAGGTAACACTCTTGTCTAACAGGTGACACTCCTGTCTAACAGGTAACACTCCTGTCTAACAGGTGACACTCTTGTCTAGCAAGTGACACTCTTGTCTAACAGGTGACACTCCTGTCTAACAGATGACACTCTTGTCTAACAGGTGACACTCCTGTCTAACAGGTAACACTCTTGTCTAACAGGTGACACTCCTGTCTAACAGATGACACTCTTGTCTAACAGGTGACACTCTTGTCTAGCAAGTGACACTCCTGTCTAACAGATGACACTCTTGTCTAACAGATGACACTCTTGTCTAACAGATGACACTCTTGTCTAACAGATGATACTCTTGTCTAACAGATGACACTCTCGTCTAACAGGTGACACTCTTGTCTAGCAAGTGACACTCCTGTCTAACAGATGACACTCTTGTCTAACAGGTGACACTCCTGTCTAACAGGTGACACTCCTGTCTAACAGGTGACACTCCTGTCTAACAGGTAACACTCTTGTCTAACAGGTAACACTCTTGTCTAACAGGTGACACTCCTGTCTAACAGATGACACTCTTGTCTAACAGATGACACTCTCGTCTAACAGATGACACTCTTGTCTAACAGATGACACTCTCGTCTAACAGGTGACACTCTTGTCTAGCAAGTGACACTCCTGTCTAACAGATGACACTCTTGTCTAACAGGTGACACTCCTGTCTAACAGGTGACACTCCTGTCTAACAGGTAACACTCTTGTCTAACAGGTAACACTCTTGTCTAACAGGTGACACTCCTGTCTAACAGATGACACTCTTGTCTAACAGGTGACACTCCTGTCTAACAGGTAACACTCCTGTCTAACATGTGACACTCCTGTCTAACAGGTAACACTCTTGTCTAACAGGTAACACTCTTGTCTAACAGGTGACACTCCTGTCTAACATATAACACTCTTGTCTAACAGGTAACACTCTTGTCTAACAGGTGATACTCTTGTCTAACAGGTGACACTCTTGTCTAACAGGTGACACTCCTGTCTAACAGGTAACACTCCTGTCTAACAGGTAACACTCTTGTATAACAGGTGACACTCTTGTCTAACAGGTGACACTTTCGCAGGAAAAGAACTTGATTTTTACAATACTACTGTTTCTTAAGTAGATAGTGCTGTTTTAGTAAAATGACAACCTCATTTTATTTATAAGATATCACTATCATATACAAAGACAAAAGTACACTGGCTATTGAATAAGAATAATACTTTAGAATGCGCACTATATACCAACTGATGAAGTAGATGCAAAGCATTAGATTAAGAGAAAAAGAGAATACAAGTTTTTCTTTCAAATAATTTCTCACTTCCAACTGGGCAGTATGAACGTGTTGGCTACCTGATAAAGTTTTATAATTATTTTACAGGCCCTAACAACAGCCCACCCAGGGCACAAACACACGCATACAGACTCCTGTCTTTTATAATGGAAAATTCCTCTATAGATTCTATTGAGTATAGAAAATGGCTCACGAGGCAGAGAGACAGGGAGAGAGTTCGAGCTACAAGTGGTCTCAACCATTTTTATTAGAAGGTAAACGGAGAGAATTTGTGAGCTATATCATTGTCATCTATCTCAGATGGAAAGAAAGGAATTGAGGGGGTAAGGCATTGTTTTCGATCTGCGTTACTATTTGTCTGAGTTCAAAAATACGAGTATATATGAGTTGTATATATAGACAATTCAGGCATGCATTGCTATGGATCAGCCTTCTGCCTTCTGCCTACTCACTGTTCTCAAGTAAAAACGAAAGCTCATTTTTTATAAAGATAATAGCAGGAGATTTCTGATTTTTTGTGAGCTGGGTCCGTTGTCAACAAGACAATGCAACAGTGAGTATTCAGCTATCGAATGCCTGACAATCTTATTGCCTGGTTACGCTGTTTATACCCAAAATTTGTATTTCACTTAACTTCAAGTATCCTCTACTTCTTACTATCTCTGTCACTCTCCTTCTCACTCTCCTTCTCACACTCCTTCTCACTCTCCTTCTCACTCTCCTTCTCACTCTCCTTCTCACTCTCCTTCTCACTCTCCTGCTCACTCTCTTCCCACTCTCCTTCTCACACTCCTTCTCACTCTCCTTCTCACTCTCCTGCTCACTCTCTTCCCACTCTCCTTCTCACACTCCTTCTCACTCTCCTTCTCACTCTCCTTCTCACTCTCCTTCTCACACTCCTTCTCACTCTCCTTCTCACTCTCCTTCTCACTCTCCTTCTCACTCTCCTTCTCACTCTCCTTCTCACTCTCCTTCTCACTCTCCTTCTCACTCTCCTGCTCACTCTCCTTCTCACTCTCCTTCTCACTCTCCTTCTCACTCTCCTGCTCACACTCATTTCGTTGTCACTTTCCTCTCCTAACCAACAATTCTCCATTTCTATCTCCATAGCAACTGTTCATCTCAGCTGCTAAATAATACTATTAGAAATCTGCTAGAGAAAAGCCCGCCTTCACCACCTGTCTCTAGTGGGAATCAGAAATTCAATAATTAAAAGCAGGCAATTCATTTAAGTGAAGCAGGTGAGACGTGGAAAACAAGTAGAGGCCCTTTCCTTTCCTTTTGTTAGAGAAAAACACAGCGTCAGCCCTGAGTGCAAATCCTCATTGCTGGGGCGCAGGTAGAAAGAATTGTGCTATTGCCAAAAAATCCCGTCAGTACATCAGCGAGAGCGCCCGCTGAGTTGTCATTGTCTCCGAGCAGTGTTGCAAGGCTTTCTATGATTAGGTTCTACAACTAAAAGCAACGGCATTGCCATTGGTTGCTGAGCTTATTAAAGCAATTCTGCTGCACCAAAACTGTCAGCTTGAGACAACTCAAAGCTATCCGCCTTAAATTCAAGGATAGTCATTTTATAGTGCAAAGTTGCCCACTGCAGACATGACAGAAAAACTGGCATCAATAATTTAGTAAGACTTTGCTCGTACGGATTTAATAAGGAAACTGTGTTTATTAGTGTTTATAATTTTTTTTCTTTTTTTAGCTTCAATTCGACGGTTGGATTTCAGTCCAATCGACAGTCGAACGCAACAACTGCATTACCTCAGAAGCTGCAGCAGCAAAAGCAGCAACAGCAACAGCAGCAGCAGCAGCAGCAGCAGCTGCAGCGGTTCAACCAAAGGCGCCACTTCGGAGTGTCCAAGCAGGTGTACAACTCTGGCAGCGGTAGCCAGCAGCCGCAGTCGCATCGAGGCAGCTTGTCGGAGACCATGCGAATCTTTGAGCGCAGCCAGCAGCAGCATCTGCAGAGTCGGAAGCAGACAACGCAGCCAGCAGCCACGCCTTCCACTGGCGCCCTGCCACCGCTGGAGACAGCGGCTCGACGCTCGAATGCATCGTCGAGTCAGAAGCCGGGGCTAGAGGCGACGAACAATGCAGAGCCACAGACGACAGCTGGCAGTGGTCTCGATGCGAATCAGAATTACCTGCCAATCATCACTACCAGCAGGTCCGACGGCGGAGCAAAACTCAACGGTCGGCAGCAGCCAACGCTGACAGCAGCGTTAGCGGCGGCTTCAACGGCTCCCCCATTGTCAAGTGGCGCTAAGGACGCCAAGTCAGACACGGGAGCCGAGCCGCCAACGGTGCGTCCTGGTAACAACACGGGTAGTCAGCAGCCGCTACCGCCACCTCTGCAACCGCCGCCAGCACTGTTGCCCTCTTCCAAGGTGCAACAACAGTTGAAACACCAGCAGCAGCAGCAGCAGCAGCAACAGTTGAGCAGCAGAAAAAGTGCCAACGCTAGAAGACGTCGAGTGAAAGGTGTCGGCGGAGCTGGAAGGAAAGGAGCGGAAGCGCCGTTGTCAGTCAAGACCAAGCCGATACCCATCGTGTACTTCAGCCCGGAGAACGGCTCAGTCCGGTCTGGCCGCCTCGACGATGTGGACTCTCGCAGCTGCGACATGCGCGATCCAAACGCAACGATAGCATACAGCAGCGTGCTGGAGTACATCCGGGACAATCAGCTGATGAGCAGCCGCAAGGCCAAGCTTATTTGGGCTTGGATCAGGGACCTGGATGCGGTCAGCTCGAAGGGGTTGTTCGTCTACGACCCGAATCTTCGCTGGTACTCGCTGCCCGGAGACCTGGTCGGTGGCGCTGACGCTTGACTGATTTCAGTGCCTCTTTTTTTGCTGGCATTTTCGATACATATCGGGAGATGCGCGTATAAAAATCAATCGCATATGGCGATTCATCAAACTGAGCATCAGCAAGGGTTACTAGCTGCAAGTATAACTACTAAAATCGGGTCCACCAACGACACCGCCTTCACATGCCATCGGAAAGTGAAGAAACTCAAATCAGCTCAAGATTGCAGGATTCGAACCAATGACCTCTCTGAGTCGATCGAAGCGAATTACTGATTTATATAGTTTACAATCTAAAGAAACTAAGCCTCTATCTTAAATGCATTTAAGCCTTTGTGTACTGATGATATTTACTGCTTGCTAATTTCTTTTCTGCCAAAAGTCGCTTTATGTGTTGCAGTACGTTAGCTAGAAAGTATTTTTTAAGCCTGAAATCGGTCGATAATAATTTTTTCCAAATCTCAGTTAATAACCATTTTTTTACTTTTTGTCAGTTGCTTCTGCTCAGTTACTTTTGCAACTCTTTGAAACATTGCAAAGGCCTACTTTAGTATGATTGTGCAGTAGATAAATGAATTTGTGATTGTATCAGTACAGCATTGTCATTTGTCTTAATCATTGTGTGAATATGCCTAAATGGACTTGTTCTATTTTTATAATCATAATTCCTAAATGAATAATTTATTTTTAGCAATAATTGCTAATACAAGCTGTATCTCGGTTTAAAAGACTATGCATTTTATTAGTTCCATTATTAATCTAATATGACAGCTTTTTAGATGACATGTTGTAGCTTGTAGAAGGGGTGATGGTCACTTCATCAACTAGCCATTTCGTCAACTCGGTTGACGAAATGACCAAAATGCGTGGGCGGCCTTACTGGCGGTTGACGAAGTGACCAACATGTTTGGGCCCTATCAGTTGACGAAGTGACTACGACCCTGTAGAAGCTTGTAGACGTGCTTCCAAGCCGTGTACACTTTCACTGTGCCTTAGAGGTTGGTCCTCAAGCCCCCAAGACTGCCCTCCGTAGCTGCGCCCCAAATATTTATTGTGGCCTCGTCGCGGAGTCGAGTTCAGGGACTTAGATGCGTTAGACCGCTCTGCCACTCACCCTCAGGGTATTAGCGTTGGCTTCGGTATTGGTTTCTTTGTGTTCAGTCCACTATCGAACAGCGTCTGTTAGTTTTTCAATCACACTCTGTACAACAATCCGACGTCGACCCGACTTTCCCGACGTCACAGGGGCCCAGCGACGTCATTGGCAAATGGACGTCGGTGCAATTTAAAAGTTAATTTCCATTTGCCATCGACGTCGCTGGACTTCGGAAAATGTGCCGAAGTGGAACTGTTGTACGGGCACCAAGCGCGCACAACGAACATGCAAAGCAGCTAAATCAAAAACTCTTCATTCGCACCATTCGAGTACTGGTCTACAATGCTAACAAACCACCCGTGCGTAGAGTGACTCAAATGCCCCTTTTATGTAATTACAAGAGAACCCTCAAAATGGTGTACTTTAAAATCTAAGAAATACCTATTTGGGAGAATTATTCAAAATGGGATTTCCGAAAGGAATCGGTGCGCAATCAAGCCGTGACGTCATTTAATGCCCCCGCATCAGCATGAGAATCCGGATCACGATGGCGCTCCAGCCGCCCTTGTGCGCCGCGCCGTGGCCTCGACCAGTGTCTCCGTCGAATGTCTCATAGAGCAATAGGCCAGACTTTGAGTCCGATCCGGTGCTCGGTATTATCCCTGCCAATCACGAGACACGAGACAGTGAGAAGCTCAATTGAGCAATAGAAGATCAACAGTTCGCAAATTCTTATTACGAAGCCTTACCGCTTGAGTTGGGGACGAACAGTGACACGTTTCGGCACGCTAAATCGTGCACAATGTCATTCAACCGTTTGAACCGACCAGAGTACGTTGGGTATTCAATCAAGTCGAGTTTCTTGTCCAGCACGTTCGACCATTTGTTTAGCGCTTCCAACATGAGGTAGTTGTAGGGCAGGTTGATGCCTCCATACCAGTTGGTGTTGCCACCATAGGATGAGCTGATGGACCCACCTGGGCAGAACTCCTGAACTAGGGTGTCGCGCTTCCCAGACAGCTTGACGGTGGCCTTGTTGCAGTTGTGCATGAGCGACATGGTTCGAATGCCGTACAGTGACAAAAACTGTACTTCGCTTAACACCTGTGAGAAGGCGAAGTGAGAAGGCTCATCGCAAAAAGCTGACTGTGTTTTGCATCGAGTATGCAATTTAGTTACCTGTTCCAGCATCTCGGACAGCTCAATGGAACTGATGACGCTGACGAACAGTCGCTGTTCTTCAGATTCGGTGTAGATATAAGGCGCTTTGGTCTCCCAGTCGATCAGTATGTTGGAGTGAATTTCAAACAAATCCTTGAGTGATTCGCCATTGCTGAATTTGACATTGGGCAGACTGCAGCAGCAGATGGCTGGCAGGTAGCAGTAGGCGTGCAGCCAGGGACAGAATTGTTTTTCAGTTTCATGCAACTTGACAGACATATTTTTGGACGCTGCTCTCGGCGCTGAAGCAACGTCATCGAAAGTATCACTACAGACGGTGTGGCTTCGGTCAACTGGTTTGAATCTATCGCGGCTCAAAGTACTGACGCTCCACCTCATACTTTTTCGTTCCGAATTTAATTTTTCGCTTTCGCTACCTAGACGGTCGGCCGATGCAGAGCTGGTTCTAACCTCGGCGACATCCAGCCATTTTGGTTGGTAGAGTCCTTTAACCTGAGCCAAGCAGCGAACAAAGACTGCGCACAGGCGACCCAAGTTGCCAATCAGTTCAGGCAGATCGTTTACTATCTTTGGCCCAAGTTCGTTTCCTGGCGTTGAATAGATCGTCAAGGACAGCTCCAAGAATCTCTAAAATTTATTTGAAATTAAAATTAATTAAAATGAAGTTAAAATGCATTTAACTATCAATCTCTGGAGGTTAGAAATGTATTGTTCTAGCTCGTTTAGTCAAATAATTATTTATAACTACAATTTTAATAATTATTTGATTATTAAAATTGATTACAAATCAATTTTGATTACACCTGCCCCAATTGGGCCAGATGTGCAGCCAACAGCACAGCAGCAGCGCATCTGAAGGCTGCGTACGGCTGTTCAGTCCATGGACTGAATGAGCTGAGTGAACTGAAGCAATGCAGAGTTAAGTGTACGAAATAGAAGTATTGTGGATCATGAGATTAATAATCTATAGGATATTAAGGTATCTTGAATAATAAAAAAGTATTCTCAACACTTTACTCACCATCAAAAAGAAGATGGCCCAGATGATTCCTTCCCCAGTCTCCACAGCTTCCCTAGGGAACAGGGACACATAGTCTACTCCGCAGACGCCGCCTTCAATCAGAGCGACACCATTAGCGTCTTTTCGCCGAAGCCACCAGTAGAGATGACTCTTGACTCGCTTGTAGAGTGCAGCTCCCATTGCCTTTTGCTCTTCAATGCTGCTTTTGCTGTAGATTGGGTTAAATATTAACCATTAGAAATAGCACAATCATTTGGTGACACTAGACCCGCAGCCAGCGAGGAGACCATTCTGCCCCGTTCCGCTGTCTCCGGAGCACACGCTCACATAGGTGTGTACATCTGCTGCGACTTTCTCATTGTCAGGTAGTGTACACTCTAACTGTGCCTTGAAGATTCGCCCTCAAGGACGTAAATTTCACGACATCCCACCCAAGCCTTCTCTCCGCGGCTGCGCCCCAAATGAATGTGACCTCGTCGCGGATTCGAGCTCAAGAACCTTGGTGCGAGAGGCAAACGCGTTAGACCGCTCTGCCACCGACCCCCCAAGTGCGAGTAGATAAGTGCGAGTTGCCTTATAGTATAGGCAAGATCCTATCGCTGTTACTAGCAGGTAACAAAACAGAAAAGCTACATTCTCAAAATCAATTTTAACGAATGCGTTTCGCAGGCAGCAGCTTACCTGTACACGTCGATAGCAGCTAGAACAAGCAGCGGTGGAGTGACGCCCTCCGGTCTGTACTCGTCGTTGTACATGGAGCCATCCTCGCGAATGAGAGCCAACAGCAGTTGCAGCTCCTGTTGGGCTTGCCTTAGATCGAAGCAGCTCAGACAGAGGCAGTGCAGAGCCGTGTCCCAGGTGGCCAGGTATGGCTGTTCCCATTTGTCTGGCACCGTCACTACATAGCTTGGCAGCTCGCCCAGACTGATGGTAGAACTGCGCCACAGGTGCGGCATTCTGTCCAATGGATAGTACTGTCGGTTCCACAACAAGTTGGTGATGGCCGCATTGATTATGTCCTGCTCAACTGGCACTAGGGTGGACGGCAGTGACTGGTACGCGTCAACAAGATTCTGCAGGCGAACCATTTTCATGCTTTTCTTGAGTCCACGCCAGTCGATGCCGACCGATGCTCCTAGACGCCGAGGCAAGAGAAAGCAGCGAATTCGGACCTGCTGCTTCGGCGCCAGTTGCAGGCGATAGCAGAGGCCAACTTTGGTGGCTCGCAGGCCGCCAACAGTTGGCAGCAAGCCGGAGCTGTCACCGTGAACAATGTACCGATGGAATGCATCCTTTGAAGGAGTCGGTGAAGAGCCGTTGGACGCTGCCTTATTTGGCGAGGACGTCACATTTTCTGTGAGAAGAATTTCTGGTTGACCAGTATCCGTGTCGAAATAATAGCCGAGATGGGATTCGCTCTGGTCTGAAGTGAGGATTGCGAAAATTTAATTTTAGCTCCTTCATGTGCTAAGAATTAAGTCTCCCATAGTGTGGCTATAACTATTGTGCCAAATTTATCAAAAATTAAAAACCTGAACACGCACCCACAGAATTTTTGAAGCAGACAACCAGACAATTATCTTTAATTTTGATCACTCTGTCGATTTCGAGCTCGTCCCCTGTCTGGCCTGGCGACCAGGTATTCCGTAGAAACAGCATCGGCATGGCAACTAGACGAGCCGCTTCCAACGAGCAATTAGTGATGCTCACTTGAAAGTACAGTCTCTCCGGAGTCTGTTTGCTCATCTCGAACTCGATTTCAAAGTACTTCTGAGCCCGGTGCCAGTCATTGAACTCGGTCAGAGAGACTGCGGCGTTGCGTACGGGGCTGTATCTCGCGACCTCATCAGTACTCAGCGGTGTCTCCATCTGCGACAAATATTTGTAGGGATACTCGGTTTGCGGGTACAGATAGTTCGCGCTGATGTATCTGTACTGCGGATCGGCCGCCTTGAATGAGTAGACCTCCTTGACGTCTTCTCCGTGTGCGCCTTGCCTGTTAGCTAGTCCGTAGAATCGCTCCTTCAAGTGGTCGTCGCGATAGTTCCAGAAGGCGTATGAGTGGCAAACTCGGCAGCCGCTGTCGCTGACACCGAAGATGCCATCCTCACAGTAGCGATAGGCGGTGCTCGCCGCTTGCTCGTACGGAAATGTGGTCCAGTTGGAGCCCTCTGTGCCGCCGGTCTCTCTGACGGTGCCCCACTCTCGAAGGCTCATGTAAGGTCCCCAGAACTGCCAGCGTTTATCATCGCCCGGAGGCGATTCGGCTGACTGATCGATGTCACTACCGTTCAGCTTCATTCTGGTAGTGACGGACAGCAGCGAGTAGCCTCGAAATAGATTCTTAGAGTCCTATTTTATATTCACGATTTCATGTGCAATTATTTATGGTAATATACCTTTTAACAATTTTTGGACATAAATAAAGTTTATTTAGTCCTTGGCCAGCTCAGTCCTAGAAAAGTGATTTAGTCAGCACTCGGGGGTTTACCGTAGACAATAGTAAAGAAATGATATCGATTTAGTCAAGTCCCTCTAAATCTGTCTTTTGTAACTTTTATTAGGTCAAAGTGGATTTTATTTAGTCTTTATAGCCATGAGACGAAAGCTTAAACAAGAACAACACAAACCAAAAACTTTATGTCACGACACTTCCCTTTTCAATTTAATCAACAATGTCTTCCATGGCAATGCAGCGGGGTATGTACCGAAGGCTCTCACGATGCCAGGCTTCGCAGTGAGGCTGTGTGACAGCTGCCATACTCGCCTCCAGTTCGCGCTCAAGAATGCGGGGGCGGTGTTCTTGTAGATTGATGCCAAGTGCGTTGGCAGCGTTCCTGTCGCCTAGCTGCCGCATGTCATTGAGCGTCATGGTGGGTGTTTCACCAACAGATTCAACAGGGCTGTCGAGCATAGCTTCAGTTAAAGCTTTTGGCTTATTCCCACCTCGTCTCAATGCCGGAACGCGTCCACTTTGTTCGTATTTAACGATAAGATTTCTGGCAGACTGACGTGGAATGTTCAGCTGTCTCGCTACATGTAGTTGCTGCCAATCGACATTGCCAAAAAGGCGTCGATGAGTCTTCGCCGGTCCTGCTCAATGACTGTAACTCTGCGAATTCCTACAGCTGCCGCCATGATCTTATAGTTAATATACTACTAATCCATTCTCTTATAGTTATTCTACTTCTATTTCTACTTCTACTTTCTACTTCTACTTCTACTTCTATTCTAGGTGTCCCGCGCTTCATGGACAAAACTTAAACCGAGAAAATTCGGGACTATTAAAAGGAGGTGTTGAATGACTTCGATTTATTGAACGCTATATAAATATTATCAGGAAAGAATAAAATAGTGTCCTTTGATAATAAACAGCTTACACTCTACAAACATAGCATTAGAGTAAATCTGAGAAAGTGTTATTAGAAGCCGATCTCATTTTAAACACCGGGTCAAACGTTTACCGGCTTTACTCCCCAGACGTCAGACGATGTCTTGCATCTTGCACCTATGAGATCAATTCTTAGTACTTTAATGTGACTCCCCAGTTGGGTTGTTACTGCCATAAACTAATTTTACGTTACAGTTCTTTCCTCGAAGATTCTTAAGGGCCCCACGCAGACCCATTCTTTCTTTTCAAACCTCGAGAAATAAAGTGACTAAAAAAGGAACTGACTTAATCATAGTTCGCTACACACCATTATATATATCGAACTTTTAGAAATTATTCAAACACAGTACATCCGGCTTATCAAATTTGGGGGTCTATTTAAATAAATAGTTATCACTTTATATTTAATTACAAGTGCTAAATGTAGTGTGTCATCGCACACAAATCTAAATAAACTTAGCTAATTTGTTCCTGAAACAACACTTTGAAAAAATGTGGCAAAGCAAGCTTAGACAATAACTAAAAATCGGCACTTAATTGCTGCTTAGGTTTCGTATTTGTTTTAACTTTTGATGATGCAAAAAGTTTTCAAATCGAAGAAAAATGCTATTTTAATTAAGAAATTACAAAAAATACACCACTTAATACGAAGTTTCATTTTGATTTTGGTTATAGAATATCTTTAAAATGATTCTATTGGAAGTTAACAATCAATGTGTTGTCGAGACTTTAATCCCTAGGATCGAATCCATCAGGCAGGATCCAAAGTAAGTTTTTAAGATTGATTTTCTCACTTCAATTGAGAACTTTTGACCAACTTGTGTCGTATACGATTTATTTGTATGCTTTATTTACTCTGGATTATTGTCTAATAGTTAGCTAGCTATTTGAGTAACAGGAAAATTAACTTTGACTAAACAGTTAACCACACAATTATTTTGCATGAGAGTATTATATTAGTATTTAAATAGATAATTATATATTGTAATCTCTATTTTAAATGAGCAATGCTTTTTTTCTAAACTAGCTAGAATAATATTTGTAACTAATGATAGATCTTTACATTTCTCTTTATATTTTTTATTACAAATGCAATTCAGTAGCTTGATTTGTTATACCTGGGTTCTTGTCTCTTTGTTTGCCACCATCTCATATGTAGGCAGACAAGATGACTCATTGATAGGCAAGTGAAAAATAGCCTACTTTGTGCAAATCAGTGAAGGTCAACTTGCTGCTCAAATATACCAAAACATTTCTTATAAAAATAACATACTGATATCCTATATGTGCTTCATGCCACTATCTATGATGGTAGATACTTGTAAAGTTAGACACATGCCATAGTCCGGATCATGTAGTGTATGCCGGAATTTTCCTGCATGCATTTGTTTTCAGCTGGCATGTATGGCGTGCATTGGTATATATTTGGCATGCAAGGCATGTATGGCGATGGTGTAGTGTGCAATCGTATATTGCATTTAAAAAGAGATCAAATATTTGTTTTATGTATCTGTATGTACAATTACAAATATCAACCAATTATTTAACAGACTTTGCATAACTAAAACAAAATGTTCTGTTATCTGTAAAAACATTTCCTATCTAAGTTTTGTAAATCAGTCTATAAATACTATAAATAAAAAAATTGTTCTGTTTGATATTGCTTTTTGTTGAATACAAAAATGGATGCCAGTTTGTCTCTTTAAAGCAAAAAATGTGTTACATCTTTTTGATCAAAATTATCTGATGTACCAAATTGGAGTTCACTGGCATGCAATTTAAAAATCTCTGCATCCTTCGCGTGCAAACATTTTTTTCACAATTTTTCTTTTGCATGCAGCCAACATGATCCGGACTATAGGACATGTACAGTTGTACACTATATACATAAACAATAGGCTAAGTACATATACTTGCAAAAAGGGATCCTAGACACTTCGTCATCTTACAACTTCGTCATCTTACAACTTCGTCATCCACTTGGAAGGTAGGACACTTCGTCATCCAGCCAATTGGCATGCTTTAAAGTTTGGTCAGTTCGTCATCTACTAATAACAAATAAGCAATTAAGTTCGTCATCAATAAAGTGAGGGTGGGGTGGTGGGGCAGAGGTGTGAACACACTTCACATCTTAAAATGCCAAAAAGAGGTGTCAAAACTGATTTCATTATAAGAGTTGAAAGAAAGGTGCCAACACAATGTGAGGAGGTGGGGAGGGGTGGTTCTGTTCTAACTTTGAAAACTTTTGTTTTATAGATGACGAAGTGTCCACAAGTCTTAGTCTCTTCGTCATCCACCCTCTGAGATATTGGACAGATCGTCATCTGGATGACAAAGTTGTAAGATGACAAAGTGTCCAGGTACCGCAAAAAGCAACACCTTTCCCACAAACCAAATTAGAATAAGCTTGCCTAGCATACATATATTTAAACAATCAATATGATCTATTATTGTGTGTCCATATAAGCATTGTAGACAAATATTTTAATTGTCCTTACAGCAGACTAGTCTGTATAATGGTTCCCTATGCCATGGTTATAGTAGCCAAGGGGTTTGATGTTATAAGTAGGCTCTAACTAGTAATCCTTGTTATATTCCTAAAGTTAAAAATAAAATGGTTTGTGAACATAACCATAACAGGTGATGTCAATATGTTAAAGTATAATTAACATATTATAACTATAGACCAGGTTACACAAAGCTGTTGTAAGTTTTTATTATCCTACTTACATAATAGCTAGCTGTATATATATTTTAACTCTATAGTCTACAGACTCAAAAACTGTACAAAACTCTCCTCTTTCAATTAACAGTTCCAAGCCAGACAGTGTGGACATAAAAGTAGCCGACTTTGATGGCGCCATCTATCACATCAGCAATCCTGGACAGGATCGCTTTGTGATTTGGGTTAGTTGATGAAAATTTGTCTAATATATCCCTTGAATACTACTTGAAACATTTTTAATCAGTAGTAACATAGTGTAGTTTTTAATTGAAGCAACACTTTTACTCGCGCAGGTGAGCATCAGTTTGAAGTTCTTCAAAGAACTCGAAAGCAATGGCATTCAGGACTTGCTCAAAGCTAAGTATGGTAATTATCTGTTGAGCACAGTGGAGCCTGGCTACAATGTCACTCTGGAGTACCGCCTAAACGAAATGCCTGATAACTACCGCGATATTGTCCAGCAGGCCTCTCTACTCAAGCGCAACTGTTTCGCCTGCGTGTTTGAGAAATATTTTAGCCTGCAGGCGGCCGGAGGCAGCACCCAGCAGAGGGCTGTGATTCACTATCGAGACGACGAGACCATGTGAGTTGAATTGCTCCATGATTTTGGTTGTTAGTTCTCGAGCTTTGTGGTTGGTCTCATATCTCCACTCTTTTCCTTCTCCTCTCTCTTTACATTATGGCCGTTTATGTTTTCCCTTATAAAACTTTCTCCCCCTTCTTCAACTTCTTATCTTTATTTCCTCCTCTTATCTTCTCCCCTCTTCTCCTTCTCCTTCTCCCCTCTTCTCCTTCTCCCCTCTTCTCCTTCACCCCTCTTCTCCTTCTCCCCTCTTCTCCTTCTCCCCTCTTCTCCTTCTCCCCTCTTCTCCTTCTCCTTCTCCCCTCTTCTCCTTCTCCCCTCTTCTCCTTCTCCCCTCTTCTCCTTCACCCCTCTTCTCCTTCTCCCCTCTTCTCCTTCTCCCCTCTTCTCCTTCTCCTTCTCCCCTCTTCTCCTTCTCCCCTCTTCTCCTTCTCCCCTCTTCTCCTTCACCCCTCTTCTCCTTCTCCCCTCTTCTCCTTCTCCCCTCTTCTCCTTCTCCTTCTCCCCTCTTCTCCTTCTCCCCTCTTCTCCTTCTCCCCTCTTCTCCTTCTCCTTCTCCCCTCTTCTCCTTCTCCCCTCTTCTCCTTCTCCCCACTTCTCCTTCTCCCCTCTTCTCCTTCTCCCCTCTTCTCCTTCTCCTTCTCCCCTCTTCTCCTTCTCCCCTCTTCTCCTTCTCCTTCTCCCCACTTCTCCTTCTCCCCTCTTCTCCTTCTCCCCTCTTCTCCTTCTCCTTCTCCCCACTTCTCCTTCTCCCCTCTTCTCCTTCTCCTTCTCCCCTCTTCTCCTTCTCCTTCTCCCCACTTCTCCTTCTCTCCTCTTCTCCTTCTCCCCTCTTCTCTGTGTATAGCTGGATTGGACCAGATCAATGTAAAGAATTGACTAAACTAAGAGCAAGCCGACTGTTTATTTGAAATGTGTTGTGCTCTGCTCAATTTTGAGTCGCAGGTGTTTTCATCTCTCTTGGCTGGTTGCTCTATTTCAAAGAGACTGCTGGCTGGGTCTCAGATGGTTAAAGAGATGGGAGGATAGGCACAATAGGAGGGTACTGGCTGTTTTGTGCGACGCTGCTCAGTCAGTTTATTTCTCCCAGGGTTTGCGCACAGAATTTTTCTCATTTGCGATTATCTACTAATCTATCCATCCATGATGCTTCTGCAGATTCGGTCATTACCCCATCCCAGTTTCGGTCATTACCCCACCCAGTTTCGGTCATTACCCTATCCCAGTTTCGGTCATTACCCCATCCCAGTTTCATTCATTACCCCATCCCAGTTTCGGTCATTACCCTATCCCAGTTTCATTCATTACCCCATCCCAGTTTCGGTCATTGCCCTATCCCAGTTTCGGTCATTGCCCTATCCCAGTTTCGGTCATTACCCTATCCCAGTTTCGGTCATTACCCCATCCCAGTTTCATTCATTACCACATCCCAGTTTCGGTCATTACCCTATCCCAGTTTCGGTCATTACCCCATCCCAGTTTCGGTCATTACCCCATCCCGGTTTCAGTCATTACCCTATTCCAGTTTCGGTCATTACCCCATCCCAGTTTCAGTCATTACCCTATCCCAGTTTCGGTCATTACACCATCCCAGTTTCAGTCATTACCCTATCCCAGTTTCGGTCATTACCCCATCCCGGTTTCAGTCATTACCCTATTCCAGTTTCGGTCATTACCCCATCCCAGTTTCAGTCATTACCCTATCCCAGTTTCGGTCATTACCCCATCCCAGTTTCAGTCATTACCCTATTCCAGTTTCGGTCATTACCCCATCCCAGTTTCAGTCATTACCCTATTCCAGTTTCGGTCATTACCCCATCCCAGTTTCAGTCATTACCCCACCCCAGTTTCGGTCAATACCCCATCCCAGTTTCGGTCAATACCCCATCCCAGTTTAAGTCATTACCCCATCCCAGTTTCGGTCAATACCCCATCCCAGTTTCGGTCAATACCCCACCCCAGTTTCAGTCATTACCCCATCCCAGTTTCGGTCAATACCCCATCCCAGTTTCGGTCAATACCCCATCCCAGTTTCAGTCATTACCCCATCCCAGTTTCGGTCAATACCCCATCCCAGTTTCGGTCATTACCCCATCCCAGTTTCAGTCATTACCCTATTCCAGTTTCGGTCATTACCCCATCCCAGTTTCAGTCATTACCCCACCCCAGTTTCGGTCAATACCCCATCCCAGTTTCGGTCAATACCCCATCCCAGTTTCAGTCATTACCCCATCCCAGTTTCGGTCAATACCCCATCCCAGTTTCGGTCAATACCCCACCCCAGTTTCAGTCATTACCCCATCCCAGTTTCGGTCAATACCCCATCCCAGTTTCGGTCAATACCCCATCCCAGTTTCAGTCATTACCCCATCCCAGTTTCGGTCAATACCCCATCCCAGTTTCAGTCATTACCCCATCCCAGTTTCGGTCAATACCCCATCCCAGTTTCGGTCAATACCCCATCCCAGTTTCAGTCATTACCCTATCCCAGTTTCCGTCATTACCCTATCCCAGTTTCGTTCATTACCCCATCCATTTCATCGCATCCAGGTACGTTGAGGCTCTCCCAGACCGTGTCACCGTGATCTTCAGCATTGTATTTCGCGACCCGGACGATGTGATCGTTGGCAAAGTGTTCATCCAAGAATTTGCCGAATCAAGGCGCGACTTCAACCAGGCTCCACAGGTGCTGTATTCGCATCGCAATCCGCCATCTAGTATCGCTGGCACCGACGCCCTTGTCGCCGACAATGTCGCTTACGTCACTTTCGTCCTGTTTCCGCGTCACACGGCGCCAGACGTTCGCGACAAGACCATCGACCTGGTGCACACGTTCCGCAACTATCTGCACTATCACATCAAGTGCAGCAAGGTCTATATTCATATGCGAATGCGGGCCAAGACTAGCGAGTTCTTGTCCATCCTCAACCGGGCTAGGCCGGCCTTCGTTAACGAGCAGAAGGAACGCAAGACAATGTCCGGTCGGACTTTCCGTCGAGACTAAATCAAAACAACAATGGAGAACGATGGACGAGGTTATAAAAAACTTTTTCCGTCTGTCTAAACTGTTGTTGAGTTTTAGCTTCCAATAAAAGTGTCGCTAACTAAAAAACGGTGTCTAGAACTTCTGTTATATCATATTCTTGAAAATCTATTTAAAAATTCTTTTTTATCACGTTTTTAATGTCTAAATTCCATTTATCCCTTTTTAAACCTATAACTGAAATAATCTAGGTATGTTGTACATTTAAAATCCCAAATTTCAAGATTCCAAAATTGTCCTATGCCTAATACCTATAGCTTTTCAAGATCCCAAAATGTCACATACCTATAGCTTTTCAAGATCCCAAAATGTTACATACCTATAGCTTTTCAAGATCCCAAAATGTCACATACCTACAGCTTTTCAAGATCCCAAAATGTTACATACCTATAGGTTTTAAATCCCTAGTTTTCAAGATCTTTAAACACAGAAAAACAACTATATTCAAGGTTTTGCGAGCTATTAATCTATTTAAGCAGACAATAATTCACACTTTTTATTTGAGTTACAGAAAATTTACTACTTTCAGTAGTTTAATTTGTGTTAACAAAAGCTTTTTCACATTAGAAATCATTAATAAAATCGCGAATCTAATGTTCTGTCTCTGTGTTTAGATAAATTCATTATGACTGTCTGTTACATTGATTTTTATTCCATTATTCAAGTAACATTGTATTGTACATTATGGAAATAAAATAGAACACATATAAGGGCATAAACAGCCTTTGTATTGTTTAAAAGCATGCTTAAATTCTGGCTAAACTCTTGATTTGCCCGTCTGTCTAATTTTATACCTGACACAGTTCTTTTATCAATAAATTTTAATGTCATTTTATACTTGTTCATTGTTCACTTTATTTGATCTGTTAAATAATGAGGGTAACTTAACTAATGTATCTAACAGCTAAAATATCACTGTCATAACAGCTAAAATATCACTGTCTAACAGCTAAAATATCACTGTCTAACAGCTAAAATGTCACTGTCATAACAGCTAAAATATCACTGTCATAACAGCTAAAATATCACTGTCTAACAGCTAAAATATCACTGTCATAACAGCTAAAATATCACTGTCATAACAGCTAAAATATCACTGTCTAACAGCTAAAATATCACTGTCATAACAGCTAAAATATCACTGTCATAACAGCTAAAATATCACTGTCTAACAGCTAAAATATCACTGTCATAACAGCTAAAATATCACTGTCATAACAGCTAAAATATCACTGTCTAACAGCTAAAATATCCCTGTCTAACAGCTGAAATATCACTGTCTAACAGCTAAAATATCACTGTCATAACAGCTGAAATATCCCTGTCTAAAAGCTAAAATATCCCTGTCATAACAGCTGAAATATCACTGTCTAACAGCTGAAATATCACTGTCTAACAGCTGAAATATCACTGTCTAACAGCTGAAATATCCCTGTCATAACAGCTGAAATATCACTGTCTAACAGCTGAAATATCACTGTCTAACAGCTGAAATATCACTGTCTAACAGCTGAAATATCACTGTCATAACAGCTAAAATATCACTGTCTAACAGCTGAAATATCACTGTCATAACAGCTGAAATATCACTGTCTAACAGCTGAAATATCACTGTCATAACAGCTAAAATATCACTGTCATAACAGCTAAAATATCACTGTCTAACAGCTGAAATATCCCTGTCATAACAGCTGAAATATCACTGTCTAACAGCTAAAATATCACTGTCATAACAGCTAAAATATCACTGTCTAACAGCTAAAATATCACTGTCTAACAGCTGAAATATCACTGTCATAACAGCTGAAATATCACTGTCATAACAGCTAAAATATCCCTGTCTAACAGCTGAAATATCCCTGTCATAACAGCTGAAATATCACTGTCTAACAGCTGAAATATCACTGTCATAACAGCTGAAATATCACTGTCATAACAGCTAAAATATCCCTGTCTAACAGCTGAAATATCCCTGTCATAACAGCTGAAATATCCCTGTCATAACAGCTAAAATATCCCTGTCTAACAGCTGAAATATCACTGTCATAACAGCTAAAATATCCCTGTCTAACAGCTGAAATATCCCTGTCATAACAGCTGAAATATCCCTGTCTAACAGCTGAAATATCCCTGTCATAACAGCTGAAATATCACTGTCATAACAGCTGAAATATCCCTGTCATAACAGCTAAAATATCCCTGTCATAACAGCTAAAATATCACTGTCTAACAGCTGAAATATCACTGTCATAACAGCTAAAATATCCCTGTCTAACAGCTGAAATATCACTGTCATAACAGCTAAAATGTCACTGTCTAACAGCTAAAATATCACTGTCATAACAACTAAAATATCCATGTCTAACAGCTAAAATATCACTGTCTAACAGCTAAAATATCCCTGTCTAACAGCTGAAATATCACTGTCATAGCAGCTAAAATATCACTGTCTAACAGCTTAAATATCACTGTCTAACAGCTAAAATATCACTGTCTAACAGCTAAAATGTCACTGTCTAACAGCTGAAATATCACTGTCTAACAGCTGAAATATCACTGTCTAACAGCTGAAATATCACTGTCATAACAGCTAAAATATCCCTGTCTAACAGCTTAAATATCACTGTCATAACAGCTAAAATATCACTGTCTAACAGCTAAAATGTCACTGTCTAACAGCTGAAATATCCCTGTCTAACAGCTGAAATATCACTGTCATAGCAGCTAAAATGTCCCTGTCTAACAGCTTAAATATCACTGTCTAACAGCTAAAATATCACTGTCTAACAGCTGAAATATCACTGTCTAACAGCTAAAATATCCCTGTCTAACAGCTAAAATATCCATGTCTAACAGCTTAAATATCACTGTCTATCAGCTGAAATATCACTGTCTAACAGCTGAAATATCACTGTCATAACAGCTAAAATATCCCTGTCTAACAGCTGAAATATCCCTGTCTAACAGCTAAAATGTCACTGTCTAACAGCTAAAATATCCCTGTCATAATAGCTAAAATATCACTGTCTAACAGCTGAAATATCACTGTCATAACAGCTAAAATATCCCTGTCATAACAGCTAAAATATCACTGTCTAACAGCTGAAATATCACTGTCATAACAGCTAAAATATCCCTGTCTAACAGCTGAAATATCCCTGTCATAACTGCTGAAATATCACTGTCTAACAGCTAAAATAGTTGTGTCTAACAGCTAAGAAATCTAAGCGATCAGTTGAATGTGTGGGTTGAATGGCGACCGTGTGCAATACGTATTGCGTCATCATGCGCACTATATAGTAATTGCTTTTATCTACAGTCTTTTTCAACACAATTGCTTGAAACAGATGGTAATTTCCCAGTCTGTTTACAATAATTTCTCCGCAGACCAATCTACAATAGCTTGACGATAGCTTACTAATCCCAAACCAGTTGCCAAATTGCTGGTTTGAGGCCATAGCCAATCTAACCAGAAAGCTTTGATTGTTTGATTTTCTACCAAAACAGTTGGTTAAATTGAATTCTGCTTGCAATTCAAGAAAACAAATTGAGCAATTATCCCGGGATTTCACGCAACCGTGGCTGTCTATCCAAAACCGATGAGCAGGTGTGAAAAAAAGCTGATTAGAGACCTACGCCAAATGCGTCAACTCAGCGACCAACTGTGTCGATGAAGATTTTCTCCCGTCTATATAAGCAGCTCAAGAACTGTCTTGTATCCCATAACGTTAGCGACATTTTCTAGCTATACTAACTCAAAATGCTGGTCAATCAGCTTTGGTTTGTTATTCTGTGCCCCAGTCTGGTTTGGACTTTGGCCTTGCCGACCACCACATCCTTGACGACCATTGTTAATGACAACGCCGGCGACAACGATTTGATGTCCGAACTGGACAATTTGATTGTTGTTCCGACTGAAATGAGCGAGAAATCAACTCGAAGCTCTCGTTCTAAGAAAGGTGTGTAAAATTGTAATCTGCATGGGGTAAATTTCAAATCTGTCTTATCTTCAATGTTTGTCTCACAGTCAAATTGAATTTCAATTCAGTTGCAGGACTCCTGCACACTAGACTGATTCGCCAGTCCTACATTCCGCTGTTCAACTTTCTCCGAGGCGCCCTGCGTACCGAGCTGCCCTGATTGGCTCCCGCGGATTCGTATTTATCGATCCATGCCCGCTGGATCGATAATTTAATTCTTTTAATTTCCTCAAGAGAAACACTACTATTAGTAATATAGGCTTTCCTGCTTGTATAATTCCAGCCCTAGACTTGCCTGGGTAATAAAACCCTATTGCGTTATATTATACTGTATTTCACGAGTAAAAATTAAAATCTATATATATATTCGTTCAACTACTGTTCTACTGCAAGTAGTATTATTAAGAGTCTAATCTGGAGTCGAAGCAAGACTTCTAAGCTAGAATCGAAGCAAGAGTCTTATCTGGAATCGAAGCAAAGAGTTGAAGCTAGAATCGAAGCAAGAGTCCATTTAGAATCGAAGAAAGATTCTAATCTGGAATCGAACCAGAGTCTAATCTGGAATCGAAGCAAGAGTCTTATCTGGAATCAAAGCAAGAGTCAAATCTAGAATCTAAGCAAAGAGTTGAATCTGGAATCGAAGCAAGAGTCAATTTAGAATCGAAGCAAGAGTCTAATCTGGAATCGAAGCAAGAGTCTAATCTGAAATTGAAGCAAGACTTCTAAGCTAGAATCGAAGCAAGAGTCAATTTAGAATCGAAGCAAGATTTGAATCTGGAATCGAAGCAAGAGTCAATTTAGAATCGAAGCAAGATTTGAATCTGGAATCGAAGCAAGAGTCTAACCTGGAATCGAAGCAAGACTTCTAAGCTAGAATCAAAGCAAGACTTCTAAGCTAGAATCGAAGCAAGAGTAAAATCTGGAATCGAAGCAAGAGTCTAACCTGGAATCAAAGCAAGACTCTAACCTGGAATCGAAGCAAGAGTCTAACCTGGAATCGAAGCAAGAGTCTAATCTGGAATCGAAGCAAAACTGAACTGGTATGGATGGAAAAAAAATCGGAATCGAAAATCGGAATCGAAGCAGAAGCCATAGTGGAATCGTAGCAGAAGCCAAAGTGGAATTGAAGCGGAAGTCAAGTTGGAATCGTAGCAAGAGTCAAATTGGATTCGGAGCAGAAGTCAAAGTGGAATCGAAGCAGGAGTCAAAGTGGAATCGAAGCAGGAGTCAAAGTGGAATCGAAGCAGGAGTCAAAGTGGAATCGAAGCAGGAGACAAAGTGGAATCGAATCAGCTTCCATAACTACGAGGATTGAGGACTCGTAGAATTGAGTCGTGAATGAAACTTCGCTATTTGGGTTCAAACAAATATCGTTGATGAACGAGTTTGAAAAGGAGATTAAGAGAAAAAATGTAAAACAAAAAGCTAGACGGCAAAGGATTTGAACAAATGACAACAAAGCTCATTCATGCGGGATCTACATTGAGAACGTCCTCTACACGTCCCCAAGTATTCAATTGTTATTGCAACTTTTACAAGTTCCGCCTACGAGTTTAAAAAAGACTTGGCTTGTGACATCAATCAGGTCATACTCGTATTCGGGATATGGTTTAGGCTGCGTGAGCTGCTGAATGAAAATCTGATGTTCTTCTTGCGAAGGATTAGTTATTCGTCTGAATATTTGTGTTTGGGAAAAATCTGTGAAATAAAAATCAAATTTCGGATTTTTTTCAGGTGGGATGGGGAATTAGATTGACGGAGTGACGTGTTGGTAGAATTAAAGTGGAGTAATCTCTGTTGGACAGAAGGTAGATTGAGAGGGTAAAGGGAAGAGAGGGGAGAGAAGAGGGGGTAGAAGAGATGGGAGAGAAGATAGGTTAGAAGAGATGGGAGAGAAGGAGGGATGGAAGAGAGGGGAGAGAAGATGGGGTAGAAGAGAGGGGAGAGAAGATGGGGTAGAAGAGATGGGAGAGAAGATGGGGTAGAAGAGATGGGAGAGAAGATGAGGTAGAAGAGAGGAGAGAAGATGGGGTAGAAGAGAGGGGAGAGAAGATTGGGTAGAAGAGATGGGAGAGAAAATGGGGTAGAAGAGAGGGGAGAGAAGATGGGGTAGAAGAGATGGGAGAGAAAATGGGGTAGAAGAGATGGGAGAGAAGATGGGGTAGAAGAGAGGGGAGAGAAGATGGGGTAGAAGAGAGGAGAGAAGATGGGGTAGAAGAGATGGGAGAGAAGATGGGGTAGAAGAGATGGGAGAGAAGATGAGGTAGAAGAGGGGAGAGAAGATGGGGTAGAAGAGATGGGAGAGAAGATGAGGTAGAAGAGAGGAGAGAAGATTGGGTAGAAGAGATGGGAGAGAAGATGGGGTAGAAGAGATGGGAGAGAAGATGAGGTAGAAGAGAGGAGAGAAGATGGGGTAGAAGAGAGGAGAGAAGATTGGGTAGAAGAGATGGGAGAGAAGATGGGGTAGAAGAGATGGGAGAGAAGATGAGGTAGAAGAGAGGAGAGAAGATGGGGTAGAAGAGATGGGAGAGAAGATAGGGTAGAAGAGATGGGAGAGAAGATGAGGTAGAAGAGGGGAGAGAAGATGGGGTAGAAGAGATGGGAGAGAAGATGAGGTAGAAGAGAGGAGAGAAGATGGAGTAGAAGAGAGGGGAGAGAAGATGGGGTAGAAGAGATGGGAGAGAAAATGGGGTAGAAGAGAGGAGAGAAGATGGGGTAGAAGAGAGGGGAGAGAAGATGGGGGTAGAAGAGAGGGGAGAGAAGATGGGGTAGAAGAGAGGTGAGAGAAGATGGGGTAGAAGAGATGGGAGAGAAGATGGGGTAGAAGAGATGGGAGAGAAGATGGATTAGAAGAGATGGGAGAGAAGATGGGTTAGAAGAGAGGGGAGAGAAGAGGGAGAAAAGAGGAAAGAAGAGAGGACATTGAGAACGGCAATACAAAGATCGATCAGAATGATATTTTTTCAATCCACAATCAAAGCTCGGGTTGTTATTCCTAAAAAGTGGGATGACGCGGTTCAGGCTCTCGTGTCCACTCCTCAGCCTCATCGGCAATTCGAATTTATCTGCACCGACTTAAAAACTGCTTTTAAGCCAGTCGTTCACGCGATGTCGAATTTTTATATATATTGCAGCAATTAGTGACGATTCGGCTATCGCAGTTCAACACTTCCATCCCGACAATATAGAACTCACCTGGGTAGCCTATGCTCAATGCCTACTCAAGCCGCTGTGTTCGCCGTGGTCTGCTCCGCCGCCGCTTTCGCCGTGGCCATCGCACTGCCGATCGACGCCACTCAGAATCGGCTTCGACCGGCGAAGGATTCGTCATCGAAGCTGACGCCCGGCAAAAATGAGTCGACTGACACGGAGGTGAATCGGAAGATCGCCCAGCTGACTGTGGACTTCCTGTGGGCTTGGCTAAGAATTGTGGTCAAATCGGGCGACACTGGCGATAGAGAACACCTCGTCAGGATGGACAACAATAGGACTAAGAAAGGTTCGCTGCGGATTTGTTGATTCCTTCCGAATTATCCCAGATCCCAAATATCCTAGATCCCAAATATCCCAGATCCCAAATATCCCAGATCTCAAATATCCTAGATCCCAAATATCCCAGATCCCAAATATCCCAGATCTCAAATATCCTAGATCCCAAATATCCCAGATCCCAAATATCCCAGATCCCAAATATCCTAGATCCCAAATATCCTAGATCCAAAATATCCCAGATCCCAAATATCCCAGCTCTCAAAAATCCTTGATCCTAAATACCCCAGATCCCAAATATCCCAGATCTCAAATATCCTTGATCCTAAATACCCCAGATCCCAAATATCCCAGATCCCAAATATCCCAGTTCCTTAATATCCCAAATATCGGAAGTTTCTATCCAAAAAAAAAGAAATTTCCTAACCAATTAGAAAACTCCCAAAAGCGTAAAAGCCCAAAAACTCCCAATTTCTTTTGTATCACATTTTCAGACGGTGAATGGAGGATCAACTACCTGCGTCGCAAATCCTACATCCCAATGTTCAACTACATCCGGGAGGCCCTGCTCTACGGCCTGAGAAAGAACTGAACCGAATCTGTTATTTCGGCAACAATCGATTCGAATCGCGAAGATTACTCAAAGTGAACTCAAATTGCTCATCCTAACACCGTTCTTGGTAGCGCAGCACAACATTTTCTAATTCAATTTTATCAACTCAGATAAAGGCCCTAAGCGTTTCACTATTTACTCCGCAAATAAAAAACGGAACATTTGTGGTATGTCTAAAAGTCTAATTGAATCAGAAAACAATAGTACGCCGCACAACTGCGAAGAAACTTTAAAAGTACATTAGCAAAAGTGCATGTGTAAAAATGCATTTGCACAAATTATTCTTCTGTAAAGTAAATATAATTATTATATAAAAATATACCCATAAAACTATTGCAAATCTAACACCGAAGCCCTATTGATGGTGTAAGGCAAGCAAAACTGTGATTTTGTTCAATTTATTCAACAATGAGAAGATTCGGTTTAAAAATCTATCGAAGCAGGAACCATAGCTGGAATCGAAGCAGGAGCTGTATCTGTAAGCAGGGAAATGAAGCACGAAATCGAAGCAGGAAATCGAAGCAGAGTCTGTAGCTGAATTCGAAGCTGGGAATCGAAGCTGGAGTATTCTAACAGCTGTAATCGAAGCAGGGAATCGAAGCTGGGAATCGAAGCTGGAGTATTCTAACAGCTGTAATCGAAGCAGGGAATCGAAGCTGGGAATCGAAGCTGGAATCGAAGCAGGAAATCGAAGCAGAGTCTATAGCTGGAATAAAAGCAGGGAATCGAAGAATCGAATCTAGAATCAAAGCAGGGAATCGAAGCAGGGAATCGAAGCTGGAGTATTCTAACAGCTGGAATCGAAGCAGGAAATCGAAGCAGGAAACCGAAGCAGGAAATCGAAGCAGGTTTCAACTGTCAAATTTCAACTTCGATCTAGCTGGAATCGAAGCAGGGAATCGAAGAATCGAATCTAGAATCGAAGCAGGGAATCGAAGCAGAGAATCGAAGCAGGGTCCGTTCGCTGGAATCAAAGCTGAGAATCAAAGAATCGAATCTAGAATCGAAGCAAGGAATCTAATAGCTAGAATCTAAGCAGGAGCTGAAGCTAGAATCGAACCAGGAGCTGTAGCTGGAATCGAAGCAGGGAATCGAAGCTGGGAATCGAAGCTGGAGTATTCTAACAGCTGTAATCGAAGCAGGGAATCGAAGCTGGGAATCGAAGCTGGAATCGAAGCAGGAAATCGAAGCAGAGTCTGTAGCTGGAATAAAAGCAGGGAATCGAAGAATCGAATCTAGAATCAAAGCAGGGAATCGAAGCAGGGAATCGAAGCTGGAGTATTCTAACAGCTGGAATCGAAGCAGGGAATCGAAGCTGGAAATCGAAGCTGGAGTATTCTAACAGCTGTAATCGAAGCAGGGAATCGAAGCAGGGAATCGAAGCTGGAATCGAAGCAGGAAATCGAAGCAGAGTCTGTAGCTGGAATAAAAGCAGGGAATCGAAGAATCGAATCTAGAATCAAAGCAGGGAATCGAAGCAGGGAATCGAAGCTGGAGTATTCTAACAGCTGGAATCGAAGCAGGGAATCGAAGCAGGAAACCGAAGCAGGAAATCGAAGCAGGGAATCGAAGAATCGAATCTAGAATCGAAGCATGGAATCGAAGCAGAGAATCGAAGCAGGGTCCGTTCGCTGGAATCAAAGCTGAGAATCAAAGAATCGAATCTAGAATCGAAGCAAGGAATCTAATAGCTAGAATCTAAGCAGGAGCTGAAGCTGGAATCGAAGCAGGAGCTGTAGCTGGAATCGAAGCAGGGGCTAGATTAATAAATAATAGCAACTATAAATAAATTATAACAGCTTAGTTCTTTAAGTTTTTTAAAATAAACATTTACTTTCATTCCAGAACCGCATAAATTTAAATTAGACTCGATTTTTGTTTGAATTCTGCTTTGTATTTTAAAATGAGGTGTGAAAATGATGAAAATAGATAATTGTATCAAAGCTTTCAATCGGGTTAGTCAGATTAAAACACGTCAAGCAGATAAATTGATAAATTTAAACTCATGAAAAAAAATTTTCAACTTGTACGAGCTAGATCGTAGGTCGCCGTTTAGCGATTAAAAAATGATTATTTTGTTTAAATGTTTGCGATACGTAGATAACAAAAGAGTTGAGTAGCTTTAGTTTATTGTCATTTACTGATACGCACAATTATGTACTGGACTTACAACTGGCGAAACCCAGTTTGTTTAACAGGTACAATGTCACATTTGACTGGTAAATTTTGTTTTAATAAGGTTCAATCGGCATGACTATCAGCATATCCTAACAGGTGAAATCTGTCTATCCTAACAGATGAAATCAGTCTATCCTAATAGGTGAAATCAGTCTATCCTAACAGGTGAAATCAGTCTATCCTAATAGGTGAAATCAGTCTATCCTAACAGGTGAAATCAGTCTATCCTAACAGGTGAAATCAGTCTATCCTAATAGGTGAAATCAGTCTATCCTAACAGGTGAAATCAGTGTATCCTAACAGGTGAAATCAGTCTATCCTAACAGGTGAAATCAGTCTATCCTAACAGGTGAAATCAGTCTATCCTAACAGGTGAAATCAGTCTATCCTAACAGGTGAAATCAGTCTATCCTAACAGGTGAAATCAGTCTATCCTAACAGGTGAAATCAGTCTATCCTAACAAGTGAAATCAGTCTATCCTAACAGGTGAAATCAGTCTATTCTAACAAACACAGGCATCATTATCCCATCTGTATCGAATCAGATCCAAAAGCCCTTTAAATTCGCATTGTTTAAACCAATGGAATCATTATTCGAAATAAAAAGACACTAGTCAGACTCACTAGAGAAACATATAAATAACCAATGGTTCTCAATACATAAATAAATATTAATAATTCAACAGCAGCAGCACATGCCACCTGCTGGCTGCGGCTTCCAGATCATCACGCGCTTCTGCTGAGGCGTTGTCAGAACAGCCATGTTGCCCTCGAGATAGTTGACCTCCTTGTAGCTCAGCTCCGGATTAGTCTGGCATTGCCAGGTCTTGCCTAGTCGCTTGTCCAACTCGTGCATCATTTTTCGATCAAACTCGCCAGACTTCTCGTTACCGGAAATTGTCACCGTCTGCTGAGCCAGCAGCTTCTTGACCTCCTCGAGATCTTTAGGCTCCATATCGGAGAATTCCACATTGATTGACCTATTAAAATCGGCGAATTTTTAACACTATACTGTTAGTAGTGTGGTAAGCTTCTTTTAAAACTTCAAATTCCTCCTCACCTGGGATCTGAGTCGTCGAACTCAATTTGAACCTCCTCCGGTGAAGATTTTGGCCTAAAACGAATTGGCGGACAAAAAACTAGGATTATAAATAATTGCGACTCAATTAATTTGGTCATAACTTTTATGCTAAGATAGTACTTGTATATTCTTACCCAAATCCTGCGTGGGCCTTCTGGGCTGTCTGGGGTCTGAAAATTTGTCGGAAGGTACTCAGAAAGATGGAAAATAACGTAAATTATAATCCGACAAAATGTAACACTGAATGTTTGACATGAGTGTCACCTGTTAGACATGATGGTCTGTTGTTAGACAGGAGTGTCACCTGTTAGACATGAGTGTCACCTGTTAGACATTAGTGTCACCTGTTAGACATGAGTGTCACCTGTTAGATCGGAGTGTCACCTGTTAGACATGAGGGTCTGTTGTTAGACAGGAGTGTCACCTGTTAGACATGAGGGTCTGTTGTTAGACAGGAGTGTCACCTGTTAGACATGAGGGTCTGTTGTTAGACAGGAGGTCACCTGTTAGACATGAGGGTCTGTTGTTAGACAGGAGTGTCACCTATTAGACATGAGGGTCTGTTGTTAGACAAGAGTGTCACCTGTTAGACAAGAGTGTCACCTGTTAGACATGAGGGTCTATTGTTAGACAGGAGTGTCTGTTATTATACTGGAGTGTCTGATGTTAGACAGAAGCTTAATTGTATGCTGTTAGATAAGAAGGGAACACAAGTTCATTATGTTTTGGCATTGTGAGATACTATTAACAAAATGGTTTGGAAAAAGCAGTTGTTGAAGCAGGTAAAAATAATAGTTAACTGGTCGATTCTTACTTGACAACCTCGTCTTCTATCTCAACTACTTTCGGCTGCTGTGGCTGCGTGTGTGTCTTCCTTGTCTGTTCTGGTCTGCGTATGAATTAATAAAAGCAAGATTTTATTGCATCATGGGGTCAAATACTTTATAATCTGTACCTCTTTAAAAAATAGACTGATTGTTTAACTGTAGTGTCACCGGAAGTTTTAAAGTTTACGAAGTACAAGTATAACAAGCCATCTTCAACGAATCTGTTAATGAATAAGTTTAATGTTAAACATGCCCTTTTAGGTGGTTAATGGTCTCTTGATTGTAAATGTCAAATTATTTTACGTATAATCAATAAAAGCTAATCACCAACACGCGAATCACGGAAATTCAACTTCAACTTACTCGATATTCTCCTTGATTTCTTGTTCAACAGGTTTGCTAAAAATTGATAAGATTACAAGACTGATTTAGATGCTGCTAATTGTTAAATATTATCAATTAAATATTAATAAAAATGTATTCATTTATATATTTTTATTCATAAATAATTTATATTTTATGCTATCTCTTAAAACAAGTTATATTTAAAGCTTTTATTTATTAAAAAAAGTTAATAAATTGACTAATTCAAACAAATTTAGCATATTTACCTGGCTGTTGCTCTAGGCAGTCGACTTGTGCGTCTGAAAAAAAAGAATTTTAATATTTGAGCGTGAATAAAGAGTAAAGATAAACGAATCAAGAAATTGGGATCTTTCAGAAGGTGCAGTCAAGTCACACTGACCTGCTAGCCCTGTCGGATTCTGTTTGCTGCTGCTGTTGCTGCTGCTGCTGCTTGAGCGCAATGTTTTTGCGAGCCTCTCGTCTGAGTTGAGGACAAAAATATTTTTTTCAAGACGACTAAGCACAATGTACCCTTAGCCACTAGTTACCCGTGGGTTTTTATTCGAAAAATTCTAAATTCTCACAGCTTCTCTTCGTAAATTTTCTCGTCCAGGCCGAGGGTCTCGCAGAATTCCGTGAAGGTGATCTTTCCATCCTTGTCCAAGTCGAACAGACGCAGCCACTTCTGAATTTCGGGGAAAACGTTTAAGAAAATGAAGATTCATTTGTTGGCTAGACGTTACCTGTAACAGGTAAGACTCCTGTCTGACAAGGTTAACTCTCCTGTCTAACCGTGACACTCCTGTCTAACCGTGACACTCCTGTCTAACCGTGACACTCCTGTCTAACAAGTGACACTTCTGTCTAACAAGTGACACTCCTGTCTAACAAGTGACACTCCTGTCTAACAGGTGACACTATACTGTCTAACAGTTGACACTCCTGTCTAACAAGTGAAACTCCTGTCTAACAGATGACACTCCTGTCTAACAGGTGACACTCCTGTCTAACAAGTGACACTCCTGTCTAACAAGTTCCACTCCTGTCTAACAAGTGACACTCCTGTCTAACAGGTGACACTATACTGTCTAACAGTTGACACTCCTGTCTAACAGATGACACTCCTGTCTAACAGGTGACACTCCTGTCTAACAGGTGACACTCCTGTCTAACAAGTGACACTCCTGTCTAACAAGTTCCACTCCTGTCTAACAAGTGACACTCCTGTCTAACAGGTGACACTATACTGTCTAACAGTTGACACTCCTGTCTAACAAGTGAAACTCCTGTCTAACAGGTGACACTCCTGTCTAACAGGTGACACTCCTGTCTAACAGGTGACACTCCTGTCTAACAGGTGACACTCCTGTCTAACAAGTGAAACTCCTGTCTAACAGGTGACACTCCTGTCTAACAGGTGACACTCCTGTCTAACAAGTGACACTCCTGTCTAACCGTGACACTCCTGTCTAACAAGTGACACTTCTGTCTAACAAGTGACTAGCCTGTCTAACAAGTTCCACTCTTGTCTAACAAGTGACACTCCTGTCTAACAGGTGACACTCCTGTCTAACAAGTGAAACTCCTGTCTAACAGATGACACTCCTGTCTAACAGGTGACACTCCTGTCTAACAGGTGACACTCCTGTCTAACAAGTGACACTCCTGTCTAACAAGTTCCACTCCTGTCTAACAAGTGACACTCCTGTCTAACAGTTGACACTCCTGTCTAACAAGTGAAACTCCTGTCTAACAGATGACACTCCTGTCTAACAGGTGACACTCCTGTCTAACAAGTGAAACTCCTGTCTAACAGATGACACTCCTGTCTAACAGGTGACACTCCTGTCTAACAGGTGACACTCCTGTCTAACAAGTGACACTCCTGTCTAACAAGTTCCACTCCTGTCTAACAAGTGACACTCCTGTCTAACAGGTGACACTATACTGTCTAACAGTTGACACTCCTGTCTAACAGGTGACACTCCTGTCTAACAGGTGACACTATACTGTCTAACAGTTGACACTCCTGTCTAACAAGTGAAACTCCTGTCTAACAGGTGACACTCCTGTCTAACAGGTGACACTCCTGTCTAACAGGTGACACTCCTGTCTAACAGGTGACACTCCTGTCTAACAGGTGACACTCCTGTCTAACAAGTGACACTCCTGTCTAACAAGTGCCACTCCTGTATAACAAGTGCCACTCCTGTCTAACTCCGGGCTCCTAGAAAGTATCCTTAAGCAGTTAATTACAAATTATAGCGCAGCTCGAGTTTCACAGAGCCTGCGAAATCTCACCCTTGTGAAGGCCTTCTCGTACTTCATCTCGTCGGCATAGTTGTCCAAGTCGGCCTCGTGAATCACAAGATCCTGATCCTTGTCAACTGAGGCGAATACATTCAGAAACTCCATGAATTCAGGGTTCAACTGGTTTACTTAAAAAAACTGTCTAACAGCGTACAGCAGATTGTTGACAATAAATTCTTTTGCTGCAACTTTTTTTAGCGACCAACAATAGCAACTGTGTTGACAATAATATAGTGGAAACTGTGAATGAAATGTCAGAAAAGAATGTTGCAATTTGGCTTCAATTTATTATTCTCTCACTTCTACATTCTAATACGCGGTGCATGGATAGTAAGACAGAAGTTTTTAGACACCGGGTCTGTGCTCACCTGAGTCTGTGCTCACCTGAGTCTGTGCTCACCTGAGTCTGTGCTCACCTGAGTCTGTGCTCACATAGATCTCTCTCCATCCAGCCCTCCCCACCACACGACCCCACACGGGGTCAATCGTCCAAGGAGGCTGTGTCCTTCGTTTCAAATGAGCCGTGAGGCTGGTGCAGATGCAGACAGTGTCAAATCTGCATTATCATGCCCAAAAAGCTAGAACAATGGTTGTATTTGGGTCAGACCAAATATTTTAACTGAACCGAGCCTGCGTGAACTCAACTTCGACACACACCGGCTAGCGCCTGCCTATGTACATTCAGAATAAATATTTGACAATTTCTACGGCAGTTTTGCTCCGAGGAAAGACTTGAAAAGCCAATTTGTGGCGACAAGTTTTTTTTGTAAAGCCTTGTCATTCTCTCTCTGCCTCTCTTTGTTATTAGTTGAAGCAGCTAAAACAGATTGCTCAAGCATGACCAGATTGCTTGGAGACCCTGAGTATGGACTCATTTAGGTTGGAGACCCTGAGTATGGACTCATTTAGGTTGGAGACGCTGAGTATGGACTCATTTAGGTTGGAGACGCTGAGTATGGACTCATTTAGGTTGGAGACGCTGAGTATGGACTCATTTAGGTTGGAGACCCTGAGTATGGACTCATTTAGGTTGGAGACGCTGAGTATGGACTCATTTAGGTTGGAGACGCTGAGTATGGACTCATTGAGGTTGGAGACGCTGAGTATGGACTCATTTAGGTTGGAGACCCTGAGTATGGACTCATTTAGGTTGGAGACCCTGAGTATGGACTCATTTAGGTTGGAGACGCTGAGTATGGACTCATTTAGGTTGGAGACCCTGAGTATGGACTCATTGAGGTTGGAGACCCTGAGTATGGACTCATTTAGTTTGGAGACCCTGAGTATGGACTCATTTAGGTTGAAGACCCTGAGTATGGACTCATTTAGGTTGAAGACCCTGAGTATGGACTCATTTAGGTTGGAGACCCTGAGTATGGACTCATTTAGGTAGACGCATTTGCGCCATGCAGCCAAAAACAGCACTGTTAGCAAGAAATCAAATTGAAAATATTTAGTTATCAATAGTCAACAAAACACCTGCTAGATTTTTATCGATCCATCTGAAAGACGACAGCGGGCCGCATTAACAATATAGGAATATGAGAAAGGGGAGAGCTGAGACATATGAGAGATGAGACGGAGGAGAGATAATGCTCTCCATCTTCAGAGAAGAGAAAGAGATGAGACAGGATACGATAGGTGTTGGAAGGGGCAACGGACCGGGTTTGGTCAACTTTCACTTTCAAGAAATTCACCTTTAACTAGTTTTTTATTTCAAATCGAAACTTTAGACTGGGTGAACAAATCTGGATGTGGGTCTTAACTTTTGTGGGTCTAACTCAGGGGTCGGCAAACTCCGGCCCGAGGGCCAGATGCGGCCCTCGAAGCTCCCAAATCTAGCCCGTTGCCCCTTCTGACATCTGCAGTGTCCTGTTTCATCTCTCCCCTATCTTATCTCTCCCGTGTCTCATCTCTCCCGTGTCTCAACTCTCTCGTGTCTCATCTCTCCCGTGTCTCATCTCTCTCGTGTCTCACCTCTCCCGTGTCTCATCTCTCCCGTGTCTCATCTCTCCCGTGTCTCATCTCTCCCCTATCTCATATTTATACAGTCAATGCGGCCCGCTGTCGTCTTTTAGGCTGTCTCTTTGGCCCGCCAGCAAATAAGTTTGCCTACCCCTGGTCTAACTTGACTCAACTCACGCGGCTACAGATAGGTGCCAAGATAGGACTACCTACTTTTCGAACATTTTACATTGCCTATTCAAATTGTTTATAATTTGCTTACTGCTTTTCTAGTTTTAATTTAGATTTTTCCTCCCTGGACAAAGTGTTGCATGTGACTTGATAAAATGTGTGATAAGGCACGCACTCATGCAGCTCTATGGTAAGCCGTGCATGGTCCATTTAGTTAAATAATGTGCTGTTACATGTGCCAACGGCAAAAGCACTTGTGACTCACCCAAGTACAAACGGTGATATCTGATTCAAAAGCTTTTATAAACAGTCAACTTTCATTGCAAACAAACCAGCTGGAATTGTTCTTGACAATCAATTGTGTGTAGCAACATCGATCGCCTTTGAACAAGATAATTAGGCGAAAGACAAAAGTGAAAAATGTTGGACGAGCCATCGACATTCAGCAGGTCAGCTGTGCTTCTTTTGATGCTGCTTGCTGTTTCTACATCGGCGTTGACTGAAGAACTAAAGGACTTCCAAGAAGGCGGAGCACTGAGGTATCACTCGCCGCGACAAATAATTGGTTCTGTGAAGCGTATGAGCCAGAAGTCACGTCTTGCTGTTGCTGCAGCAGCATTGAAAAACGGACCACCTAGCGAGTTTCAGTGGAGACAACCCAAGTTGAATCGTCGCGACGCCCTAAAAAAAGCCAGTATTGAGTACAAGAACGGCAAGCTAAGCATTCTACCTGACATTTGGGGACAAAACTCCATCGCCTATGGATCTCTGGCCAAGACGCTCAACAAGACCGGCTGGGACGTTCTTGATGTCTTCACCGGGACAAATACTAGAGTTAAGAATGACACGGCTGCCATGTACGCTGCCGGCCTGCTGGAAGGCTACCTCACTGCTGATCGTATTGCGCTGATGTACACGAACATGATGGCCACTTTCTTCGACACGGAGCAAAGCCGGAGGGTGCTGCTTCCGAAAGTTCGGACATTTCTATCAAAGCAGTTCGAATGGGCGAAGAGCTACTCAGCATCCAGTCCACCGTCTGCTATGAAGAGACACACTGGATTTGTTCTAGCTCAGCTTCAAGGACTCATCGATGGCTACTTGGCCAGCAATGACTCCGTGGTGCGAGATCCATTCGTTTTGCACCTGCTGAACGCAGTGGGCGACATGCTGGACCTGCAGATCGCTCTCAACGACACCAAGGTCGACTATTTTAAGCAGATGTCGAACTCTAAATTTTCCAAATTTGTCAAAACCTCCGGACACTGCTCCGCCCTCATCCGCCTGACACCGGGACTTGAGAACATCTTCATGGGGCACTCGAGCTGGTTTGTCTATGCCGCTACTCTACGAATCTATAAGCACTATTTGCTGAACTTGCAAGACCCTGACTTGACCAGTCGTTTCCTCTCATTCTCAAGCTATCCGGGCTTTCTTGAATCACTGGACGATTTTTACATCCTAAGCAGTGGTCTAGTACTATTGCAGACTACAAATAACGTGTTCAACCTGAGCCTCTACAAGTCGGTGAAGCCGCAGAGTCTGCTGGCCTGGCAGCGCGTGCGTGTGGCAAATCAGATCGCGACCAACGGCAGTCACTGGGCGTGGGCGCTGACCCAGCAGAACTCGGGAACCTACAACAACCAGTACATGGTGATCGATCTGCGACGAATCCGACTGAACGAGTCCATCGACGACGGAGCCCTGACGGTGATCGAGCAGATCCCGACGCTGGTGGTGTCGTCGGACCAGTCCGCCATCCTTCGCACCGGCTACTTTCCGTCCTACAATGTGCCGTTCCACGAGAGGATCTACAACCTGAGCGGCTACCCGGAGGTGGTGGCGAAGCGCGGCCTCGACTTCTCGTACCAGATGGCGCCTCGGGCTAAGATTTTCCGACGAGAGGCGCCTCGCGTGTTTGACGCAGCCGGCATGGCGGCCGTTCTTCGCTTCAACGAGTTCGCCGACGATCCCTACTCGGAGGGCGACGCCTGCAAAAGCATCTGCTGCCGCGGCGACTTGAGTGCGGGCTCAAAGGTCTCTCCATCGGGCTGCTACGACACGAAGTTCACCGACTTTGAGAATGCCAGGTACCAAAGGAGCTTCGCAATCAGCGGACCCACCCGAGGCTCGGCTAGAAGCAAGCTGGCACCGTTCAGCTGGAGCCAGTTCCCGAGTGTGAGCCACGCAGGACTGCCTTCTGTGTACAACTTCAGCTGGGTGACAATGAGCCCGGATTTCTCGTGATTTCTTTTCAAACTGAAACTAAAAGTTGAGGATTTTTATTCACTAAATTTGGAACATAAAATCTCGTGTTAAATGTTTATTCCTGAATAAATCCTTCAAAGTGCTAAATTTTTGTTTTGAAATAGTTTTCCCTTTTATATTTTTGCTTTGCATGAGTCCCCACTGATTTAGACGCAGACGTGACACATTGTAATGCCCTCAGTCAACAAATCGACAAATAAATAAATATGTCAAACTTTATGCCGGAAATAAGGTGAAAATTTGCTAACCCCAGATTTGAGAACTATGCTCTGTGCTTTTACCATCAGTGTTAGAATTCTCGACGCGTGCTAACAACGCGAAATTTTTATGTATGGCTTCGCTGCGGAGAGAAGGCCATTGGTTGATTGGCCTCCAACGCAAAGGTAGGAGCGTAGTACACTGCTTGACGATTTTTGGGGCCGATGTACATCCCTGTGAGTCCGTGCCCGTGCCTGTGATTCTGTATTTTGCAGTAGCAGAGCGGTTGCAAATTACCTCCAGGCTAGCATGCAGCAGCTTTAACTGTCACGAAATACTGTGCCAGTGCCGTTCATGAAACTAATATTATCAGCTGCTCTTCTTTTATTTTTTGTTACTGAAAGTCTTAGTTCCTTAGTTAATTTAGATTATCAACTATAGTGATTATATTGTTACTTTGCTGTAGTAATAATACTATTAACACTTCCCAGAAGTATGAAAAATGATATAAATTTGTGCAATCTTTTGCGCTTAAAACATGAAAAGGTCTTGCAGTAGATATAAATATAGAATGAAGCAAAGTTATCAACGATAATAAACACAGCAAAATGGGCATCCTAATTATCCAGTGTATAGCATTGGATAAGACAATAGCAATCGTGAAGACACATGTACAATTGAATTACTAGAAAATATTTTATTACTACTCGAAGATAAGGCAAGATGTTATACAGCTAGATTTAATTAAAAAAAGTACTGCTTTTTGCAAATTAAGCTATTGTACTACTTTTTTCCAATTAAAAGACTTAAGTTTGTTTAAATAAGCACATACTGGCTGGATTGAACAACCTAGCTGCTTTTCTTGCTACAAAATCAAATACTTTATTTCCATTTAGCGCGGTTTGCATTTTTCTGTTGATTATTCGAATGGCTAATTGTCGCGAGATTGCAATTTTCTTGTATTTTGTAGTTTAATATAATTGTATGATATAACGATATAAAAATAGATATGCATATTAGCTTCGTCTACCTATTTATCGCTTAAAGTAGTAGGGGTGTGTGCAAGCTAGCTGAGCTTGCTTGCTTGTCAGCATGCTGAATTTGAGATTAATTGTGCTAAAAACGTGTTTGCATTATAGGATTTAATATTATGTTCCTTCGTTATGCCTCATGTTTCGCGAATCTTTACATTATTGCTATTAGCTAAATTGGTCTTAAATTGTTTGCTTTGCAGTCTGGCTAAACAAATATTGAAGCCATAGGCACTCAATAAACATATTTTTCATTTGTATTTTAATTCCCAGTGATCCTTTCCTTGATTCACTATCTGCGTAGGTAAATAGTATTGAAAGTTATTACTTTAGACTTCCATTTTCTGTAAAACAAGTCTGTCAACACATTATCCTATTTCATTGCTAGTGAGCCATTTTAAGTGTAGGCCTATATATAATTTATTTGTAGTCTGAAATATAATTAATAATAAAGCACAATGTTTTCTTGTGTATATATGTATGACAAATAAAAAGAAAATAAAAAAGTTCAATTGCTTAATAGCTTTTACCTATTGATATATTTTCTGTTCTAAAGTTATTACATTGTACTTAGGCCATAGTCCAGATCATGCTGGACTTACGCCGGAGGAAAAATCCAACATTTTTTGGCACTTACGCCAGACTTACTCCAACCAAAAAAGGTCCCTCTGACTTATGCCACCCAAAAAAGGTCCTTCACAATTCTTGTTAATCCATGTTTATTTATCGGCCTCCTTGCTTGCTGCCCTTGACTATTACATGGATGTCAACATTGAAGCAGCAAAGCTCAGGTCACTGTTGTTGCTGAGCAATAAATGCAGCTCCTCCTGCGACTGCGGTGGTGCCTCCAGTGATTGTGCCAGTCCCTTCGACAGTTCCGGCTGTGGCTCCTCCTGCGACTGCAGTGGCTCCTCCTGTGGTTGTGGCAGCAGTGGCTGCCCTTGCAGCAGCGTGGGCAGTGGCTCAACGTGTGCCAGTGGTGGGTGCGCCTGCACTGGCAGTTCCTCCTGCGCCTTCTCCTGCTGCCGCCTCAGGCCCAGAAGATGGCAAACCTCAGGTGTGTCAGGCCGAACAAAATGCGGCTTAGTGCCTTGCTTCTGGTGCCACCTGACAATGATAAATGAAGGTAGCATAATGTGGTGAGTCGCTAGCTTAACTGTCTTTAGTTAGCTCTCACTAGCTTTTCTAGACACTCCATTCCGCTGTATGGCAATGTCACAGTTCAGATAAATGAAGACCTTTGAAATAGACACAGCTAATGCCTAATGTCTAATGCCAGTACATAGAATATGTGTATGTGACAATATATGGGTTAAAAAACAATAGAAATATTACATTCTTTACAGTCCTTACCTACTAACATGGCACTTCCGTGTACTCTCATCATTGCGACCAATGATGCAGAATCTTAACTCATTGTTAACCTGCAGACAGGTCAGACAATAATGTTCAGTCTTTGACCGTTGATGGCTGTCAAAGGCCTTGTGCTTCTTCATTGGTGGCTCACCTGAAGTAGCTTGAGAGGCAGAACCACTAGGCCTAGCCTGGGCAGAACCACTGGGCCTAGGCTGGACCTGACCTGTCATAATTGCCATAAGTGATGTCCAGGGATTCACTTTGGCAGGCTTGGCAGATGTTGAGGCCCCTATGAGTGTGAATTAAGGAAATTATAAGGAGTAACTTAAGTAAATATATGACATCAGTGAGATATGATATAGCACTATAATTTGACTACTAGTCATTACTCTATATATTATAATTGCTTATTGTTATTGATAATGATACTAATATTAATTAATTAATAAATCATCATCATAATAGGTCAATAGGCCATAGGGCAATCTATCAGTCAGACAACAATATCATGCCATCAACCAAACAGTGAATCTTCAAAACTAAGCAAGACTTTAGAATTACACTATTTTCTTGGATTCCTATAAATAGTATAAGATAAAAATTAAAACAAGTTACTGAAATGGAGTTTTATAAAATCAATACATAAAAGTGAAAGAAATTGCCTAATAGATCAGATGACGAGATGAGGCTTGCTAATGATATCATATAACAAAAATATAAAATGTTAAGAAAAAGTGAAAAAGGAAGGTTATTGAAGTTTTTGTAGATAAATTTAGGGGTATGGATTTCAATTGAAAAAATTGTAAACCATTATTTTGCTAGGTATTTCCTCTTTTTTCATTGCTTGCATAAATAACATGAATAACTTTTTGCCACTATTTGATAAAAAATTAATGTATATACCCTTTCTTTGTCCCTTTGAAGGATTCAAAGATATAACTATTTTATAATTTTTATATAACTACATTTTTCATTCTTCTATCTAAATAGAAATTTTGAATATCCAGTGTTTAGGACAAGTTTGAAATAGATATATTCGAACTAACTAAGTTGAATAGAGTAGAGAGCAAATCAATAAAGAATCATTGATTCTTTAACCCTATCAAACAATTGAAACATATAATATATATATATTTGTATATATACAAAAATACTGAATACAATACAATATGTCAATATAGATTGAATCAAATGATTTGATTATACTAGATAGATAGAAGATAGATAAAATTTGCATACCTGGTTGCAGTCCTGAACCTGCCGCTGCTTCACTCCCAGTCTCAATCTCCGACTCCGACTCCATCTCCATCTGATTCTGATTTACTGATTACACTGATTAAAGAAGAGCGACTTCACAATAGAATAGATGATTCACAATTAATCGGTGATTAATTAAATTAAGAAGTTGCAACTGTTTAAAAATCTCACAAGTTGCAAATTCTGAATCAAGTATCAAAGTAAGCATCTTAAAGCTAAAAGATTTTTTAGTTTAGCTTGTCTGTCAAACTGATAAGTCAACTAAGCTAATACAGCTCCCAGGTAAAGTTGTTATGCTAAAATTATTAAAAGTTATATGATTCTCTAAATGGCCATTTTCATCATTAAAATGAATATTAAATAATGAAGGAAAACTTTTGTAAGGCAACAAAGCAATATAATAATTGTTTATATATCTAAACTTGATATATTTAGATATTTAATTTATTAATTTGTATTTCAGCATATTTATTTTTATTTATTATTTCTACTCTACTATTTTTAAGCAGTTTTTAAATTAACCATTGATTTATTTTTTATCTGTTTTTACAAGTTTCTATGTTTTTTATTTTGTATTTTTTCTAGCCCAGGCCTTGCTTTGCAGTAAAGCTTGCAATAAACTTAAACATAAGTTAAAATGTTTAAGTGGTTTTCATCATATACCTAATATTAAAAAAGTATTACAATTGCTACTGTAAACTTGGTCTCCTGTTTTATTTTTATCAAGTTTAGGCTACTTTTAGGCAAAGTTACAGTTGCTCATTCTGCACAATTTTACCCTGATTCACTTAGGTTTATCTATTGTGCATCATAAAAATAAAGATTGTAGCCTAGTGGTTAGGGCATCGGACTAACAACTTGAAGGTCGGGGGTTCGATTCCCGACTCCACTGAAACAATTTGTCCTTTAGCAAGAAACTTAACTCTGCATTGCTTCAGTTCACCCAGCTGTTAAATGGGTACCAGCATCAGCTGGGATAATTGAAGGTGGGTGTGGCGTCCCCCCAGTCCATGGACTGAACAGCTGTACGCAGCCTTTAGATGCGCCCCGCAATAGCTACGGCTGTGCTGTCGGCTGCAAATCTGGCCCGATTGGGGCAGGTGTAATCAATTATTAATTATTATTAATAATAATAAAGTTTTTTCGAGTATATAAATCCATTATTATTTAGGTCTCATAAATACTAAATAGTGTTGTCTAGTGTTTGTATTCTGAAAGATTCTCTTTAATGTAGAGTGCATTCTTTACTTAATGGAATATAATTTTTTGGATGTTATTACGTTTGCATTGAATCAATTAAGTAGAACTAAGTTGACATATTTTTAGTCAGATTTAGTGAAAAGGCATAATAAATTCATAATGTCAATCAATAGAGAGAAAGCTTGAGTATATCTCTTAAAATGTATGCCGCTAGGTCCTTGAAACTCGCAGTTGTGCTTTAATTTAACATAAACTGACGCACATGGATGGGGCAATTGTGTTTATGGAGTTTACAATAGTTCAAACTGATTTATTATTTCAGAAAACAAGCTAGCAGCCATGGCCGACGCTGACCAAAAGAAGAACCGCGCCTTCCGCAAGTACTACTACCGCGGCGTGGAATTAGATCAGCTCCTGGACATGAGCATTGACCAGTTCTCCGAGTTGGCCACCTGCCGCATTCGCCGCCGCCTGAATCGCGGCCTGAAGCGCAAGCACCAGTCGCTGCTGAAGCGCCTTCGCAAGGCCAAGAAGGAGTGCGTGGTCGGTGAGAAGCCTGTCACCATTAAGACTCACCTGCGCAACATGCCGGTCCTGCCAGAGATGGTCGGCTCAATTGTCGGCGTCTACAATGGTAAAGCGTTTACCGCTGTTGAAGTCAAGCCGGATATGATTGGACACTACCTGGGCGAGTTCAGCCTCACCTACAAGCCTGTGAAGCACGGCAGGCCCGGTATCGGCGCCACCCATAGCTCCCGCTTCATCCCGCTGAAGTAGGCGGCCAAGATGGACATTGAAAAACTTTAAATGGAACTGAAATGGAAATAGATGCATGGAATGCACCCAGTTGAAAGACGGTGTCTTTGGGATTTGGATATTGGATACTTTGTTGGTCTTTTGTTTTTTTGTCTTTAAATTCTTATTAAGTTTGTAAAAACAATTTCCCCAAAGCCGGCCTTAGGTACCTAGCAACAGCCGTATTCAGATTGGCCAATCGTCCTAGAAAGCTGTTGTTTAACGAGCTATTTTAGCGTTGTCCAAGGCTTGTTTTGGCTCGTTTTTAGAGACTTGAGTTATAGGGGACCTAGATAAGCTGGTAGGAATAGTGTCCGTCCTTAAGCTGTGTGCGTGTGCTCAGGAGTCAGTGGAATGGGCAGAATTGCCTCCTCGCTGGCTGCAGTTGTAGTATATCCTGCAATTATTATTAAATTCAGTTAGCCTGTTGTTAATTAATTAAAGCAAGGGCCAACTGGCTATTACTTACAGTAGCTATGTAGAATATCATTCTCATGTAAAGCTAATTGATCATTCCAGTCTGCTAACGGCCCAAACAAAGCTTCGACCGCGGTAGAAGTCAGCCCGGCTTCTAGTCGGCTAGTTCTGCCGCTGTCAGCCGAACAACTAACAGCTAATGCTGCTGCCGCCCTGCGTACAGTACGCAAAGCGGCCCTGGCTGCCTCTACAATGGACGAAGCGCATTCTAATAAAAAGCGTCAACTATTTGATTCTTCCGAATTGCTTTTAACTATCGGCCTAACTGAAGCAGTTAACAAAACTAACAGTACAATGATTCTCACATTGCCGCATTCGGTGCATTGTTCTGACACAGAATCCGGCTGTTTAATCACTAAAGATTTGCCCAGCGCCCCGGCTGACTATGAAGCTACCGCGGCTCACTATGCCGAACAACTGAAACAGTCTGGCTGTAAAACTAGCCTAACTGTACTGCCACTGCGCGAACTCACTGTAGCCTACATGCCATACGAGGCTAAGCGGCGCCTTTGCCACGCCTACGATTATTTCCTAGCCGATGTAAGAATTTTGCACCGGCTTGGTAACAAACTGGGCGCCCAGTTTGCCAACAAAAATCGACGAAAAATTCCCCTGCCTGTCGATTTAGAGGCCCGCGATTTGTCAGCCGAAATTGACAAAGCATTGCGATGTGTTAGAATCTGCCTGATTGGTACAACCGTGTCCTGCCTAGTTGGCCCAATCAATACTCAGTTGAGCGAGTCAGACAAAGACCGACTGGATGAAGATCAGCGTCTTCTAGCTAACATTGCTTCCGCCTGTGAGCAATTAGCTAATAGACTAGCTAATCTCGGCAGCGATGGCCCTATAATTGCCAGTTTGTATCTGCGCCATCCGTGTAGTGGCAATGTGCCTGTCTTTGTTCGCACCGCTGCTGCCGTTGAAACTACAAAGACTAATAACTCTGATCCGATTGTTAGCGAGACTGGCAAAGATCTGGCTAAAACAAAGACTAAGAAGACGGCGCGTGATCTCGACAAAGATCTGGCCGAGCTAGGCGCCACGCTCTGGGACCAAGAGCTTCTAGCCAAGACAGTCAAGAAGAAGCAGTCAAAGGCCAAGACTGTTACTGCTAAGCAGGGCAAGCCGCAGAGTAAGAAGAGAAAGCAATTCGGCAACATTCAACAGAAGCAGCAGAAAGAGCCAAAGAAGACCAAGAAGGGAAAGCCCAGTCCACAGAAGCAGAAAAAGAACAAGCAGAAGCAGCAGAAAAGCAAGGCTTAATCGATTTGGCACATATTTCGCAACTGACAATGCTGCATTTCATCACGATTTCTGTTTTGTCCTTGCTGTGTTGAGCTGTTTCCACTAATTAAGCAATCTAAGTGTCTTCAAATTGAAAATATACAAACGTAGTTTTATGCAACGCAACATCTGTCTGATCAGCCCGTTTAGCAAGAAAGCCAGCATTTCATGATTTAACCATTGGTAGAATAAATGTTAATTCCATTTTTTCAAATTAAAAATGGCTATTAAACTGCTGCGTTTAACTTTTTAGTCCATGGACTGGCGGTGGGCCGCCAGATCCACTCAAGTGTCTACCACAGCTAGCACTTTTTAAACAGCTTCAAGCTCGCTCCATACCTTTTCCGAATTCTAAAACATTTCGTCAATGATGTCTTTACGAAATCAAGTCTGACCTAGTCAAGCAATAAGGATTTCTTTTGTTTGTCTAACAAGCTATACTTATAATAACCATTTTCAGCTCTGTTGAAGCATTACTAGACCGTCTGATAATTACTAAGTCTAATATACAACAACCAGCCTATCAACATGCCTGACAAAATCACTATGAGCTTGGACGAAATCATCAAGATAACTAAGCCGGCTGGCCGGGGACGCGGTCGCGGCGGTGCCACCAGGCGCGGCGGCTCCGGCGGCGGAGGAATTCGCGGCGGCGGCGGCATCCAGAAGCGGGAATGGCGTCGTCCTGTCACCACCCAGCAGCCGCAGCAACAACAGCAGCAGCAGCAGCAGCCGGCCAAGTTGCTAATCTCCAACCTAGATTTCGGTGTGACAGATTCTGATCTATTCGAGCTGTTCTCCGAATTCGGTCGGGTTAAGAAGACCACAATTCACTATGATCGTTCCGGCCGGTCTCTGGGCACGGCCGATGTGTATTTTGACAGGCAGCAGAATGCCGCCAAGGCCTACAATCAGTACAATGGCGTGCCACTCGACGGCAGGCCGATGCGCATTGAACTGGTCGGCGGAGGCGGCGGTGGCGGCGCCCCTGCGCCTCGTCGGATTGGCCAGCAGCCGCAGCAGCAGCGCCGAAGCGGCGGCACCGGCGGCAGCGGCGGTTTTAGCCAACGCGGCGGTCGGGGCGGCGGCGGCTTCCGCGGCGGTCGCGGCGGTCGCGGCGCCGGCCGCGGCGGCGGAGGTCGGGGCGGTCGGCAGCCGGTTCCCAGCAAGGAGGATCTTGACGCCGAGTTGGAGAAGTACACTGCCGCCGCAGCTGCTGCCGAATAAGAACTATTCTGTCGCTGCAGTTGATTTTTCGGGGAGAGATAATGCGAAATGTTCTGTGCGCTCTTTTAATCTAGCTTAATAATCAGTTTGTATGGGATTTCATGCACGAAATATCCCATTTGAGGATTTTTTAATAATCCTCACAACTTCGTTCGCAAAATGGCAGTCTATCAGTGTTGCTCCGTTCTCACAATTTTTGTTGATCAAGTATGTAAAGTCAATAATATTCGCGCTATATTACTTACTTGTAGTAGTCTTTAATTTGCATTACTTATTCTGCTCGTGTTTTCTTTATATTCCGCAATTAGCAGTTTGTTTGTCACTTGAAGCCGTCACCATCGCAAAACCCGTGAATTTGAAAAAGCAAGCAAACTAACTATTGCACTCTTTTCTCTTGCTGTTTAATTTTGATTCATTTAACTAAAAATACTACTTTAGTAGCAACAACAAGAATGTTTATGTGTGTTTTCAAATAATCGAATAATATAATTATGCTTAATTGTGTGTTCAAGCTGTCAAAAACGTTAAAACTAGTTTTCTGTTATTTTAACTCGAAATCAACTTTCTCTTGTGTCTTTGTTTTTTGGCGTTTTTTTAATTGTATTTTCACCTGATAACCGCCAGCAACAATAATTGTTCGGTTCGCCGTGCTGACAATAAATTAAATGAATAAAATTGTCAACAGAATAGAAAATGAAGTTTGTGTCAGTACTTGAAAGGACTAGGTACTTTTCTATCAACACTGACACCTGTCAAATTATTAAAGGCATGCAATTTTTACCTAAAACGTTTTTTAGCTTTAGTGACAAAATTTCTAATCTTAAAAATGGCATTTTTTAGAACTTCTTTTAAGTACATAATCAGTGTGAAAGAACACACTTGTAAAAAAGCATTACATTTGCCCCCTCAATAATCATGAATTCAGAAGGAATCCTTTTTTATAAGCTACTTTTAGTAGCATTAATCGCAGCAAAACAATATTTGAAATATTCAATTTCATGCAAATTCAAATTTATGCTATTTTAATTTAGGCCTAAACTACTTTAGACATTTTCAAAAGTTGTTATTTTGTTGCATTTCAACCCTAATTATTCTCTTTTATCTAAAAGAATATTGACAAGTAGGCACTAGCATATCGAAGGAAGCCAGGAATGAAAAATAATGTCGATTTAAGAAAGAAAAACATGTTTACAAACGTCATGGATAATTAGTGTTTTCGTGAATCGGATTTACAATTTCGTTTTTTTACTTTTATCACTTGCTTTTTAGGGTTTTATTTGCCAAGATTAAAGATAAGATAAGATTCTGTTTGCTTCGCGCATTAAGGTGTAGCTTCTTGGTTAGAGCGTCTGACTTGTGACTTGAAGGTCAGGGGTTCGATTTCCTGCTCCACTGGAACATTAATTGCCCGGGTAGTTGAATTCCATGGATAGAATATTTTTTCCTAGGTTATTAGTGAGTTGAATTTTCATTTCATTTTCCCCGTTTCTGTTTGTTTTTCAGTTCAACCTTGCCAGGCAACAATTATTATTCGGTCAAACAGCTGGCGGTATCGGCAACTTGTTGTTAACTATCTGTCGCAGCTCTGTCAAGTCTCCGCCTGTCGCTTGTTGCGTTAGCCGTTTTACTAGCATTAGTATTAGTAGAAATAAATCTTTCTATTCTTCATTTCTTCAGCAACAATCGATATTGAACAGTGAGTAAATAATGAGTGTTGTGAAAAGTACAATTATAGTATGTTCGTATAATAAGGTACCAAGTTTATCAGGGTTTTAAAATATATGCGCATTAAAATTAACTTGAGTGAAGTTTGCTTTCATTAAAAAAAATTCTATTGTTTCGATTATATAAGTCACAAAATAAACTAAAGAGCGTTAGTAAGTATGCAGTAAAAATGGACATTGTGAATCTGACGAAATTTTTGTTAGTATTTTTTAACAAAAGTACATCCGTTGCGTCCTTGAGACCCTCGCGTGTGTCTGGCTATTTTTAGATTCAATGTACACTCAATAAGTCAGTGTCTATATATACGAGTATTGTAAGAGGAAAAGCGTATTGGCATCTAGCTTTGCTTTCATTCTCTATTTTATCAGGTCGAAACATGACGACATCCGGATTGACAACTCGTGCTCAACCACCGTGGCAGCCGCCGGCTTCCACCGAAGGCCTTGACAATCTGCCACCATTGAAACTATTCAATAGTTTGACAATGCAGAAAGAACAGTTTGTGCCAGAGACTGGTCGAAAAGTGGAATGGTACTCATGCGGACCGACTGTGTACGACATGTCACACATGGGCCACGCCAGGTCGTACATTAGCTTCGATATTATGCGCAGGATATTTGTAGATTATTTCAAATTCGACGTGCACTACGTTATGAATATCACGGATATTGATGACAAGGTGAGTGTGATCAGTTTAGATAATTAACTAAGATTTTGTTCATAGCTTTGTAACATTTTTTATGTTCTTTTATCGATCTCACGTAATTAAATCTCAATTGATAGCTCATGGCGAGATTTCTGTGAATAAATCCCTAATAGAATAGATAAGTAAGATCTCACTTGCATCGTACAGATTCGTACATCACATTGAGATTAGATAGTTGAGATCTCACCATGAGAATTCTAAATCTCATGGAATAGATGGTTGAGATCTCACGATGAGAATCGTAAATCTTATGGAGAGTAGATGGTTGAGGTCTCACGATGAGAATTCTAAATCTCACGGAGAGTAGATGTTTAAGATCTCACCATCAGAATTTTAAATCTTAGAGAGTAGATGGTTGAGATCTCACGATGAGAATCGTAAATCTTACGGAGAGTAGATGTTTAAGATCTCACCATCAGAATTCTAAATCTTAAAGAGTAGATGGTTGAGATCTTACGATGAGAATCGTAAATCTTACGGAGAGTAGATGTTTAAGATCTCACCATCAGAATTCTAAATCTTAAAGAGTAGATGGTTGAGATCTCACGATGAGAATTCTAAATCTCATGGAGTAGATGGTTGAGATCTCACGATGAGAATCGTAAATCTTATGGAGAGTAGATGGTTGAGGTCTCACGATGAGAATTCTAAATCTCACGGAGAGTAGATGTTTAAGATCTCACCATCAGAATTTTAAATCTTAGAGAGTAGATGGTTGAGATCTCACGATGAGAATCGTAAATCTTACGGAGAGTAGATGTTTAAGATCTCACCATCAGAATTCTAAATCTTAAAGAGTAGATGGTTGAGATCTCACGATGAGAATCGTAAATCTTACGGAGAGTAGATGTTTAAGATCTCACCATCAGAATTCTAAATCTTAAAGAGTAGATGGTTGAGATCTCACGATGAGAATCGTAAATCTTACGGAGAGTAGATGTTTAAGATCTCACCATCAGAATTCTAAATCTTAAAGAGTAGATGGTTGAGATCTCACGATGAGAATTCTAAATCTCATGGAGTAGATGGTTGAGATCTCACGATGAGAATCGTAAATCTTATGGAGAGTAGATGGTTGAGGTCTCACGATGAGAATTCTAAATCTCACGGAGAGTAGATGTTTAAGATCTCACCATCAGAATTTTAAATCTTAAAGAGTAGATGGTTGAGATCTCACGATGAGAATTCTAAATCTTACGGAGAGTAGATGTTTAAGATCTCACGATGAGAATTGTAAATCTTACGGAGAGTAGATGGTTGAGATCTCACGATGAGAATTGTAACTCTCTTGGAGAGTAGATGTTTAAGATCTCACCATCAGAATTTTAAATCTTAGAGATTAGATGGTTGAGATCTCACGATGAGAATTGTAAATCTTACGGAGAGTAGATGTTTAAGATCTCACCATCAGAATTCTAAATCTTAAAGAGTAGATGGTTGAGATCTCACGATGAGAATCGTAAATCTTACGGAGAGTAGATGTTTAAGATCTCACCATCAGAATTTTAAATCTTAGAGATTAGATGGTTGAGATCTCACGATGAGAATTGTAAATCTTACGGAGAGTAGATGTTTAAGATCTCACCATCAGAATTCTAAATCTTAAAGAGTAGATGGTTGAGATCTCACGATGAGAATCGTAAATCTTACGGAGAGTAGATGTTTAAGATCTCACCATCAGAATTCTAAATCTTAAAGAGTAGATGGTTGAGATCTCACGATGAGAATCGTAAATCTTACGGAGAGTAGATGTTTAAGATCTCACCATCAGAATTCTAAATCTTAAAGAGTAGATGGTTGAGATCTCACGATGAGAATTCTAAATCTCATGGAGTAGATGGTTGAGATCTCACGATGAGAATCGTAAATCTTATGGAGAGTAGATGGTTGAGGTCTCACGATGAGAATTCTAAATCTCACGGAGAGTAGATGTTTAAGATCTCACCATCAGAATTTTAAATCTTAAAGAGTAGATGGTTGAGATCTCACGATGAGAATTCTAAATCTTACGGAGAGTAGATGTTTAAGATCTCACGATGAGAATTGTAAATCTTACGGAGAGTAGATGGTTGAGATCTCACGATGAGAATTGTAACTCTCTTGGAGAGTAGATGTTTAAGATCTCACCATCAGAATTTTAAATCTTAGAGATTAGATGGTTGAGATCTCACGATGAGAATTGTAAATCTTACGGAGAGTAGATGTTTAAGATCTCACCATCAGAATTTTAAATCTTAGAGATTAGATAGTTGAGATCTCACCATGAGAATTCTAAATCTCATGAAGTAGCTCGTTGAGATCTCACGATGAGAATTGTAAATCTCATAGAGTAGATTGTTGAGATCTCACCATGAGAAGGGTCAGAATCTCATATTTGGTAGATATGTGGTCGATCAGTGAAATGATAGTCAATGTATAATATTCCTCACCGCCCTATTTTCACGCAGATCATCAAGCGCGCCCGTCAAGGCTACCTATTTGACAAATACTCGGCAGATGCCGCCAGCTTAGATCAGGTTCGCTCGGATGTTCGCGAAGCTGTTCAACGTTTGGAATCGAAATTGGCCAACGAAACGGATCCGGACAAACTGGCCATGCACAAGCGTGATCTAGCTAAGGTTCAGGCCGCTTTGATTAGCGACGAACTGTCTGTGCTGCTAGCCGAAGCTCGTGACTGCCTCTGCGACTGGCTTGACAGCCGTCTAGGCTCAACGGTGACAGACAATGCTGTGTTCGAGGAGTTGCCTAAACGTTTCGAGCTGGAATACTTCGCTGATATGAGAGCTTTGAATATTCTTGATCCGGATAAGCTGGTTCGAGTTAGCGAGGTTGTGCCCGCCATTGTTGACTACTGCAAGGTGAAGATTGACGCAATTTTTCAGTTGTATCTTCCTCTTGGTTCTTAAGGATGCTTTGGATTGGTCATTAGGCTTCTTGTTCAGGGTCCTTCAGGAAGCCTCTTGTTCAGCATACTTCAGGAAGCCACTTGTTCAGGATTCTTCAGGAAGCCACTTGTTCAGGATTCTTCAGGAAGCCTCTTGTTCAGGATTCTTCAGGAAGCCACTTGTTCAGGATTCTTCAGGAAGCCTCTTGTTCAGGATTCTTCAGGAAGCCACTTGTTCAGGATTCTTCAGGAAGCCTCTTGTTCAGGATTCTTCAGGAAGCCACTTGTTCAGGATTCTTCAGGAAGCCACTTGTTCAGGATTCTTCAGGAAGCCTCTTGTTCAGGATTCTTCAGGAAGCCACTTGTTCAGGATTCTTCAGGAAGTCACTTGTTCAGGATTCTTCAGGAAGCCTCTTGTTCAGGATTCTTTAGGAAGCCTCTTGTTCAGGATTCTTCAGGAAGCCTCTTGTTCAGGATTCTTCAGGAAGCCTCTTGTTCAGGATTCTTCAGGAAGCCTCTTGTTCAGGATTCTTCAGGAAGCCACTTGTTCAGGATTCTTCAGGAAGCCTCTTGTTCAGGATTCTTCAGGAAGCCACTTGTTCAGGATTCTTCAGGAAGCCTCTTGTTCAGGATTCTTCAGGAAGCCACTTGTTCAGGATTCTTCAGGAAGCCTCTTGTTCAGGATTCTTCAGGAAGCCTCTTGTTCAGGATTCTTCAGGAAGCCACTTGTTCAGGATTCTTCAGGAAGCCTCTTGTTCAGGATTCTTCAGGAAGCCTCTTGTTCAGGATTCTTCAGGAAGCCTCTTGTTCAGGATTCTTCACTCTCCAGAAGGCCATTTTTCAGGAATTGTCTAAATTGTTCTCAACTTATTTCTGAGCATTTACTTCAGAACTTTTTTTGGTCTTAAATATAATTATCTCCGACCTTCATAAACCTTCAGAGCTGTGATCTCAGACCTATTGGAACCTTACATCTCAGCCCTTCTAGACAATGATATCAGACCTTCAGGCCATGATCTCAGAACTTCAGGCCCATGGTCACAGACTATCATACCATAGTCACAGACCTTCAGGCCTTGGTCTCAGACTTTCAGGGCCATGGTCTCAGGTCTTCAGGGCCATAGTCTGAGATCTTCAGGGCCATGGTCACAGACCTTCAGGCCCATAGTCTGAGACCTTAAGAGCCATGGTCTCAGACTTTGAGGGCCATTGTATCAGACCTACAGGGCCATGGTTTCAGACCTTCATTCATCCCAGATGCTCTCCTCCGCAATCCAGGTTATCGTAGATCGCGGCTACGCCTACGAGTCGAACGGCTCCGTCTATTTTGACACCCAGCGCTTCGCCAACGCCGACGGTCATTTCTACGCCAAGCTGGTTCCGGCCGCGTTCGGCGATCAGAAACTGCTGCACGAAGGCGAGGGCGACCTGTCAATCGGCGCAGATCGCCTCAACGAGAAACGATCGCAGGCCGATTTCGCATTGTGGAAGGCAAGCAAACCGGGCGAGCCGGCTTGGCCGAGTCCCTGGGGCATGGGCCGGCCAGGTTGGCACATAGAGTGCTCGGTCATGGCTAGCCAGGAGTGCGGCTCAGTCCTGGATATTCACACTGGCGGCGTGGACTTGAAATTTCCGCATCACGACAATGAGCTGGCTCAGGCTGAGGCCTACTTTGGCCACTCGCATTGGGTTAGGTGAGTTTTGGGAGATGGGAATCAAGTGTCTGAAATTCGAACTCACGACCTCTGCGTGTAAGGAAATCCGTTACTATAAGCAATAAGCTCTAACAACAAAAGTTTACAGTAATATACTGTTAGCTTTTTGAAGTCTTTGTCCTTTAGTCTTTTAGAATTTCATTCCTAAGTTCATTCAATAGACAGATTCTCTAAATCTTCATTGTCTTCAACGATTGGCACATCATATGTTAATCAGGTCTTTGTTCTTACTTTACGCAATCAAGCGTTATTAGCTTTTAAACACCCTAAACTCCTACTTCCTAAAGTCCATCCACCTCACAATATCCCATCAGGTACTTCCTAAACTCCACTCACAATATCCCTTCAGGTACTTCCTAAACTCCACTCACAATATCCCTTCAGGTACTTCCTAAACTCCATCCACCACACAATATCCCATCAGGTACTTCCTACACTCCGGCCACCTCACACTATCCCATCAGGTACTTCCTACAATCCGGCCTGCTCACAATATCCCATCAGGTACTTCCTACAATCCGGCCTGCTCACAATATCCCATCAGGTACTTCCTACACTCCGGCCACCTCACACTATCCCATCAGGTACTTCCTACACTCCGGCCACCTCACACTATCCCATCAGGTACTTCCTACAATCCGGCCTGCTCACAATATCCCATCAGGTACTTCCTACACTCCGGCCACCTCACACTATCCCATCAGGTACTTCCTACACTCCGGCCACCTCACACTATCCCATCAGGTACTTCCTACACTCCGGCCACCTCACAATATCCCATCAGGTACTTCCTACACTCCGGCCACCTCACAATATCCCATCAGGTACTTCCTACACTCCGGCCACCTCACAATATCCCATCAGGTACTTCCTACACTCCGGCCACCTCACAATATCCCATCAGGTACTTCCTACACTCCGGCCACCTCACACTATCCCATCAGGTACTTCCTACACTCCGGCCACCTCACAATCTCCGGCTGCAAGATGAGCAAGAGTCTGAAGAATTTCATCACAATCCGTGAGGCTCTGGTCCGTCATTCGCCTCGCAAGCTTCGCCTGGCGTTCCTGCTGCATTCGTGGAAGGACACTCTAGACTATAGCGAAGAGACTATGACTCTGGCTTCAAGCTTCGAGCGTCTGTTTGCCGACTTCTTCTACAATGTTGCCCGGGCTGCGGAGGAGAAATCAACATCCGCTGTTGAGACTGGCGAGGGTAATTCTGAGTTCGCCAAACTAGCTGCCGATTTTAACAATCGGATTAGCGAGGCCCTGTGCGATAATCTGGACACTAGACGTGCCTTGCTCACTGCTCAAGATGCCATTTTTGCCTCCAATAATTTACTATCAACCGGTGCCAATATTACTGGCCACGATATTCAACTGCTACAGCAGCTGGCTGTTGATGTTGCCAAACTGTTGGACGTGTTCGGCGCGGTTGACGTTGCCAACACCAAGCCGGGTGTTAAACACGACCCGCTGCCGGACAGGTTCTACGGATTGGAATGGCGACCGGCTACTGTGAAATTGGTTTGTTTGATTCGAGTATTCTGAAGACACTAGGATGGATTTTGGTAGATTCCACTCCTATTTTACACAAAAAACCCGCCGAAGAAGAAGACGATTTTTTTACATGGACATCCTATTCCCATAAACACTAGGATATCCCACTCCCATAGACACTAGGATATCCCACTCCCATAGACACTAGGATATCCCATTCCCATAGACACTGGGATTTCCGATTCCCATAGACACTAGGATATCCCATTCCCATAAACACTAGGATATCCCACTCCCATAGACACTAGGATATCCCATTCCCATAGACACTGGGATTTCCGATTCCCATAGACACTAGGATATCCCATTCCCATAAACACTAGGATATCCCACTCCCATAGACACTAGGATATCCCATTCCCATAGACACTGGGATTTCCGATTCCCATAGACACTAGGATATCCCATTCCCATAGACACTGGGATTTCCGATTCCCATAGACACTAGGATATCCCATTCCCATAGACACTGGGATTTCTGATTCCCATAGACACTAGGATATCCCATTCCCATAAACACTAGGATATCCCACTCCCATAGACACTAGGATATCCCATTCCCATAGACACTGGGATTTCCGATTCCCATAGACACTAGGATATCCCATTCCCATAAACACTAGGATATCCCACTCCCATAGACACTAGGATATCCCATTCCCATAGACACTGGGATTTCCGATTCCCATAGACACTAGGATATCCCATTCCCATAAAAACTAGGATATCCCACTCCCATAGACACTAGGATATCCCATTCCCATAGACACTGGGATTTCCGATTCCCATAGACACTAGGATATCCCATTCCCATAAACACTAGGATATCCCACTCCCATAGACACTAGGATATCCCATTCCCATAGACACTGGGATTTCCGATTCCCATAGACACTAGGATATCCCATTCCCATAGACACTGGGATTTCTTATTCCTATAGACACTAGGATATCCCATTCCCATAGACACTGGGATTTCTGATTCCCATAGACACTGGGATTTCTGATTCCCATAGACACTAAATATCCTATTCGCAATGACACTAGGATATCCCACTCCCATAGACACTAGGATATCCCATTCCCTTAGACACTGGGATTTCTGATTCCCATAGACACTAAATATCCTATTCGCAATGACACTAGGATATCCCACTCCCATAGACACTAGGATATCCCATTCCCATAGACACTAAATATCCTATTCGCAATGACACTAGGATATCCCATTCCCATAGACACTAGGATATCACATTCCCATAGTCAGTTTCATATCGTTTTAACAGGTTCGCGATCTCCTGGCCGTGGCTCGTGACTTCTCCGCAGACTGCGCTGCCGCAGTCGTCGACTCCCTTCTGCCCGACCTGTCTAGCCAGCTTGCTGAAGCTCTGAAGTCATCGGGCATCGTGGCATCCCCTGGGACGCTGACTGACAATCCGGATATTCAGCCGCTGCCGGAGAGTGTGCTCAAAGTCGATCGCGAGGTCAGCTTGAAGCCTCTGCTTCGGGTGTTGGCCGATGCCAGGGCTGCTGTCAGGGCGGCTGCCAGGGAGCGCCGACTGCCGGAGTCCGCCAACGCCGGCGCTGTGCTTGCCGCCTGCGACCGGCTGCGCGACGACCGACTTAGCCGGCTGGGCATTCGTCTGCAGGATCGCGAGGGAGCCGCGCCTGTCGCCGTGGGATTTTATCCAGGCGATCTGCTGGCCGCGGAGAGAGCAGAGCGAGCTGAGGTTAGAAATGGATCAGTGATTTTTTCCACCAATTGAGTTCATCCAGATCCTCATTTCAGCATTCTCCCTTTCTGGCCTCGAGTCCGCCCTTATCCTCATATGGGGTGGTGTTCTCCCACTCCCCATATAATATGGGGATAGTATTCTCCCAGATCCCCATATCATATGGGATAGTATTCTCCCCATTTGGAATTATTGTTGTCTCCCAGATCCCTTTTTGGAATTATTGTGGTCTCCCAGATTCCTTTTTGGAATTATTGTCTCCCAGATCCCTTTTTTGAATTATTGTCTCCCAGATCCCTTTTTGAAATTATTGTCTCCCAGATCCCTTTTTTGAATTATTGTCTCCCAGATCCCTTTTTTGAATTATTGTCTCCCAGATCCCTTTTTTGAACTATTGTCTCCCAGATCCCTTTTTTGAATTATTGTCTCCCAGATCCCTTTTTTGAATTATTGTCTCCCAGATCCCTTTTTTGAATTATTGTCTCCCAGATCCCTTTTTGAAATTATTGTCTCCCAGATCCCTTTTTTGAATTATTGTGGTCTCCCAGATCCCCATTTGGAATTATTGTGGTCTCCCAGATCCCTTTTTGGAATTATTGTCTCCCAGATCCCTTTTTGGAATTATTGTGGTCTCCCAGATCCCTGTTTAGGATCCGTGGTCTCTGTGAGATCCCCAGCTCACAAAGCACCCACCGTACTGTCCCCTGCCTGCAGCGAGACGGCAAAAAGGCGACAGAAAAAGCGGCCAAAGCGGCTGCCAAGGCCAGCTTAGAGGAGCGAGGGAGCCTGCCAGCTCAGAAGATGTTTCTCAATGATAAGGACAAGTACTCGGCCTTCGACGAGCGCGGCATGCCGACGCACGACGCCCAGGGCAAGGAGATGAGCAAATCAGCGCTCAAGAAGCTTCAGAAACTGTGGGACACTCAGGACAAGCGCCACTCCGATTGGTTGAAATCCCAGAGCTCCGCCGTCGACAAGAATTCCTAACTTTTGTCAGTCTGTGAAAAAATATTAAACTGAAAACGCTACTGATACTACTCACCTACTACTGACTGGCGATATTATTCAGCTGTGCTCGTTGTTTTGCTTCTGCTTTTTTGCAAAGAAACAAAACAAATCCTTTTTTTGACCATGTCCTCCTGACTTCGGTGAACTTCGGTGTTTAATTTGTTTTATCCAGTTTAAAAATTTCCGGTTTATTTGGTCAATTAATAAAATTGGTGAAAATTACCAAGCTCCATTTTTATAAATCATGCACTGACGTGTTCTGTGTCTTACTTCAATTTTAAATTAAATGTGTGCTAAAACTATTCAGTAAAACATGCCTTCGCCCCTCACTTCACCTATGCTTTCTGTCTCTTATCTGTCTTATTTCTCATCTCTCCACTGTCTCATGTCTCCCCTGTCTAATCTCCCCCGTGTCTCATCTCTCCCCTGTCTAATCTCTCCCCTGTCTAATCTCTCCCCTGTCTAATCTCTCCCCTGTCTAATCTCTCCCCTGTCTAATCTCTCCCCTGTCTAATCTCTCCCCTGTCTAATCTCTCCCGTGTCTCATCTCTACCCTGTCTAATCTCTCCCGTGTCTCATCTCTACCCTGTCTAATCTCTCCCCTGTCTAATCTCTCCCCTGTCTAATCTCTCCCCTGTATAATTTCTCCCATGTCTCATCGCTCCCCTGTCTAATCTCTCCTCTGTCTCATCTCTCCCGTGTCTCATCTCTCCCATGTCTCATCTCTCTCCGTGTCTAATCTCTCCCATGTCTCATCGCTCCTGTATCTCTCCTCTCCTCTTCTCTCTTCAAAGCCGCCGCTTTGGCCACAGAGGTATGTAAAACAAACAGTCGTCTTGCCTTGACAATTGCGAAACTAATGTAAGTCAGATAAATTAAAATAATAGTTTTCAAGCAAGCCGCTTTCAGTGTGTGATGAATGCAATTTCAATGTGCAAGTAAATTTGCAGCTATAATGCAAGCTATATCTTGATGGACTATTATTCGTATAGATTTATTGCCGCTTAGCTTTATTCTTTCTTTCTTTCCTTCAAGTGATCGTTAGTTACAAATTAATTTTATTTAATGATTTAAATATAACTGAGCGAATCCTTATTTAATGTCTACTCAGTAATTATGTTCAATGCTGACATGGTTAGACTTTATTGACAGAGCAGAACTATATTTGTTTTGAATTGGTGATTCGCAAATAAAAGAGCTTACATTTTCTTGTGGATTTAATTGCCAGTATTTTTATCAGATGTCTGTTGTTCTATGTAAATTGTTGGATATCCCAGTGTCTATGGGAATGGGTCATACTAGTGTCTATCGGAATGGGATATCCTAGTGTCTATGGGAATGGGATATCCTAGTGTCTCTGGGAATGGGATATCCTAGTGTCTCTGGGAATGGGATATCCTAGTGTCTATGGGAATGGGATATCCTAGTGTCTATGGGAATGGGATATCCTAGTGTCTATGGGAATGGGATATCCCAGTGTCTATGGGAATGGGACATACTAGTGTCTATCGGAATGGGATATCCTAGTGTCTATGGGAATAAGATATCCCAGTGTCTATGGGAATGGGATATCCTAGTGTCTATGGGAATGGGACATACTAGTGGCTATCGGAATGGGATATCCTAGTGTCTATGGGAATGGGATATCCCAGTGTCTATGGGAATGGGATATCCTAGTGTCTATGGGAATGGGATATCCTAGTGTCTATGGGAATGGGATATCCCAGTGTCTATGGGAATGGGACATACTAGTGTCTATCGGAATGGGATATCCTAGTGTCTATGGGAATAAGATATCCCAGTGTCTTTGGAAATGCGATATCCTAGTGTCTATGGGAATAGGACATCCTAGTTTCTATGGGAATGGGATATCCTGTCGTCTATGGGAATGGGATATCCTAGTGTCTATGGGAATGGGACATACTAGTGTCTATCGGAATGGGATATCCTAGTGTCTATGGGAATGGGATATCCTAGTGTCTCTGGGAATGGGATATCCTAGTGTCTCTGGGAATGGGATATCCTAGTGTCTATGGGAATGGGATATCCTAGTGTCTCTGGGAATGGGATATCCTAGTGTCTCTGGGAATGGGATATCCTAGTGTCTATGGGAATGGGATATCCTAGTGTCTATGGGAATGGGATATCCTAGTGTCTATGGGAATGGGATATCCCAGTGTCTATGGGAATGGGACATACTAGTGTCTATCGGAATGGGATATCCTAGTGTCTATGGGAATAAGATATCCCAGTGTCTATGGGAATGGGATATCCTAGTGTCTATGGGAATGGGACATACTAGTGGCTATCGGAATGGGATATCCTAGTGTCTATGGGAATGGGATATCCCAGTGTCTATGGGAATGGGATATCCTAGTGTCTATGGGAATGGGATATCCTAGTGTCTATGGGAATGGGATATCCCAGTGTCTATGGGAATGGGACATACTAGTGTCTATCGGAATGGGATATCCTAGTGTCTATGGGAATAAGATATCCCAGTGTCTTTGGAAATGCGATATCCTAGTGTCTATGGGAATAGGACATCCTAGTTTCTATGGGAATGGGATATCCTGTCGTCTATGGGAATGGGATATCCTAGTGTCTATGGGAATGGGACATACTAGTGTCTATCGGAATGGGATATCCTAGTGTCTATGGGAATGGGATATCCTAGTGTCTATGGGAATGGGATATCCTAGTGTCTATTGGAATGGGATATCCTAGTGTCTATGGGAATGGGACATACTAGTGTCTATCGGAATGGGATATCCTAGTGTCTATGGGAATGGGATATCCTAGTGTCTATGGGAATGGGATATTCTAGTGTCTATGGGAATGGGACATACTAGTGTCTATCGGAATGGGATATCCTAGTGTCTATGGGAATGTGATATCCTAGTGTCTTTGGGAATGGGATATACTAGTGTCTATGGTAATGGGATATACTAGTGTCTATGGGAATAGGACATCCTAGTTTCTATGGGAATGGGATATACTAGTGTCTATGGGAATAGGACATCCTAGTTTCTATGTGAATGGGATATCCTTTGTATCTTAAAAATAATTGGATATCCGAGTGTTTGACAGGGATTTTATCGCTGAAAGGGATCAGTTTACTGTATTTAATTATGGGTTTTAGTGATAGGACTAGTCGACAAATATTGCGAAAGAACTGTGAATAGTTAAATGTCGACTCCGTTAAAGGAGTTATTTAATTCGATAACATGATCAAGAAATCGCAAATATTAATAGTTCATTTAAATTTCACACTGTGCGCTGAGCAAAATACACGACCGAACAGACGAATAAGAGCGCTTTTCATCATATCATTCATACAATGATAACGGTTATGAACGCCATTCGGTTCTGATCCAGAAGGAAAGATCACGTGTTCATAATTAAGTGTTATTACATAACTCTAAAAGTAAAATGAAAAAAAGTAAAATATTGGTCCTTTAACAACAGTGCCTGATTTTTGTGCCTATATGTATCGAAAAAACATTTAAAAGTGAAAGAATCCACTACAAATTCGTAGTCTAGGATATTGTTTAATTCTGTTTAGCAAAATATAGAAAAATAAGTGACAAATTTAATAACATCATGCTAGTAGGTCTACTATCAGTAGCTGAATTGCACATGTTCTCCCGGCAGAAGCAAATTGTGCCTTTACCGGTGCGCGATTCGGATATGCAAACTGGCGTGTTCTGCGAGAACCTGATGTCCATTGTGGTGGAACAGGTGCGCACAATGTTTGTCTCGCCGCCTGGAATCAAACCGAACACGATAGATTCAGCTGTTAGACACAATGTGCAACTGTTAGACACAATATCAAACTGTTAGATACCATATCCAACTGTTAGACACAATATCCCCCTGTTAGACCCCATATCCCCCTGTTAGACACAATATCCCTCTGTTAGACACAATATCCCTCTGTTAGACACAATATCCACAATATCCCCCTATTAGACACAATATCCCCCTGTTAGACACAATATCCCTCTGTTAGACACAATATCCCCCCCTGTTAGACCCAATATCCCCCTGTTAGACCCAATATCCCCCTGTTAGACACAATATCCCCCTGTTAGACCCAATATCCCCCTGTTAGACACAATATCCCCCTGTTAGACACAATATCCCCCTGTTAGACCCAATATCCCCCTGTTAGACACAATATCCCCCTGTTAGACACAATATCCCTCTGTTAGACACAATATCCCTCTGTTAGACACAATATCCCTCTGTTAGACACAATATCCATCTGTTAGACACAATATCCCTCTGTTAGACACAATATCCCCCTGTTAGACACAATATCCCTCTGTTAGACACAATATCCACAATATCCAACTGTTAGACACAATATCCCTCTGTTAGACACAATATCCCTCTGTTAGACACAATATCCCTCTGTTAGACCCAATATCCCCCTGTTAGACACAATATCCCCCCCTGTTAGACCCAATATCCCCCTGTTAGACCCAATATCCCCCTGTTAGACACAATATCCCCCTGTTAGACCCAATATCCCCCTGTTAGACACAATATCCCCCTGTTAGACACAATATCCCCCTGTTAGACCCAATATCCCCCTGTTAGACACAATATCCCCTGTTAGACACAATATCCCTCTGTTAGAGTACTCGAGAAGCGCATTCTGTAGACTCACCACTCAGGGGCACTTTGACCCATTTGATGCAGAAGCCGTCGCACATCACCGTACTAATGTTGTATTTTACAATTGCGGCTGGACTCGAACCCGCGACCCCCGGAGTCGCGCTATTATGCAGCCGCTTGAATTCGGCTTTCACGTGGGGATCGAAGGGGTCGCGGCAGTAGCGGACTCCGGGCGACTCAGGCAGGGCCGACTCCGTTGAGCACTGGATGCAGCTCACCGCCCGTCCTTCGGGTGCGGGTGAGAAAATTGCGAGACTGTTGAGATTAGATTATGAGAGATAAGACTGATGAGATTAGATTATGAGAGATAAGACTGATGAGATTAGATTATGAGAGATAAGGCTGATGGGATTAGATTATGAGAGATAAGACTGATGGGATTAGATTATGAGAGATAAGACTGATGAGATTAGATTATGAGAGATAAGACTGATGAGATTAGATTATGAGAGATAAGACTGATGAGATTAGATTATGAGAGATAAGGCTGATGAGATTAGATTATGAGAGATAAGACTGATGAGATTAGATTATGAGAGATAAGACTGATGAGATTAGATTATGAGAGATAAGACTGATGAGATTAGATTATGAGAGATAAGACTGATGTGATTAGATTATGAGAGATAAGACTGATGAGATTAGATTATGAGAGATAATACTAATGAGATTAGATTATGAGAGATAAGGCTGATGAGATTAGATTATGAGAGATAAGACTGGTGAGATTAGATTATGAGAGATAAGACTGATGAGATTAGATTATGAGAGATAAGGCTGATGGGATTAGATTATGAGAGATAAGGCTGATGAGATTAGATTATGAGAGATAAGACTGATGAGATTAGATTATGAGAGATAAGACTGATGAGATTAGATTATGAGAGATAAGACTGATGAGATTAGATTATGAGAGATAAGACTGATGTGATTAGATTATGAGAGATAAGACTGATGAGATTAGATTATGAGAGATAATACTAATGAGATTAGATTATGAGAGATAAGACTGATGAGATTAGATTATGAGAGATAATACTAATGAGATTAGATTATGAGAGATAAGACTGATGAGATTAGATTATGAGAGATAAGGCTGATGGGATTAGATGATCACAGAAATGAAACTAGATGACGATTAGATCGTGAGACTAGATGATGAGATTATCGATTGTGAGACTGGTGAGATTAGATAATGAGCTTGATAAGACTAAACTAAAAACTTTGAGATCAAGTGTGATTTTTTGAGATCGGACTTGATAATTACAAGAATTGGTTCAATCTAGCCATCGGTCGAATTTCACCTACCCCAGTCTTGTATCAAAGTTTAGATTATTCTGTTCCTGTATTTCTCACAGCAGGTTTTGATACATCAAATACAAAACCAAATTGATTCACACTGCTACTCACTGTAGCACTCGTTCTCGGCGTCTGAGCCAGCAGCTTCAACTGGCTTTGTCAAGGAGCTCGGCAACAGCAGGCATAACAGCTGGCCGAGTATGCTGGTGTGGATTACTGCGGGTCAATACAGGATGCAACTGGATTAGAGGATTAGGGTTAGCACACGCGTGGGATTTAAACAAATTTTAGTCTAGTCACATAAACACTAAATTATTTGAGTGAGAGACTAGAAGGTAGAGTGAGATTTTGAGAATGGAGGGTGAGACTGGGAGAATGGAGGGTGAGACTGGGAGAATGGAGGGTGAGACTGGGAGAATGGAGGGTGAGACTGTGAGAATGGAGGGTGAGACTGTGAGAATGGAGGGTGAGACTGTGAGAATGGAGGGTGAGACTGTGAGAATGGAGGGTGAGACTGTGAGAATGGAGGGTGAGACTGGGAGAATGGAGGGTGAGACTGTGAGAATGGAGGGTGAGACTGTGAGAATGGAGGGTGAGACTGGGAGAATGGAGGGTGAGACTGGGAGAATGGAGGGTGAGACTGTGAGAATGGAGGGTGAGACTGGGAGAATGGAGGGTGAGACTGTGAGAATAGAGGGTGAGACTGGGAGAATGGAGGGTGAGACTGGGAGAATGGAGGGTGAGACTGTGAGAATGGAGGGTGAGACTGGGAGAATGGAGGGTGAGACTGGGAGAATGGAGGGTGAGACTGTGAGAATGGAGGGTGAGACTGTGAGATCTAAAGTGGTTTGCTAAAGTGGTTAGTTGATGTTAGAAATATAAAGATACGATGACAGACCATACTAACAAATCAAAAGTGAGTACACTTATTGTTACTTAGATATGCTCAATAATTCATATTTAACACGCATGCTAGCACTTAAGCTCTTTTTCACTCACTCACTCACTCATTCATACATTAGGCAATCTTGTTTAATTTCTGTCTATACATAAATGTGTCTGCATGTTATCGGCTGAATAACTATAGCTGCAGTTGTTGCAGCGGCAGTTAGTGGACAGGAAATGAAGTAATAAAGTGAAAAAAGTAACTTTTTTCCGGACAATTTACTGTCATATTCAGACTTACGGTAACACTAAGGTACAATATATACTCACTCACAATCGTGAGACTGTGAGATCAGGTGAGACTGTGAGATCAGGTGAGACTGTGAGATCAGGTAAAGACTGTGAGATCAGGTGAGACTGTGAGATCAGGTGAGACTGTGAGATCAGGTGAGACTGTGAGATCAGGTGAGACTGTGAGATCAGGTAAAGACTGTGAGATCAGGTGAGGCTGTGAGATCAGGTGAGACTGTGAGATCAGGTGAGACTGTGAGATCAGGTGAGACTGTGAGATCATATGGTGAGACTGAGATCATGTGAGACTGTGAGATCAGAGGGTAAGACTCTGAGATCAGAGGGTGAGACTGTGAGATCAGGTGAGACTGTGAGATCAGAGGGTGAGACTGTGAGATCAGAGGGTGAGACTGTGAGAACAGGAAAGACTTTGAGATCATATGGTGAGACTGAGATCATGTGAGACTGTGAGATCAGAGGGTGAGACTGTGAGATCAGGTGAGACTGTGAGATCAGAGGGTGAGACTGTGAGATCAGGTGAGACTGTGAGATCAGGTGAGACTGTGAGATCAGGTGAGACTGTGAGATCAGGTGAGACTGTGAGATCACGTGAGACTGTGAGATCATATGGTGAGACTGAGATCATGTGAGACTGTGAGATCAGAGGGTAAGACTCTGAGATCAGAGGGTGAGACTGTGAGATCAGGTGAGACTGTGAGATCAGAGGGTGAGACTGTGAGATCAGAGGGTGAGACTGTGAGATCAGGAAAGACTTTGAGATCATATGGTGAGACTGAGATCATGTGAGACTGTGTGATCAGAGGGTGAGACTGTGAGATCAGAGGGTGAGACTGTGAGATCAGGTGAGACTGTGAGATCAGAGGGTGAGACTGTGAGATCAGGTGAGACTGTGAGATCAGGTGAGACTGTGAGATCAGGTAAAGACTGTGAGATCAGGTGAGACTGTGAGATCAGGTGAGACTGTGAGATCATATGGTGAGACTGAGATCATGTGAGACTGTGAGATCAGAGGGTAAGACTCTGAGATCAGAGGGTGAGACTGTGAGATCAGGTGAGACTGTGAGATCAGGTGTGACTGTGAGATCAGGTGAGATTGTGAGATCAGGTGAGACTGTGAGATCAGGTGAGACTGAGATCATGTGAGACTGTGAGATCAGAGGGTGAGACTGTGAGATCAGAGGGTGAGACTGTGAGATCAGGTGAGACTGTGAGATCAGAGGGTGAGACTGTGAGATCAGGTGAGACTGTGAGATCAGGTGAGACTGTGAGATCATATGGTGAGACTGAGATCATGTGAGACTGTGAGATCAGAGGGTAAGACTCTGAGATCAGAGGGTGAGACTGTGAGATCAGGTGAGACTGTGAGATCAGGTGAGACTGTGAGATCAGGTGAGATTGTGAGATCAGGTGAGACTGTGAGATCAGGTGAGACTGTGAGATCAGGTGAGACTGTGAGATCAGGTGAGACTGTGAGATCAGGTGAGACTGTGAGATCAGGTGAGACTGTGAGATCAGGTGAGACTGTGAGATCAGAGGGTGAGACTGTGAGATCAGAGGGTGAGACTGTGAGATTAGATAGTAAGACTGTGAGATTAGATAGTGAGATTGTGAGATCAGAGAGTGAGATTGTGAGATCAGAGGGTGAGACTGTGAGATCAAGTGAGACTGTGATCAGATTAGACTGTGAGATCAGAGGGTGAGATTGTGAGATTAGATAGTGAGATTGTGAGATCAGAGAGTGAGATTGTGAGATCAGAGGGTGAGATTGTGAGATCAGGTGAGACTGTGAGATCAGAGGGTGAGACTGTGAGATCAGGTGAGACTGTGAGATCAGGTGAGACTGTGAGATCAGGTGAGACTGTGAGATTAGGTGAGACTGTGAGATCAGGTGAGACTGTGAGATCAGGTGAGACTGTGAGATCAGAGGGTGAGACTGTGAGATCAGAGGGTGAGACTGTGAGATTAGATTGTGAGACTGTGAGATCAGAGGGTGAGATTGTGAGATCAGATGGTGAGACTGTGAGATTAGAGAGTGAGACTGTGAGATCAGATGGTGAGACTGTGAGATCAGAGGGTCAGACTGTGAGATCAGAGGGTGAGACTGTGAGATTAGATAGTGAGACTGTGAGATCAGAGGGTGAGATTGTGAGATCAGAGAGTGAGATTGTGAGATCAGAGGGTGAGATTGTGAGATCAGGTGAGACTGTGAGATCAGGTGAGACTGTGATCAGATGAGACTGTGAGATCAGATTGTGAGATTGTGAGATTAGATAGTGAGACTGTGAGATCAGAGAGTGAGATTGTGAGATCAGAGGGTGAGATTGTGAGATCAGGTGAGACTGTGAGATCAGAGGGTGAGACTGTGAGATCAGGTGAGACTGTGAGATCAGGTGAGACTGTGAGATCAGGTGAGACTGTGAGATTAGGTGAGACTGTGAGATCAGGTGAGACTGTGAGATCAGGTGAGACTGTGAGATCAGAGGGTGAGACTGTGAGATCAGAGGGTGAGACTGTGAGATTAGATTGTGAGACTGTGAGATCAGAGGGTGAGATTGTGAGATCAGATGGTGAGACTGTGAGATTAGAGAGTGAGACTGTGAGATCAGATGGTGAGACTGTGAGATCAGAGGGTCAGACTGTGAGATCAGAGGGTGAGACTGTGAGATTAGATAGTGAGACTGTGAGATCAGAGGGTGAGATTGTGAGATCAGAGAGTGAGATTGTGAGATCAGAGGGTGAGATTGTGAGATCAGGTGAGACTGTGAGATCAGGTGAGACTGTGATCAGATGAGACTGTGAGATCAGATTGTGAGATTGTGAGATTAGATAGTGAGACTGTGAGATCAGAGAGTGAGATTGTGAGATCAGAGGGTGAGACTGTGAGATCAGGAAAGACTTTGAGATCATATGGTGAGACTGTGAGATCAGGTGAGACTGTGAGATCAGGTGAGACTGTGAGATCAGGTGAGACTGTGAGATCAGGTGAGACTGTGAGATCAGGTGAGACTGTGAGATCAGGTGAGACTGTGAGATCAGATGAGACTGTGAGATCAGAGGGTGAGATTAGATAGTGAGACTGTGAGATCAGAGGGTGAGATTGTGAGATCAGAGAGTGAGATTGTGAGATCAGATGGTGAGACTGTGAGATTAGAGAGTGAGACTGTGAGATCAGATGGTGAGACTGTGAGATCAGAGGGTGAGACTGTGAGATCAGAGGGTGAGACTGTGAGATCAGAGGGTGAGACTGTGAGATCAGAGGGTGAGACTGTGAGATCAGTAAGCGAGAATATCTCCATTATCGAGACTACTAAAGCAGAGTTTGAGAAGACTAACTAAGGAAACAGCATAGCAACAGCCTAGAGACTGACATATCAAGGGAATGCAAATAGATGTTGATGAGCTAATAAAGTTTCATCAGCTCTTGTGGTTAGTCTCCTTGGGCTTGCTTATTCAGTCCAAAATCGTCTTTCTAGTTGAGCAGTCGTACCCTCTCCTCCTCTCACAATAAATATTCTATGCTAATGGTGCTGATAGCCATGGCCATACATACACGACTCAAACTCGTATTATACACGTATAATGAGACTCGAGAAACCTTATCACACCTTATTCCTTGGGCGGCAAGTGCTGTGCAAAATGTACTTTCTAAACTAACCCTTTACAGCTGGGTCAGTACGGCGTTCGACTATGAGACTATTATGGAAGCCTAAATAGATTCATCCTTCTTTGTGAATGATGACCTATAGGCGAAATTCGACTCAAATTCTGTTTATGCAACGATCTATTTTTATCATAGTCATTGTTATCGAAATCTAATATCCCCAGAATAATCCCTATAATACCCCCAGAATCTCACCCCTACTCAACTTTGAGAATCTCACCCTTACTCAGACTAGAATCTCACCCACCCCAGACTAGAATCTCACCCATCCCAGACTAGAATCTCACCCTAACTCAGACTAGAATCTCACCCATCCCGGACTAGAATCTCACCTATCCCAGACTAGAATCTCACCCATCCTAGACTAGAATCTCACCCATCTCAGACTAGAATCTCACCCACCCCAGACTAGAATCTCACCTATCCCAGACTAGAATCTCACCCATCCCAGACTAGAATCTCACCCATCCCGGACTAGAATCTCACCCATCCCAGACTAGAATCTCACCCATCCTAGACTAGAATCTCACCCATCTCAGACTAGAATCTCACCCAACCCAGACTAGAATCTCACCCATCCCAGACTAGAATCTCACCCATCCCAGACTAGAATCTCACCCATCCCAGACTAGAATCTCACCCATCCTAGACTAGAATCGCACCCATCCCAGACAAGGATCTCACACTTAAGCAGACTAGAATCTCACCCATCCCAGACTAAAATCTCACCCATCCTAGACTAGAATCTCACCCATCTCAGACTAGAATCTCACCCAACCCAGACTAGAATCTCACCCATCCCAGACTAGAATCTCACCCATCCCAGACTAGAATCTCACCCATCCCAGACTAGAATCTCACCCATCCCAGACTAGAATCTCACCCATCCCAGACTAGAATCTCACCCATCACAGACTAGAATCTCACCCATCCCGGACTAGAATCTCACCCATCCCAGACTAGAATCTCACCCATCCCAGACTAGAGTCTCACCCATCCCAGACTAGAATCTCACCCATCCCGGACTAGAATCTCACCCATCCCAGACTAGAATCTCACCCATCCCAGACTAGAATCTCACCCATCCCAGACTAGAATCTCACCCATCCCAGACTAGAATCTCACCCATCACAGACTAGAATCTCACCCATCCCGGACTAGAATCTCACCCATCCCAGACTAGAATCTCACCCATCCCAGACTAGAGTCTCACCCATCCCAGACTAGAATCTCACCCATCCCGGACTAGAATCTCACCCATCCCAGACTAAAATCTCACCCATCCTAGACTAGAATCTCACCCATCTCAGACTAGAATCTCACCCAACCCAGACTAGAATCTCACCCATCCCAGACTAGAATCTCACCCATCCCAGACTAGAATCTCACCCATCCCAGACTAGAATCTCACCCATCCCAGACTAGAATCTCACCCATCCCAGACTAGAATCTCACCCATCACAGACTAGAATCTCACCCATCCCAGACTAGAATCTCACCCATCCCAGACTAGAATCTCACCCATCCCAGACTAGAGTCTCACCCATCCCAGACTAGAATCTCACCCATCCCGGACTAGAATCTCACCCATCCCAGACTAGAATCTCACCCATCCCAGACTAGAGTCTCACCCATCCCAGACTAGAATCTCACCCATCCCAGACTAGAATCTCACCCATCCCAGACTAGAATCTCAACCATCACGGATTATAATCTCACCAATACCAGACTAAAATCTCAACTTTTCTCTGCTATGCTGAAGCAGAAAATACTTTGAAAGCACGGACATCGCCGGCCACCTCCGCCCGTGGGGTAGGGCCAATAAAAATTGGGAAATGACTGGGGCTGGGGTTGTTGCCGGGAGCATTTGATGAGGATCCCAGCACGATTCTGTCTATCCCATTTCTGTTGCTTCCCCGGCAAGGGATGTTTTATTGCTTAAAAGGCCAATAAATTTTTGGTGCATTTTCAAAAGGTCGTACACCTACCGCGATTTCGGAACGAAGAAATGTGAAATTGAAAAATGTAAATTATACACCTCGGGCGTTAGGCTTGGGGAAATTGTGCGCGCACTTTTATGCTTTGGGATTTGCACTGGCCTGGTTTAATTAATGTGGGAAAATTGGCGACCAAGACCGATGGCTGGGGGTTTTGGGCTGAGCTGGATACGGCTGAGTGACATCAGCAACATCCACTGCACCCTTGCAAGCTGCCCTGAGCTTGGAAACCAGGGGTTTGAGGCTATGATTCTGGACTGGGATGGGTGAGATTCTAGTTTGAGTAAGGGTGAGATTCTAGTTTGAGTAAGGGTGAGATTCTAGTCCGTGATGGGTGAAATTCTAGTCCGTGATGAGTGAGATTCTACTTGTAGTTTGAGTAATGGTGAGATTCTAGACTGTGATGGATGAGATTCTAGTCCGTGATGGGTGAGATTCTAGTCTGGGATGGGTGAGATTCTAGTCTGAGTTAGGGTGAGATTCTTGTTTTAGATGGGTGAGATTCTACTTGTAGCTTGAGTAAGGGTGAGATTCTAGTCTGGGATGGGTGAGATTCTAGTCTGGGATGGGTGAGATTCTAGTCTGAGTTAGGGTGAGATTCTAGTCTGGGATGGGTGAGATTCTAGTCTGTGATGGGTGAGATTCTAGTCTGGGATGGGTGAGATTCTAGTCTGTGATGGGTGAGATTCTAGTCTGGGATGGGTGAGATTCTAGTCTGGGATGGGTGAGATTCTAGTCTGGGATGGGTGAGATTCTAGTCTGAGTTAGGGTGAGATTCTAGTCTGGGATGGGTGAGATTCTAGTCTGTGATGGGTGAGATTCTAGTCTGGGATGGGTGAGATTCTAGTCTGTGATGGGTGAGATTCTAGTCTGGGATGGGTGAGATTCTAGTCTGTGATGGGTGAGATTCTAGTCTGGGATGGGTGAGATTCTAGTCTGGGATGGGTGAGATTCTAGTCTGGGATGGGTGAGATTCTAGTCTGAGTTAGGGTGAGATTCTAGTCTGGGATGGGTGAGACACGAGAGTTCAGAACAGATTTTATAGAAAAGGTTTTCCAAATGCTTTCTTAACTTCACTGCAAAAAAACTTTCTAGTCAAACGAGCACAGCACCCCTTTCCATAGCTCGTACTCTCCCATGAGACCATGGATTCATTAATTTCCACTCGATCATCACTGCATCCGAATAGGGATGCATTAGGTTGAGTTCCTCAGGCCCAGACACTGAGTAATGCAGTTGCATAGCTTGAAGTACTGTTTCACTCCTGACCAACTCACCGAGGTGCAAATATTTCTTGTTCTAATCATGTATCTCATGTCTACTCATGTCTACTTATACTCACGTGTCTCATGCCTAATCTTATTTATTTCTCATGCCCATATCATTTCATACTCATGCCCAATCTCATTTCTCTCTCATGCCCAATCTCATTTCTCTCTCATGCCCAATCTCATCTCTCTCATGCCCAATCTCATCTCTCTCATGCCCAATCTCATTTCTCTCTCATGCCCAATCTCATCTCTCTCATGCCCAATCTCATCTCTCTCACGCCCAATCTCATCTCTCTCTCATGCCCAATCTCATCTCTCTCATGCCCAATCTCATATTTCTCTCTCATGCCCAATCTCATATTTCTCTCTCATGCCCAATCCATTTCTCTCTCATGCCCAATCTCATTTCTCTCTCATGCCCAATCTCATTTCTCTCTCATGCCCAATCTCATCTCTCTCATGCCCAATCTCATCTCTCTCATGCCCAATCTCATTTCTCTCTCATGCCCAATCTCATCTCTCTCATGCCCAATCTCATTTCTCTCTCATGCCCAATCTCATCTCTCTCATGCCCAATCTCATTTCTCTCTCATGCCCAATCTCATATTTCTCTCTCATGCCCAATCCATTTCTCTCTCATGCCCAATCTCATCTCTCTCATGCCCAATCTCATCTCTCTCTCATGCCCAATCTCATCTCTCTCATGCCCAATCTCATATTTCTCTCTCATGCCCAATCTCATATTTCTCTCTCATGCCCAATCTCATATTTCTCTCTCATGCCCAATCCATTTCTCTCTCATGCCCAATCTCATTTCTCTCTCATGCCCAATCTCATTTCTCTCTCATGCCCAATCTCATCTCTCTCATGCCCAATCTCATCTCTCTCATGCCCAATCTCATTTCTCTCTCATGCCCAATCTCATCTCTCTCATGCCCAATCTCATTTCTCTCTCATGCCCAATCTCATCTCTCTCATGCCCAATCTCATTTCTCTCTCATGCCCAATCTCATATTTCTCTCTCATGCCCAATCCATTTCTCTCTCATGCCCAATCTCATCTCTCTCATGCCCAATCTCATCTCTCTCTCATGCCCAATCTCATCTCTCTCATGCCCAATCTCATATTTCTCTCTCATGCCCAATCTCATATTTCTCTCTCATGCCCAATCTCATATTTCTCTCTCATGCCCAATCTCATTTCTCTCTCATGCCCAATCTCATTTCTCTCTCATGCCCAATCTCATCTCTCTCATGCCCAATCTCATCTCTCTCATGCCCAATCTCATTTCTCTCTCATGCCCAATCTCATCTCTCTCATGCCCAATCTCATTTCTCTCTCATGCCCAATCTCATATTTCTCTCTCATGCCCAATCCATTTCTCTCTCATGCCCAATCTCATCTCTCTCATGCCCAATCTCATCTCTCTCATGCCCAATCTCATATTTCTCTCTCATGCCCAATCTCATATTTCTCTCTCATGCCCAATCCATTTCTCTCTCATGCCCAATCTCATTTCTCTCTCATGCCCAATCTCATTTCTCTCTCATGCCCAATCTCATCTCTCTCATGCCCAATCTCATCTCTCTCATGCCCAATCTCATTTCTCTCTCATGCCCAATCTCATATTTCTCTCTCATGCCCAATCCATTTCTCTCTCATGCCCAATCTCATTTCTCTCTCATGCCCAATCTCATATTTCTCTCTCATGCCCAATCCATTTCTCTCTCATGCCCAATCTCATTTCTCTCTCATGCCCAATCTCATTTCTCTCTCATGCCCAATCTCATATTTCTCTCTCATGCCCAATCCATTTCTCTCTCATGCCCAATCTTATTTCATTCTCATGCCCAATCTCATATTTCTCTCTCATGCCCAATCTCATTTCTCTCTCATGCCCAATCTCATATTTCTCTCTCATGCCCAATCTCATATTTCTCTCTCATGCCCAATCTCATATTTCTCTCTCATGCCCAATCTCATATTTCTCTCTCATGCCCAATCTCATATTTCTCTCTCATGCCCAATCTCATATTTCTCTCTCATGCCCAATCCATTTCTCCCTGACAATGTCTTACCCATAATTTTAATTCTTCGACCGGGTGTCGAAGGAATCTCGCCAACCCACTCAGCAAGACATTGAAATCGGATGCTCTTAAAAAATATTTGACATAGCAACGAAAGCTGCACATGGAATGGGAAATCTAGTGTCATTAGTAACAAATATTTGATTGCTTTCCAGTGAAAGATGAAATATGATGAGCTTTTGAGAGCTGTCGTTTGCAATTTCTTTAATGGCACAGGCTTCTCAGCTCTAAATGCTTCCTTTCTTGCTTTATCCCACTCTATCCACCATTTTCCGTCTCTATCCTTCTCTATTTGTCCTAATCCCGTCTAGAAAAAAAACAAACATTGTACACGCTGTGTGCCGGAATTTCTGTTGAAATCTTAAAAGTACAAGGCTTTCAGATAACACGCACCGATACGAGTTTATCTTTTATGCACAGACTGGCTAATACAAAACTGGATAGTTAGAAACTATATTTTATAGATTCTAGATTACTTTGCGACAGGCGGGGGGAAATATCCTTCACCAGCACAGAGGAAAAAGTTTTATTTGGGGATCTAACAGTAAAGTACATCACCATGGTTACAACGAGTCAAACGTAGATTACCTTTGACCCAAAGTAGAATAGAATGATTTATCTATTTTTAGGTCAATACGAGTTATATATATAAAATTAACGACTCGATGGTGTGCCTTCTGCCTTCACCCAGTTTGATTAACTAACTGTGACAAAGGAGGATTAATAAATGGCCAAGAAAAATTCTCTAATTCTTGATTTATCACTTCCCACAGTCGCGGCGTGGAACCCACATTTAATAATGAAAATAATTGCAGGATGGCTGCGGGCAATGAATGAATGCGGCCTCGCCGCGAAATCGAGCTCAGGGACCTTGGTGCGAGAGGCAAACGCGTTACTCTTAGAAAAAAACGAATCTGAGACTTGGAGAAAAATGGTTATCATGTCTCAATTTCCCTGCTTAAAAATTATATTATTCCAACAACGATGTTCTCACACTTGTACAATATAAGGATAAGCCTAATAGGCTATATTCAAAGGCATGAATTATTCATTACTTAAAATTATTGGGTAAATTGAACTCCCATGTATTCTCAAAGGCTAATGGAGACTTCACACATTGTCATCACACAGATATGTAGATAGACAGATAGATAGATAGATAGATAGATAGATAGATAGATAGATAGATAGATAGATAGATAGATAGATAGATAGATAGATAGATAGATAGATAGATAGATAGATAGATAGATAGATAGATAGATAGATAGATAGATAGATAGATAGATAGATAGATAGATAGATAGATAGATAGATAGATAGATAGATAGATAGATAGATAGATAGATAGATAGATAGATAGATAGATAGATAGACGAATGTAAAGAAACCACGCACACAGAGTAGGAATCTCTCTTAATTGAAAGTTGAATCTGTCGACGATAGATAGATAGATAGATAGATAGATAGATAGATAGATGGATAGATAGATTCACGGACTTACAGATGAAGCAAGCCTTCATGGCGACTCTCTCACAGATTCATTTAGATGCTAGAACTCAAGTTCTCAAATCGATGTCGATGACTTCGGGACAAACAGATTTCGAAAGATTTTTCTGTTTTACGTGGCGGGAAATTTCTGACTGTTTAGCTGCTTCTCTGCCTGCAATGGGCCACCCGTGAGATGCCATAAATATAATATATAAGGGACTAAATCTTCAGCCAATCAAAACTAAACCAAGCTCTGCCCCTAATGCCGACAGACCCCAACCCCCTGTCTCCATGCCCCGTCACAGAATTGTAGTGATGTAGCCCTTACTTGGAACTGCAAAAATTGAATACATTTCTGATGCTTTTACTGTACTTTCTGTCCCACTGCACTGCACTTGCAGTTCATTCATTAACCCCATCTCCCATCTCCCTCTCTCCCATCTCCCTAATCCCATCTCCCCCTTTCCCATCTCCCTCTCTCCCATTTCCCATCTCCCATCTCCGTCTCTTCCATCTCCCTAATCCCATCTCCCCCTTTCCCATCTCCCTCTCTCCCATCTCCGTCTCTCCCATTTCCCATCTCCCATCTCCGTCTCTTCCATCTCCCTATCTCCCATCTCCCTCTCTCCCATCTCCCTAATCCCATCTCCCCCTTTCCCATCTCCCTCTCTCCCATCTCCGTCTCTCCCATTTCCCATCTCCCATCTCCGTCTCTTCCATCTCCCTAATCCCATCTCCCCCTTTCCCATCTCCCTCTCTCCCATCTCCGTCTCTCCCATTTCCCATCTCCCATCTCCGTCTCTTCCATCTCCCTAATCCCATCTCCCCCTTTCCTATCTCCCTCTCTCCCATCTCCGTCTCTCCCATTTCCCATCTCCCATCTCCGTCTCTTCCATCTCCCTATCTCCCATCTCCCTCTCTCCCATCTCCCTAATCCCATCTCCCCCTTTCCCATCTCCCTCTCTCCCATCTCCCTAATCCCATCTCCCCCTTTCCCATCTCCCTCTCTCCCATCTCCGTCTCTCCCATTTCCCATCTCCCATCTCCGTCTCTTCCATCTCCCTAATCCCATCTCCCCCTTTCCTATCTCCCTCTCTCCCATCTCCGTCTCTCCCATTTCCCATCTCCCATCTCCGTCTCTTCCATCTCCCTAATCCCATCTCCCCCTTTCCTATCTCCCTCTCTCCCATCTCCGTCTCTCCCATTTCCCATCTCCCATCTCCGTCTCTTCCATCTCCCTATCTCCCATCTCCCTCTCTCCCATCTCCCTAATCCCATCTCCCCCTTTCCCATCTCCCTCTCTCCCATCTCCGTCTCTCCCATTTCCCATCTCCCATCTCCGTCTCTTCCATCTCCCTAATCCCATCTCCCCCTTTCCTATCTCCCTCTCTCCCATCTCCGTCTCTCCCATTTCCCATCTCCCATCTCCGTCTCTTCCATCTCCCTAATCCCATCTCCCCCTTTCCTATCTCCCTCTCTCCCATCTCCGTCTCTCCCATTTCCCATCTCCCATCTCCGTCTCTTCCATCTCCCTAATCCCATCTCCCCCTTTCCCATCTCCCTCTCTCCCATCTCCGTCTCTCCTATTTCCCATCTCCCATCTCCGTCTCTTCCATCTCCCTAATCCCATCTCCCCCTTTCCTATCTCCCTCTCTCCCATCTCCGTCTCTCCCATTTCCCATCTCCCATCTCCGTCTCTTCCATCTCCCTATCTCCCATCTCCCTCTCTCCCATCTCCCTAATCCCATCTCCCCCTTTCCCATCTCCCTCTCTCCCATCTCCGTCTCTCCCATTTCCCATCTCCCATCTCCGTCTCTTCCATCTCCCTAATCCCATCTCCCCCTTTCCTATCTCCCTCTCTCCCATCTCCTTCTCTCCTATTTCCCATCTCCCATCTCCGTCTCTTCCATCTCCCTATCTCCCATCTCCCTCTCTCCCATCTCCCTAATCCCATCTCCCCCTTTCCCATCTCCCTCTCTCCCATCTCCCTCTCTCCCATCTCCGTCTCTCCCATTTCCCATCTCCCATCTCCCATCTCCCATCTCATATCTCCTATCTCCCATCTCATATCTCCCATCTCCCTCTCTCCAATCTCCCATCTCCCCCTTTCCCGGTGAGAAGCTGATGCACTTCTAGACTTCACACTTGTGTGATGTTAGAGCAGCAATTTGCAAACAAACCAATCGCCAACATAGACGTCCACTCGTCAAGCGTTTTTTACTCAAAACACGTGTCTGTGTCCCCATACGGGCACAAAAAATGTGGAGGCGTGTCAAGCAGAATTTTTATGTGCCTAAGTATAGCCGGGTATTAAATGTCAAAATAATTTTCGTTTTTACGCCCCCTTGCCATATGATCATTTGCTTTGCTCATGCAGCTAACACAGTCGATTTATGCTTCACAATAAACGCACTTTTCTTGCAAATTGTACTGCCGATAGACTAATCTATTGTCTCCCATCCGAGTCTGTCTGTCTACTTCTCTCTCTACCCTCACAGCCTGTCTACTTCTCTCTCTACCCTCAAGGTCTGTCTACTTCTCTCTCCACCCTACAGTCTGTCTACTTCTCTCTCTACTTACTCCTTTTCTCCCTACTCTCATAGTCTGTCTACTTCTCTCTCTACCCTCACAATCTGTCTACTTCTCTCTCTCTACCCTCACAGTCTGTCTACTTCTCTCTCTACCCTCACAGTCTGTCTACTTCTCTCTCTACCCTTACAGTCTGTCTACTTCTTTCCCTACCCTCACAGTCTGTCTACTTCTCTCTCTCCACCCTCACAATCTGTCTACTTCTCTCTCTACCCTCACAGTCTGTCTACTTCTCTCTCTACCCTCACAATCTGTCTACTTCTCTCTCTACCCTCACAGCCTGTCTACTTGTCTCTCTACCCTCACAGCCTGTCTACTTCTCTCTCTCTACCCTCACAGCCTGTCTACTTCTCTCTCTACCCTCACAGCCTGTCTACTTCTCTCCCCACCCTTACAGTCTGTCTACTTCTCTCCCCACCCTCACAGCCTGTCTACTTCTCTCTCTACCCTCACAATCTGTCTACTTCTCTCTCTACCCTCACAGCCTGTCTACTTCTCTCTCTACCCTCACAGCCTGTCTACTTCTCTCTCTCTACCCTCACAGTCTGTCTACCTCTCTCTCTACCCTCACAGCCTATCTACTTCTCTCTCTCTACCCTCACAGCCTGTCTACTTCTCTCTCTCTACCCTCACAATCTGTCTACTTCTCTCTCTACCCTCACAGCCTGTCTACTTCTCTCTCTCTACCCTCACAGTCTACCCTCACAGTCTGTCTACTTCTCTCTCTCTCTACCCTCACAGCCTGTCTACTTCTCTCTCTCTACCCTCACAGTCTACCCTCACAGTCTGTCTACTTCTCTCTCTCTACCCTCACAGCCTGTCTACTTCTCTCTCTCTCTACCCTCACAGTCTGTCTACTTCTCTCTCTCTACCCTCACAGTCTGTCTACTTCTCTCTCTACCCTCACAGTCTGTCTACTTCTCTCTCTCTACCCTCACAGTCTGTCTACTTCTCTCTCTACCCTCACAGTCTGTCTACTTCTCTCTCTCTCTACCCTCACAGTCTGTCTACTTCTCTCTCTACCCTCACAGTCTGTCTACTTCTCTCCCCACCCTTACAGTCTGTCTACTTCTTTCCCTACCCTCACAGTCTGTCTACTTCTTTCTCTCCACCCTCACAATCTGTCTACTTCTCTCTCTACCCTCACAGTCTGTCTACTTCTCTCTCTACCCTCACAATCTGTCTACTTCTCTCTCTACCCTCACAGCCTGTCTACTTGTCTCTCTACCCTCACAGCCTGTCTACTTCTCTCTCTCTACCCTCACAGCCTGTCTACTTCTCTCTCTACCCTCACAGCCTGTCTACTTCTCTCCCCACCCTTACAGTCTGTCTACTTCTCTCCCCACCCTCACAGCCTGTCTACTTCTCTCTCTACCCTCACAATCTGTCTACTTCTCTCTCTACCCTCACAGCCTGTCTACTTCTCTCTCTACCCTCACAGCCTGTCTACTTCTCTCTCTCTACCCTCACAGTCTGTCTACCTCTCTCTCTACCCTCACAGCCTATCTACTTCTCTCTCTACCCTCACAGCCTGTCTACTTCTCTCTCTCTACCCTCACAATCTGTCTACTTCTCTCTCTACCCTCACAGCCTGTCTACTTCTCTCTCTCTACCCTCACAGTCTACCCTCACAGTCTGTCTACTTCTCTCTCTCTCTACCCTCACAGCCTGTCTACTTCTCTCTCTCTACCCTCACAGTCTACCCTCACAGTCTGTCTACTTCTCTCTACCCTCACAGCCTGTCTACTTCTCTCTCTCTACCCTCACAGTCTGTCTACTTCTCTCTCTACCCTCACAGTCTGTCTACTTCTCTCTCTCTACCCTCACAGTCTGTCTACTTCTCTCTCTACCCTCACAGTCTGTCTACTTCTTTCCCTACCCTCACAGTCTGTCTACTTCTCTCTCACCACCCTCACAATCTGTCTACTTCTCTCTCTACCCTCACAGTCTGTCTACTTCTCTCTCTACCCTCACAATCTGTCTACTTCTCTCTCTACCCTCACAGCCTGTCTACTTGTCTCTCTACCCTCACAGCCTGTCTACTTCTCTCTCTCTACCCTCACAGCCTGTCTACTTCTCTCTCTACCCTCACAGCCTGTCTACTTCTCTCCCCACCCTTACAGTCTGTCTACTTCTCTCCCTACCCTCACAGCCTGTCTACTTCTCTCTCTACCCTCACAATCTATCTACTTCTCTCTCTACCCTCACAGCCTGTCTACTTCTCTCTCTACCCTCACAGCCTGTCTACTTCTCTCTCTCTACCCTCACAGTCTGTCTACCTCTCTCTCTACCCTCACAGCCTATCTACTTCTCTCTCTCTACCCTCACAGCCTGTCTACTTCTCTCTCTCTACCCTCACAATCTGTCTACTTCTCTCTCTACCCTCACAGCCTGTCTACTTCTCTCTCTCTACCCTCACAGTCTACCCTCACAGTCTGTCTACTTCTCTCTCTCTCTACCCTCACAGCCTGTCTACTTCTCTCTCTCTACCCTCACAGTCTACCCTCACAGTCTGTCTACTTCTCTCTCTCTACCCTCACAGCCTGTCTACTTCTCTCTCTCTCTACCCTCACAGTCTGTCTACTTCTCTCTCTCTACCCTCACAGTCTGTCTACTTCTCTCTCTACCCTCACAGTCTGTCTACTTCTCTCTCTCTACCCTCACAGTCTGTCTACTTCTCTCTCTACCCTCACAGTCTGTCTACTTCTCTCTCTACCCTCACAGCCTGTCTACTTGTTTGTTTGGTAGTTTGCCAGATTAAAAGCTAAAACATTTTCATGCGCTATCGAAATGTTCAAGATTAAAAATCATCTGAAAATAAACTTTGCTGGTTAATGCGTAAGACAAACAAATGTCGCATTTCCAAATTTTACTACGACTGAAAGTCACTGGTGCGAATGAAAACTCAATCGCAACAATCGTTAGCATTTTTTCAAATTCTGCTTTTATTCGCACCCAGTGCAATGCAACTGCAGAATACTGCTTGCCACGATTATTAACTGATTTCTTCTATGCAATAGCAATCGATGATTTTGGTCAAGCTTTTTTACAGTAAAGCAAAGAAATATTAGGAGAGAGAGGAGAGAGAGGAGAGAGAGGAGTGAGAGGAGAGAGAGGAGAGAGAGGAGAGAGAGGAGAGAGAGGAGAGAGAGGAGAGAGAGGAGAGAGAGGAGAGACATGAGAGACTGGAGAGAGAGGAGAGAGAGGAGAGAGAGGAGAGAGAGGAGAGAGAGGAGAGAGAGGAGAGAGAGGAGAGACAGGAGAGAGAGGAGAGAGAGGAGAGACAGGAGAGAGAGGAGAGAAAGGAGAGAGGGGAGAGAAAGGAGAGAGGAGAGAGAGGAGAGACAGGAGAGAGAGGAGAGAGAGGAGAGACAGGAGAGAGAGGAGAGAAAGGAGAGGGGAGAGAAAGGAGAGAGGAGAGAGAGGAGAGAAAGGAGAGAGGAGAGAGATGAAGAAGTGAGGAAGGGAGTTGAGAGGAAGGGGTGAGGGAGGGAGGCGAGAGGGAGTTGTAAGAGGGAGAGAGAGGAGAAGGGAAGAGGTGAGAGGGAGAGATAGGAGAAGGGGAGAGGTCAGAAAGAGAGAGAGGAGAAGGAGAGAGACGAGAGGGGAGAGAGAGAGGAGGAGCCTCAAAGCCCGCAGACACTGACACGGCAGAAAAGGGAAGAAAGTCAGTGAAGATTGAAAAGAGCCCAGTTTTCGATTATATTATCATCTTCGTCAGGGCGAAGGGGAGAAAGGGGAGCGGATGCATAGAGTTCCTATAATTGGGTATTTCGCATAATATTAGTACATGATTAGTTCTAAAAGCAAAGCTAACAGCCACCTAGCCAGCTAAACATGCATGTAAATGGCATTGCACGGCATAAGGCTAGGTCAGCTAATTAGTGATCAGTCGGGATCCGCTGGGAGCTAGATCTTAACCGGTAGATTTATGTCAGAAAAATGCCTCAACATCCGGGTGATTTAGTCGCTGCAGCACCACCCCACACCCAGAAGCCTGTCATCACTGCCCATAGATGCTTATAGGCCAGGCATGCTTGTCTCCATGCTGTCAGAAACACCCGCCATGCAGTGCCTGCCTGCCTGCCTGCCTGTTCCAAATAGGGTGTCGACTTGTTGAAGTTAATTGGCCAGAATATAATTAGCTAAATAGGAATATAGCTTTGCTTTTTGTAGCTGTTCTATGGGCCCAACAACGCGAAGTTAATTAACTAGATAGATTGTAAACTTATTCTTCTATGAAAATTGATATGACTAGACAATTTACGATCGCTCGTAGATAAACCATATAATAACTCTCTTTGTGCACTTCTGCAATACATTCCGGCAACCTTCCCGCCGTCTGTCTACTTCTCTCTCTACTGTCCCTGTCTGTCTACTTCTCTCTCTACTGTCCCTGTCTGTCTACTTCTCTCTCTACTGTCCCTGTCTGTCTACTTCTCTCTCTACTGTCCTGTCTGTCTACTTCTCTCTCTACTGTCCCTGTCTGTCTACTTCTCTCTCTACTGTCCCTGTCTGTCTACTTCTCTCTCTACTGTCCCTGTCTGTCTACTTCTCTCTCTACTGTCCCTGTCTGTCTACTTCTCTCTCTACTGTCCCTGTCTGTCTACTTCTCCATATACTCTCCGTGTCTGTCTACTTCTCCATATACTCTCCCAGTCTGTCTACTTCTTTGTCCTATATTTTAGCCTGTTTGCATTGAAAGAAACAAAGCACAGACATGGTCATAGTTTATGTTATTACTGTTTCAAGTAGTACGAGCGAATAGGTAAGCCGTTCAATAATTGTATTGAAAATTAAAGCAGGTTTAAAATATTTATCTGTACTGAATGTTTATATTAATAGGTACTTTCTGGCACAAGTCGGTAAACATTTTAGACATGTGACAGCCAATTTGTCCTTTAGGATCTTTTAATTCTTAGATTAATGAGTTCGCCGAAGAATAAATAAAAAAAAATTGCTTTCATACTATGAACTTCATAAGTGTTCATTATAATAACAATATATATGAAATAGTCTCATCACCAAAACAGCTCAGATTAATCACCGTTGGTTGATAAGCTCAGATTAATGATGAGTTTTGTTTGAATAAAGGGTGACATTTTGATTACGCCAACTCGAATGAATGAAATTTACACGAAGAATATAACTGTTATAAGGAAAAATAATAGTAAAAATTAACGACCAAGCAAAATCTATGTGCAAATTTGTGTTTACTGTGCACTTAAAAGATTTTAAATAGCGTAAAAAACATAAGTTGTAAAGATTTTAAAACCTTTTCGCGACTAATGTGACGTTTATTCGATTATGATTTACATAATATTTATAACAAAATAATTTCAATCGCCAATCTGCTTGGAATGACCAATTTAACGGAATTTTATGAACAAATATTTAATTTAAAGTAGTAGGTAAATGGTATCTGCAAAAGTACACTTGGTGAAACGAAAAACAACGCAAATATACAGATTAACCAAACACCGAAAATAATTATACATATTTTATATCTAACTAATAATAAAAAATAACGTTCTTTAAATACTGAAAATAAGGAAAAAATTATTACATAAAAATATACCACAGAAATAGCAAAACATAATGATAATTTGTCTTAGTCACTTGAACAAACAAATTGAACTCATAAAACATTGCATAATGAGAATATTAGCTTGTACGTACTACGAAACTAGATAAATGCAGAAAATCACATGACATTTCACACAGCTGAGGTTATTAACTTAAAATTAGAAAATTTTGTTTAAATTTAGTTATAGTCAATCTAATTTGAAAAGGAATATCTATTTTTGTAATCAACAGTGCAAAAATGTGTGTACTTCTTATGTAGTCTTCTGACGACTACTTAAATAAAATTTGCGAGCTGGGAAAAAACTGTTTTTGTGTTCAATTCATCTTCAAATATATTACTTTCCACAACAACCTTTCTTCTTTTCAATATCGGCACTGATTCTTATGGCGTTCTTCAATTCGCGGTCCTCTCGCTCGCGAAGGACGCTGAAATGTTTTTGCATCAGCGTTGTCGTGAACAGTCGTTACGAAAAATCCGGAAATAATTAACCAAACGTATTTCGCGCTATAGACGTCAGTACTACGAGCTATAATAATCAACAATAATAGCTGACATGGCAAGCTGATGAAATTTTGTAGAAGAATTATGCCCATATTGGGGTTTTTTCACAAGACAAGCCTACGATAATTGTTGAATATCTTAAAGTTGCAGATTATTTTTATTCTTGACGTTGTTTCATCGGATCTTGGTAGTCAAGAATTTACTATTCTAAATATTTAAAAGTTCGCATACGCTCGTATGCTTGATTTATCCATGATTGATCACACTCCCAGAAGGTATTTACCTGGCAAAGGCGTGGAAGGCCTCGTTGATGCTCGAGCCGCTCTTGGCGCTGACCTCGAAGAACAGGGCGTCGAATTCGTCAGACAGCTGACTGCCGCTCTTCTTGTCCACAATGTTCTGCTCCCCGGTGGAGCCGTCAACTGCGCCCACCAGGTCGACCTTGTTGCCAAGCACCATCTTGACGGCTCCGTCTTCGGCGCCCTCTACCACCGATTCCATCCACTCCCTCAGGTGCAGATAGGTGATGGAGTTGGTGACGTCATACACGATGACGATACCGTCAGCTTTGCGGAAGTACTGCTTTGTGATGCTGCGAAATCTGTTATTATATTGGAGAATGATTTGGTGTGAGTATAAGCCTGTGTCAATTAACTCGTCTCTCTGTCTATGGTCTCACCTCTCCTGGCCGGCCGTGTCCCACAGCTGCAGCGCAATCACCTGCTCCTCGACGCACATTGTTTTGATTTGAAAGTCGATGCCAATCGTAGCTGAGAAGGTCGACTTGAATGCGTTCTGACAGAATCTATGAATGATGGAACTCTTGCCAACACCGGAGTCGCCAACGAAAACAACTTTAAAGATGCGCTCTGGGGTCTTGCCCGACTGCGAAAATTAGTTGAAAAAACCTTAAGTTGTCATTTTCATCTACAAGACAATATTTGAGCCACTATTCTCACCAGCATCGAGGCCTCTCCGCTAGTCGCCCCAGTGGTGGCAACCGAGCACGCATCGTCGTCTCCGGCTCCTTCTGGCGATGGTCGATCACTGGCTGCTGTCGCGTCGACCCCGTTGGCTGCAGAGCTGCTTCGATTGTTTTTAGAGCAACGTGTGAGAAGCAAGTTAACAAATTATATTTGTGGCAACGGCGTCTAGTATCACTCTTGTCAGCCAAGTCAAGAACAAAATCAATCACATTGAGACTCCTAATTCCACGCAGTAGCAGCCACTGCCATAGAACTATTAATAAACCAAGCTTAAGATAATACGTTGACAAAAGTACGAGCTAAGCCAGTGTTTTTAGTTTTAGTGGTAGAGGAGAACTTAAGTTTATTATCCAAAATGGGGTCGGAACTACTAGTCCTGCATACTAATTTTGAGGGGCTACTTGCTACTCTAATATACTAATTTCGACTTGCGAGATGAAGTTCATAAATTCTATTTGTCGAGGTACTTACTCTTTCAGCAGAGTGGCAGCAACTGGTGGTGTCGGAATCTCAATTTCGTCAGTCTGTATTTCGATCTCGCACTTCGGTACCGGAGGCAGCACAACCGGCGGCGGTGTTGGCGGCGGTGTCGGGTGTCGACTGGGACACGGCGTCATCATTGTGGCCGTCTCTGAGGTTTCCTTCGGTGGCGCTCGTGGCTGCGGTGGCGCTAGATTTAACGGCCGGAAGGACTCAGACTCAATGGTCTCGTAGACAATCGGGCTGCCGCCGCCACTTCTGCCGGCGCCAAAACCGCCGCCGAAACCGCCAACGGCGCCGCCGTCGTAGTCGAATTCACAGTCGTCCTCGTCGCCATCCATGATGTCGGCCAAGGTTTCGCCGCTGAAGGGTACAGGTGTTTAGTTGTAGCAGTTTATACCAAGGGGAGATTCACCTGACGTTTTGTGTTCTCTTGACAGTTTGGACCCAACGAAGATGCTCATGAATTTCTTTAATCTCAATCACAATACCCCGCTACTGTTTAAAGAAAATGATTTGCCTAGTTTAGCCTACCCGACAATGACAGCCGAGGCCGGGTCCAAACCCTGCAGCGACTCCTGCCGGTTGAAAGCCTTCGCGTTGCCGGCACCAGTCGGGCTCTCCTTCTGGCTGCCACCAGCGCCACCAGAGCCGTTGCCGCCGTCGCCAGCCTCGCGAAAGTGGACAATCTCGCCGAATCCGGTGTCCCTATCGCCGGCGTCCAAACTTCCTGACATGTCGGACTCGTCCTTCAGCTTCTTGTTGACATCGCGGAGGGTGTCCAGTTGACGCACCAGAGTCTCCCGCTCCAGGGCGATGCCTTCGCTGAGCGCGATAGCGGCCTGGGCGCGCTTTCGCCTGTCATCTTTGAACTTCTTCTGCAGCTCCTCCACGTAGGACTGAGACTCCTCCAGCGCTTCGCGAGATTCAGACAGTTCCTCTTCCAGTGCGTCGCGTTCCTTGGCCAGGCGCTCGTTCTCCTGAGCAGTCTCAGCCTGTACCTGGTTCAACTCGTCCAAGCGCTGCTGAAGCTGGAGAAACAGATGAGATTGTTGGGAAATTTGAGATGGGATAAATAGGAAATCGGAAAAAAGTAAATTTGAGCTGGGATTTCGGCAAGGTCAAGGAGCCCTCACTTTCTCGTGGTTCTTCATGAGCTCATGGCACAGCTTCTCCTTTTCGCGAATCTCTCTCTCCATCTCCTCCCTGATCTGCTTTTCCCTGGCTCTCTCCTCGGCCAGAACTTTGGCCCGCTCGGCCCTGATCTGGGTCTCCATCTCTTCGTACAGTTTTCTGACCTCGTCGTCGTGGGCTGAAGATTTCCTGGAAAACCATCGGAAAGGCTCTCCGATTTTAATTGCTGCAGGATAGAAACACAGTAAAAATGCAAGCTATACTACTTACGTCCGGAGAACTTTCTCCAAATTCTTGTAGCTCTCCTGACTTTTCTGAATCTCCGTTGTCATCTTGGTTAGCAGAGACTCGAGTCCTGGCACCAGTTCAGGGTACTCTCTCTGCAGTCGGCCCCACAATTCCTTCACACTGTCCTCTCTGAGAAAGAAGAGTCAAGAAATTTTGTATAATGACGTATTTAAATCATTTTTATCATACTACTGACTACTGAGGTTTCTGTTAGTAGTGTAGCACGAGTTTTAAAAGACAAGATTATAATCGAACCAAAGGTTGTTTTATTTTAGATTTTATGTGATCAAAACCAAGATATTTGATTTTTGGCGTCAAAAATGTCATCACCGTAATCAATAAATTAATCAAATCATAAATCATAGATGTGTCATGAAGATGTTGTTCAAAGAATAAGTGTAGCTTAACCTTCGAATCCTTGAATATTTTGTTAAAACCAAGTCAAAGCATCACGCATACCACACTAAAAACTATGTAAATATTATTGATAAATTAGAATGATGATGATGTGTGAGTTTGTCAAGTTACCCAAAAGTGCGAGTATCGGTGTGATCCCTTTTAATAAAAGAAGCATGAAAAAAACAAATTTATATTTGTTTATTTGTCTAAAAAATGGTGGAACAATGTTAAACGAGCTAGTAATCGTTATGCTTTTTACGAGGCAATTTTAAAAGTTTTATAATTAAAAGTAATTTTCAAGAAAAGGCATTAAACTTAACTTTGTCCTTTAACGTAACTAAGCGAAGAAATTGTCCTGTGTGCAAATACTAAGCTAAACAGTTCATAAATATGTGCTACAAAAATCACAGCATTAAAACTAAAGCATAATTTCGTGTCAAATAAAAGTTTTAGAAAAACTTTTTTCAAGCGAATATTTATCGACAGCAGTGCAAAAGAGCTAATTGAATAGCTATATGAAAATAGAGTGATGAGACAGAGACCGATGCAATGGGAGATGACGGATGGGAGATGGGACAGTGGGATTTAGGAGACTGGGGATGGGAGATGGGAGACTGGAAGATGGGAGATGGGGGAGAGGGAGATGGGGGAGAGGGAGATGGGAGAGAGGGAGATGGGGGAGAGGGAGATGGGGGAGAGGGAGATGGGGGAGAGGGAGATGGGGGAGAGGGAGATGGGGGAGAGGTAGATGGCGGAGAGGGAGATGGGGGAGAGGGAGATGGGGGAGAGGGAGATGGGGGAGAGGTAGATGGCGGAGAGGGAGATGGGGGAGAGGGAGATGGGGGAGAGGGAGATGGGGGAGAGGGAGATGGGGGAGAGGTAGATGGGGGAGAGGGAGATGGGGGAGAGGGAGATGGGGGAGAGGGAGATGGGGGAGAGGGAGATGGGGGATAGACAGATGGGAGAGAGGGAGATGGAAAATGGGAGATGGGAGATGAAAGAGTGGGAGATCAGAGAGATTGTAACTAACGATAATGATACGCAATGCCAGGCGTTGTAAAGCCATATGTAGAACAGTGTGCGCAGCCTCTATAAGCATACTAAAGGCAAGCATAATTACTTGTCGTAACACAGAATATCATTAAGTCATTGTGCTACCAAAGCACCACTTTAACAGGTCGATTTTTCAAACCAAAAATAAAAATATAAATTTTAATATGACGCTGGATTATACATTTTTGTCGGTTTAGGCAATATTTTTAGTACCGAGGACACAGCAAATCACTAGACTTACCTGATTGTTTGTCTGAAATTAAATTATTATCATTTTGACACATTAACATCGCACTGTTGTTAGTAAATGATGGATCAATGATGGATTTTTGTTGAAATTGTTTTATTTGTGCACAACTTTGGACTGTCACCAAGAAGAATGCAAAACTAAAATAACTGCAATTTAGGAAACTTTAGTTTTGGATCTAGTCTCATTGGATCTAGTCTCATTGGATCTAGTCTCATTGGATCTAGTCTCAATGGATCTAGTCTCATTGGACCTAGTCTCAATGGATCTAGTCTCAATGGATCTAGTCTCATTGGATCTAGTCTCAATGGATCTAGTCTCAGTGGATCTAGTCTCATTGGATCTAGTCTCATTGGATCTAGTCTCATTGGATCTAGTCTCAATGGATCTAGTCTCAATGGATCTAGTCTCAATGGATCTAGTCTCAATGGATCAAGTCTCACTGGATCTAGTCTCATTAGATCTAGTCTCACTGGATCTAGTCTCAATGGATCTAGTCTCAGTGGATCTAGTCTCATTAGATCTAGTCTCACTGGATCTAGTCTCAATGGATCTAGTCTCAATGGATCTAGTCTCGATGGATTTAGTCTCGATGGATCTAGTCACATTGGATCTAGTCACATTGGATCTAGTCTCATGGGATCTAGTCTCATGGGATCTAGTCTCATGGGATCAAGTCTCAATGGATCTAGTCTCAATGGATCTAGTCTCAATGGATCTAGTCTCAATGGATCAAGTCTCACTGGATCTAGTCTCAATGGGTCTCATTGGATCTAGTCTCAATGGATCTAGTCTCAGTGGATCTAGTCTCATTAGATCTAGTCTCCCTGGATCTAGTCTCAATGGATCTAGTCTCGATGGATCTAGTCTCGATGGATTTAGTCTCGATGGATCTAGTCACATTGGATCTAGTCACATTGGATCTAGTCTCATGGGATCTAGTCTCATGGGATCTAGTCTCATGGGATCTAGTCTCATGGGATCTAGTCTCATATATATCAGTTCGCAGATCAAGGGAAGGCATCAAATGTGATTGCTCACTCTTCAAAGACTCCCGCAGCTCCCAGCTTCTCCATGGTCTGATGAAAATGTTCGTCTTCTTCCACACTGTAGCCGTCATCGTCTGGCAAGTCGCTGTGGCGACCTCCGCCGGCCATGCCGCGTCTATTGACGCCGCCGACTCGCCTGCCTTCCTCGATGTACTCGCCGTCTGCCTGGCCTCCTGCCGAGGCGCTACCGTCACCGCCCCCGCTGTCACCGGATGGCAGCCCCATGAATGCGCCTGTGTGAGTGGGCGAGTGAGTGAGTGAGCAGTCAGTGAGCAGCCAGTGAGCAGTCAGTGAGCAGTCAGTGAGCAGTCAGTGAGCAGTCAGTGAGCAGTCAGTGAGCAGTGAGCAGTGAGCAGTCAGTGAGCAGTCAGTGAGCAGTGAGTAGTCAGTGAGCAGTCAGTGAGCAGCCAGTGAGCAGTCAGTGAGCAGTGAGCAGTGAGCAGTCAGTGAGCAGTCAGTGAGCAGTCAGTGAGCAGCCAGTGAGCAGTCAGTGAGCAGTGAGCAGTGAGCAGTCAGTGAGCAGTCAGTGAGCAGTGAGTAGTCAGTGAGCAGTCAGTGAGCAGTCAGTGAGCAGTCAGTGAGAAGTCAGTGAGCAGTCAGTGAGCAGTCAGTGAGCAGTGAGTAGTCAGTGAGCAGCCAGTGAGCAGTCAGTGAGCAGTCAGTGAGCAGTCAGTGAGCAGTCACTGAGCAGTCCTCACCAAATCCTCCAGTGAACTCCTCCAAGGTGAGGTAGCCGTTGCCGTCATCGTCCAGAGTGTCAAAGACGCTCTCAATCTGGTCGGGATCGAGCGGCAGGACACCGCTGAGTCGTTGCATATCCCTCTTGGTGATGAATCCCTTCTGCTCGATGTCGCATACATCAAACAGCTCCTTGGCCTTCTCAGCCAACATAGCCTGCAGCTCTGCGTTGGACATGTCTGCTCAATCAACTGGTTGTACACCTGTATTGAGACCCTTTAGAGACGATTCAAAATAACTTCTATTTTATGAGATTTGTCGGAATAAAATCAATTCCGGAATTGTTATAATAATCAGTCCAAATCTGAACCCACCCAGTGTTGCTGTGGGGTTTCGGTAGCTCTGTGTATTTTACTTCTTACTTTCTTCACGTCTTTAGGCGAGAAAGAGAGAGAGAGCTGAGAGCTGAGAAAAAATCGATAACTGTTCAATCGGTTCAAAATTCCTTAGCTCTACGCCCATTGTACTCAGAGCCTGAACAAACAATGTGTTTCTCTGTACTGCTCAAATCTAATCTAGGCAAGAAAAATAACTAGGGAATTTTTTACGGAAAAATCCTTCCAATTTTGGTTCCCCCTCTGACTACGGGCGCCTAAAAATTATTGATTAGAACGAATCGGTTCTAATCCGACAGACAGACAGACAGACAGACAATTCACTCTATGTACATACCTACCAACAGCACATTCTGCAGTTAAAAAGTGAAAGAAATCCAAAAAAATCAAAGTTGGCATTGATTGGAACTACAGGCAGACAAAAACTTCCTCTTCTATTCGGCTCTGGGGTGGAACAAGATTTTCTTGCCGGTGTCAACATGAGGAAATTGTGGAAAATAAAATTGGGATCTATATCTGACAGTTCACTGTCACGCCGGTTAGGCCACTTTTTAGACGCAAGCGTAGAATTTAAGGGACCAACGTGTGGGACTTGTCGCTTGACTTGAGGATCTGAGGGTACTCACAACCTGAGGATCTGGGGTACTCAACCCGAGGATCTGGGTGTACTCAACCCGAGGATCTGAGGTACTCAACCCGAGGATCTGGGTGTACTCAACCCGAGGATCTGGGGTACTCAACCCGAGGATCTGGGTGTACTCAACCTGAGGATCTGGGGTACTCAACCCGAGGATCTGGGTGTACTCAACCCGAGGATCTGGGGTACTCAACCCGAGGATCTGGGGTACTCAACCCGAGGATCTGGGTGTACTCAACCTGAGGATCTGGGGTACTCAACCCGAGGATCTGGGTGTACTCAACCTGAGGATCTGACTCAACCCAAGGATCTGGGGGTACTCAAACTGAAGATCTGAGGGTACTCAACCTGAAGATCTGAGGGTACTCAACCCGAGAATCTGGGGGTACTCAAGCTGAGGATCTGAGGGCACTCAACCCGAGGATCTGGGGGTACTCAACCCGAGGATCTGGGTGTACTCAACCCGAGGATCTGGGGGTACTCAACCCGAGGATCTGGGGTACTCAACCCGAGGATCTGGGGTACTCAACCCGAGGATCTGGGTGTACTCAACCCGAGGATCTGGGGTACTCAACCCGAGGATCTGGGTGTACTCAACCCGAGGATCTGGGGTACTCAACCCGAGGATCTGGGTGTACTCAACCCGAGGATCTGGGGTACTCAACCCGAGGATCTGGGTGTACTCAACCTGAGGATCTGGGGTACTCAACCCGAGGATCTGGGTGTACTCAACCTGAGGATCTGACTCAACCCAAGGATCTGGGGGTACTCAAACTGAAGATCTGAGGGTACTCAACCTGAAGATCTGAGGGTACTCAACCCGAGAATCTGGGGGTACTCAAGCTGAGGATCTGAGGGCACTCAACCCGAGGATCTGGGGGTACTCAACCCGAGGATCTGGGGGTACTCAACCCGAGGATCTGGGTGTACTCAACCTGAGGATCTGGGGTACTCAACCCGAGGATCTGGGTGTACTCAACCTGAGGATCTGGGGGTACTCAACCTGAGGATCTGGGGGTACTCAAACTAAGGATCTGAAGTTACTCAAACTGAGGATCTGGGGTACTCAACCCGAGGATCTGGGGGTACTCAACCTGAGGATCTGGGGGTACTCAAACTAAGGATCTGAAGTTACTCAAACTGAGGATCTGGGGTACTCAACCCGAGGATCTGGGTGTACTCAACCTGAGGATCTGGGGGTACTCAACCTGAGGATCTGGGGGTACTCAAGCTGAGGATCTGAGTGGTTTCTGGCCATCCAAAAAAGCAAATCAACAGCAAAATACATTAGGTTATTTTGTTTCAAATGTCGTTATTCCTCTATTGTGTTCAAGTACAGATATAGCAAATTTATAAATAATTATATTTACGCTTACTAGTCAATTACGTGGTTTTGAATCAGCTAAAGTGGCAAACAAGAAAGATAAAAAAATAATAAAAAAACAGAGCTTATTGAAAACCGACAATAAATTAGCATTTTGTAATCTAGTCTAAAAACAATAAATTTCAAAGCAATAAAAATAATATGAACAGGATTCAATTGTTTAATTTTTTGTAATCGTGCCAAACTAATATTATTATAACAAAACTAACAACGCTAGATAATAGTTTATTATTTAGAGTTATTGATTAAAAGGCAACAATAAACGACTAAATGGTCAGACAGAAAAAAGCACAGTAGTTTAAAAAAATCTTGGTGTGCTTTTGGCAAGCAAGCAAGCTTCTATTTATAGAAAATTTATTGAATAGTTACGTATCGCACGCATATCGGGTTAGTAAAAGCGAGATAAAAAGTTGTAATCAATTGCTTGGCCTTTATCGAGTCTATTAAGTGCAGTGTGAATGATGCGATAAAGTTTATTGTACACATCATAGTGAATATAGGCATTAGAGTAAGGTTAAGTAGACAGTGGGGCAGAGTGGAGTTTGGGTAGAGTGGATAGTAGGGTAGAGTGGATAGTAGGGTAGAGTGGATAGTAGGGTAGAGTGGATAGTAGGGTAGAGTGAAGAGTAGGGTAGAGTGGATAGTAGGGTAGAGTAGATAGTAGGGTAGAGTGAAGAGTAGGGTAGAGTGGATAGTACTGTAGAGTGGATAGTAGGGTAGAGTGGATAGTAGGGTAGAGTGGATAGTAGGGTAGAGTGAAGAGTAGGGTAGAGTAGATAGTCGGGTAGAGTGGATAGTAGGGTAGATTGGAGAGTAGGGTACAGTGAATAGTAGGGTAGAGTGGATAGTAGGGTAGAGTGGATAGTAGGGTAGAGTGAAGAGTAGGGTAGAGTAGATAGTCGGGTAGAGTGAATAGTAGGGTAGAGTGGATAGTAGGGTAGATTGGAGAGTAGGGTACAGTGAATAGTAGGGTAGAGTGGATAATAGGGTAGAGTGTAGAGTAGGGTAGACTGAAGAGTAGGGTAGAGTGGATAGTAGGGTAGATTAAAGAGTGGGGTAGATTATGTGTAGGGTAGAGTGGATAGTAGGGTAGAGTGAAGAGTAGGGTAGAGTAGATAGTAGGGTAGAGTGAATAGTAGGGTAGAGTGGATAGTAGGGTAGATTGGAGAGTAGGGTAGACTGAAGAGTAGGGTAGAGTGGATAGTAGGGTAGATTAAAGAGTGGGGTAGATTAAGTGTAGGGTAGAGTGGATAGTAGGGTAGAGTGAAGAGTAGGGTAGAGTAGATAGTAGGGTACAGTGAATAGTAGGGTAGAGTGGATAATAGGGTAGAGTGTAGAGTAGGGTAGACTGAAGAGTAGGGTAGAGTGGATAGTAGGGTAGATTAAAGAGTGGGGTAGATTAAGTGTAGGGTAAGAGTGGATAGTAGGGTAGATTAAAGAGTGGGGTAGATTAAAGAGTGGGGTAGATTAAGTGTAGGGTAAGAGTGGATAGTAGGGTAGATTAAAGAGTAGGGTAGACTGAAGAGGAGGGTAGACTGAAAAGTAGGGTAGAGTGAAGAAATTTAAATTTGTAAATTTAATGTGGCCTAAATTTAAAAGCGTTTTTATATTTGACGATTAACAACACCATCAGACTAGGGTGCAAGCAATGTGACAGTTATAAATTATCAGTCTTTTAGGGGGAAATAAAAAATAACAAGCAAACAAGAAAGACCCACAAAACAGCAGAAAAAACAAAAAGCAGAGAAATTAATTTTTTGAATCGAACAATGCTCGTTTAATACTACTGCGGCCAAACTAAGTAGAACAGTTGGGAAATTTCGGTAAACAGGAAAAAAGTAATAAGAAAAAAGGAAATTGAAGTGAATCATTTTTAGAGCCAGCGAGAATGACAGAGGCTTAAGAAAGAACAACTTAAAAACAGAGACAACATTGAATCAGCAAACCGGGCATCGATTATATTGTCATTATTACTATGAGTAGCTCGCAACAAACTTAGTAATTAATTTTTTCAAATCGCATGATAACGAATAAACTGTCGATGCAAGAGAAAAAACGACCAAATATATGATGGTTGGGCCACGTTAAAAATATATAGCGAGGTAGGCTTATATGCAGCTCGACATGAAGGTAATATCTTCTATATGAAAATATTTTTGATTAACTATTGTGCCCGTGTCTGCTATGAGGTTCTGACGGTAGACTCTAGAGAGAGAAGTAGACAGTAGAAAGTAGATAGAGAAGTAGACAGTAGACAGTAGAAAGTAGAGTGAGAAGTAGACAGTAGACAGTAGAGAGAGAGAGAAGTAGACAGTAGACAGTAGGCAGTAGACAGTAGAGTGAGAAGTAGACAGTAGACAGTAGAGTGAGAAGTAGACAGTAGGCAGTAGACAGTAGAGTGAGAAGTAGACAGTAGGCAGTAGACAGTAGAGTGAGAAGTAGACAGTAGACAGTAGAGAGAGAGAAGTAGACAGTAGACAGTAGACAGACAGTAGAGTGAGAAGTAGACAGTAGACAGTAGAGTGAGAAGTAGACAGTAGGCAGTAGACAGTAGAGTGAGAAGTAGACAGTAGGGAGTAGACAGTAGAGTGAGAAGTGGACAGTAGACAGTAGAGAGAGAAGTAGATAGTGGAAGGTAGAGAGAAGTAGACAGTAGACAGTAGAGAGTAAAGAGTAGTATGAGAAGTAGAAGGCACTAATTTTCGCTATTTGATTTCAGATACAGGTACATGTTCGCAGAGCAAATCGAACAATATCATAGAAGTGTATGGCTGGTAGAACCAGTAAGCTAAGCAGCAGGAAACCAAAAGTCCATCCATAGCACACTGGGTGTGTCAAGTACAATCGTCCTCATTATTAGCCAGAGGTGGCGATGTGGCAGCGGCAGCAATATCGGTCAGTTTCTGAGCAGTTCTCAACTTTCCACTTTCGTCGCCAACAATTTCGTCACGGAGGGAAACTTTTGAAATCCTGGCACTGTTAGATTCGCCAATATTGTCTTCATCAATGTCATCGTCAACATTGTCAAATTCTTCAATGTCGGCAGTTGTAGTGAGGGTGGCTTCGGCGGCAGGAGACTGCTGCTGCTGCTGCTGCATGAAGATTGTCGGCTCCTCGTCGATTTCTGGCAGATCGTCGCGAATAACGGAAAGATTAGACAAGCCACCGGTGGCATAGTCTGGCAGGTGTTGCATCAGCAGGCTCACTAAGGCGGCCTCCTGGCGGGTGTTGTCAACGGCGAAGTCTCCGCAGGAGGCAGAGGAGTCCGGGCAGCGGATGATGCAGGGCGCCATCAGCAGGGCGAGGCCGCCTGCGTCCAGGCCGGTGACGCTCGCCACGTTGGGCTCGGCGAACAGGCGCAGGAATCTGATCACGTGACGCAGCACTCGCTGGTTCAGCGGGCTCAGCTGCCTGGCAACCAGAGCCAGAGCCTCGTCTGGCCGATCGTGACAGTCCAGAGCGCGCTGGTAGAGTCTGCTCGGGATCAACGGCTCGGCTAGCTCCCGCAGCCACTGGGTGAGCAGGCTGGCAGCCACACGCGGATCGCTCAGCCGCCTGCAGGCTGTGAGATCCCACTGCTCAAGCTGAGTCCGGGCCGCATTCAACGCGTCACTGTCGCCCTGGTGACGAAAGATTCCTTCGGTCAGCTGGCCGCCTAGGCGGAGAATCTCCTCAGTCAGGACGGTAAGAATCCACGGCTGCTCAAGCTCGGGAAAGCCGCGCTGCCGCTGCTGCAGCATGAGGCCCTCCAGGCTGCAGCCGAACACGCCAGGGACAAGGATTGTGCGCTGAGGGACATTGCGAGGAAAATTTGGATAAAGGAGAGAAGGCTTTTGAGCTTGTGGTGTAAGAGGGCCGACCTCAAAGACACAGTGAGAGTGTACACCGCCTTATATTGAGTAGGGGTAATGATAATAATAATTGCAGGAGGGCTGCGGGCAATGGCACATCATTTGGTGTCACTAGACCCGCAGCCAGCGAGGAGGCATTTCTGCCCATTTCGCTGACTCCTGAGCACACACGCACACAGGTGTGTACATCCACACTCTCACTGTGCCTTGGAGGTTGGCCCTGAAGGGCGCAAATTGCACGACAAGCCCCCAAGCCTTCTCTCCGCGGCTGCGCCCTAAATTGTAATGCGGCCTCGTCGCGGAATCGAGCTCGGGACCTTGGTGCGAGAGGCAAACACGTTAACCGCTCTGCCCTCATAGAGGAGGATTTTTAGCCTAGTGGTTAAAGCCTTGGACTTACGACTTGAAGGTCGAGGGTTCGATTCCTGAAAGCACTGGAACACTTAATTCTGCATTGGTTCAGTTCACCCAGCTGTTAAATGGGCACCAGAATTAGCTGGTGGGGGATAATTTAGGGGGGTGTGGCGTCCAGGAGGAGAAGCTATTATTAGCAAATCCCTAAATATCTTCAAGATGCATAGCTCATCACTACCTTAGCAATGGCCACTTCGTCCACGCTCGGCCCTTGGCTGCCCTTCCTGGCGCCGAGTCTCAGAATCCGCCTCAGCCGCTGGTAGCACACACCGGCGTATTGTCGCTGGTCGGCAAACGGGCAGGTAGGCTCCAGTCTTTGACAATGACGCAGCAGGAAACCCTCCAGGTAGGGAGCGAAGCCGCCGCTAGGCGGGAAGAAGGCCAAACAGATGGCCAGCAGCTCCCAGCCGAGGTGAAGCGACTCCTGATTCGGATTGTTGGTGAGCTGGCGGCACAGCTGCATGAGCTGTTCGTCTCGCATGCCGCTAACCTGCAGTCCCAGTTGCACAATGTGCCAGGCCAGCACTGGCTGGGACAATGTCTTGATTCTCCTATCTCCCATGTAGCGTTGGATGGCTTTGAAATTGTCGGCCGCTTCGCGTTTGTGAATTTTTTCTGTGGCAGCCAGGAGTGGCCGCGGCAGATCGCGTCGGGTCCAACAGAGCAGCTTGGCCGGGTTGTGCTCACGACGAAATAGGGTGAGGGACCAACCGGGTGGAAGGGGATAAGCTGGAGCAGGCGGGAATGAGGAGGCTGCAGCGGCTGTGTAGCCAATCAGGGATGTCGCAGGCAGGTAGGCCGACGACGCGCCCTCCGAAGCCATCGAGGCCACGCTGAGCGACCTGCTGGAGGCGTCGAATAGGGAGGCTGAGGTTCGGCCATAGACACCAGCTGAAGGATTCGTTCTAGGAAAGGCTGGCTGGGTCTGCCAGAAACTCGGCTGCTGCTGCTGCTGCTGCTGCTGTTGAGAATAGCGAGCTGTCGTGCCTGACGCCGAATCCCACAGGCCGTTGCTGCTTCCGCCAACGGCACCCAAAGCGGCATCGAAGCCGCTATCTGCACTGGTCTCCGATTGCTGCTGCTGCTGCTGCTGCTGAGTCACAGATGAAGTGCCAGCGGACACAAAAGCCTGACCGCCTAGTCTGGGAAGGGTGCCGTGACCAGACGATGCCCAGGAGCCTTGGATCGAGTGACGAGACGGATGCCGCTGCGATGAATCATTTAGATAGGGATTATTGACGATTATTTTCCCTTGTTCTTATCGCCTAAGATACTGAATAGTATAAAAGCAGAAACTAAAATCTTTAGAAAGCAATTAATACAAAAAGCATTCCGACGTAAGGTTCATGCACATCTAGCAAGGCGGGAATGAAAAAATGACGCTGCAGTCAGACCTATCCTATGATGCTCCATGTCTAACAGACCTAACCTATCTTATGATGCTCCATGTCTAACAGACCTAACCTATCTTATGATGCTCCATGTCTAACAGACCTAACCTATCTTATGATGCTCCATGTCTAACAGACCTATCTTATGATGCTCCATGTCTAACAGACCTAACCTATCTTATGATGCTCCATGTCTAACAGACCTAACCTATCTTATGATGCTCCATGTCTAACAGACCTAACCTATCTTATGATGCTCCATGTCTAACAGACCTATCTTATGATGCTCCATGTCTAACAGACCTATCTTATGATGCTCCATGAATAACAGATCTATCTTATGATGCTCCATGTCTAACAGATCTATCTTATGATGCTCCATGTCTAACAGACCTATCTTATGATGCTCCATGAATAACAGATCTATCTTATGATGCTCCATGTCTAACAGATCTATCTTATGATGCTCCATGAATAACAGATCTATCTTATGATGCTCCATGTCTAACAGATCTATCTTATGATGCTCCATGTCTAACAGATCTATCTTATGATGCTCCATGTCTAACAGATCTATCTTATGATGCTCCATGAATAACAGACCTAACCTATCTTATGATGCTCCATGTCTAACAGACCTAACCTATCTTATGATGCTCCATGTCTAACAGACCTATCTTATGATGCTCCATGTCTAACAGACCTATCTTATGATGCTCCATGAATAACAGATCTATCTTATGATGCTCCATGTCTAACAGACCTATCTTATGATGCTCCATGAATAACAGATCTATCTTATGATGCTCCATGAATAACAGATCTATCTTATGATGCTCCATGAATAACAGATCTATCTTATGATGCTCCATGTCTAACAGATCTATCTTATGATGCTCCATGTCTAACAGACCTATCTTATGATGCTCCATGTCTAACAGATCTATCTTATGATGCTCCATGAATAACAGATCTATCTTATGATGCTCCATGTCTAACAGACCTATCTTATGATGCTCCATGAATAACAGATCTATCTTATGATGCTCCATGAATAACAGATCTATCTTATGATGCTCCATGAATAACAGATCTATCTTATGATGCTCCATGAATAACAGATCTATCTTATGATGCTCCATGTCTAACAGATCTATCTTATGATGCTCCATGTCTAACAGACCTATCTTATGATGCTCCATGTCTAACAGATCTAACCTATCTTATGATGCTCCATGTCTAACAGATCTATCTTATGATGCTCCATGTCTAACAGATCTATCTTATGATGCTCCATGTCTAACAGATCTATCTTATGATGCTCCATGTCTAACAGATCTATCTTATGATGCTCCATGAATAACAGATCTATCTTATGATGCTCCATGTCTAACAGATCTATCTTATGATGCTCCATGTCTAACAGATCTATCTTATGATGCTCCATGTCTAACAGATCTATCTTATGATGCTCCATGTCTAACAGACCTATCTTATGATGCTCCATGTCTAACAGACCTAACTTATCTTATGATGCTCCATGTCTAACAGACCTATCTTATGATGCTCCATGTCTAACAGACCTATCTTATGATGCTCCATGTCTAACAGACCTATCTTATGATGCTCCATGAATAACAGATCTATCTTATGATGCTCCATGAATAACAGATCTATCTTATGATGCTCCATGAATAACAGATCTATCTTATGATGCTCCATGTCTAACAGACCTATCTTATGATGCTCCATGTCTAACAGATCTATCTTATGATGCTCCATGTCTAACAGATCTATCTTATGATGCTCCATGTCTAACAGATCTATCTTATGATGCTCCATGTCTAACAGATCTATCTTATGATGCTCCATGAATAACAGATCTATCTTATGATGCTCCATGTCTAACAGATCTATCTTATGATGCTCCATGTCTAACAGATCTATCTTATGATGCTCCATGTCTAACAGATCTATCTTATGATGCTCCATGTCTAACAGACCTATCTTATGATGCTCCATGTCTAACAGACCTAACTTATCTTATGATGCTCCATGTCTAACAGACCTATCTTATGATGCTCCATGTCTAACAGACCTATCTTATGATGCTCCATGTCTAACAGACCTATCTTATGATGCTCCATGAATAACAGATCTATCTTATGATGCTCCATGTCTAACAGACCTATCTTATGATGCTCCATGAATAACAGATCTATCTTATGATGCTCCATGAATAACAGATCTATCTTATGATGCTCCATGAATAACAGATCTATCTTATGATGCTCCATGTCTAACAGATCTATCTTATGATGCTCCATGTCTAACAGATCTATCTTATGATGCTCCATGAATAACAGATCTATCTTATGATGCTCCATGAATAACAGACCTATCTTATGATGCTCCATGAATAACAGATCTATCTTATGATGCTCCATGTCTAACAGATCTATCTTATGATGCTCCATGTCTAACAGACCTATCTTATGATGCTCCATGTCTAACAGATCTATCTTATGATGCTCCATGTCTAACAGACCTATCTTATGATGCTCCATGTCTAACAGATCTATCTTATGATGCTCCATGAATAACAGATCTATCTTATGATGCTCCATGTCTAACAGACCTATCTTATGATGCTCCATGAATAACAGATCTATCTTATGATGCTCCATGAATAACAGATCTATCTTATGATGCTCCATGTCTAACAGATCTATCTTATGATGCTCCATGTCTAACAGATCTATCTTATGATGCTCCATGTCTAACAGATCTATCTTATGATGCTCCATGAATAACAGATCTATCTTATGATGCTCCATGAATAACAGATCTATCTTATGATGCTCCATGTCTAACAGATCTATCTTATGATGCTCCATGTCTAACAGATCTATCTTATGATGCTCCATGTCTAACAGATCTCTTATGATGCTCCATGTCTAACAGATCTATCTTATGATGCTCCATGTCTAACAGATCTATCTTATGATGCTCCATGTCTAACAGATCTATCTTATGATGCTCCATGTCTAACAGATCTATCTTATGATGCTCCATGAATAACAGATCTATCTTATGATGCTCCATGTCTAACAGATCTATCTTATGATGCTCCATGTCTAACAGATCTCTTATGATGCTCCATGTCTAACAGATCTATCTTATGATGCTCCATGTCTAACAGATCTATCTTATGATGCTCCATGTCTAACAGACCTATCTTATGATGCTCCATGTCTAACAGATCTATCTTATGATGCTCCATGTCTAACAGATCTATCTTATGATGCTCCATGTCTAACAGATCTATCTTATGATGCTCCATGTCTAACAGATCTATCTTATGATGCTCCATGTCTAACAGATCTCTTATGATGCTCCATGTCTAACAGATCTATCTTATGATGCTCCATGTCTAACAGATCTATCTTATGATGCTCCATGTCTAACAGATCTATCTTATGATGCTCCATGTCTAACAGATCTAACCTATCTTATGATGCTCCATGTCTAACAGATCTATCTTATGATGCTCCATGTCTAACAGATCTAACCTATCTTATGATGCTCCATATCTAACAGACCTATCTAACATTCATGTCCAACATTCATGTCTAACAGATCTATCCTAGATCCATGTCTAACAGGTTATCTATAATTGTCATATCTAACAAGTCTGTCTAACATTCAAAAAATCTCTTTAATTTCAAAACTAATTTCAGTACTATTGAAAGCATCTAAGATAATTAAATAAATATACCTAAAGTACTACTTATCAAACAGTAGTTTCAAAATTTACAGTCTACGTATAATAAAGCAAAATATTTCTAGCAGAAACGATAGAAGCGTAACTAAATCTAAGTGTGGAAAAAACCTGGCTGAAAGTTGATATCCCGATAGATCAGTTAAATGATATTGTATACCGGCCAACAAAAAGCACACACACACACATATACACACACAGACACAGAAACTTTCCCACAGAAATTAACTTAGCACTTTTGTACATGTACCAATGTATCCAAGCTTGGCTTAGACTCGTATTAGCCAGATTACATCCATCAATATTTTATAGACTGCCTAGGCAATCAGACACGGAAGAGAGACAGAGACAGACAGCCATGTTTACAATAATGGCAGCGATTGTGCTTAAAAATATTTCTCTCTGTAGCGAAAGTTCCCATGAAAATTATGGCTATCTTTTTAGACAGAAAAAAACACGACTATTAAATGGGGATAAATTGGTGTAATTTGACGCAAAAGCAGACACACACACACACAAAAGCTGGACATCAACACACATACACAGCCTCTATAGTAACGAGTGTATCTGTGCGTGTTTTATAAATTGTACTTTCTAATACACATTACACTAAACTGGTCGGGGGAATGGAAAGCTCGCTGACTGTATCAAACTTTTATGAACTAAGCCGAAGAAAGCTAAGCATTTTTTATGGCGATTGCGAAATAAAAGCAAAATCAATTTTTTGGAACAGGAAGAAACTGACACTACAGACAGAATAGCTGACACTACAGACAGGATAGCTGACACTACAGACAGAATAGCTGACACTACAGACAGGATAGCTGACACTACAGCCATGACAGCTGACACTACAGACAGAATAGCTGACACTACAGACAGGATAGCTGACACTACAGCCATGACAGCTGACACTACAGACAGAATAGCTGACACTACAGACAGGATAGCTGACACTACAGCCATGACAGCTGACACTACAGACAGAATAGCTGACACTACAGACACTACAGACAGGATAGCTGACACTACAGCCATGACAGCTGACACTAAAGACAGAATAGCTGACACTAAAGACAGAATAGCTGACACTAAAGACAGAATAGCTGACACTAAAGACAGAATAGCTGACACTAAAGATAGAATAGCTGACACTACAGCAAGAATAGCTGACACTACAGACAGAATAGCTGACACTACAGACAGAATAGCTGATACTACAGCAAGAATAGCTGACACTAAAGACAGAATAGCTGACACTACAGATAGAATAGCTGATACTACAGCAAGAATAGCTGACACTAAAGACAGAATAGCTGACACTACAGATAGAATAGCTGATACTACAGCAAGAATAGCTGACACTACAGACAGAATAGCTGACACTACAGCAAGAATAGCTGACACTAAAGACAGAATTTCGATTTTGTCGTCAAAGCAAATTTAATTTTCCTCTATTCGTGTGAAACTACGAAGTAAGAAGGGAAACACTTAGACTGTTACATTAAATTGTATCGAGCAAATTCTTATTAAGCAAGGCAATGTTAAAATGATTTTGTGAGCTGAGCTAAATCGTCCGCTTTCTTTTGCTGAACCGTTTAGTCTACTAAAAACCTCCTCTCAAATGAAAGGGAAAATCCAAGAGCTCTTTTAGGAGAAAAATAGAGAACCAACCCCACTCCATCACCATCCTTAAATCTAGTGAAAATGAGAGACTTCAGTTGACAGACGAGAGCGACCACTTCACTCGGCCGCTGAATCTTCATCAAACTATGCATTTTTCTTCCTAAATTTTCTCTTCACTTTGAACTTATAAATTATGGTCGTTTAGTTAAAAAGTTCCATGAATATATTGAATATATTCCTTGAATAAGATTTCTCAAGATATTACAGCATTCGTAATGCATTCGTAACATTCCAACCAGATTTCTGACGACATTCCAACAAGATTTCTGACGAGATTTTAAACAGCTTTGTCGACATTCCAACCAGATTTCTGACGACATTCCAAGCAGATTTCTAACGAAATGCCAACAAGATTTCTGACGACATTCCAACGATATTTCTGACGACATTCTAACCAGATTTCTGACGACATTCCAACCAGATTTCTGACGACATTCCAACAAGATTTCTGAAGACATTCCAACCAGATTTCTGACGACATTCCAACAAGATTTCCGACAACATTCCAACAAGATTTCTGGCGACATTCCAACAAGATTTCTGACGACATTCAAACAATATTTCTGACGACATTCAAACAATATTTCTGACGACATTCCAACAAGATTTCCGACGAAATTCTTCAAGATTTCTGACGAAATTCCAACAAGATTTCTGACGACATTCCAACCAGACTTCTGACGACATTCCAACCACACTTCTGACGACATTCCAACAAGATTTGACGAAATTCCAACAATATTTCTGACGACATTCCAACCAGATTTCTGACGAAATTCCAACAAGATTTCTGACGACATTCAAACAATATTTCTGACGACATTCCAACAAGATTTCCGACGACATTCCAACAAGATTTCTGACGACATTCAAACAAGATTTCCGACGAAATTCTTCAAGATTTCTGACGAAATTCCAACAAGATTTCTGACGACATTCCAACCAGACTTCTGACGACATTCCAACCACACTTCTGACGACATTCCAACAAGATTTGACGAAATTCCAACAATATTTCTGACGACATTCCAACCAGATTTCTGACGAAATTCCAACAAGATTTCTGACGACATTCAAACAATATTTCTGACGACATTCCAACAAGATTTCCGACGACATTCCAACAAGATTTCTGACGACATTCAAACAATATTTCTGACGACATTCCAACAAGATTTCTGACGACATTCAAGCAATATTTCTGACGACATTCCAACAAGATTTCCGACGAAATTCTTCAAGATTTCTGACGAAATTCCAACAAGATTTCTGACGACATTCCAACCAGACTTCTGACGACATTCCAACCACACTTCTGACGACATTCCAACAAGATTTGACGAAATTCTAACAATATTTCTGACGACATTCCAACCACACTTCTGACGACATTCCAACAAGATTTCCGACGACATTCCAACAAGATTTCTGACGACATTCAAACAATATTTCTGACGACATTCCAACAAGATTTCTGACGACATTCCAACAAGATTTCTGACGACATTCCAACAAGATTTCCGACGACATTCCAACCAGACTTCTGACGACATTCCAACCAGATTTCTGACGAAATTCCAACAAGATTTCTGACGAAATTCCAACAAGATTTCTGACGACATTCCAACCACACTTCTGACGAAATTCCAACAAGATTTCCGACGACATTCCAACAAGATTTCTGACGACATTCAAACAATATTTCTGACGACATTCCAACAAGATTTCTGACGACATTCCAACAAGATTTCTGACGACATTCCAACAAGATTTCTGACGACATTCCAACAAGATTTCCGACGACATTCCAACCAGACTTCTGACGACATTCCAACCAGATTTCCGACGAAATTCTTCAAGATTTCTGACGAAATTCCAACAAGATTTCTGACGACATTCCAACCAGACTTCTGACGACATTCCAACCACACTTCTGACGACATTCCAACAAGATTTGACGAAATTCCAACAATATTTCTGACGACATTCCAACCAGATTTCTGACGAAATTCCAACAAGATTTCTGACGACATTCAAACAATATTTCTGACGACATTCCAACAAGATTTCCGACGACATTCCAACAAGATTTCTGACGACATTCAAACAATATTTCTGACGACATTCCAACAAGATTTCTGACGACATTCCAACCAGACTTCTGACGACATTCCAACCAGATTTCTGACGAAATTCCAACAAGATTTCTGACAAAATTCCAACAAGATTTCTGACGACATTCCAACCAGACTTCTGACGATATTCCAACAAGATTTCTGACGACATTCCAACCAGACTTCTGACGACATTCCAACAATATTTCTGACGACATTCCAACCAGATTTCTGAAGACAATCCAACCACACTTCTGACGAAATTCCAACAAGATTTCTGACGACATTCAAACAATATTTCTGACGACATTCCAACAAGATTTCTGACGACATTCCAACCAGATTTCTGACGACATTCAAACAATATTTCTGACGACATTCCAACCAGATTTCTGACAAAATTCCAACCAGATTTCTGACAAAATTCCAACCAGATTTCTGACAAAATTCCAACTAGATTTCTGACGACATTTCAACTAGATTTCTGACGATATTTTAATTGATTCTGACAATATTTTTAAAGTCAGCATAAAGCGCTCATTTAAAAAAAATCTCTCTAGAATAGAAAAATAGGATAGGAAGTCGATTGGTCTGCAGTATATCTAAATAAAATTTAGCAGTTCGGAATACTTCAAATTTTACTCCGAGAGAGAGAGAGAGGGGGGATAGAGAAACAGAGTGAGTAGGAGACGGGATGGCTGTGAGTAGGCAGAGCATCAGACAGTTGAGTTGATTAGAAAGGGAGTTACGCACGACTGACCACTTGGTTGAGTAATGAGATGGTCACTATACTCCAAAATTCAGTATTTCTGACATAGATCTAAGAAGAATGAGTGTTTGCGTGTGTAAGAGACACAGTCGATGACAGAAATTGAGTTAATCTCTAGCCCAAAGCAACAGCCACCTAGTCTTAAACTTCAGGCTTGCAGCTAGCAATGCGTTTTTCAAATGTGTTTGAAAAACACTGATATTTAAATTTCTTTGCTATATGCCTATATGCCTTCGGAAAATGAAGAAAAACTACTGAACATATATATATTACTGGTTAGATTTCTAATCAGATTTTTCACCAAGCAATTTCAGAATTGTTTAAATGTCAAAATAAGATATTGCCACCTTTGTGACCACACGCGACCTAAATAAATAATTCTCGCAGTGGTCCTATAAATAAATCTGCAAATGTTTTGTGCCATTTCTGACATTTCCAGCATGCCTGTTCGCTTCCAACTTTTCTTAGCTCTCGTGTTACGTCACCAAAATCACATGACACAAGGGGTATGAATTATCTTCTTTTAAGATTCCCAAATCCTTGTCAACAAGTGTACAATTAACTTAGTTTGTTATCATATGCCCACAAGCAACGTAACTTAATTAACTAACATAGTTAACATATTTGACGGCTGTGATGACAGTTGAATACGGAATCTGTAGAAAATAATTAGTCTGCCAACAGGACTTCTAAGCTAGCTTTAAATATATTGAATTCCATTCGCTATATAAACTAGGGAATTTACCTTTACCAAGCAGTAATTTACCTTAGTTATTTAGAAGCAGATGGGAACAGTCATAACCAAATACGACCAAGTAGAATTGAAAATGATTAACTTGATTTAACAGTTCGATAATTACAATTTGCGAAATGAGATTTGAATGGGAGAAATATGATTTAAATGGGAGAAATGAGATTTGAATGGGAGAAATGAGATTTAAATAGGAGAAATGAGATTTGAATGGGAGAAATGAGATTGAATAGGAGAAATATGATTTAAATGGGAGAAATGAGATTTGAATGGGAGAAATGAGATTTGAATGGGAGAAATGAGATTTGAATGGGAGAAATGAGATTTGAATGGGAGAAATGAGATTTGAATGGGAGAAATGAGATTTGAATGGGAGAAATGAGATTTGAATGGGAGAAATGAGATTTAAATGGGAGAAATGAGATTTAAATAGGAGAAATGAGATTTGAATAGAAGAAATGAGATTTGAATAGGAGAAATGAGATTTGAATAGGATAAATAAGATTAGATTGGGAGAAATGAGATTTAAATGGGAGAAATGAGATTTTATAATGAGATAAACTTTAATGTTTAAAGAGATTTTGGGATGCGAAGGGAAAAATGGGATTGGAATGTTGAAAACCTGAATTTAAGGGAAGAAATCTAAAGATTTCAAAGGCAGGCTTAGAGTGGCTACTGGCTAATCATATCGCCAAATCTCGCATACACACACAAATACACTTAAGCCGCAAGATACAAACCCTACAGTCATCTAGTCAGACAAAAAATCCTCGCGGGTAAGTAATCCCTACAAAGCAGATTACAGAAGCTTGAAAAATGAGCGCTAGGTCCCTTATAACTGGTATGATTTTACCTGCTACAAATGAATCTTAACTACAAACTATCCGCCTGCCCCAACAGAAAAAAATCCCTCAACTGTGACTAAAACCCCATACAATTGCCAACATCCCGTACAAACTGGAATAGCAAGTACGACTGTAAAAGCATTCACAAGCAAGCTAAATCGATATCCTGAACTACGGAATTCTGTTCTCTCTCCGAATCTCACAGAAACCCGAATTCTGTTCTCTCTCTCCGAATCTCACAAACCCGAATTCTGTTCTCTCTCCGAATCTCACAGAAACCCGAATTCTGTTCTCTCTCTCCGAATCTCACAAACCCGAATTCTGTTCTCTCTCCGAATCTCACAGAAACCCGAATTCTGTTCTCTCTCTCCGAATCTCACAGAAACCCGAATTCTGTTCTCTCTCTCCGAATCTCACAGAAACCCGAATTCTGTTCTCTCTCTCCGAATCTCACAGAAACCCGAATTCTGTTCTCTCTCTCCGAATCTCACAGAAACCCGAATTCTGTTCTCTCTCTCCGAATCTCACAGAAACCCGAATTCTGTTCTCTCTCTCTCCGAATCTCACAGAAACCCGAATTCTGTTCTCTCTCTCTCTCCGAATCTCACAGAAACCCGAATTCTGTTCTCTCTCTCCGAATCTCACAGAAACCCGAATTCTGTTCTCTCTCTCCGAATCTCACAGAAAACCCGAATTCTGTTCTCTCTCTCCGAATCTCACAGAAACCCGAATTCTGTTCTCTCTCCGAATCTCACAGAAACCCGAATTCTGTTCTCTCTCTCCGAATCTCATAGAAACCCGAATTCTGTTCTCTCTCTCCGAATCTCACAGAAACCCGAATTCTGTTCTCTCTCTCTCTCTCTCTCTCCGAATCTCACAGAAACCCGAATTCTGTTCTCTCTCTCTCCGAATCTCACAGAAACCCGAATTCTGTTCTCTCTCTCCGAATCTCACAGAAACCCGAATTCTGTTCTCTCTCTCTCTCCGAATCTCACAGAAACCCGAATTCTGTTCTCTCTCTCCGAATCTCACAAAAACCCGAATTCTGTTCTCTCTCTCCGAATCTCACAGAAACCCGAATTCTGTTCTCACCGAATCTCACAGAAACTCGAATTCTGTTCTCTCTCTCCGAATCTCACAAAAACCCGAATTCTGTTCTCTCTCTCCGAATCTCACAAAAACCCGAATTCTGTTCTCTCTCTCCGAATCTCACAGAAACCCGAATTCTGTTCTCTCTCTCCGAATCTCACAAAAACCCGAATTCTGTTCTCTCTCTCCGAATCTCACAAAAACCCGAATTCTGTTCTCTCTCTCCGAATCTCACAGAAACCCGAATTCTGTTCTCACCGAATCTCACAGAAACTCGAATTCTGTTCTCTCTCTCCGAATCTCACAAAAACCCGAATTCTGTTCTCTCTCTCCGAATCTCACAGAAACCCGAATTCTGTTCTCTCTCCGAATCTCACAAACCCGAATTCTGTTCTCTCTCTCTCCGAATCTCACAGAAACCCGAAATACGTTTTTTCCAGTCTCATTATTCTGAAAAAAAATTTTTATAAATAAAAATGAAAGTATTTGAGCATGCAGAAAAAATCTAACCAGAAAGAATAAACAAAATGATGAGTCCAAAATCAATAGGTTTATTTTGCTTTTAACTTAATAATAGGATCTTACTCGCCAAGTGCCATAATGTGGTGGCTAAAATAGTGTTTTTAAAAAGTTTTTCGAATTAATTAGTTTAGTAAGCTTTCATTTAAAACTTGCTAGTGTGTTAAAATTACAAATAAAAAGTAGATTTTACAAATTCGCTTTGTGTAAATCAATAATTTCTCACCTGCACACTGGATGGATTGAAGAATCCGCCACCAGTGACAAATCTTGACGAATCGCTGGCTGCTGGCGGCAGTGGCTGAGGCTGACGCTGAAGGAATTATATTGAAGAAGTTTAACTTGGCTTCAGTTAATTATTACGGGGCTTCTGATCCCAATCCCACACAGATCTCAGATGGGATTCTGATCCCAATCCCACACAGATCTCAGATGGGATTCTGATCCCAATCCCACACAGATCTCAGATGGGATTCTGATCCCAATCCCACACAAATATCAGATGGGATTCTGATCCCAATCCCACACAAATATTAGATGGGATTCTGATCCCAATCCCACACAGATTTCAGATGGGATTCAGATCCCAATCCCACACAGATCTCAGATGGGATTCTGATCACAATCCCACAAAAATCTCAGATGGGATTCTGGTCCCAATCCCACAAAAATCTCAGATGGGATTCTGATCCCAATCCCACACAGATTTCAGATGGGATTCTGATCCCAATCCAAAAAACTTCAGATGGGATTCTGATCCCAATCCAAAAAATCTCAGATGGGATTCTGATCCCAATCCAAAAAACTTCAGATGGGATTCTGATCCCAATCCAAAAAATCTCAGATGGGATTCTGATCCCAATCCAAAAAACCTCAGATGGGATTCTGATCCCAATCCAAAAAACCTGAGATGGGATTCTGATCCCAATCCAAAAAACCTCAGATGGGATTCTGATCCCAATCCAAAAAATCTCAGATGGGATTCTGATCCCAATGCAAAAAACCTCAGATGGGATTCTGATCCCAATCCAAAAAACCTCAGATGGGATTCTGATCCCAATCCAAAAAACCTCAGATGGGATTCTGATCCCAATCCAAAAAACCTCAGATGGGATTCTGATCCCAATCCAAAAAACCTCAGATGGGATTCTGATCCCAATCCAAAAAACCTCAGATGGGATTCTGATCCCAATCCAAAAAACCTGAGATGGGATTCTGATCCCAATCCAAAAAACCTGAGATGGGATTCTGATCCCAATCCAAAAAACCTGAGATGGGATTCTGATCCCAATCCAAAAAACCTCAGGTGCGATTCTGATCCCAATCCAAAAAACCTCAGGTGCGATTCTGATCCCAATCCAAAAAACCTCAGGTGGGATTCTGATCCCAATCCAAAAAACCTCAGATGGGATTCTGATCCCAATCCCACACAGATTTCAGATGGGATTCTGATCCCAATCCAAAAAACCTCAGATGGGATTCTGACCCCAATCCAAAAAACCTCAGATGGGATTCTGATCCCAATCCAAAAAACCTCAGGTGGGATTCTGATCCCAATCCAAAAAACCTCAGATGATAATCTAATCCCAATGCCTCTAAATTCTCAGAGTGGATTCTGATCCCAATTCTCACCTCAATAGACTGACTTCTGTCCGATTCAGATTGAGCAGATGATGCATAGTGCTGGGGTGTCTGAAAAAAGATTAGTAAAAGTTATGATCAAGCTAATGAGCAATAGGCTTAATTAAGCCTAAAAATTGAAAAAAAGAACACGATTTTGACCAACCAGAAAACGGGCCAAAGGGATAATATCACCATAGGGTGGCCGTTCCCACACTGTCACACCGGTGAGGTAATTGTAGTAATAGTGTCTATCAGTTGCTTGATCGTAGAACTCCCACCATTGATTGCGATCCAGCGGTTTAACTCGACTGCCCTCTGGCGGCGCCTCTGAGCACTCGCCCGAGTCCAGGTTAACAAACATGCGCAACTGAGTCTGGCGATCGCAGATCTCAACCCAATCGTAACTATTTAAGGAAAAGGATGAAATATATTTTATGCACAATACAAGCCAAATAATAGAATGGGGCTAATCTGTTTGCTGTTGTGTCACTGCCTATACACCAGGCCCAACAGGACTAAGTAAGATTTTTATCTGTTATCTTATAGATAATTAAGAAGAATTTAAATAAGATTTTTTGCTAAATATGGCTAGAAAAAAACGAGTTTAATATGTATAAAAAAGATAACAACCAAAATACATAACTCTAATGGATTTGAAATTCCGGTTTGACAGTGTGTGATATAATATTTCAACTGTTAAATTCATTTGTAGATGTCCATTTCTAACTTTAAGAAGACAAAAAAGACAACTAGCAAATGTCACTTTCTTTAAGCTCATATGGACAAACAAAATTTTACAGTTCTCTAGAGTGTTGGGTGCACTTTACCAAAAATTAATGTCCATTTAGTAACAATAAAATTAGATAATAAAAAAATAGTCACAGTCATTACTTTTTTGTTTCTTTGTTTTATATACACATAAATATATATAGAATTTTTTAAACCTGTTATAAATATGTGCATTACTCATACAAAGGGCACTAGCAAGGATGGTGACACTACTTTCTACAACACCATCTAAATTGCCTAAAGCAGCAGTTAGCTTAAAGAATAACTATCAATGATCTATATTAGTGTTGACTTTTTAATCTTGCGCTTTTATTAGCTGACTGATGGCCCCTCGAGTGATGATATCCATGGACATAAATTGCAATTTCATTAGCTGTGGGAGACAGATTGCAGTCTAAAGCTGCAAATTGCATAATAAAATCATAGACAATCCTGCAATCCCTCTGCTTAATCAGTCTTTAAGCAAATCAGTTCACCAATTGGCACAAGTTAACCATTCAGTAACCATTCAATAGAGTGTGCTTTGCTCACAGGAATTCTGCTCCGTCTATTGGCAGGCCATCAATGAGCTCCTGAAGAAGTGTGCCAAAGGTGATTGCCATCAAGGGTGAGTACATTGAGGGAATAAAGGAGGATTGCGATAATTGTGATGACATTTGATTCTTTTGCTTGAGATGTTTAAAGAATGGTTATGTCCCTTTTTGGCCCCTGACCCTCTAATCCTAGTGGCTTTTAACTTTAATATTTTATCAGCTAGTGAAAATAGCAATTTATGTCCATGGATATCATCACTCAAGGGGCCATAACTCAGCTAATAAAAGAGGAAGAGAAAATTTTCAACACTCATCTAGACCATTGATAGTTTTTAATTTTAAAAGCTAACTGCTGATTTACGCAATTTAGATGGTGTTGTAGAAAGTATTGCCCAAACAATCGCTATCCCAGCTAGCACCCTTTGTATCATATGTTGTGATTTCCAAGATCCTCCAATTTTTTAGTCTGTTATGACTATCACTCTCACTGATTTTTATAATTTTCAGCTTGGGTTTAGTAGCTAAGCAATCACATATGAGATTTAGAAAATTGATGAAAAAAACTATTTTTGTTGGAGTAAAGTAACATACTTTAGTCAGTTTTGGGATTAACCAATAAATTTGACAAATTTGTTCACAAAAAAACGAAAACATAATATCAAAATGAATGCAAATGGTTATCCCCTAAAACAAAGAAATTGAAATATATAGTTGCTAAATATAAATGACTATAATTTATACTAGTAAGTAGAAAAAACTATTTGGAAATGCACACTGTTGGTAACCACTTGTTACAATAATTTCTGTTACCAGCCCAAGGTAACTGGACAAAGTAGGCCTAACCTAGCAAAAAAGTAACAATCATAACCAAATTGGTAGGGACTCCAGTGAGTGAATAAGCAATGGAAAAAATGAAGAAACAATAGAAATCAATGCAATGTTCTGAAGAAAAAAGAATTGAAATATTTTGGTCAGAAAAGAAAGCTTATCATCAATAGAAAGAAGATAAAATTTACTTTCCAACGAGTTTTTTTACGCTACAATAGGTGCAATAACAAGAAAGTTATACAGTGTCAAAGTTTGTTATTTCTTTGAAAAATAATTGTCATGTGATTAAAAAGTCAAAAAACAAACATACGTAGATTTAGAAAATTTAAGTTATGTGTTGATTCTGAGTCAAACAAAGTAATTATTCAGAAAGAGAATATAAAGTTCTGTAAAAGAAAAGTAATTATTTGTTTATATTTTTTCTTCATAAATTTTCTGTTTGAAAGTTTCATCTTTTGTTTTTGACCATTGTTTATAGTGTTTTCTAAGTGTATCCCATTAAAAATGTTACATAGAATTTTATGTAGAATATGATATACTCAAACCTTTTTATTTTCCTTTAGCAGAATCTCCCAGAAACATGTTTCTCGAATGTGCCCATTTTACACATTTCAGATGGCTTTTGCAATTGGCTGTAAATAGTAAATTGATGTCTATGCGACGTCTATTTGTTAAGCTATGGAATAGGTATGGCTTTGCCACTTCTTTAATGACAAAAGAGTTTTATATTGTAAACAAATAAACACATCTTGTCAGCATAGTAATCCTATGCAATGTAAAATCATAATTTAATACTTTAATACTGAGTGTTAATAGAAGATATATATGTTCCAAATCAATTAAAAAAAACAATTAAAGTTTTTGCAATTTTTTTGTTTTCCAAGTCAAATCTATCCTGTCATCTGAATCACAGCCCCTTATAGGCCATAGTCCGGATCATGCTGGACTTACGCCGGAGGAAAAATCCAACATTTTTTGGCACTTACACCAGACTTACGCCAACCAAAAAAGGTCCCTCTGACTTACGCCACCCAAAAAAAGGTCCTTCACAAATCATGTTAATCGGTGATTAATTAAATTCAGAAGTTGCAACTGTTTAAAAATCTCACAAGTTGCAAATTCTGAATCAAGTATCAAAGTAAGCATCTTAAAGCTAAAAAAACTTTTGCTATCCTACAATAGATATTCTGCTATCTAATTTATACGAACTGCAATATTTGAATGAACTTTGTTTTAATGCTGCTCCTAATTAACGCAAACATCATAATTAACGCAAATTTGTTATGTTCTATAGTGATACATTTGATCGTGGATGATCTCATTTGTGCTAACATTTACGCCACTTGATTTATGCCATGTACTTACGCCAAGCACTTACGCCAAGGCACATTTTGGCCTATACTTACGCCAAGCACTTACGCCAGCCTCCGATCCCAAACCAGATTTACGCCGGAGATCTCCGGCGTAAACGACATGATCCGGACTATGGCTTATAGGAAAAATACAAATTACAAAAACAATTAAAATGTAGATCAAAAAAATGTTATAACTTTTTTATTACTTGACCAATTTTGATCAGTGAGGTGTCATTTAACTCACACAAGCAAGATCTGTAACACAAGAAAACCAAAAATATGGAATTTTTTTAATTTCTCACTGGAGCCCCTAACGCTAAAATTGGTATCTAGTAATTAGTAACAAGCATAACACTGCTTTAGGGCTCATTCATAAGATAGTAGTGGCAGTGTAGAGTCTAAACTACTTATTAAATAACAAGTATGTAAATGTATCATAAGTAATAGCAAGTATAATTGTATAATAATAAGTTAGCTACATATCTACATGTGTTCATTTATAACACATTTCTGATAACCCTAGTGATCAGCTCTGCATCAAAATCCAAAAAGCACAATGCAATACAGGATAATTTATGATTATGAAAAGTGTAAACGGAACTTACTTAAGGCACTTATTCATTTTTGTTTATTTTCTAGACTATATAGCCTATATTACACAGCAGTAACAAGCCATCGGATCATCGACAAACACACATAGTCTAAGTCTAAAATCAGATAGTAAAAATTGACTTCGGTAGTACAACCCGAAAGTACGTTAAAAATTAAAAGCATACGAATTTTATCTCATTTTTGCACAGACGGCTATGCTTATCGGTACAAACATACACGGCAGTCGAATATGGTGCACGCTGATTGTGCGCTTCTGGTCTGTTTCTATGAAATTAATATTTTAATTTTAAAAGAAATGGTTTTAACAAATTTTAATAGTAATTTTCGTCAATAACTTAAAGTTTGCTGCTAAAAAGCCTTAAGACAAATAAAATGTTTTCTGTATTTAAAAATTTTCTTTCTATTATAACTTTTTCTGACATGTCTTTTCATAACATGGAGACATGTAATGTAACTGTTAAGAGTAAGTAATAAATTAGTTGGATTGTTCATTTACAAGTAGATAGGCAGGGTAGTAAAACTTTATTAACATTTTTGGTACCAAGTGTTTCCACCATTCTCCGTCTTCTCGCCATCTCATATCACCCAAGGACCACTAGGACTGATTGTGTCCCCTCATAGGTGGTCCTTGATATCACTCCTGGGCTATAATCTATAATAGTATTGAAGGAAAGTTATTTAAGCTGCATTTTAGCATTTATTTCCAGACTAGCTGCTCTGAGTACGCTTTATCAAGTGAATTTTCGCCCAGTGCAAACTGCTGGCTTGGTAAAATTAATTAAAGGATTAATAACAAATTAAAGGACACTTGAGTAAAAGCGACAATTTAGTACGTTGTCCGGCGTGACTTTATTGGATACACGCTATAGACTTTTTTAAAGCTGCTAAATAGCAATTTGACTTCTGGACTATAACGAAGTGCTACATCTTAGTGGTCTCTATAGTGGTCCTTGAGATGCTACGTCCGTGAGCAGAATATATATACAATATTTACAGAATTTTACCTTCGGCTGGAGACATCGCAAAATCTCTGCGATTGTGCGTCTGTCGCTTAACTTGAAAGCGCATGAGCTGTGATGCGATGGGGACAAGGGACATTTCAGCGAGCAGGGCCTTTCGCCTCTCGATGGATGCATGAAGTTCTCATTTATTTCATAAAAAGCAACAGCTTACTAGTGGACTCAGCAGGATAATATTTTTTTCTAACAGACAAAGAATTAAATTTTGTCGAACTTATCAACTCCTGAGCAGCCGCATCTTCTGGCTCCAATCACTCGACTCGAACACCCTGACCTCACCTAAGAAGCCTCATGCAGTAAATGGGGTAAGTTTTGACCCAATGTCTGAGGAAAGCGCGCTCAGTGTAAGCGGAGTTGTGCCATATAGCACACTGTGTGTGTCACAGATATTGTTCACTCTTCACCTTTTCTTAAAAAATTTTTATGAAAATCGGTGTTGATCTGATCCTGGATTTCATTATAAGCGATTCTGGCGGAGAATGCTGAAAAGTAGAAAAGTCTTCTCACTCCCCTCTCCTACTACTCACTCTTATTCTCAAGAGTGAGAATTCTCAATTCTCCTTTACACTCTACTCTAAACATTTGTGCGCATTGTGGTTGGGAAACTGCATGCTATACTTTTATTGGAATGATGATCATTTTATACCTTTTCCAAATTAATATTGTTCCAGAGAAATTTTTGCCAAGTTTTATAAATACCTGCAGCTATAGAAATTCATGCTTTGCTTGGATAATTTTTGCTGTCTCCAATTATAGGTTGCGAAGTGGGTCTCAAAGTTGGATTTGTGGGTTTTAGTTGCCCCTTGTCAAATTGCTGCTTGGGCAGTTAAGCATGAATTTCTTCGCTGCATGTTCATCCTTTCACTGCAGCTATCCCAACATTAAATCTGTCAGCTGGGTCATCCACCGTCCTAGCAATAATTAAGTTCGCTTCCAGGAGGTAAAAGATTCGTACAAAATGCGGATTTTATAAAAAAGTAGTTTTATAACGCTTCCACGGTTCCACTCAATAAATTATACGAGCTGTATAATCGCATTTTTAGCACAACTTGGACTAAACATATTCGTACAGTTTTCGATTTTGCAGTCCTTAATTTTACATCATGCATTTTATTGCAGATAAAGGCTCATAAAGTACAACAACTAATTTAGTAGCTGGCAAAAGAAGGCACGAGTGAATCTGCTGAACTTGACAAAGTTCGCGCACGGAATTTCACGATAATTTTTTGTCCTACGATTTTAAGCACTAATTTAAAACTCACTTTTTTTCTTGCCGCGCTTGCAGGACTGTGCAGCACTCACCATGGACCTCTTATACCTGTGTTATGGATATACGCTTTTCTCTTTTCTCTAATAACTTTCATTAATGCATTCATGACTGTATCAGGAATAGTTCAAGGCCATGATGGTACATAAAAATCTTAATTTGCAGAGCGCAAGCAATCTTAGCTACTATATTTACACTTATTTTCTATATTATATTCATAGGCTAATAATTTCAATAATATTAGGATAGGCCTAGACCTATAGGCTATAGCTATGTGAATACAGAGTCTAGAGTTTGGACAACCTCATATTTTAGAGACCGTACTTACTTTTTTCCCATTAAAGATCTGCCTTTTATTGTTTTCATTTCCAAGAAGGCAAGTGAAGTCTAAACTCATTCACCTAATTTTTATAGTCTACATTATAGATATTAGGCCTAGACATATAGACTAGTGTCTACAATATCTGTGGCATATTTAAGTAGGGTGGATGGATACAACCTGGGGTGTTTGTCAATTTTTTCTTCAAATCTCCCAAGAGTGAATGAACTGCAGTGCAGTGTTGAAGTCAGTCTGTATTAGGCCTAGCCAACCTAAAAAAAGAAAAAAAATTACCCCCCCAAAACAGTCCTGGTTAGGCCCATAATGCATCTAGCTAATATAATTTATAGTAGGGGGGGCCTAGGCCAAACTATAATGTTTGTATAAAATATGAACTACACTGGGTGTGTTCCAAGACGGCAAGAGTCCTTTTAGGCTACTATTACAAAACTATGTGTCATACCTTCTATTTACAATTTGTGACGTTAGTAAAGATCCCCATTAGAATATTTATTTCGTTTTCTAAATCCAGCAGTCAAAAGTCACTTCAGTTGCTTTTACTAGGCCCTATTTTGTCATCAAATGATCATGTCATACATGCGCAATCTCCCAAATCTTAGCCGGCCGTGCGACTTAGTTTTTGCTCTCATTTGCGACTTAGTTCGTTTCATTGCTCTATTTACGACTTAGTTTGCTCTCATTTGCTCTCTTTTTCTCTCCCCTTTTTCCTTTTGTTCACGCCTTCCTTTTTTGTCCCTTGGTCCCCCCTTTGATTTTTTTGCGCTTGGTTGATTGGTTTTTGTGACTTACCTTGCTTGGCCCTCGTTTCACCCGGCCGGTTCGGCCGGGTCGGCCGGGTGTTGCGCATGTATGGATCATGTGCAAACTCAATATAATACAAATAAAAAGTGATACAAAATTTGTTACAATATGTCAATATATATTAACAAAATGATAGAAATATGTGTAAATGATCATAAACTGAAGGTAGGGGGTTCATTGGTGCAGTGGCAATAACAGAATATGATCACTATCTGAATACACAATACCTTTAATTTAGAATAAATGGCAAAAAGTTATGTTAAGCATTGTGAACCATGGCTAATAGTCTGGGGGTAGAAGGGAATTAATAACAAAGTTTTTAATACAAGTGGATTGCCAAGTACAAGTTGGTCAGACAATCATCAAAAACTACTATAGAGCCCTGTGGATAGATGGTTGAGGCAAATTAATTATTATTATATTGAACTGCATGCTTCCACTCCCCCTGTTAGCATTGGTTCACTATCATTTACATGTATCTCTTCAATTTAAATGATTAGGCCTATGAACTGATGATCCTCTGTATTCAGATAGTGATCACATTCCATTACTACCAAATGAATTAGTATCCTCACTTCCACTATCCCTTTACAATCATTTACATATATTACTTTTCATTAAACTGTTTAAGAACATTAATTATAATACCAAAACCTTCCTAACTTTGGTTTATGATCATTTAAATGTATTCCAGCCATTTAAATGATCATACACTAATAGGGTATATATATGATCTTTTTGTAAAGCACAAACAGCACCATATGAAACAAATTAGCAAGTTGTAATTGCTTAAAAAGAAATATATATATTTGGATCATGAAGCTATATTTAGGTGAAAAAGTGATAGTAAACTATAGGAATGCCCTATATCCCTAGTTTTAGTTTTGTCATTAGAGAATTTTTTCTGTCTGTTAAATATATTGTTTTCTAGGCAGGCCAACATTTTTACCATTGGCACATTGGCATTGGGATAGACTTACACATAAGTATTGTCTAGATCATGTAGGCCTATTATATTCCAAAAATTGGGTGTACATTGGTGTTGGTTGCCCCATTTAGCATAGGCCCTCTGTGTGGTTTGGCATGGCCCAGTGCTTTGGGTTAGTATAATGCATGTGTAGCAGTAGCATTAATGACTAATGTATTTTCTTCCATCTAGCTTTGCTGTATTTATAGTAGATATTCAATAAAGATGGCAGACAATTTAAAACAAGTGTTTCATATGGTAAAACAAAATATTCCTTGTTAATTAAATTTCACTCAATAAAGCAAATTGGCACATACAGCAAGTATTCTTAGAAAAATGTCATTTTAATTGATCTAATGTATTAATTTATATAAGCATGTTATTGTAACAATTACACATTTGACATTTAGTGTGTGGGCTATGGCTGGGTAGTTTTTTTTCAATTAGAATAACTGTGTGAATGATTTAACTTACCCTATACAATCTTCTGCATGTACTTTTTCCATATGGTTTCTAGCATTGTGATGCATTCTTGTCTACTGTGACAATGTGATATATCTGTTCAGTTGTCAAGTCAGTCATCAGTCATCAAATACTTGTATAACTATAATTTCAATTTTGACAGCTCTGGTTTTGAAATAAAAAACTAGCAGATTCATCTAGAAGTAAGAGAAATTCAAAAGCTAAGAAATGCTGAATCATGCGGAACATTTGTAGGATAGTTTAATACATGTTCCTAAGCCATTATAGTGAAATGAATTATCAACTTTAGAGAAAAATTCTTAGCTAGAAAAATAGTAGACAGAGCTTAACACTATGAACACATATTCTAAATGTTTTTGTGTTTGTTTAATGCTGATCCTAGAATTTTTTTTTAACATTGGAAACTAGAGGTCTGACCAAGTGTTTATGACCCAGTTTAGAGGAACTAAATATAGATACATGTATGATACACAAGGGGAAAGCAAAGAAAGAGTCTAGATATTCCTTGCATTCCTTGCAATTTATTAAATCCATAATTCTTGCTACAGTTCGCCAAGCAATACAATATGGGACTCTTATAAAGTGCCCTGAGTCAATATTTAGCTGGGTGTAGTGGCCCCCAGTTCATGAATTCAACAGTTGTACACAGATTATGAAATTGCCACACGATAGCTGTTCCTGTGCTACTGATTGTATATCTGGCCTAAATTTCTGCTTATTTTCTAATAAAGTACGTTATTCTTTATATATTGGCAAACTACAACCCGCGGGCCAGATTGCAGCCCTCGAAGCTATCAAATCAGGCCCGTTGCTGATACAGTATCCTGTTTTATCTCTCCCGTGTCTCATCTATCCCGTGTCTTATCTCTCCTGTGTCCCATCTCTTATCTGTATCATCTCTCCCCTATCTCATTTTTTACATTTAAATTGGCCCAAAAATTCTATACTCTTTCGGCCCGCTAGCCAATAAGTTTACTGACCCCTGTTTTGAATGATTTCAGCGCGCATTCATAAATTATTTTAACAAACAAAATTGCGACACAGAAACTAGCTGAAATCAAAGTCACCACCTATGAAGAAATTAAGAATGCCAATTAATCCGACGCCGAATGTCGTTGCTCCTGCTGCTGCCGCAGATGCCGCCGCTGCCTCGCAGCGACAGAAACCCGTGGTGCCCTCCGTGATAGTGAATTCTCGCACCTCAATCAGGTACAACTGTGGCAGGTTTCTAGGCAAAGGCGGCTTCGCTCTCTGCTATGAGGTGACCAGCTCCGATGTCAGCGAAAATCGAGTCCTGGCCTGCAAGATTGTGTCCAAGAAGCTCCTAGTGAAGGAGTCTCAAAAGGAAAAGATGATACAGGAGATTGAAATCCATCGGGTACTGTCGCACGAGCATCTCGTGAAATTCTACGATAGCTTCGCCGATCACGACAACATGTACATCCTGCTGGAGCTGTGCTCTCGCCGATCCCTGATGGAGCTGCACCGCCGCCGCAAGATGGTCACAGTGCCCGAGGCGCAGTACTTTATGCGCCAGATTGTCAACGGTTGCCAGTATTTGCACAGCAATCGAATTATTCATCGCGATCTGAAGCTGGGCAATGTGTTTCTTAACTCGCAGCTTAATGTAAGTGAGGTTGTAAACTAGATTTAGTCAAGGTTGAGAAGTAGATTGAGATTAGAGTAGATTAGATCGGAATATATAGGAGTTAGTAGATCAGAGAGGTAAATAGGTATGTATTGTTTAGTGATAGTTCATTTCACCTAACAAATTTGTCAGGTAAAAATCGGCGATTTCGGCCTAGCAACTAGGATTAATCGCGAAGGCGAACAGAAGAAGACAATGTGCGGCACGCCAAACTATCTGGCTCCCGAGGTGCTGAACAAGCAGGGCCACAGCTACGAAGTTGACGTTTGGTCTCTTGGCTGCATTCTCTACACTCTGGTGGTTGGGAAGCCGCCTTTTGAATCCGCTTCGCTCAAGGAGACCTACGTGCGGATCAAGAATAACAGCTTCAATGTGAGCGTGCTGCGTTGTCTTTGAAAATACCCGACTCCACTGAAACAATTTGTGTCCTTTAGCAAGTCAATTAACTCTGCATTGCATGTTAACCTAGCTGTTAAATGGGTACCAGCTGGGTTAATTGAGGGTGGGTGTGGCGTCCCACAGTCCATGTACTGAACAGCTGTACGCAGCCTTCAGATGCGCCGTGCAATATTTGCGGCTGTGCTGTCGGTTGCACATCTGACCCAAATTGGGGCAGGTGAACTCAATTATTTTAATCTTGTCAAAAAGTTTCCGGGAATCTTTCTGTCCAACTGGTTTCTAGGAAATATTTTTATCTAACTGAATTTTTATTAGAAAATAAATTTTCTAAACAGTCAGTTTGACAGAAAAATGTATAATTATATTTTAAAGTCTGAATTTTACCATTTTTACGGTAGATCCGCTTGTCTAACAGCTTTTCAGGGAGTTTTAGTGTCTGTCTAACCGGATTTCCGAGAAATCCTATTGTCTAACTGTATTTACAGGAAATCCTTTTATCCAACTGTATTTCCTGGAAATCCTATTTTCTAACTGTATTCCCAGGAAATCCTATTATCCAACTGTATTTCCAGGAAATCCTATTATCCAACTGTATTTCCAGGAAATCCTATTATCCAACTGTATTTCCAGGAAATCCTATTATCCAACTGTATTTCCTGGAAATCCTATTTTCTAACTGTATTCCCAGGAAATCCTATTATCCAACTGTATTTCCAGGAAATCCTATTATCCAACTGTATTTCCAGGAAATCCTATTATCCAACTGTATTTCCAGGAAATCCTATTTTCTAACTGTATTCCCAGGAAATCCTATTATCTAACTGTATTTCCAAGAAATTCTCTTGTCTAACCAGTTTGCGCAGCTTCAGATCATGCTTTAAAACATGATGTTAGCGTAATGACGTGAATTATGTCTCTCTGCTCTGCAAATATGATTATTAATATTCGGGTGTTTAGCATGCAAAGTTCCCATCTCAAAGTTGAGCACAGATGAGTCTTACTTGTGTTTCAACCATCCCGCAGATTCCCTCGGGCATGAACTCGGTGGTGGCCGCATTCATTCGCGCCATGCTGCAGTCGCAGCCGCAGCTCCGCCCGAGCGTGTTCGCCATGCCGCACGACGCATTCTTCAGCTTGCAGCCAATCATGACATCGCTGCCAGAGTCCGCTCTGACTGTGACGCCGCGTTTCGAAAATCCCGCTCGTCAGGCTCTGCGAAATATTCGCAACACCAGCGCCATTGTTGACGAAGACGATGCTGCTCATCAACAGCAGCAGCAGCAGCAGCTTCAAAAGCCAGTCGAAGGCGACGCTGGACCAGCCGTCGTTTTGTCGGGGGCTACTGGCTCCGCTCCGGCGGCCTCAGCCGAAGTTGTTAGCGGCAGCGGGCAACAGCTGCCAAGTCGTCAGGCTGACATTGCCAACCAGCAGCTGCTGTATAACCAGCTGGACACCCTGCTTAATAGTCCGGCTGTGCGCTGTGGTCATGTAAGTGTTTTTTAGTAAACCTTGTCTATTATCCTGGAATATATGATCATTTACTGTCGGTAAATCTTAGAATCTATGATCATTAACTGTAGGTCCTAAACATAGGAATTGATGATCTTATATTGTGGGTCATAATCTTGAAATCTATTGTCATTTACTATGGGTCATAAACTTGGAATCTATGGTCATTTACTATGGGTCATTATCTTGGAATCCATGATCATTTACTGTGGATCATAATCTGAGAATCTATTGTCATTAAATGTGGGTCATAGTCTGAGAATCTATTGTCATTTACTGTGGGTCATAATCCTGGAATCAATAGTCATCTACTGTGGGTCATAATCTTGGAATCTATTGTCATTTACTGTGGGTCATAATCTTGGAATCTATTGTCATTTACTGTGGGTCATAATCTGAGAATCTATTGTCATTAAATGTGGGTCATAATCTTGGAATCTATTGTCATTTACTGTGGGTCATAATCTGAGAATCTATGATCATTTACTGTGGGTCACAATCTGGGAATCTATGATCATTAAATGTGGGTCATAATCTGAGAATCTATTGTCATTAAATGTGGGTCATAATCTTGGAATCAATAGTCATCTACTGTGGGTCATAATCTTGGAATCTATTGTCATTTACTGTGGGTCATAATCTGAGAATCTATGATCATTTACTGTGGGTCATAATCTGGGAATCTATGATCATTAAATGTGGGTCATAATCTGAGAATCTATTGTCATTAAATGTGGGTCATAATCTTGGAATCAATAGTCATCTACTGTGGGTCATAATCTGAGAATCTATGATCATTAAATGTGGGTCATAATCTGAGAATCTATTGTGATTAAATGTGGGTCATAATCTGAGAATCTATTGTCATTAAATGTGGGTCATAATCTGAGAATCTATTGTCATTAAATGTGGGTCATAATCTGAGAATCTATGATCATTAAATGTGGGTCATAATCTGAGAATCTATTGTCATTAAATGTGGGTCATAATCTTGGAATCAATAGTCATCTACTGTGGGTCATAATCTGAGAATCTATGATCATTAAATGTGGGTCATAATCTGAGAATCTATTGTGATTAAATGTGGGTCATAATCTGAGAATCTATTGTCATTAAATGTGGGTCATAATCTGAAAATCTATTGTCAGTAAATGTGGGTCATAATCTAAGAATCCATGGTCATTTGCTGAGAATTATAGTCATTTCAGTCGTGGCCATATCCTAGGATAGTGCTTGAGACATTCCATAATATTATATGAATCTGTACGCACAGCGCATGTTATTAAACAAATTATTCGCTAAATTTGTTGCCAGGTAAGCCGCGAACAGATGTCAGACGCCGAAGACCCGGCCAGCACTCCAATCTACTGGGTTGGCAAATGGGTTGACTATTCGGACAAATACGGCCTCGGCTATCAGCTGTGCGACAACTCAGTCGGTGTACTATTCAACGATTGCACCAAGCTGATTCTATCCGCCAATCAGCAGAACATCCAATATTATAAGCGGGATAATCGCGAAATCTTCTTTTCAAAGACTGACGCACCGCCAGCTGAGCTGCAGAAGAAGCTGCTGCTATTGGAGTACTTTCGCACCTACATGATGGAGCACCTGCTCACCACCGGACAGGATATGGCGCCTAAGGAGTCTGATAAATTTGCCCGACTGCCCGTGCTGTCCGCCTGGTTTAGAACTAAGCACGCCATGGTTATGTACCTCAATAATGGCATTCTACAGGTCAGTGCTTGGGAATAGATGAGATAAAGGGAGAGACGAGACTCGAGAGAGTTGAGACACGGGAGAGATGAGACACGGGAAAGACGAGACACGGGACAGATGAGACACGGGAGAGATTAGACACGAGACAGATGAGACACGGGAGAGATTAGACACGGGAGAGATTAGACACGGGAGAGATTAGACACGGGAGAGATTAGACACGGGAGAGATTAGACACGGGACAGATGAGACACGGGAGAGATTAGACAAAGGAGGGATGAGACAAGGGAGAGATGAGACACGGGGAGAGATGAGACACGGGAGAGATTAGATACGGGAGAGATTAGACACGGGAGAGATGAGACAAGGGGAGAGATGAGACAAGGGGAGAGATGAGACAGTGGTGAGATGAGACACGGGACAGATGAGACACGGGACAGATGAGACGCGGGACAGAAGAGACACGGGACAGAAGAGACACGGGACAGATGAGACAAGGGACAGATGAGACAAGGGGAGAGATGAGACAGTGGTGAGATGAGACACGGGACAGATGAGACACGGGACAGATGAGACAAGGGGAGAGATGAGACAGTGGTGAGATGAGACACGGGACAGATGAGACACGAGAGAGGATACACGGCAGAGATTAGACGGGAGTGATTCTCAATTCCCTGTTTTAGCCCCCCATAAATTCAGTCAGGCTTGCTAGGGTAGCCTTAGACTCTAATCTTTCAAAATCTACATTCTTTCCCCAGCTGAACTTCTTCAAAGACCACACGAAGATCATTCTGTGCCCGAACATGGAGGCCGTGTCCTACATAGATGAGGCTCGAGTGTTCACAACATATCGGTTCCGCCTGCTGGCTCCGCATGGCCTGACTGCGGCCCTGGCCGAGCGCCTAAAGTTCGCCAAGGAGATGCTGGAGCGAATGCTGCGAGCTGAACTATCAGGCAATGGGCGAGTGAAAGCGCCCGATGCTCTGGTTCCGTCTCAGAATCAGTAGGCCCTCCTGCTTGATATTATCAGCCCAATCATCTGCTGACTGAACTTGGATGATTTGGCACTTGAAACAATTATGGATTCACTTTTGGGTTCGGGTTTTGCGAAAGTGACAAGTTAGTAGTATAATATCAAATAGTAGTAAATAGATTTTTGTCGAGTTTTAGTATTTTTAAATAATCTAAAAAGTATCGCATCATTTTATTTAAGTCAGTTAAAATAGCCTTATCTAACTGGATAGATTTTTAGGAAACCATAAAAACTGATTAGTTTTTTACCGCAACTGATTTGTCTGTTATCAAGTCCCCATTGTATTGGATTAATAATATTTTGTGTATTTTAACCTACTAGGAATCAATTCTTAGCATTAATAATAATAACTAGCAGTAATAAATATCAAGACACGATTCTTTTTTTTCTGTCATTTATCTTCAGTCTATTTGCATTTTTGCGAAAGCCTTTACTATAGATACTACTTACACTCTACAGCTGCTAGCTAGTACTGATCTAATTAAGGGTGCTAAGCGCTACTGAAAGCTATTTACTAATAATAAATTAGCATTTTCTAAGGCTATGTTTCGTGCTAAAGCGGCATTTATGGTCGATTTACAGTTATCCTATATTTTTCAAATTTCTTTTTCGGCTGTATTATCATAATAAGCCACATTAATATACCAATCTGCTCGTAAAATTATTATTTTGTTATGCTCACACGATACTACTCTTTTCTCCCAAATTTCAGCTAAGCTTGTTATCACCAAAACAAGCGATGTGTATGCACTATTTTTAAATCGCCTATGTAGCCAATTTGTGTAGTCCGTTCCGTTTAAATAAAATCGGAAAATAAATAAACAAAAAAAACACTTCTTTTCATTTAGCAACTCCAACAGCATTCTATTACAAAACCTCGATGCCTCACAAAATTGCTTCTGTCTTAGTCCTTTCCTTTTTTACAATTTTTACTATTGTGGTGAGAAAATGTGCGCAAAACTCTACTGAAAGTTCTGATTAGTAGGATGAATTGCGTCTGATTGCATCCACCGACTAACAAATCTTAACGCAATGTGTTTTTGCGATGTGTTTTCTTAAACTATGTGTAAAACTGCTTTTAAATGTTTATTTGTTCAAGCTAGTCGCGTGCCTCTGATAAGAGATTCCCCACCAATTGATTTTCTATAAATAGAAACAGCTGGATCCTTGTCAGCCAATCAGATTTGAGGGTTTCCCATTCTGTATTTTAAACCCATGAGATACCTCCATGAGTATATTAACCCGATTGGATGAATGAATGAATGAGTTGCATACCCATTTCTGATTTCGTTGACTTATTTTACTAAAAAATGTTGTGCACCAATCGACATTTCAGCCTTGTCAGTCTCGGTTCTGTTGCAACTAGCTTAAAAGAGAGACGTATAATAAGTGTACTGACGATGGTGACCGTTTCATTGAAGGTGAGGATTATCTTCAGTTATGCAATTTTTTTTGCTTTTTGATAAAATTTGTCTTGAATTATTTCCTATAATCCTTTTCGATTTTGTCAGAACGGCACGAACGGTAAAAAAATTCACGGACTTAAATAATAATATTTTTTTACAATCATTGTACAATCAGATCAGATAGAATATAAGGAATAGGCTTAGGTCCCTCAGATCTAAGACCAGATCTTATAACAGATCCCTCAGATGGGATCAGCCTTGTTCCCCAAACCAGATCCCCTCAGATGGGATCAGCCTTGTTCTCCAAACTAGATCCCATCTGATGGGATCAGCCTTGCACCCCAAACCAGATCCCCTCAGATGGGATCAGCCTTGCACCCCAAACCAGATCCCCTCAGATGGGATCAGCCTTGCACCCCAAACCAGATCCCCTCAGATGGGATCAGCCTTGTTACCCAACCAGATCCCCTCAGATGGGATCAGCCTTGTTACCCAACCAGATCCCCTCAGATGGGATCAGCCTTGTTACCAAACCAGATCCCCTCAGATGGGATCAGCCTTGTTACCCAACCAGATCCCCTCAGATGGGATCAGCCTTGTTACCCAACCAGATCCCCTCAGATGGGATCAGCCTTGTTACCCAACCAGATCCCCTCAGATGGGATCAGCCTTGTTCTCCAAACTAGATCCCATCTGATGGGATCAGCCTTGCACCCCAAACCAGATCCCCTCAGATGGGATCAGCCTTGTTACCCAACCAGATCCCCTCAGATGGGATCAGCCTTGTTACCCAACCAGATCCCCTCAGATGGGATCAGCCTTGTTACCCAACCAGATCCCCTCAGATGGGATCAGCCTTGTTACCCAACCAGATCCCCTCAGATGGGATCAGCCTTGTTACCCAACCAGATCCCCTCAGATGGGATCAGCCTTGCACCCCAAACCTGATCCCCTCAGATGGGATCAGCCTTGTTACCCAACCAGATCCCCTCAGATGGGATCAGCCTTGTTACCCAACCAGATCCCCTCAGATGGGATCAGCCTTGCACCCCAAACCTGATCCCCTCAGATGGGATCAGCCTTGTTACCCAACCAGATCCCCTCAGATGGGATCAGCCTTGTTACCCAACCAGATCCCCTCAGATGGGATCAGCCTTGTTACCCAACCAGATCCCCTCCGATAGGATCAACATCCTCTCTACTCACCGAATCCCAAAAACCCAATAACTTAAAATCAAATCATTTTTAACAATCTGAAATTTCGATAACTGAATAAATAACTTACTGATTGTAAGTTTTTTGTATATCCTGCTAACGCAGATCATTGCAGTAGAAAATTTAGGCACAACATTAGATTAATCATGTATATAAAAAATGAATGACTTTTGAGAGCAATGGAGATATAAAAAGCGCAAAAGTTTAAATAAAAAACACATGCCGTTAGATTACTTAATTTCGAATTGTTCTGAATGTTTCATATTCGGTACTGCTATGCTACTGTCACTCAACAGATATTGTAAAGAGTGTGTGTGGCGTATTTGAAGGCTAGGGTAACAATATAAATCGAGTCTCCAACTCAGACGCTTTCGTATTCGCTTCTCGTTAGTCGCCTCAGAATTGGTGGCACCAATTTTCTGCGCAGACCTTTGCCATAGTTTCGCATAGCCAATAGTAGCAGGACCAATAGGATGAAGCGCAGTGTTAAGGAGAATACACCGGTTGCTAGGGACACTGTTGGCAGAGAATTAGAGAAATCTGCATTGGCCGGTATTATAGTTTCGGTACTGTTAACCAGGTAGTCAACATTAGCCACTACAACGAATGACATGTAGGCCGGCTGTAACAGGCCCGTAATTAGTAGAGCTATAGTTAAACTATAGTACTCTAATCTAATAGCTATCACAGCCAATCCGTTCCACAGTAGTGACAGGCTGATGCCAAGGCCAAGGACTAGCTTCTCGGCTAGGCTTAAAGTGCCACTTTTTACTACGAGTAGTACAACGGATAGTGTGCTTTGCAGGTCGAATTTTATGACGCTCTCGGTAGCGAATAGGCGTCGGCAGAGGCGTTGCAAGCTGGCGTCTGCGCCAACCTGCGAATGACATTTTTAGGCGATAAGATTTCATAACTTTGTTTACAATTTCTTTACAAATTTTTATTGGCTTAAGTTAGTCACGTGCTTCTATTAAAGGATTCCCCACTTAAGGATTTTCTAAAAATAGAAACAGCTTGATTCTTATCATCCAATCAGATTTTAGAGCCTTCCCATTCCATATTTTAAAACCCCTCGGACACGCGTTAAAATACACGAAAAATACATTATCCGATTTCACTCTCCCATTTCCTTATTTCACTCTCTCATTTCCCGATTTCACTCTCCCATTTCCTTATTTCACTCTCCCATTTCCCGATTTCACTCTCCCATTTCCTTATTTCACTCTCCCATTTCCCGATTTCACTCTCCCATTTCCTGATTTCACTCTCCCATTTCCTTATTTCACTCTCCCATTTCCTTATTTCACTCTCTCATTTCCTTATTTCACTCTCCCATTTCCCGATTTCACTCTCCCATTTCCCGATTTCACTCTTCCATTTCCCGATTTCACTCTCCCATTTCCCGATTTCACTCTTCCATTTCCCGATTTCACTCTCCCATTTTCTGATTTCACTCTCCCATTTCCTTATTTCACTCTCCCATTTCCCGATTTCACTCTCCCATTTCCTGATTTCACTCTCCCATTTCCTTATTTCACTCTCCCATTTCCTGATTTCACTCTTCCATTTCCCGATTTCACTCTCCCATTTTCTGATCTCACTCTCGCATTTCCTTATTTCACTCTCTCATTTCCCGATTTCACTCTCCCATTTCCTTATTTCACTCTCTCATTTCCCGATTTCACTTTCCCATTTCCTTATTTCACTCTCCCATTTCCCGATTTCACTCTCCCATTTCCTTATTTCACTCTCTCATTTCCCGATTTCACTTTCCCATTTCCTTATTTCACTCTCCCATTTCCCGATTTCACTCTCCCATTTCCTTATTTCACTCTCTCATTTCCTTATTTCACTCTCCCATTTCCCGATTTCACTCTCCCATTTCCCGATTTCACTCTCCCATTTTCTGATTTCACTCTCCCATTTCCTTATTTCACTCTCCCATTTCCTGATTTCACTCTCCCATTTCCTGATTTATTTAGCATCCAACCAACATCATTCTCCACTATCTTCCTTTTTATTTTTATTTTTTTACCTTTCTAAATATGAAATTGCCAGACGACAAGTACTCATAAACAATGAGTGCGCCAAGCACAGCAGAAGCCGGTGCCAACAATCCGGCAGTTGCTAGGCGGGCAATCTTCACAGGCGACTGCCAGCCTTGCATGTAGATGAAATTAGCCACTAGATAAACTGTTAGCATGCACACTGTGCCCACTAGCGCCAGTAGTTCGTAGGCTCTTTCGGTGAACACGCCGTCAAGTAGATAGTAGCCAGCAAAGCCGGCATTTAATAATAGCAGAAGAGCCAATGTGAAATCTGAATTCATCTCGGTAGCATTGGTTGCCAGAAAGTAGATAGCGAATGCCGCGCTGGCCAAGATTCCTGCTCCGGTGATGGCTAAGAAGGCCCATTCTTTAGCCGCTATATTTCCTATAGTTCGTCGCGTGCCCAGTTGAGTCTCTGAGATGGCCTGCGTGCCAGCAGTTAATTCGCTGCCAAGCATATGAGGCGGCTGCTGCTGCTGTAGCTGTGGATCATCTGTGCTAGATTCGAAACTATCGGCAAATGGTCGCTGCATACTGCTGTGAAAGTCTGTTTAGCTTCTCTTCTAGGTTAGATTTGTTACAATTTTATTCGACTGTCTTAACTCTCAGCCTTAGCCTGGCTGACCAATTTCCTATTCTTAAAGCTGACTGTCCATAAGCTGTGTTTTATCTTGAAACGAAACGACGAACCATGCTAATTTATTATAGTGAAGGAAAGAATGTACATTCATTCTTAAGTCCACGACTCTTTTATGCACGAGAAGAGGGGTGAACGGGCCATGGTGTGTACATTTATCGCTCTTACCCCCAACACACCAACCACCCCTTTCTCGCGCGGGCGCGCACGTGACGTGACCAATAGAGGAGGGACTAAAATCTTCCAAGTTCAACACCCCCAACTGAGTGCGTCTGTCACATTGATATTGACATAACTATATGCATTTGCATTTAATGGTAATGAAACTATTTTTAATAGTACGTTCATTTCTGCTTCAGTGTAGGATTGTAGGCTTGGCTTATTTTCTATCCGAATTTTCTAACCACAAACTAGCACAAACCGTTGGCTCATGTTTGCTTATTTTACGATTGCCTATCTGTGTCTGCTTATCTTGACTTTGCTTTGAAGCATCAGATTAAATTATTTAAAAATAGAATTAAAAAACGGGCTACTTATTATGACAGTAATGTTTATTTAGACTGCTATTAAAAGTCGCATTATTTCCTTGCTACTTGTCCTACTAATAGTAGCCTTGTAAGAAACTTGTAGAATTTTAACAAACTAAAGTTTCGTATTTCGTTATACGACACTAATTTGTGCTACAAAATCCTAGGAACATTAAAACATACAAAAGCATCTCAGCCAAATGTATCTTGCTTTATCATGGAAGCCACAAGATTCCAGCGGAATCAATAGTAAATTATCATCCAGATCGGATTCTGGGATTATAAGGTGGGGCCTGATCAAGCTCAAAGGTTTGACTGATTGGGGCGGAGATGGTTACTGTCATGTAGCATATGGCCTAGTGTGTGCACTTGCGCGAATAATCTAAGGATTCTGAGCTAGGAAGGAAGGAAGGAAGGAAGATGCAACAGAGATTCGAATGACTGAGGAGAGCCCAGATCAGCAGACTTGGGGATAAACCGGGTGGGGGATCTCGTTTCCTTCTTCTCTGAATATATATAGCCCTTACAAATGTAGGATATCGATCATTTCTGTTCAAGAAAGAAACTACGAAGTGGCAGAACGATGAAGACTTTCATTCTTTTATAAAGACACTATTGTTAAAGTCGTAGCGGTTTTTTGCAGAATCATTTGTGTTTCGCATCGAAGCGAAGACATCATTATTGTTAATAGATATTCTGCAGGAGGGCTGCGGGCAATGGCACATCATTTGGTGACACTAGACCTGCAGCCAGCGAGGAGGCAATTCTGCCCATTTCGCTGACTCCTGAGCACACACACAGATAGCGTATGCTCACACAGGTGTGTACATATTTGTCATATTTCTCATCGTCAGACAGTGTACACTCTCACTGTGCCTTTGAGGTTGGCCCTAAAGGGCGTAAATTGCACGACAAGCCCCCAAGCCTTCTCTCCGCGGCTGTGCCCCGAATTAATGTGGCCTCGTCGCGGAATCGAACTCAGGAAAGTTGGAAAGTTGAAAACTATTTTACAAGTTGAAAGTTTTCGCTAATTATATTAACTACAGTTAGCCCCGCTGTTTTTCAAGTTATTCCCCTGGCCCCACTGTTAGCAAATTATCCCCACAGTTTACAAATCATCCCCGCAGTTTACAAATCATCCCCATAGTTTACAAATCATCCCCACAGTTTACAAATCATCCCCACAGTTTACAAATCATCCCCGCAGTTTACAAATCATCCCCACAGTTTACAAATCATCCCCACAGTTTACAAATCATCCCCGCAGTTTACAAATCATCCCCACAGTTGACAAATCATCCCAACAGTTTACAAATCATCCCCACAGTTTACAAATCATCCCCCACAGTTTACAAATCATCCCCACAGTTGACAAATCATCCCAACAGTTTACAAATCATCCCCACAGTTTACAAATCATCCCCCACAGTTTACAAATCATCCCCCACAGTTTACAAATCATCCCCAACAGTTTACAAATCATCCCCCACAGTTTACAAATCATCCCCAACAGTTTACAAATCATCCCCCACAGTTTACAAATCATCCCCCACAGTTTACAAATCATCCCCCACAGTTTACAAATCATCCCCACAGTTTACAAATCATCCCCAACAGTTTACAAATCATCCCCCATAGTTTACAAATCATCCCCAACAGTTTACAAATCATCCCCACAGTTTACAAATCATCCCCAACAGTTTACAAATCATCCCCACAGTTTACAAATCATCCCCCACAGTTTACAAATCATCCCCACAGTTGACAAATCATCCCAACAGTTTACAAATCATCCCCACAGTTTACAAATCATCGCCAACAGTTTACAAATCATCCCCACAGTTTACAAATCATCCCCCACAGTTTACAAATCATCCCCACAGTTTACAAATCATCCCCCACAGTTTACAAATCATCCCCACAGTTTACAAATCATCGCCAACAGTTTACAAATCATCCCCACAGTTTACAAATCATCCCCCACAGTTTACAAATCATCCCCCACAGTTTACAAATCATCCCCACAGTTTACAAATCATCCCCAACAGTTTACAAATCATCCCCCATAGTTTACAAATCATCCCCAACAGTTTACAAATCATCCCCACAGTTTACAAATCATCCCCAACAGTTTACAAATCATCCCCACAGTTTACAAATCATCCCCCACAGTTTACAAATCATCCCCACAGTTGACAAATCATCCCCCACAGTTTACAAATCATCCCCACAGTTGACAAATCATCCCCAACAGTTTACAAATCATCCCCACAGTTTACAAATCATCCCCCACAGTTTACAAATCATCCCCACAGTTGACAAATCATCCCAACAGTTTACAAATCATCCCCACAGTTTACAAATCATCCCCACAGTTTACAAATCATCCCCAACAGTTTACAAATCATCCCCACAGTTTACAAATCATCCCCCACAGTTTACAAATCATCCCCCACAGTTTACAAATCATCCCCACAGTTTACAAATCATCCCCACAGTTTACAAATCATCCCCACAGTTTACAAATCATCCCCACAGTTTACAAATCATCCCCACAGTTTACAAATCATCCCCACAGTTTACAAATCATCCCCCACAGTTTACAAATCATTCCCCACAGTTTACAAATCATCCCCCACAGTTTACAAATCATCCCCACAGTTTACAAATCATCCCCACAGTTTACAAATCATCCCCACAGTTTACAAATCATCCCCCACAGTTTACAAATCATCCCCCACAGTTTACAAATCATCCCCCACAGTTTACAAATCATCCCCCACAGTTTACAAATCATCCCCACAGTTGACAAATCATCCCAACAGTTTACAAATCATCCCCCACAGTTTGCAAATCATCCCCACAGTTTACAAATCATCCCCCACAGTTTACAAATCACCCCCCACAGTTTACTAATTATCCCCACAGTTTACTAATTGTCCCCTTCAGTTGACAGATTATCCCCTACATTGACAAATTATCCCCTACAGTTGACAAATTATCCCCCTTAGTTGGCAATCTATCCCCCAGTCGTATGGTGCACCAGTTGCACAGTTTTTTATCACCATTATTGCATTTTGTATTAAAATATTAGTCATAAAAACTACCATAAATTTGTTTCAATAAAAAAATAATTCCGAATATGAAAAGTGCAGACAGATGCCCAGATAGCCAAAATAGGAATATATACACGCCAGTTGAACAGAAGAGGCAGCGAAAGAAGAGAAGACACGACGCTGGCACTGCAGGAGCTGCTAGGGGGGAACGGAACAGTTGAAGCATGAAAAAACTCTGGGCTCGGGAACGGGATGGGAACTGGGAATTCCAGGCCACTCACTATCGCCGTCTTCTCCAATGTCCCACAGAAGCCGAAGTCGAACTGTCTCCATTCTTCTAGCATGCTGAAGTGTATTTTCTGTTCCTTATTGGATTTCAAAATTCTCTTCGGGATGCTACGAGCCTCGTAGTATTGAAAAAGGAATGCCAGTTATTTTAGGTTGGCATCTATGTATTCTATAACTACTTGACATTTAGACTTGCGTTCATGTCTTAGGCTTGTTTCATTTATTAAAAAAAACAGTTTTTGTACTCTGGATGCGTATGTAAATATATGAATGCTCGTGAAATTCACTTTTTTTATATAGGTTGTTTTTGTTGTTTTCATCACATATCGGGTATATTCTACCCTAGGTGAAGACCGTGTTTGATAATCAAGCAGGATCTTTTATCATCTACAAGTTTTAGTCAAGGATCTATAAAAGTACATGTGGCACACACAATGAACCATCAAAATTTCTACCCAAGCTAAGGCAGTTTCGAAGACGGAATGTGTTCACATGTGCCCCCCTGAACGAACTCTAGACCTCTTATATAGGCTTCTAAACCTCGGTTTAGGTTTATAATCAGTTTAAAAGATTTTTGATAAACATCGGGTAGGCTTACTATTGGAATCTACATAAATTTAATTAAAGTTAACAATTCCTGTTTTTTTCGATACATATCGGCTATTTTCCTTCGTAAGCTGTATGTTCTAAAAAAACTAAGAATCCAATGCATTGAATCCATGAGCTATTAAATGATGGGATTCGCAAAGACAGATTCTAACAGTACAATCTAGACTTTTCGGACTAGCCAATTCCGCCCCAATAGATAGAGAGCTTAAGGAAGAAAATCCCCATCTGGCCAGGCCAGATAGAAATCCCCTGACAGCTTTGCCTCGCAATAATATACGCATTTTTATAGACGTCTTCAGTCTCTCGATTATTATTATATGTATGCTAGAAACTGGATCAAATGGGAGTTTTTAGTGATTGCCAATAGGCAATAGGAAATTTGGCTCCACCTCTTGTTCCAAATAGGCTGGGGCATTTCTCATCCCTTCATCCTTTTAGGCTCCTCTCCTTCAACCGTTTTCTACAGTGAAGAGACTTTGATTTTTTGCCTAATCAAAGGGGGCGAAAAAACTACAGAGTGGATTTCGGGAGAAGAGAAAAATCCCATTTTCTCTAGGATATTTAATAGTTCTAATAGTTGTTAGACAATCTGCAGATCCTGATGGATGTGCTGCCACTTTTAACAGCTTTTTATTTTAGATTGTAACCCCCAAGATCCTCAGCTTAGGCTTTGCGATCTACCACACATCCACAGCCACCCTCGCCTAGAGTCCCAGATCCTCAGGTTGTGGGGCAGCCACCATCGCCTAGAGTCCCAGATCCTCAGGTTGTGGGGCAGCCACCATCGCCTAGAATCCCAGATCCTCAGGTTGTGGGGCAGCCACAATCGCCTAGAGTCCCAGATCCTCAGGTTGTGGGGCAGCCACCATCGCCTAGAATCCCAGATCCTCAGGTTGTGGGGCAGTCACCATCGCCTAGAGTCCCAGATCCTCAGGTTGTGGGGCAGCCACCATCGCCTAGAATCCCAGATCCTCAGGTTGTGGGGCAGTCACCATCGCCTAGAGTCCCAGATCCTCAGGTTGTGGGGCAGCCACCATCGCCTAGAGTCCCAGATCCTCAGGTTGTGGGGCAGTCACCATCGCCTAGAGTCCCAGATCCTCAGGTTGTGGGGCAGCCACCATCGCCTAGAATCCCAGATCCTCAGGTTGTGGGGCAGCCACCATCGCCTAGAATCCCAGATCCTCAGGTTGTGGGGCAGCCACCATCGCCTAGAATCCCAGATCCTCAGGTTGTGGGGCAGCCACCATCGCCTAGAATCCCAGATCCTCAGGTTGTGGGGCAGCCACCATCGCCTAGAATCCCAGATCCTCAGGTTGTGGGGCAGCCACCATCGCCTAGAATCCCAGATCCTCAGGTTGTGGGGCAGCCACCATCGCCTAGAATCCCAGATCCTCAGGTTGTGGGGCAGTCACCATCGCCTAGAATCCCAGATCCTCAGGTTGTGGGGCAGCCAACATCGCCTAGAATCCCAGATCCTCAGGTTGTGGGGCAGCCACCATCGCCTAGAGTCCCAGATCCTCAGGTTGTGGGGCAGCCAACATCGCCTAGAATCCCAGATCCTCAGGTTGTGGGGCAGCCAACATCGCCTAGAATCCCAGATCCTCAGGTTGTGGGGCAGTCACCATCGCCTAGAGTCCCAGATCCTCAGGTTGTGGGGCAGCCACCATCGCCTAGAATCCCAGATCCTCAGGTTGTGGGGCAGCCACCATCGCCTAGAATCCCAGATCCTCAGGTTGTGGGGCAGCCAGCATCGCCTAGAGTTCCCGATCCTCAGGTTGTGGGGCAGCCAACATCGCCTAGAATCCCAGATCCTCAGGTTGTGGTGCAGCCACCCTCGCCTAGAGTTCCCGATCCTCAGGTTGTGGGGCAGCCACCATCGCCTAGAGTCCCAGATCCTCAGGTTGTGGGGCAGCCACCATCGCCTAGAGTCCCAGATCCTCAGGTTGTGGGGCAGCCACCATCGCCTAGAATCCCAGATCCTCAGGTTGTGGGGCAGCCACCATCGCCTAGAGTCCCAGATCCTCAGGTTGTGGGGCAGCCAACATCGCCTAGAATCCCAGATCCTCAGGTTGTGGGGCAGCCACCATCGCCTAGAGTCCCAGATCCTCAGGTTGTGGGGCAGCCACCATCGCCTAGAATCCCAGATCCTCAGGTTGTGGGGCAGCCACCATCGCCTAGAATCCCAGATCCTCAGGTTGTGGGGCAGCCACCATCGCCTAGAGTCCCAGATCCTCAGGTTGTGGGGCAGCCACCATCGCCTAGAATCCCAGATCCTCAGTTTTCTTATGTACGAACATTAATTAGCTCTTCGTTCGTATTCAGCGTTTGCACTTTAATCTATTTTGTAAAAGCTGCTCAGAAAAGAGAAGCAGAAGAATTGAAAAGCGGCAATGGAAGGCGGCTTACAAAGTCCAGCATTGTGTCTCTTCCTTCTCCTTCATCATTCACTCTTTCTAGTTGCTAACTATGCAGCCCCAAACGATCAATTGCATACAGTCAATGCTGAGGCCGTCTCTGTCTCCCTGTCTCCCGCAAATCGATTTGGCGCCACTGCCAATCTGGCCAGTATGTATCTGTACAGAGATTCGCTAGGCTACATAGTAGATAAAAAAGGCTCTATCTATTCTCGAGTGACTAACTGATTGGACTATATATATATATGCGTGGCCCAATTCGAGATTTGGTGGGAATGAGCGTCCAGTTGTTCGTTGAAGAGGCCACTTCAATGACTTGGCTCCTTCATCGGCAGTTAGACTCAAAGTCTGCCCACGCCATGCTCACCCTCGCACACTCTTTACACTAGCTACTAATGACCGAAGCTTTCATGGATGATGGATAAAGTGAAACTGAAAGATGTAAGCAAAGCTAGTCAATTGGCGAGATGTTCTGAGTACCGGCGTCTCTACTTCTAGCGCCATTCTTGGCGTTCAAAAATAGTCATTCCAAAACAATTAGTTCATGATTGATTAGTCGGAGGAAAACTATTTCCTGGTCCTGTTTGCTTCTGGAATAAGGGATTGCTTTCGTGACTGAATTTATAGTCCTATTTTAAGAGCACGCGTTACATTTATGTACTCGTATATATACAAAAATTATGCAGTTCATCAAGTTGAGATTGTGAAAGTTGAGACCCTTCATTATTCTCAGGACTTCTCGAGATTCTCAGGCTTCGCGCAGAACTTTAGGCCTCCCTCAGATCTTCAGACCTCCCTCAGATCTTCAGACCTCCCTCAGATCCTCAGGCCTCCCTCAGATCCTCAGGCCTCCCTCAGATCCTCAGGCCTCCCTCAGATCCTCAGACCTCCCTCAGATTCTCAGGACTTCTCGAGATTGTCAGGCCTCCCGCAGAACTTCAGGCCTCCTCAGATCCTCAGGTCTCCCTCAGATTCTCAGGCCTCCCTCAGATCCTCAGGCCTCCCTCAGATCTTCAGGTCTACTTCAGATCCTCAGGTCTCCCTAAGCTTTTGAGGCTTGATTTTAATTGTTTGGCTTCCACCAGATCCTTGAGGCTTGGATTTCACAAAGCCCAAGTTAACGATTCAATCTTTTGTACAAGTAATTGTTTTCTGTCGTTTCTTCCTTCGTTCATGGAACACTGTGTAATGGATCTTTTGTATTCGCATATTATTCAGAATTCTACTTGACAATTAACTTCTTCCCCCCTCTCTCTCTCTCCAGTTGATTTGCATTTCATTCGATCATCAATCCTGACTGTCATGACAGCTGTGAGTCATCCGTAGTTTTTAGTAGCTACTAGTGTGACATTCTTGTCCCCATTTAGTTCGGCGTGTTAAGCTTAGCTCTAAGCCTAGTAAATCCGTCTTAGATTTCCGAATGGCAGTCGGCGCCACCCCCTGTGTCTAAACTCTCGCCTTCCTTCTCTTCAGTTAGACCTTCTGCTAGCTTATTGAGGAAGCAAATTCTTCGCCTTGCAACTCCCAGTATGCTGGCAATTTCAGTTGAGGCTTGAATTAGTAGATACCCACTGCAAGACCTCTTTCTCCCTGCTCCCGTCCCGTCCCGTCCCGCTCCCGACCCTCCTCGTGGGTCTGTCGGACTCTTGCATCTCAATCTTTCTCTCTGCGAGTGTGTTGGCTTGCCTTCTGGCACTGTGTGCTCCTCCAATCAGTTTTGTTGGGAGTTCGCCCAGCTCCATCACTTCACGAAATTAGCTGCCCGGAATTCGTCCCCTGATGATGTTGCTGCTGTTGCTGCTTCTGCATGTAAGACCTGCTGCTGAATTGTGTGGCCCAGTATATGTAGCAATAAACATCTAAATAAGATCTGATGTTTAATTGCAACTGGCCTTAACTGCCTCATCTTTCACTAGGGACTAATATTTTTCGTGTTGATGAAACTTTCCCGTTTCCTGAAATTTCACTTGCCTGAAGTTTCACTTGCCTGAAGTTTTACTTACCTGAAATTTCATTTCACTGTAATTTCGCTGCACTAAGTTTCACTGTTCCCCAGATCCTCAGGTACTGCAGCCACCGTCCCTCAGATCTTCAGATACGGCAGCCACGATCCCTCAGGCACTGCAGCCACGATCCCTCAGGCACTGCAGCCACGATCCCTCAGGCACTGCAGCCACCATCCCTCAGGAACTGCAGCCACCATCCCTCAGGTACTGCAGCCACCATCCCTCAGGTACTGTAGCCACCATCCCTCAGGCACTGCAGCCACGATCCCTCAGGCACTGCAGCCACGATCCCTCTGGTACTGCAGCCACCATCCCTCAGGCACTGCAGCCACCATCCCTCAGGTACTGCAGCCACCATCCCTCAGGTACTGCAGCCACCATCCCTTAGTTACTTCAGCCACCATCCCTCAGGTACTTCAGCCACCATCCCTCAGGTACTTCAGCCACCATCCCTCAGGTACTGCAGCCACCATCCCTCAGGTACTGCAGCCGCCATCCCTCAGGTACTGCAGCCACCATCCCTCAGGTACTGCAGCCACCATCCCTCTGGTACTGCAGCCACCATCCCTCAGGTACTGCAGCCACCATCCCTCAGGTACTGCAGCCACCATCCCTCAGGTACTGCAGCCACCATCCCTCAGGTACTGCAGCCACCATCCCTCAGGTACTTCAGCCACCATCCCTCAGGTACTTCAGCCACCATCCCTCAGGTACTGCAGCCACCATCCCTCAGGTACTGCAGCCACCATCCCTCAGGTACTGCAGCCACCGTCCCCTAGATTCTGAGGTACTGCATTAGTCCATTAGTGAGGCGATAAAGCTAGCTAGACATTGTATTTAGATTTAGAAGTCAGTGGTCTTAGTTTGTGTTTAGTTGGACTTCGGCGAAGCACTCTTGGGACGTGTGTGTGTGTGTTTGAGCCAATCGCTCTGGGGCTCATTGTGATGCAAATTGACTTTCCGCTAAACTAGAGTCAGTTCTATTCGCCTGACTGCTTATCCAATGTGTCCTGTTATATTCTGCTTTTCTGTCTAACTGACTGACTGACTAAATAACTAGCTGTCCGTTATTTTTCCCATACTCCATCGCGTTAACCCCTTCAGGCAGTCTCCGCAGATACTGAGTAATTTGGCGCTCTGTGAATGAGATTTAGTTTGAAAGTATCAAATACCTTCTTAATAAGAATTTTGCCTTGCAGGTTAACTTATTACCCCTCTAGAAGGAAAATCGGCTATCCTCTTATTGGATTATCTGACAATTCCCTGAAGTTTCACTTCCCTGAAGTTTCACTTCCCTGAAGTTTCACTTCCCTGAAGTTTCACTTCCCTGAAGTTTCACTTCCCTGAAGTTTCACTTCCCTAGTTTCACTTCCCTGAAGTTTCACTTCCCTGAAGTTTCACTTCCCTAGTTTCACTTCCCTGAAGTTTCACTTCCCTGAAGTTTCAATTTCCTAGTTTCACTTCCCTGAAGTTTCACTTCCCTAGTTTCACTTCCCTGAAGTTTCACTTCCCTGAAGTTTCAATTTCCTAGTTTCACTTTCCTAGTTTCACTTGCCTGAAGTTTCAATTTCCTAGTTTCACTTTCCTAGTTTCACTTGCCTGAAGTTTCACTTGCCTGAAGTTTCACTTCCCTGAAGTTTCACTTTCCTAGTTTCACTTCCCTGAAGTTTCACTTTCCTAGTTTCACTTCCCTGAAGTTTCACTTTCCTAGTTTCACTTGCCTGAAGTTTCACTTGCCTGAAGTTTCACTTCCCTGAAGTTTCACTTCCCTGAAGTTTCACTTGCCTGAAGTTTCACTTCCCTGAATTATCAGGTACTTTAGGTACTTTTTTTATTTTCATTTTTTTATTTTCTGCCTAAGAAAAATGTTCGCATTAATTTGATTCAGAACTGAAGAACAAGCCAGTTTAGAAAATAGTGTTTGGCACGTACAGTTGGAAAGCCTAGGTGAGCTGTACCGGGTTGAAAACGATGCCAAGTTTAAAAAAATGCTACTTGGCTAGTGAGACCTTTGCTTGGGTGTCATTAGCGGCACGTTTAGTTTCATATATTTAGCAAGTTAATTGGAATGCTACTCTGCAGATGAACTTGGGAATCTCCCTCGACACTTTTGAAAGCAATTTTCTAGTGAACTTGGTTAGTTAGGTAAGAGAAATTAGGCCAAAGAAAGTGGGATGGGCTGACTAGAGATCCCTAGGGATTTGTTCCTCTTTTAGGCTTTACCGAGTAAATTTGCTATTCTGCTCGAGCAGTTAATCAGATTTCTCTATCCACCAGTAACTAACCAGTAATTCTTTTTTTCTGCTCCATCTTCTTACGCCCTGATGTTTCAGAAGCTTCTGTTAAGTTATCGAGTGACAGGTCTATTTTAATCGGTTTGTTCTCTGGTAGTTGCTTGATAATAACAATAACTGTCTGGTCTGTGTATATATGTGTGTGCTTGTGTGCTTTCATTTGTAGACTCGCCGCGGATTCACTTAACTACTCATTCAGCCTTGAGTATAAACGCATTTGGCTAGATCCCCAGATAATCATACGGATGAGACACAGATTCTGAAAATGACGAATTAGGTTAAGATCATTCTTGGTCATGTGGCTGCTATGTGCTATTCTGAACTTACTGTTTTATTGCTGTCTCCGCTAAGTCTGCGTTTGCAGAATAATTTATCCCTTTCCCAATCCACGCAATAGCATCGAATAGATCATCAATCTTGCCTCATAAACTCAATATCAGCTAGATCACAATTTGATTGGTGTTTGCCTGTGCTTGCACTTTTTCATGACTTTATAGCGCCAATGATTAATCATGCTGGATGCTAAAAATGTCACGGCTTATAAACATGATTTATAGGAGCGTGTATGGGTTATCTATGGTGTGAGTAGATAAGAGTGGAGAAGTAGATCAGGGTGGGAGAAGATTAGGGTGGGAGTAGATCAGGGTGGGAGATCAGGGTTGGGAGGAGATCAGGGTGGGAGGAGATCTGGCTGGGAGGAGATCTGGGTGGGAGGAGAACAGGGTGAGAGTAGATCAGGGTGGGAGGAGATCACGGTGAGAGTAGATCAGGGTGAGAGTAGATCAGGGTGAGAGTAGATTAGAGTGGGAGTAGATTAGAGTGGGAGTAGATTAGAGTGGGAGTAGATTAGAGTGGGATAGATTAGGGTGGGAGTTGATTAGGGTGGAAGTAAAAAATAGAAATAGAAATAGGGTAGGATTTTGGTGACAATAGATATTAAAGGAGTATGTTTAGAGGAAGCTGTGAGAGGGTAGCTTATAGACACTATTATTTTGTCTTAATTTGCACCAGCTGTTTTTCTGCGGTCTGTTCATAGTGCACAATGCAAACTATTATTCCCTAATAAGTTGGGAAATGATTTTGTAATTATACTCTATCTGCGAATGTACAATGTGAGGACAATTTTTATACACAAATTAGTCTTGATTGTGACGACAATTGTCGACTAGTTGTATTGTTAGATGTTCGATGATTGGTTAATTAGTTCAGGATTTTTTGTCTCGCTAGTTTAATTATTGGCGTTTTTCTAGGCTTTTGGGATAATTGTAGTTTCTTTATCAAAATGCAATGTTCTATGCGATGTCTATAAGATAATGTCTATAGGATGATGTCTATAAGATAATGTCTATAGGATGATGTCTATAGGATAATGTCTATAGGGGATGATGTCTATAGGATGATGTCTATAGGGGATGATGTCTATAGGGGATGATGTCTATAGGATGATGTCTATAGGATGATGTCTATAGGATGATGTCTATAAGATAATGTCTATAGGATGATGTCTATAGGATGATGTCTATAGGATAATGTCTATAGGGGATGATGTCTATAGGATGATGTCTATAGGATAATGTCTATAGGGGATGATGTCTATAGGATGATGTCTATAAGATAATGTCTATAGGATGATGTCTATAGGATAATGTCTATAGGATAATGTCTATAGGATAATGTCTATAGGATAATGTCTATAGGGGATGATGTCTATAGGATAATGTCTATAGGATGATGTCTATAGGATGATGTCTATAGGATGATGTCTATAAGATAATGTCTATAGGATGATGTCTATAGGATAATGTCTATAGGATAATGTCTATAGGGGATGATGTCTATAGGATAATGTCTATAGGGGATGATGTCTATAGGATAATGTCTATAGGGGATGATGTCTATAGGATAATGTCTATAGGATGATGTCTATATGATGATGTCTATAGGATGATGTCTATAAGATAATGTCTATAGGATGATGTCTATAGGATGATGTCTATAGGATGATGTCTATAGGATAATGTCTATAGGATGATGTCTATAGGATGATGTCTATAGGATGATGTCTATAAGATAATGTCTATAGGATGATGTCTATAGGATGATGTCTATAGGATGATGTCTATAGGATAATGTCTATAGGATGATGTCTATAGGATGATGTCTATAGGATGATGTCTATAAGATAATGTCTATAGGATGATGTCTATAGGATAATGTCTATAGGGGATGATGTCTATAGGATGATGTCTATAGGATGATATCTATAAGATTATGTCTACAGGACGACGTCTATAGGATGAGATCTACAGGATAAAATCTATCGAACGATATCTATAGGATGACATCTATTGTATGAGTTTTTAACTGCAGCAGTACACGGACAGATTTTATTTTAATTTCTTGATTTTTCTTAATTGAATTCTGCTATTGAAATGTAGCCTGTGTAAAATGTGTTAATTAGCCAATCAGCTATTTAATTTAGTGTTTAAACTAATCGAGCTGTGCTGTGAGTTTCTCAATGACCCTTGTTAAATAGGTTAAACTTCAGGTTTAGTAGATCTGTGTATCATCTATCACTTATAAGAGCTGTAGATATTGAAGTATTACCTGTCCACTCACTCGACTTAATTCACTTTTTCGCATTCTCAATTTTCTCAATATCCTCCCCTACAATCGCTGATTGACAGGACTCAAGTGGGTTGCCCTGGAGTGTACGGGCCAACTGCTGTGAGAAGCGTGGAGTGTTACGGCTTGTCCTGGGTGCCTGGCCTTCTAAATTTTGTGTAAGTCAGAAATGAAGAAATTAACTTATAGTGACAGTGGTTGCTAGTGAATTAGGTGATGTTAGATTTACGAAGAGATTAGATTAACGAGAGACTGGATTAGCGAGACTGGATTAGCGAGACTGGATTGGCGAGACTGGATTAGCGAGAGACAGGATTAGTGAGAGACTGGATTAGCCAGAGACTGGATTAGCAAGACTGGATTAGCGAGACTGGATTAGCGAGAGACAGGATTAGTCAGAGACTGGATTAGCGAGACTGGATTAGCGAGACTGGATTGGCGAGACTGGATTAGCGAGAGACAGGATTAGTGAGAGACTGGATTAGCCAGAGACTGGATTAGCAAGACTGGATTAGCGAGACTGGATTAGCGAGAGACAGGATTAGTCAGAGACTGGATTAGCGAGACTGGATTAGCGAGACTGGATTGGCGAGACTGGATTAGCGAGACTGGATTAGCAAGACTGGATTAGCGAGACTGGATTAGCGAGAGACAGGATTAGTCAGAGACTGGATTAGCGAGACTGGATTAGCGAGACTGGATTGGCGAGACTGGATTAGCGAGACTGGATTAGCCAGAGACTGGATTAGCAAGACTGGATTAGCGAGACTGGATTAGCGAGAGACAGGATTAGTGAGAGACTGGATAAGCGAGAGACTGGATTAGCCAGTGACTGGATAAGCGAGAGACTGGATTAGCGCGAGACTGGATTAGCCAGTGACTGGATAAGCGAGAGACAGGATTAGCGAGAGACAGGATTAGCGAGAGACAGGATTAGTGAGAGACTGGATTAGCGAGAGACTGGATTAGCGAGAGATTGGATTAGTGAGATACTGGATTAGCAAGAGACTGGATTAGCAAGATACTGGATTAGCGAGAGACTGGATTAGTGAGAGATTCAATTAGCGAGAGACTGGATTAGTGAGAGATTCGATTAGCGAGAGCCTGGATTAGTGAGAGATTCGATTAGCCAGAGACTGGATTTGCCAGAGACTGGATTAGCAAGATACTGGATTAGCGAGAGACTGGATTAGCCAGTGACTGGATTAGCAAGAGATTGGATTAGCCAGTGACTGGATTAGCAAGAGATTGGATTAGCCAGTGACTGGATAAGCGAGAGACTGGATTAGCCAGTGACTGGATAAGCGAGAGACTGGATTAGCGCGAGACTGGATTAGCCAGTGACTGGATAAGCGAGAGACTGGATTAGCGAGAGACTGGATTAGCGAGAGACTGGATTATCTGTTTCATTTCTATTGTATTTTGATAGGTATTAATTTACTAATGTATCACGTCATAGGTAATGTCATGAAGACGTTTTCTGACCAAAGAAACAGCAAGTTTTTATTATACTCGTATTTAGAGTTCTACGAAAATTGTGTATTTTATTCAGAATGCAATGGCTAACAAAATATCTGATTGTATATTTGTATACTGCTAATTGTGTGTCGCAAACAAATGGCTATTCAACAGTATGTATTTAAGTTTATACTGATATAGAGAAAATTAATGTCAAGCATTCACAATAAGCAGCGGGATTTCGATAAAGAAATTCGGACTAATATGGAAATCAGTTATCAATCAGAAATTTGATGAGCTAGATATGATGAAAAGTAAGAATTGCAAGTGTCTACAATTGCCTAGACTAGAATCACAACTAGACTTTTGTTCCGATTTACAATGCGAATGTGAATTTCACAACAGTGGATAAATATATATACTAGGTACTCTCAGGATCAACTGGACAAGGGTTGGACTGTGTTGCTGCACACATTTTAGCTGCTGTGTCTGTCTTGCAAGAATTGCTTTGGGACAGGATATTGGTTAGAGGATTTCTGTGCTACCTCTATGCGGTCGCTCGGTGGTCACTCTGCCACCAGGGTTAGTCAGTGGGAGAGTCTCCTGCTGCTGCTGCTGATGCCGAAATGAAGCTTCGTGCTTGTTCTTTAGAATGCCTCGGTTCAAAGTCTTTGTGACTGTTGGATTGTCCTCGCCTAGGTTGAACCGAATGACCCCGCCAGCAGCTGATTGGCTGTTGCCGCCGGCACTGTTGCTAGGCAGGGTGGCTGTGGAGTACTGAGCTGGTCTCGGCTGCTCCTGACCTGCCGTTGCTGATTTCGATGCGCCGTGAAATCGAACGGTCCCATAGGCGCCAACGCCGCCAGAATCAACAATGGAAGCCGCTGGGCCCGCCGATGTGGCCAACAGTGGCCTCTGTGGCCAGGACATTGTGCTAGCCGATGTGGGATCGCTGGCCTGCTGCTGATGATGGTGCCGGATGCTGTAATCGATTGTGGCCGAGGATGTGGCAGCCGGGTTGACGGAATTTCCGGCCTTACTGTAACCTAGAGTGTGCTGGTGCTGGGATCTCAGGGTGTGCAGCATCGGCGACTCCTCGATGGTTGTGGCTCCGAGGTCGCGTACAACATCGCCTCCGTTGGCGCTTGAATCGTCGGAATTGTGCCGACTTCTGCGCTGTTGATGATGCTGATTTGGCTGCAGATGATGCTGCTCCTGAGGTGACTGATGCTGCTGCTGTTGCTGACTGTTGAGTTGCTGATTGCGATGCCAACTCTTGGTCGGCTGAACCAGATCAATGCATCGACGCCTCCGACAGATGCCCTGCCAGATGAGCGGCGTGAATAATCCCGCCAGTAGGAAGAGAAACGCTGACACCGCCAGCACCAGATTGGCATAGTTGGGTATGGCCAGGGTCTTGCTGATGACGCTGTTGCTGTAGTAGCTGCCCCGGCTACCTGGGCCGTTCGGCCACAGTAGGGCGGCGATTGAGACGTGCATTCGCAGACCGGCAGCCGCTATTGTCAGAACCGGTGTGATAAAACCGATTAAACCGAAGAACCATGGTCGCATTACGGCGCCTCCGCCGATCTCCTTGACAAAGCGAACTCCGCCGTAGCCGTGGCTGATGGCCAGGCAAGCGAGAGAAGCCAGAAGCAACGGTAGCCAGCGGACGGTTGACAGTTGATAGACATCCCGTATGCTGATTGTGCGTCGATAGTGCTGCATTAAGAAGGCCGAACTGGCCATGATGGGGCAGACCAGAAGTGCCGCAATGAATCGACAAGTCCACGGACAGCGGCGCAATGCTTTGCAGCCTTGCAGCTTGTCGGCGATGCCACGTATCCAGGTGTCAGCTCGCACCAGCAGGTAGGTGAGGCAGAGCCAGGCTAGAACACCGCGCAGGCACCAGAGCCAAGCTGTTGGGGACACTTGATTTCTTGGCAGGCTTTCCAACAGTCTGGCGTACAGATTTGCTCCTTCCATCAGATTCTCTGCGCTGTCAGCTTCGTAGTAGGCCAGAAAATCGCAGCTAGAATTTCGAGCTCCATCCAGTGCCACCATCGGACAGGTGGCATCGGCCAGGTTGCAGGCGACGGTGCGATTGGGTCCAACTGATTGTGAATTCGTCAGGCAGTAATTGGCAGCCAGGCCGCTTGTAGAGACTGTTAGAAGGGATCCGATCACAAGCGTCAGCGTTACTATGACAACAGAGTCGGCGAACGGATTCGCTCCAGCTGATCGATAGCTGCCTAATGAGATCATTATTCCCGTGCCCGCTGTTGATAGAAATGGTAGTAGAGATGTGCGTATCAAATCCAACGGGTTTCTCGGCAGTTGCACCGACAAGCTCCACAGACGCTGCAGACTGGCTTCTGTGTGTCCCAGCCACAGTGACTTCACGGCTAGAGCGATGACACCGACCAGACACACCAGGCTGCCCAGAACCCACAGCTTGCTTGAGAACTTCGGCCATAGAACTAACAGCGGTAACAGAGCTAGCCAGAGTCCTGCTTGAATGTAAATTAGCGGTATTTTCGATAACAAAGCGTCGTCTCTTTGTTGCTGCTGCTGCGACAGGTATTCCAACAGGTCCACATTCACAGACATAAGATCCATAGCGCTGGTGAACAGCATCAGCAGGCCGATGCCTTTCCAAGCCGGTCCGAAGCACCAACACTTCACTGGGCCGTAGCGGCTTCTCTGGCCTAGGGCTAGCTCGCAGAAGATCAACGGCTGAGCTAATAGTACAATGCCAGCTAGTTGAACTGCCAGAACCCACAGGCCGTGCTGAAAGAACGCCTGCAACGGCACGTGAAGCAGAAACTGCGGCGTTAGCAGCGCCATGCCGCAGATTAGGGTGGACTCAGGTCTGAGCATTCTGCCGCAGCTGCTCCTTGTGCTACTCTTAGGTCAGTTGAGATCGGATGGCTTGCTGTGCCAACATATCGTTTGCCTAACTCGAATAAACTCTAATTTTGAAGCGCTAGAAGTTGAAGAACTCAGCCGAAATTTCGCTTCTCGCTTCGTTTAGTGGGCTGGAAGTTGATTGTTTCTCTGTCCCGCCCTAAGGTTGCAAAACTCATGCAGCCTCAAGCAGCTTCGTTTGGGCAAGTCGAGAATGCTCCTTTACTCTTCTTGCGTCTTTTCCTTCTATCCCAACACCGGCTTTCTCAATGTCTCAAGCCCAGTAACCAGCGCTTGGTTGCCTGGCCCTTCTGGCTGGGTGAAATGGCAGACGGTGCACGACGGTCCGTCTTGGCCCTGGGAGGTTGGGGTTAAAGGGCTCTTGCCTCTCTTGGGGGCAGTGCCTGGGATAGGAGGGCCACGAGAGAAGCAAATGCGAGCGGATTGGAAGGCGTGGTTGGACGTTTTTAGGGGAGAAAATTGTGGCAGGGTGGAGTTGGGAAGGAATGGGAGTCGGGGGATTGCAAGGGAGCGGCTTGGGTTAGTTTTACACGGGTCTTACACAGCTTGACAGAGGGGGCCGGAGACCTAGCGGTGAGAGCCCAATCCCGGAGCCTTTCTCTCACCCGCCTCCCCCGCATCTCTACGTCTCCACTCCTCTCCGCCTCCTTCCCGGGTTCCCCGTTTCGTGTGTCCGATTCGCCTAGAAAGCTTCCCACACGCGCGCACACACACACACCCGGCCCTTAAAAATCCCACAGCTAGGCCGTCGGAGATGACTGCCCGGCTGGCGGTCGCTTGGATTTCCCATCGCATCCCAAACCAGGCCCGTGGGGCTTGGGGCGCACTCAATTCCACCCTGTCTGTCTCTCTTGCTCACCCGGTCTCTGGCATCCTCTCTTCAGCTTCCTCCTTCATCACCTCAGTTCTGCTACCTTTTTATATTCTCGCATCTATCCCACTCTGAGCTCTGAGACGCGTCGGGTCCCAGTCTCGTCTGTCCCATTTCTGTCTGCCCCAGCAAGATCTCTTTAGATCTTGTCTTTTTAAGGGTTGTCTGTGCCTTTTCTGATTACGCGCAGGCTTTCTCATCCAGCCTCGGCGGCGCACCCTTGTCGCTATCATGATCGCTATCTTAAAACATCCGGCAGCTTTCGTGTGTCCTGTGCTTTTTTCGCTGTCTAATGCCTAATGCTATATATGAAATCGTCCACAGAATATATTTTTTCGAACAGGATTTTTAGAAACAAAATCTACGGCTTATTTTGACAGAATTTTAATGATACTGCCTTATTTTCCCGGGCATTTTAAATTTTGTTTCTGCTAAAGTGTAACAAACTAATACCGTGGGTTCATTGATTGGAAAACACAGTAAGTAGTAATAATAAACTGACGAACTATATTACATTGTGGGCGAAATGAAACCTAATTTGCTGAGGGACATTGTGGGTAAAATGATAAAATAGAAAACATACTGACGGACATTGTGGGAAAAATGATAAAATATAACATACGTAGGGATATTGTGGGTAAAGTTATGCCAGCCAACATACTGAGGGACATTGTGAGTACAATCGCAGCAGCAGTTATTCTGAGTAACGTTTTGGTTGCTATCAAAACAGCCCTTTGATTAATTATTTGTCATGAAAGAGTCCCACTGAAGCATCTACTGGTGTTAAGCAAATGTACAGAACCATCTTTGACTAGCAGCATGCTCTTACGTCATACAATAAAGTCGCGTTATCCAAAGTTATTTTCGACCAGTTAATGCCTTAATCCGCCACCCACCTCAGTACAGGCTTGCCTGCTGCTGCTGCTGCAAAAGTAACGATAAGCCTCTCCTTCCGTCTCTGTCCCGTCCTATTCGTTCCCAAATGGGAGAATATGCCATTTAGTTCTTATTTTTACGTTTGTTATAGTCCTCTCCCTAGAGAGGTAGGGGGGCTCTAAATGCGAAATGGAAAGCGAAGCACAGCTGGGATTTTTTGTGAGATGATTGCCTTCTGAACTGTTTTGGGGGAGAGAGAGAGACTGAGAGCAACGACTTAACTGACCGATCAATTCGTGGCTTTCAGTTTTAGCAAATGCGTTGGTGGATAAAGAGTCTGTACAGCTTCTAGGAAATTTTCGCTACTTTTTTTAGTTTTCTGTTTTCGTATTTGAGGCATCCCATGCTCTTTTTCCTTCTCCCATGCATCAGTCCCTCCGAGCATCTGAAGCAGTCGCACATACTATTATATAGCTGATATAATTTCAGTAGACCCAACTCCATTTAGACACCTACCAAAGAAAACCAAAAGCTCTAGTTAAGTGAAGAGAAACAGTTCAAGAGTGGAGAGGAGCCGGTGAATTATTGATAGTCGTTAGTTATTGGCTTTTTTCTTCACTCAATAAGTCCGAAGGCCATGCCTAACCCCACTTACCTTGCTCCTACTCCCCCACTCTCCCGCTTCCCCATTCTCTTTCTCGCTGCCTAAACGTGATGTGCGGTGCGGTATAATTTTTTTACAGTCGAGAAAGGCAATCACATTAGGGTGACGAACCCAGGGCTGGCAAGTTTGGTTGGTGCCAGCAGCAGCAGCAGCAGCAGCAGCAGCAGCAGCAGCAGTAGTAGTAGTCCAGAGGGATTCAGAGGCCAAGGTGTCACACATTAGCGAATATCGTTCTACCCCTGTGTTTTTTATGCTTTTATTGCTTGAAGCGAGCTCGCCAGCTAGTTGGTTGTGCTTATTTCAGCTGGTTACTTTATTGGAGTTCTACTGCTGATCACTGTGGTAGTAAATTAGCGCTAAGCGTAGATCAAATTCAAAAATGTATCTCACGATATGTCACTCTGTTTTGTCCCCTGTCCCAAACTGAGGACCAAGAACCGAAGGTAGTCACAAACTGAGGACCTAAAATGGTAGACAGTCACAAACTGAGGACCAAGAACGGCAGTTAGTCACAAACTGAGGACCAAGAATGTCAGTTAGTCACAAACTGAGGACCAAGAACCGAAGGTAGTCACAAACTGAGGACCAAAAATGGTAGACAGTCACAAACTGAGGACCAAGAACGGCAGTTAGTCACAAACTGAGGACCAAGAATGTCAGTTAGTCACAAACTGAGGACCAAGAATGTCAGTTAGTCACAAACTGAGGACCAAGAACGGCAGTTAGTCACAAACTGAGGACCAAGAACGGCAGGTAGTCACAAACTGAGGACCAAGAACCGAAGGTAGTCACAAACTGAGGACCAAGAACCGAAGGTAGTCACAAACTGAGGACCAAAAATGGTAGACAGTCACAAACTGAGGACCAAGAACGGCAGTTAGTCACAAACTGAGGACCAAGAATGGCAGTTAGTCACAAACTGAGGACCAAGAATGGTTAGAAGTCCCATAAAAAAGTTGTGTTTTTACCATATGTAAAAATATTGACATATAATTTTTTATTATTCACTGATATATTTAGTATTTTACTAGACTACGGTGTATGAAGCCAGCCGCATGTTTCTTCTCCTCATTTTGCTCCACATTCTGCTCCCAGCTGTTGCGAAAAAGTGTTTAACAATTCGCATATATTCTGTGTAAGTGCACGCGTGTGTACTCCTCAGCATGGGATTACGGCAGCATATTTGTGCATTTTGGGCTGGCTATAAATCTTCCATTTGTGCAAATATGTTTATACACGAAATAGGATTCGTTTGTTCCATAGTCGGCCACTTTTCTGTGCGCCATTCTCGTAGGTTTCTCACTGGGATAAAATAGAACTAAATCTGGGATTATTCGCCTCACTGATCCGCCTTAGCTTGATTGTGCCACTTTGGGTTATATTTCACAAGGAAACAAATGTAGCGAATACGGTTGCTTTTAGCAGTAACGGAAGTTACTTTTTTAGTAATGCAAATCATTTTTTAGTAACGGGAGTTATTTTTTGAGTAACGGAAGTTACTCTTTTTAAGTAACTGTAGTCACTATTTTTAAGTAACGCAAGTTACTCTTTTAGTGTAAAGAGTGTAACGGAAGTTGCTCCTTAATAAGTTAATTGCGTTAATTTCGTTACTTATTATTTGGAGTAACGCAAGTTATTCTTTGGAGTAACGCAAGTTACTCTTTTCAACAACTCAAGTTACTATTTAGGGCTAATGGCTATTTCTGTCGCTTGTTACATTAGTCACAAAACGTTTTCTACTTGCCTCATTTCCAATATAATATTTTCGTATTTACGATCATGGATTGGTTAAAACACGATGACAAAAAGACAGAGGGTCACCGGAAAAGGAAATATAGCGACTTTAGTAACTGCTTTTTTTAAAGTAACTATTTTCTAAGCCTTGCTTTCTTCTGTTTTTTTTCTTCTGGTCTTGCAAAGTTGTGGGACAGCTGTCTTAGTCTGTCAAATAGAGCGTGCATTATATTCGCGTGTTGTCTTTGGTGTTGCCTGGAAACGTTGTCTAAAAGACAATTTGCTGAGAAAAAAGAGATTACATCATTTTTGGTATTGTTAAGTTTCGTTACCAGTAAATTTGATGGACAGTTAAAAAAAACATTAGAATATCATACTCTAACTTGCCTACTTACTCACGAAAGCAGTAGTGTCTAAAGTATTAATAATATTTCTTTTTCACTTTTTTAGTTTCATATTTTATCTTCTATCGTTGCAGAGCGCGGCCGAGAACTCGTCGTAATCAATGAGGCCATCGCCATCGAGATCTGCGGCCGCGATCATTTCGTCAGCCTCCTCTGACGTCATCCTGTCACCTCGGGTTGTCAGAATGACCCTGCGGAAATTTAGTTGTCGCTGAAGAGAAACTCGTAGGTTATATTGATCTAGGCACTTTTGTACAACAAGCCCTCAGTAGAATTGACTTTTGAACTACATTCAATTCCTCTATATCATCTTCCTCTCTATTCTGTATCAATTTCCTCTCCATTGTCTTCTCTACCCCCCTTTGTACACTCGCTCCCAACCAACCCCATTCTCTCTATCCCCAATGTACACTCGCTCCCAACCAACCCCATTCTCTCTATCCCCATTGTACACTCGCTCCCAACCAACCCCATTCTCTCTATCCCCAATGTACACTCGCTCCCAACCAACCCCATTCTCTCTATCCCCAATGTACACTCAGTCGCGACCAACCCTATTCTCTCTATCCTCAATGTACACTCGCTCCCAACCAACCCTATTGTCTACGCCGCTAATATACACTCGAAAAGTTAAGTTAAGTTTTCCGAGACACTTCCTTTTAACATTAATTTCCCTGCGCTATTTATAATCTTCCTCACTTTAGCTCGGCCGCTGTTATGTAGCCTCGATTCTGCGTGTCAAACACCAGAAACGCATTTTTGACTTCCTCGCGAGTCACCGGCCTATTAATGTGATGCGTCATCAGGTTGACAAACTCCGGAAAGTCCAGCTCGCCGCTACCTGAACAGATTTTTTCGGGTAAATTTTATTTATGCTACTTACTTCGATCAGTAGTAAAAATGGATATAGCCCGGTGCTTAGTTCAGTTCACCCACCTGTGAAATGATTAGCAACATCAGTCCATAGACTGAACAGCTGTACATAGTAAAATAAAATGAACCAATTTAAGGTCTATCTAACTGAACTTACCATTCAAACACGTAGTATGCTATGTGTGCGTAGGTGAGAGGTGCTTTGACGCACACACTGCCCTGTAGTGTGATCCCACCTAATGAATGGCCTCTAGCCCCGACCATTTCTCAAAGTTGATACTGAATTGAGTCAGCGGCATAGAAGAAAGGGATTTCTACTTTGAGATTCCTGCGAGATCCATTCATCTCCAGGATCTGGCTCTCTGTCACATTTTCTTTGGTGAAACGAAGGTTACAAAGACAGCTCAAGGGCTGGGTGTTGGTGAATGGATGAGTGACACTTTACCAATGCACATTATTGTATTTTTCAGGTGTTGACATCAAAGCTAGGTTGAAGTGGGTTGAAGTGTCTCAGTTTTTTCTTCTCTTAATATGCTGTGTTGACTTTTGAAGTCTGGTGCTGGGATGTGGGCTGTAATTGATAAACTGCGTGTAGGATTTATGCAATGTGTGACAGAGGCAAAATAATGAATGAGATGTACGGTTATAACAACTGCTATTTGTGGCTAAAATGTATTGAAAATACCAAACAACCAAAGAGTTGGTTGTCCGATCTGTCTGCCAAATTTTGATTGACATCTGGGTCAGATGTTGATTGACATGTGTGTCAGAGGTTGATTGACATCTGGGTCGAAGGTTGATTGCCATGTGTGTCAGAGGTTGATTGACATCTGGGTCAGATGTTGATTGACATATGGTTTGAAGGTTGATTGACATATGGTTTGAAGGTTGATTGACATGTGGTTTGAAGGTTGATTGACATGTGTGTCAGAGGTTGATTGACATCTGGGTCGAGGGTTGATTGACATCTGGGTCGAAGGTTGATTGACATGTGGGTTACATGTTGATTGACATGTGGGTTGAAGGTTGATAGACATGTGGGTTACATGTTGATTGACATGTGGGTTGAAGGTTGATAGACATGTGGGTTACATGTTGATTGACATCTGGGTCGAAGGTTGATTGACATGTGGGTTACATTTTGATTGACATGTGGGTTGAAGGTTGATAGACATGTGGGTTACATGTTGATTGACATGTGGGTTGAAGATTGATAGACATGTGGGTTACATGTTGATAGACATGTGTGTCAAGGGTTGATTGACATGGAGGTTAGGTGACGTAATTGCAGGCTAATCTACATGAGAAATCAGTTTGGAGTCGAGTTTGAGTCAATGCCGAGTTGAGATAAATTAGAAATGGTAAGGAAATATTCTAGTAGAAGTTGTGGGCTGTCCCAGAGTCATTTCGGACTACTTAATCGCAGGAAGTTGACCCAGAAGTGACCCAAAGCGAGTTCCCATCAGCCAGTGTGCTAGGGTGTCATTCGATCTGTCCGGAGCGCCGACTCCAGTGTAGAAATGACTGCCTAGAGAGTCGGCGAGTGTAAGTGAGTAGTGTGTAGAAGGAAGGAATTTTGTTAGTGAAACTTGGCCCTAGTAAAGCGTGCGAGTGTTATAAGCTTGTGTATTTGCAAAGCGATCAATAATATTGCTTTTTAGACCTCTCTGCGTTTGTGCCAGCCTCCTCTCTCTCTCTCTATCGGTCTTAACTCGTTTTATTTTCTTCTCGTGCTCATATAACCGTTAGCTCCTAGCTTGCAACTTCTGTCCATCGTGCGCTTTTTTTACTTTCCAATTTTTCCGTGTTGTTTTAATCGATTTTAAGCACGGCGGTTGAGAAATTCGAACTCGCCTGTGACTCTCGTGAGCGCTAGAGATTTGTGAGGAACAAAAAATCTTACCTTCGAACTCATCTCCTCACACACACATTTTGGTATATATATCTTCCCCTCTCCCATCTTCTCTTCCCCTCCCTGTCCTCTCTCTCCCTCCCTGACCTCTCTTCCCCTTCCCCAGTCTTCTCTTCCGCTCCCTGTCCTCTCTTCCCCTTCCCCAGTATTCTCTTCCGCTCCCTGTCCTCTCTTCCCCTTCCCTAGTCTTCTCTTCCCCTCCCCAGTCTTCTCTTCCCCTCCCCAGTCTTCTCTTCCGCTCCCTGTCCTCTCTTCCCCTTCCCTAGTCTTCTCTTCCCCTCCCCAGTCTTCTCTTCCCCTCCCCCGTTCTCTTCCCCTCCAGTCTTCTCTTCCCCTCCCCAGTCTTCTCTTCCCCTCCCCCCGTCTTCATTTCCCCTCCCCCGTTCTCTTCCCCTCCAGTCTTCTCTTCCCCTCCCCAGTCTTCTCTTTCCTCCCCAGTCTTCTCTTCCCCTCCCTAGTCTTCTCTTCCCCTCCCCGTCTTCTCTCTCCCTCCCTGTCCTCTCTTCCCCTTCCCCAGTCTTCTCTTCCGCTCCCTGTCCTCTCTTCCCCTTCCCCAGTCTTCTCTTCCGCTCCCTGTCCTCTCTTCCCCTTCCCTAGTCTTCTCTTCCCCTCCCCAGTCTTCTCTTCCCCTCCCCAGTCTTCTCTTCCGCTCCCTGTCCTCTCTTCCCCTTCCCTAGTCTTCTCTTCCCCTCCCCAGTCTTCTCTTCCCCTCCCCCGTTCTCTTCCCCTCCAGTCTTCTCTTCCCCTCCCCAGTCTTCTCTTCCCCTCCCCCCGTCTTCATTTCCCCTCCCCCGTTCTCTTCCCCTCCAGTCTTCTCTTCCCCTCCCCAGTCTTCTCTTTCCTCCCCAGTCTTCTCTTCCCCTCCCTAGTCTTCTCTTCCCCTCCCCGTCTTCTCTCTCCCTCCCTGTCCTCTCTTCCCCTTCCCCAGTCTTCTCTTCCGCTCCCTGTCCTCTCTTCCCCTTCCCCAGTCTTCTCTTCCGCTCCCTGTCCTCTCTTCCCCTTCCCTAGTCTTCTCTTCCCCTCCCTAGTCTTCTCTTCCCCTCCCCAGTCTTCTCTTCCCCTCCCTAGTCTTCTCTTCCCCTCCCCAGTCTTCTCTTCCCCTCCCCCCGTCTTCATTTCCCCTCCCCCCGTTCTCTTCCCCTCCAGTCTTCTCTTCCCCTCCCCAGTCTTCTCTTCCCCTCCCTAGTCTTCTCTTCCCCTCCCCAGTCTTCTCTTCCCCTCCCCCCGTCTTCATTTCCCCTCCCCCCGTTCTCTTCCCCTCCAGTCTTCTCTTCCCCTCCCCAGTCTTCTCTTCCCCTCCCTAGTCTTCTCATACCCTCCTCTCTCGCTCTCCCCAACCTCACCTTCTTCTGTAGTTTTTTTCCGTGCTCTTTGGGAGTCATTCAGAAAGTTAGTAAAAAAAGGCAAAAAATAATAGTCAACAGTGTTGCTAGTCACTCACCGTCCGCATCCACCAGGCTCAACAGTCGTTTAATTTCATGCTCGCTAACATTCTGCCCCATGGCTGTCATAACAATGGCCAATTCGTCCGTGTCAATAGTGCCGCTATTATCGTGATCGTACATGCAGAATGCCTCGTAATATTCTCTGAGCTGTTCTGTGCTCAATTCGCTCAACGGATCTCCTCTATCTGGATTTTGGTGTCCATTTCTGCTTCTAGAAGCCATGAATCTAGATCGTTTTGAAACAGATTATTCGACACTTTCTTCTAGAAGTAGATCCTTTTTCAATGTCTATTATATAAACCCTAAAAGGGTTAGTCTATTTACTTAAAAGTTTACCCCCTATGAAGAATGGGCATCCAAATTTTCACAGTTTAATGTTTTCTTTTCATTTTCTTATCTGTCAATGCTGAGATTTGCCGCTTTGTTTAATTAGTAACTGGACTTGCGTGTTCTTTGTGTTAGCTGCTTTTTTGACACTGATCCGAGTGTGGCGGGCGAATGTTCAATATATACTGGATTACTGATTGAAAATAACTGTAACTCGCCGCTTTCAACAAATCTCACCCTCTCTTAGTGTTTATCTCATCCTGTCTTAATGTTTATCTCACCCTGTCATTAGGTTTATCTCACCCTGTCATTAGGTTTATCTCACCCTGTCATTAGGTTTATCTCACCCTGTCATTAGGTTTATCTCACCCTGTCCTTAGGTTTATCTCACCCTGTCCTTAGGTTTATCTCACCCTGTCCTTAGGTTTGTCTCACCCTGTCCTTAGGTTTGTCTCACCCTTGTCCTTAGGTTTATCTCACCCTGTCATTAGGTTTATCTCCGCCTGTCATTAGCTTTATCTCCGCCTGTCATTAGGTTTATCTCGCCCTGTCCTTAGGTTTGTCTCACCCTGTCATTAGGTTTATCTCATTCTGTCATTAGGTTTATCTCACCCTGTCATTAGGTTTATCTCACCCTGTCATTAGGTTTTTCTCACCCTGTCATTAGGTTTATCTTATTCTGTCATTAGGTTTATCTCACCCTGTCATTAGGTTTATCTCATTCTGTCATTAGGTTTATCTCACCCTGTCATTAGGTTTATCTCATTCTGTCATTAGGTTTATCTCACCCTGTCATTAGGTTTATCTCACCCTGTCATTAGGTTTTTCTCACCCTGTCATTAGGTTTATCTTATTCTGTCATTAGGTTTATCTCACCCTGTCATTAGGTTTATCTCATTCTGTCATTAGGTTTATCTCACCCTGTCATTAGGTTTATCTCATTCTGTCATTACGTCTATCTCATCTCAATCTCACCCTATCTTTAAATATTATCCGTTCTAGTCTTACTATATTTGATACTGTACCTATTGTGGCTAGTAATATTAATAATATTTTCTTACAATTCCCATTTCAGATGCTTGCGAGGAAAAATACACGCGAGACAAAGAGGATATCTCTTCTATGGACTTGCTCATTTCTTGTTGTTTTTTTTAAAGAATTTTTTTCCTATAGTTTTTTTATATCAGCTAAGATCAGCTAAGAATGGTTGCTTATTGAGTGCTTCACTATCTGTGACTAAGAAATTGATATATATACTCGTGTATATATATATACAAAAGAAATTCAGAATAGAACAGCTGTGCCTTCTGTCTCTCTGAGCAGTAATTGAGCAGCTGTTCATTCAGTCTAATAATGCTAGCAGAGTAGAGAATAGTGAGGAGGTATGTGAAACGTTTTCACATAACGGTGTAGGAGTCTCATTATTATTTTAATTTTTTAAGCTGTAAGTTTATAACGGGTTCTGTGATACTGCTCTGACTAAAATGCTTCTATACAAGCTCACATCTGGTTTCAGTCTATTGGTATAGAATCTGACTCAGAACTTAAAGGTCGGGGGTTCGATTCTAGTCTCTGTGTGCTTACGTTGCTCCGTTCGGGTGCAGCACAGAAAATAGCCGACTGAATGTTTGCCTTGAATAAGGCATGTAATAAAGGCCAATGAAAGATTGGTGAGTTTGAGTAGGGAAGTGAATAAAGGATACTTGAAGACAGAAGGTAATTCCCCCCCCCAGATATGTTTGTCCGTGTCAACTGAATGTGTGCTAAGGCCAGTCAAGCGAGGTCAATGGCAGAATACGAGCCAGCTAATCATTTATGACTGATATTGAATTCACTTGTCTCCATGTATAATATTTCTAATTTCCTTTCTTTTATTGAGGAACCATATTTGATTAAACTATTGTTAAACTGGGTTCGCGCTTTGGCGGAAACACTTGTTGGACATTGTGTACCGGAGTGGGATAGTTAAACAGACAGTGACATAGGCTAGGACCTTTTATAGGGGGATATATATTTGGATAATTTGAGACTCACAGAGATAGATTGGGATAATTTGAGACTCATAGAGATAGATTGGGATAATTTGAGAGTCATAGAGATAGATTGGGATAATTTGAGAGTCATAGAGATAGATTGGGATAATTTGAGACTCATAGAGATAGATTGGGATAATTTGAGAGTCATAGAGATAGATTGGGATAATTTGAGACTCAAAGAGATAGATTGGGATAATTTGAGACTCATAATGAGATTGGGATAATTTGAGACTCATAGAGATAGATTGGGATAATTTGAGACTCGTAGTGATAGATTGGGATAATTTGAGCCTCATAGTGATAGATTGGGATAATTTGAGAGTCATAGTGATAGATTGGGATAATTTGAGAGTCATAGCGATAGATTGGGATAATTTGAGAGTCATAGAGATAGATTGGGATAATTTGAGAGTCATAGTGATAGATTGGGATAATTTGAGCCTCATAGAGATAGATTGGGGATAATTTGACAGCCATAGAGATAGATTGGGATAATTTGAGACTCATAGAGATAGATTGGGATAATTTGAGAGCCATAGAGATAGATTGGGATAATTTGAGCCTCATAGTAATAGATTGGGGATAATTTGAGAGCATAAGAGATAGATTGGGATAATTGACTCAGAGATAGACTGGGATAATTTGAGAGCCATAGAGCTAGACTGGGATAATTTAGGTTAAATAAATGTAGATATAGAAATTCGCAAAGGTTTGTTAAGAATAGTTTCGTTTTTAGCCAAAAATCCAATTAAGTTTTTCAATTAGTATAGGTGCTCAGCGATGAACTCAAACAAACAAATCCCATTCGGGATCTTATTCCCCAATCGGGTCATATTTCAGCATTTTCCACTTGAGAGCTCAGCTGTGCTCAGATCAGATCAGATCGGCTTAGCAACTATTGGACAAGATAATATCTCCTTGTCCCTGCCTTGTGTCATCTGCTTAAAACTCACCCGGCTTAGGAGTGGGAATTGAGATTTGGGATCTGTTAGCGGCTTGACGACACGCCGTCTGTTTGGTTTTCCATCGTCGGGCATAAGTGGTTGGCGGGCGGTGGTTTTATTCGGGGGAGACACTCAGGGAAATTCCGGCCAGTAATCCCTATACTCTGTTCCTCAATCATCGCCGGTGATTTGGTGAATTCCCGCAGGATGGGATTAATCAATGACTGTGTTTTTGCCCCAATTTTCCCTCTCTTTTCCGTGTTCAATCATCACGCATCTGAGAGCTGATTAAATTGGCAGTGTGTGTCTGGGGATGTTTTAGGGATTATTTAAGGAAGTCTTTCTTTCCCTAGTCTTTTTTGTTTTTTTCTGCTTTGATTTTTTGGCTACAGAGGGCGCTACTTTATCGGTTTTTTTTAAAAAGTCACTTTTAACTGTTCCCAATCGACACCCAGTCTAGGATTAGGGATTTTTCGTGAGGATTAACTGTCGACTCCCAACCCCCGGGGCGCTTCGGCGTTTGATGCGGCCTTTCGATTTATTTAATAGGGACAACGAGGTTTGACTAACATTTTTCCCAGTCTTATCTCCATTTTAAGACTCTTAAGCTGTTGAGGGGGATTATTTACTGTCTTTTTCTAACTGCTCAAATCTCGTTGCTTTCATTTCTTTGCTGAAATGCCGCCTCGCTTTTCCAGCTCGTTATTTTCTATGACTTTATTTGATTTTAATTTATAATCCTTTGCAGCAGATTTTCGATCTTATTGTACAATATTGATTGGGTTTTGTCTTTTTTTAACGCAGTAAAATAGCTTGTAGCCAACTGGTTAGAGATTGGGACTTCCAACCAGAACGTCCGGAGTTCGAATTTCAACTTTGAGTAAGACACTTGTTACCAAGTATTAGTAAGGCCAGAAATTGTAGTGAGTTTAGTGGCTCCCAAGTCCATGGACTGAACAGCTTAGACATCAGATCCTGATTTAGATTTTAGATCCAATAAAACATTTTAAGATCCCATTCTAGATTTCAAATCCCATTCAAGATTTGAAGATCCCATTCTATATTTGAAGATCCCATTCTAGATGTCAGATCCCATTCTAGATGTCAGATCCCATTCTAGATGTCAGATCCCATTCTAGATGTCAGATCCCATTCTAGATGTCAGATCCCATTCTAGATGTCAGATCCCATTCTAGATTATAAGATCCCGTTCTAGATTTTAAGATCCCGTTCTAGATATCAGATCCCATTCTAGATGTCAGATCCCATTCTAGATGTCAGATCCCCTTCTAGATTTTAATATCCCATTCTAGATGTCAGATCCCATTCTAGATGTCAGATCCCCTTCTAGATTTTAATATCCCATTCTAGATGTCAGATCCCCTTCTAGATTTTAATATCACATTCTAGATGTCAGATCCCATTCTAGATGTCAGATCCCCTTCTAGATTTTAATATCTCATTCTAGATGTCAGATCCCATTCTATATGTCAGATCCCCTTCTAGATTTTAATATCCCATTCTAGATGTCAGATCCCATTCTAGATGTCAGATCCCATTCTAGATGTCAGATCCCATTCTAGATGTCAGATCCCATTCTAGATTATAAGATCCCGTTCTAGATTTTAAGATCCCGTTCTAGATATCAGATCCCATTCTAGATGTCAGATCCCATTCTAGATGTCAGATCCCATTCTAGATGTCAGATCCCCTTCTAGATTTTAATATCCCATTCTAGATGTCAGATCCCATTCTAGATGTCAGATCCCATTCTAGATGTCAGATCCCCTTCTAGATTTTAATATCCCATTCTAGATGTCAGATCCCATTCTAGATGTCAGATCCCCTTCTAGATTTTAATATCCCATTCTAGATGTCAGATCCCATTCTAGATGTCAGATCCCATTCTAGATTATAAGATCCCGTTCTAGATTTTAAGATCCCGTTCTAGATATCAGATCCCATTCTAGATGCCAGATCCCATTCTAGATTTGAAGATCCCATTCTAGATTTGAAGATCCCATTCTAGATGCCAGATCCCATTCTAGATTTGAAGATCCCATTCTAGATTTGAAGATCCCATTATGATTTCAAGATCCTATTTTGATTTCAGATTCCATTCTAGATTTTAAGATCCCAGAGTAGATTAGATCCCAGCTCTCGTAATTGTCAGTTTTCATAGCATCGCGCAGCAATCACGTGTAAGCATTCAGCAGAGACTTGCTTTGAGTAGTCCTAATTTTGTTAGTTTCGGTTAATATATAATAAAAAGCATTGGAGTATATATTCGCATTGGTATGCTGCAAGCGAGACCTCAGTTTAAGTGCAGACCTGATTATGCCACTCAGGTCTGCTGCTCAAGTTGAGCTTATGGCCTCCTTCCACACTTCCTCCTTGGCGTGACTCTGAAATGAAATCCTCAGTTTGATAGACGGCGGCTTCCATTCTCTGTTCCGCAAGAGGTGCCAAGAAATTCTCTCTCTCAGTTTTGGGGATTTCGGGGATAAATTCGAAATCGGGGTTTGAAGTGACTCAGTGGGAGAAAGAAGTTTTATTTTTTTCGGCGTATGGCGCAGCCTTCGCTAATCCGAAATCGCGAAGAATCCCATCGAACAGGACTCTTGAGTAGCACTCGACGGTTTGACTCATCCATTTTCCTTAATTTCGGCAATAATTTTTTCAAGTAGTCTTCAAAGTTTGATTTTGCCAGTTTTTTTCTGGGCAAAGTTTTTTGTACTTTTGTTCCAAGCTATGGAATCATCACCATTCATAATTTCTATACTGTAAAATTACATCAAATTCCGCTTCACTGAATTCTTGGATTTGATCAGCTCACACATAGTTGCTTGATAATGATGCAATAGTCGCCAAGTCCTGAGGGTAGGTAGGATCAGGGATCTTACTGATACGAAAATTGTGTTTTTTATTTCTTCCCGACATTGCCGAGCGTGGAATTTCATCCGCTGAGGTTTACAAGCTAAGAAAGTACTTTTAGCTTTAGATTTTGATTAGGATCTGAAGGCTAGATTAGGATCTGAAGGCTAGATTAGGATCTGAAGGCTAGATTAGGATCTGAAGGCTAGATTAGGATCTGAAGGCTAGATTAGGATCTGAAGGCTAGATTAGGATCTGAAGGCTAGATTAGGATCTGAAGGCTAGATAAGGATCTGAAGGCTAGATTAGGATCTGAAGGCTAGATAAGGATCTGAAGGCTAGATTAGGATCTGAAGGCTAGATAAGGATCTGAAGGCTAGATAAGGATCTGAAGGCTAGATAAGGATCTGAAGGCTAGATTAGGATCTGAAAGCTAGATTAGGATCTAAAGGCTAGATTAGGATCTGAAGGCTAGATTAGGATCTGAAAGCTAGATTAGGATCTGAAGGCTAGATTAGGATCTGAAAGCTAGATTAGGATCTGAAAGCTAGATTAGGATCTGAAGGCTAGATTAGGATCTGAAGGCTAGATTAGGATCTGAAAGCTAGATTAGGATCTGAAGGCTAGATTAGGATCTGAAGGCTAGATTAGGATCTGAAGGCTAGATTAGGATCTGAAAGCTAGATAAGGATCTGAAGGCTAGATTAGGATCTGAAGGCTAGATTAGGATCTGAAAGCTAGATTAGGATCTGAAGGCTAGATTAGGATCTGAAAGCTAGATTAGGATATGAAGGCTAGATTAGGATCTGAAGGCTAGATTAGGATCTGAAAGCTAGATTAGGATCTGAAGGCTAGATTAGGATCTGAAGGCTAGATTAGGATCTGAAGGCTAGATTAGGATCTGAAAGCTAGATTAGGATCTGAAGGCTAGATTAGGATCTGAAGGCTAGATAAGGATCTGAAGGCTAGATTAGGATCTGAAAGCTAGATTAGGATCTGAAAGCTAGATTAGGATCTGAAGGCTAGATAAGGATCTGAAAGCTAGATTAGGATCTGAAGGCTAGATTAGGATCTGAAGGCTAGATTAGGATCTGAAGGCTAGATAAGGATCTGAAGGCTAAATTAGGATCTGAAAGCTAGATTAGGATCTGAAAGCTAGATTAGGATCTGAAGGCTAGATAAGGATCTGAAGGCTAGATTAGGATCTGAAAGCTAGATTAGGATCTGAAGGCTAGATAAGGATCTGAAGGCTAGATTAGGATCTGAAGGCTAGATAAGGATCTGAAGGCTAGATTAGGATCTGAAAGCTAGATTAGGATCTGAAGGCTAGATAAGGATCTGAAGGCTAGATTAGGATCTGAAAGCTAGATTAGGATCTGAAGGCTAGATTAGGATCTGAAGGCTAGATAAGGATCTGAAGGCTAGATTAGGATCTGAAGGCTAGATAAGGATCTGAAGGCTAGATTAGGATCTGAAAGCTAGATTAGGATCTGAAGGCTAGATTAGGATCTGAAGGCTAGATTAGGATCTGAAAGCTAGATTAGGATCTGAAGGCTAGATTAGGATCTGAAAGCTAGATTAGGATCTGAAAGCTAGATTAGGATCTGAAGGCTAGATAAGGATCTGAAGGCTAGATTAGGATCTGAAGGCTAGATTAGGATCTGAAGGCTAGATTAGGATCTGAAGGATAAGTTGGGACCTGAAGTTCAGACTGAGAGATACATTTGGTCATACGGTATTTATCCTGCATCTAGCTGCTGAGTCACAAACAGCTAATTCCACTGGTATTCTCGCAATGACTGCATCTAGCAGAGGATTGCATGCCAAAAATCCTAGATAACCATTAGTTCAGGGTGTGGCATTCTGCACGCCCAGTCTTGTTAACCCTTTGGTGGAAAAAGGAAAAATTTCTTATGATTTATAAAACAAGCAACAAGTATTTGTCAGTTTGTGTAATTTTGTGTACAGACAACAATTATTTTACTGGCCATATATATTAGTGACTGCTCAAGTGATAGAACTTTAGTATTTAAAGATTTCATTAGCAATATAATGTTCTACTGCTAGCTGTGCTTATAATTTTACTAAATTCGGGCGCTATTAAATTTTGAGCGTTTGGTTAAGAAAGAGAGTTCTAGCTTTTAACTCGGAAATAAAAAGCGATTGTAGCATAAATGATTCATGAGGAATGCTCATGTTGCATTGGCGAGCGCCAGCTGTTTGTCTTTGGTTGCATTGCTTCCAAAGATTAGCTAGACCAATTAGACAAAACTGGAGGTCATGTAGGGCGTTCGACACACCACGGCCTCTGCCGGCTTTGCCAAACCGTTGGCGGCTGGAGTTTCAGCTAGCATAGCGTATCCCGGATGCTGCTGCTGCTGCTGCTGCTGATGATGATGAGAGTGGTAGAGCTGATGGTCAGCGTATCGATTCTCCTCCACTCGGCCAATCAGGTTGCTGTATTCCTTGCCTCCGCTGTGCATGCCATCCGATGTCCTCCGCTTCGACTGCGTCGCTGACACCGTAGCTGCTGATGCCGACGTTGCAGCCGCTGCCGCAGTCTGTTGAAATGCGCTCGCCTTTCTTGGTAGCCTGTCCGAGCCCCTGCCGTAGGTCTCATAGTAGGCTCTCTGCTGCTGCTGCTGGCATGGTGTGTAGCCGCTCAAAGTAGCTCCGGCGCGCTGCTTGTCAATGGAGGCCAAATAGCCGATGCTGGGATATTTGTTGCGGACAATGGAACCAACAGCGGTGGCGCTGCCGGCTGCAGCCGCCACGTTGCTGCCCGCGGAGTCGGCGAAACGAAAAAAACCGACCCCGGTTTCGGTCATTGCTTCGCTTGGTTGCTCTTCAACCTTTGTTGGAATTGTTTGATATTTAATTAATATTTAATATTCATATTAAGATTTTTCGAGACAAATTTACGAGTCGTGACAACTTGCATATGAGCCTTTCTACTCACAGTTTCTCCGTTCGCTTTGTCGTACCAAACTCCCGGATGTCTTGTTCGAGTTCTTGCTTCCCGCCGACCTGAAAGTGTCGATATTTTCGAATTGAAAAAGTTTTTCGTAACAAAAGCGAATTTTTGTTTTAGTATACTTTCTACTCACCTCTGGCGTGAACGTAGAGCAGAATAACTAGCAGGGCTACAAAGACTACAAAGACTACGGCTGCTAGGCACAGCAGAATGAGCAGATTCTGATCTGAGGCTTCAGCGGCACCTCTCTGCACCCTGCCGCCGCCACCGCCGATGCCGGCTCCGTTGCCAGCAGTGGGCGGTCGGTTCACTCTTTGTGTCTGCTCCAACTGGTTAGAGCTGACGTGTACAAAAGTTGTGTACTGCGCGCTGTACAGATGCGGAGTGCCATTGTCGCGAACGCGAACGTTCAATCGGTAGGTTCGCGCTCTGGCGTCGACTTCGGATCTGCTGTCCTTCAGACTGCCGCTCAGTGTCACAATTCCGTGCTTGCCGTCAATTGTGAATCGATTGTCTGTAGCCTCTAATAGATAGGTGAGCGTACCGTTCTCACCTGCGTCCTTATCCGTGCCGCCAACCTGAAGTACCGGCGTGCCAGCTGGACTGGAGTCGGACAGGTTGTAAACCTTCTGCAATCCTTGTACGCTGGGCGCATTGTCATTGACATCGTTCAACGCGATGATGACTCTGGCGGAGCCTCTGTGCTCGGTTGGGCCGCGATTCCTTGCGAAGATCTCCAGGTTAATGATTTCCTGCTTCTCGCGATCGAAATTGCCCTCGCCGTACAAGTGGCTGCGATTGAAATAAAAGTACATTCCTTTGATGTCGGACGCCAATAGGCCAGCATGCCTGTTAACTTCGTACAAGATCATCTGGTTAGCGCCAATGTCCTCGTCTGTGGCTGCAACCTCGCCGATGTACCTTCTGGATATATTTCTTCCGTAGTCTTCCTCGATTGGAAACGTGTACTCGCGGAATTTAAATACTGGCACCGAGTCATCCTCGTCCTCGATGGTGACCTCCACAGTAGCCGTGGAAGTTTTCTGTTCTTTGACTCCGCTATCTGCCACAGTCAGGGTGAATCGATAGTGATCTTGCTGCTCTCTGTCGAATGTGACGGCTGAGTAAATCTCGGCTATGTTGTTTTCCCGGCTCCTGATGAGAAAGTAGCTGGACCCTTCGGTATCGAGGCTAAATCTGAGTCGCGCATTATCATCGCTATCATCGTCTTTGGCTGTCACCTTACCAACCAGCGTGTTTGGCTGCCTGTTCTCTGGAATTCTGAAGCTGTACAGCTTCCGATCAAACCTCGGCGCATTGTCATTCTCGTCGAGAATTTTTATCCGTACCTCTTTCCGGCCAAGCTGGGGAAAAATTCCCCTGTCTGAGCATATTACATCGACCCTGATCTCTCCACGAGACGTGGCCTCCCTATCAAATGAGGCTCCATGTACTTTTTTCAGCTTGTGAATTGTTTTGTACTGACCATCCTTAATGCTGTTAGTGAGCTGGAATTTCGCCTTGTTAGGCTCACCAATTAAGCAGTCGACAGTGCCGTTATTGCCATCATCCTCGTCTACCACTAAAATTCTTGCCAGCACCTTTTCACTTTCGTCATTTTCCACAATTCTGTCGTCAATCATCTCCACAGTTATATTAGGCCTGTGGTCGTTGCAGTCGGTGACTCGCAATTCTACGAAGGTTTCGACGGCTTGCCCACCTCTGTCCTCGGCAACCAGCGGAATGAATAACACCTTTTTGGGTATTTTTTCATAATCAAGCGACTGGTTCTGCTTCAGTTCGTCTCCGCTAATGTAGAACGATTTGGCTACGTCTTTGCCAGCCGCTTTGCCTATGCTGTAGGTAATTCGCTCGTTTAAATCTTCGTCCGTGGCATTGAGTTTTAACAATGGTCGATGCAGCCTGTCGCACTCTGATATGGTTATTAGCTGCTTGGCTAATCGCCACGTAGGCTTATTGTCGTTGGCGTCAAGTACTTCGATCTGTATCTTAGCTGTGTCCTTTTCCAGTGGATATTGTTTGTCACTAGCTAGGAGTCGCAGCTCGTAACTGTCTTTCGTTTCTCTATCTAGCGCCCTGATTAGCTCCAGTTTCGGCATTGCCTTGCCACTGTGCTCCTCCATTTTCAGCTTAAAGTACATACCAGCGTCACCCAACGGTTCCAGTTGGTATTCGACGTTGTCGAACCTGCCAGAGTCGCTGTCCTCAGCTATTGGCAGTGAGTAGAAGCTTGGCGGATTATCGGACTCTGGGACGCTGATGTGAAATGTTTTATGCTTGACCTCGAACTTTGGTCGCTGATCGTTAACGTCATTGATCAGGACGCTAACACCGATTTGCTCCTCAGTGCCCACGCCACCTTGCTTAACTTCCACCTTGAAGGTGAGCAGGCATTCTGAGGGCTTGTTGGGGCACAGTGCTTCTCGATCTAGTCGAGCAATGGTGCTCAGTGCGCCCGTCCCACTGTCCAGTCTGAACAGTCGCCTGACCTTCTCGTCCGGGAACAGCATGCTGAAGGTGCTGCCATCGGGATAGCTGAATCGCGTTTTCAGATTGTCGATCTCAAAGCCGATCGACATCTCCTCTTGCACTGGAAGAGTCACTGATTGTTTGCTGTCTTGACTGACAGCCAGCTGAACACTGACCAGTGCTATAAGAACTAGCAAAACTTCTGACAGCATGGCTCTTCTGACTGGCTTGGCTCTTCTGCTGAATTTGGATTTTCTTAGCTCGCTTCTGGACGATTTTTTAAGGTATATTTTTTGCTCGCTTTAATTGGTCACTATTTAACGACACGCCAACTGTTTGGTCATGACCCGCTGTGTTTACAATATCGCAACACAATAACTAAAGGAGAATAAGGTCTTGTATTAGAAGCAGAAATGGTTCCTGGCTCTACCGCTCCGGCCACCCTGTTTTTAATCGGGAAGTCCGCTTGACTTCCTTCGTGGCTCCGGATCTGACCAGGCCCTCCATTCGCTTCTGGCTGCGAATTAAGCAAGCCGAGCTGCAATTGGCTGGTGCAGCACAGCCAACCAGCGCGTGCCAAACATGCTCTGCTAACTAGCCCATCCAAATCTCCAAACTGCAAAAAAATCTATTTCCTTTTTTCGTTTCCTGCGCTTTCGCTTCGTCTCAGCGAAAAAAAATTCCTGCTTTTACTTGCTCCATTGGACTGCTAAACTCACCCAGTCATCTCCAACCCCGTTCCTCCCAGTGTTTTTATATTCCACAATCCCAGCCCACTCCACGGGAGCATCATGGCACCAACTCTTTGTTTCTTCTCTCCCAATGTTTTGGTCGGTTCGCGTGATGCAGCCCCACCGCATTTTCTCTGCCTCTCTAGCTTTCTAAGCGCTCCAATCCACCTCCGCTTTTTTGTACCACCACTCAGCTTTTCCTCGTTCCAGCGGAGCCAGCCTCTCATTAAAAATGGCCCGGGCGCGCCCCAAGCCAACACCTTCAGGCCAGCACCCCATTAATGCCGTTTTTGTTCAACCCCTCCTGCGGGGTGGTAACTTTTCCAGCCTGAGTTATTGTCCCCTTTAGTGCCTGAGTCACGACGGGCGCATTGCTGCTCACTAATTTCACACCTTCCCGGGCCAAGCCACGGGTTTGTCTGGCTGCGGGAAATCAAATTCGTGTGTATTGATTGGTTGAATAGTTTTTTAATACATTAAGTCATACGCAGACTTACTAGTACTATCCTGGATGCAACACCAGATTGGAGTCTGGAAGCTCAGTTCCACTTGCTTCCACTTGATGGAAATAATAAGTCCTGTGACAAGCATACCGTTCGCAACAATTTCGCTTTTTACTATTCCGTATTTCTCATGCAGACATGCAGCGGGCTTGTAGCGCAATTTACGCCTTTGAGAGCCAATCTCATGATGGTCAAGGTTTATACCTGCCTGATGATGAGAAATACAGGGCAGATGCTCGTTTACACCCTGTATGGGTGTATGTTCAGCTATCAGCAGAATGGGCAGAATCGCCTCTTCGCCGACTACGGGTCGACTGTCACCAGATGATGTACCGAACAGTAACGAAGCTGCTGAATTTGTAGTTTCGGCCGACTAAAGCAAATAATGAATAAGATAAGATAAAAAGTCACGTATATACGAGTAGAATTAATCTAGCCGTCTGATCTCAAGTCGTATGTATTTGCATTTGTCTAAAACCCCTAAATGTATGGCTCTAATGCTCTAACTTGAATGTTAGTTATTTTGCTTATTTTTCGCAAACAAACACGCTGTCTGCTTATGGTATTTGTGGTTTTTTATCTATTTCTGCATCACCTGCATATTTGTTCCATTGTTCTGCGTTCGGTGGGGGTTGGGGCCTAATTCTCGACTGATTTCTGATTGCTCAACAAAAAAATGCTGCTCCTTTTGTCTACATACTGAGAGGTGTTTGTTTGTGTATGTGTGTGCAATTGTGCTTAGCTGATGAGCCGTGAAGATTATTTTGCTCGTGCTGCAAATAATTTTTGCGTATTTCTAGGAAAATGCAATTATTGTGTATTTAATACTGACTTTTCTACTCTCGTACGAGCCTAGGTTGATACTCCTAAATGATGAGTTTCATCTCGCAAAGCTATGACCCATCTTCTGGTTTGTGTCTCTAATTACCCTAATTGACTTTCATGCTTTCAGATCCATGTTTGTCCCCGAGGGGTCTCTGGAGATTATAACAAAAACACTATTTTCTTTGAAATCCGCATGACTTTGTGACTGCTTGTTTGCGTGCTTGCTTGTGTTGTGCTGTGCTCTCACTGTAATTGAAGTTAACCTAGAATGCTTTTACTCGCAATTGGACAGTTGACTTACATCGCGAGGTATATTAGTGTGTCATGGTGTGTCTGTTTTTGTTTTTTTAACGCTTAGGTGGTTGAATTTACGCGATCGATTTATTATTTGATTTCATCGTTAACTTTATGAGCTCTTTATGAACTTTTAGATAGTCATTTATGGTCATGACCATTCTGAAGAAAATTGTTGTCTATAGTCCGGTGTTGGCTTCTAATGACCATTCTTAACCTCTAATGACCATTCTTGGCTTCTAATGACCTTTCTTGGCCTCTAATGACCTTTCTTGGCCTCTAATGACCATTCTTGACGTCTAATGACCATTCTTGACCTCTAATGACCATTCTTGGCTTCTAATGACCTTTCTTAGCCTCTAATGGCCATTCTTCGTTTTTTAATGATAATTTTTTGTTTTTAATCACCATTCTTGACGATTAATGACCATTCTTGACCTCTAATGACCATTCTTGGCTTCTAATGACCATTCTTGACCTCTAATGACCATTCTTGGCTTCTAATGACATTTCTTGGCCTCTAATGACCATTCTTGACGTCTAATGACCATTATTGACCTCTAATGACCATTCTTGGCTTCTAATGACCATTGTTGGTTTTTTAATGATAATTTTTTGTTTTTAATTACCATTCTTGACGTCTAATGACCATTCTTGACCTCTAATGACCATTCTTGGCTTCTAATGACCATTCTTGACCTCTAATGACCATTCTTGGCTTCTAATGACATTTCTTGGCCTCTAATGACCATTCTTGACGTCTAATGACCATTATTGACCTCTAATGACCATTCTTGGCTTCTAATGACCATTGTTGGTTTTTTAATGATTATTTTTTGTTTCTATTTACCACTCTTGATTTTTTAATGACCAAATTATCAAAAATGTGTCTATCTTTTGGCAGAGAAACTTTCAGTATTTCGCTACAATTTGTCGTCTTACAGTGCCGCATAGCCAACCAAAAGTACGAGCAGTATTGAACACCGAGAGGGTTGCAAAAAGCGTTTTTTTCATAATCAAGAGAAGGGCCACAGGTTTTCAAAATTTATTGACGCAACTGCGCCACTTCTTTGTAATGGACACGGACCACGGTCTTTTGGTCCAACGTAGTATCTACCAGAGCAAAAATTTCACATTCACTTTTCAAACTGTATGTTCCTATTAGTTGTTCGAGCGTACTTCAGAAATTGCCCGTAAATTACTTTATTATTATTAATGATCATAATTGTAGTAATAATAATATTTGTAGGTGGGCAATGGCACAACCGACCCGCAGCCATCGAGGAAGATATTCTGCACATTCCGCTCTGACTTTTGTGCACACACTCACCCCCAAGTAAGTGTGTGCCTGCGTACAGTATCTGTGTGCGTGTGTGCTCAGGAGTCCACTCATAGCATGTGTGGTACGTCACGACTATGTGTGGTACGTTGTAAGGGTGACAGAGTATTACACACACGCACACAAAATGCTTTTGAAAAGCAACAGCATGATATATTCGCGCGTAGTTTAAAGTATGCCGACGTCCTCAGTGGCAGTTGTTGGCCATTATTCATGCACACAGGCAGCTAGCAGGCTAACTCATTCCATTCCTGTGTCTCCTGTATGTTTCTGCGATCGCGGGCACTATTACCTTGTTTGCCTGCCTCTTTTACCAACTGGCCGTAATTGGACCAGTTATTCATCACCTACTTATCGTTTTCTTTATCGAATCTGAGGGCTGTGTGTGTGTGTGCATCAGGCAATTATCATTCTTACCTTCCATATTTTCCTATCTCCTCTGTCCCTAATAACCAGGTGGCGAAACTCTAAGGAAAATGAATCATTATGCGAAATTTCTCCCCTCCTCCTAAAGCCATTTCAGTGTCATATATCTAGTTTTACTATCTTTTGTGCCCTTAGCAGTGCCCGGACCCCAATTAGCAACTAGCGGCTTGGCTGATAGCAATACCTGATACCCGAAAATATATTAAATTTTGCTTTTAAAAAGCAGTAAAATGTTTTGTTTGTCAGAGGTCGCTTAATGGAAAATCTGTTTCAACCCTCCTTTTTCAGTTTATTTCGTTCTCTTGACAAAGAAAGCCTAAAGATAGAAAATTATTAAGAGGTGTTAATTAGTGTTAATGTAAAAGTATTACAACTTTTAAAGAACAATGCTAGAAGAAACACCGGAAGATCTCGTTATTGTCAGCAGCGAAGAGGCTCGCGCTGGTGGCAATGGCGGAAACGGTGGTGGTTTCGCCACCCTGTTGGGAGCCGAGTTACCGCCACCTCCAACTGTCACTCTAGTTCAGCAGCAGCAGCAGCAACAGCAGCAGCAACAACAACAGCAACCCCAACAGAAGCTTCAAAAGCAACAGCAGCAGCAGCAACAGCAGCAGCAACAACAACAACAGCAGCAGCAGCAGCAGCAGCAACAGCAACAGCAGCAGCAGCAAGCCAGCAGTTCTCGCAGCGGCTGGGGCAGCTGGTTGTCAGCGTCCACCACAGCCTTCGTATCCAAGGCCATGGAGAAGACCCGGGGCGGCATGGAGTCGGTGATCGGCAGTCTGGATCCCGCCGGTATGCAGGCTCTACTCCTGACTGGCGGCGACTGTCGCGTCGCCCTGGCTGTCGACAGCAAAGCCGACGAAGCCGCCGCCAGAGCCGCTGTTCAGCGCAGCTTCGGTCGCGCTGTTGTTGGCGCTGTCACCGACGCCTCGACCGGACTGGCTCCGACGCCGCTAGGCTTCAGCTCGCTTCGATTGGCCTGCCAGCATCGGCTCCGTTCTCTGGTAGAGCGAGTCCGGGCCACAGCCGCCGCCGAGGTCTATCCAGGCGTCGATAGCGACGACCAGCAGCGGAAGCTGCCATTGTCTATGGCCATCTGTCGCGGAGTTGTGGAGCCGACGCCGGATCACTTCTGCCAGGTCTACTGCGTCTGCCTCGTCGAGCCGGAGCCGCTCGAGCCGGCCTCCGGCGACCTCGACGCAGGAGATCCTTCGCTTGCCGACGAAGTCTACGCCTACTCGGCTACGATGTCAATTTCTCGCAGTCAACTGGAAACGCTGCGAGCTGCCACGCCGGATGACTATCCGCTGAAGTGGAGCGGCTTCGCTGTGGAGTTAGACGATCCGACTGCCACCGAGCAGCAGCAGCAGCTGCTCAGGCAGACTCTGCAACAGGCGGTCAGCGTGGCCATCGCGGCCTGGCAGAGCAGGGCCCACGACTCCGCCTGAACCAGCATTCGTTAGCTAATTAATCCCCTGTGCCTACCTTGAATGCCGTGGCTCATGATCTTCAGGCTTTCAGGGGATCCCGTCTTAGCGGTCTGTCTGGCGTACTTTCTGTTTCTACCCCTGTTCATCTCACCCCAGACTCTGCTCATCTCACCCCTGACTCTATTAATCTCACCCCAGACTCTGCTCATCTCACCCCTGACTCTGCTCATCTCACCCCTGACTCTATTCATCTCACCCTAGACTCTGCTCATCTCACCCCTGACTCTATTCATCTCACCCCAGACTCTGCTCATCTCACCCCTGACTCTGCTCATCTCACCCCTGACTCTATTCATCTCACCCTAGACTCTGCTCATCTCACCCCTGACTCTATTCATCTCACCCTAGACTCTGCTCATCTCACCCCTGACTCTATTCATCTCACCCTAGACTCTGCTCATCTCACCCCTGACTCTATTCATCTCACCCCTGACCTTATTAATTTCACTCCTGAGTCCTGACTCGTCATTCTCGCCTCTGTCTACGAAGTATTTATCTCGCACTCCGATGTTTGTGTCATTAAAAATTTTGATTGTTTGAGTCTATTGTGTAGCATATAAGGTTTTTGTTTTCTGTGATTTTATTAAATTAACGCTTGGAAATTTTTCGCCGGTTGCTAAATTATTCTTACGGAACACGGATTGAGCTGTGTAAAGTAAAAATTGGTGTCGGAATTATAAAATAATCTTCAATTATACCATAACTTTGTTTCTCGTGATCTAACTTTTGGTGAATGTCAATGTACGCTGTTTTGTGTCGTATATGGATCTTTTAAATTGCAAAGCTTTCTCAGTTTTTGTTTCTCCATCCTTGCTTTTCTATTTGCCCATGTTTTGGACTGTTAGAAGGACTAAGAAATAAAGTTAAAACGGCCCTTTTAAGGACCGCATATCTAATTCCGCTTGTGTATTTCAAATCTGAGGACTTTAGTAAGCTGCACTTTCGAAAACCTATTAATAAAACTGGGAACTAATGGAGGCCTCTTAAATGTATCTCTTTGCTTCTTAAAGTTATTTTCGAAGGAATTTATAAAATAAAAAATTGCGTAATTCGAAATCGATTTAACGAGTTTAAACGTGTTGTCAGAATTGAATTTTTCTCATTTTTGCCACATACGAGTCTGTTGCCATTGCTGTTTTTTTTACAATTTTCTATCGAAAAATCCCAGAGGATATTTGTGACTGCTAGAAAATTGAATTGTAAAAACCAACTAGACAGCTCAATTAAATACTGAGTACTGAGTGTTGAGTACTACAGATTAATTTAATAGTCGACTATTTGCCCTCATCGCTACCCATTTCAGGTTCATTTGCATAATTGATCTCCTTTTTGCTTTCTGACCATCAGGACTGGCTGTCTGTCTAACTGTCTGTCTGTCTGTCTGTCTGTCCCTGTCTGTGCTGGGTCTCTGTCTGTCTGTCTGTCTGTCTGTCTGTCTGTCTGTCTGTCCTGGGTGTCTGTCTGTCTGTCCTGGGTGTCTGTCTGTCTGTCTGTCTGTCTGTCTGTCCTGGGTGTCTGTCTGTCTGTCTGTCCTGGGTGTCTGTCTGTCTGTCCTTGGTGTCTGTCTGTCTGTCTGTCTGTCTGTCTGTCTGTCTGTCCTTGGTGTCTGTCTGTCTGTCTGTCTGTCTGTCTGTCTGTCTGTCTGTCTGTCTGTCTGTCCTGGGTGTTTGTCTGTCTGTCTGTCCTGGGTGTCTGTCTGTCTGTCTGTCTGTCTGTCTGTCCTGGGTGTTTGTCTGTCTGTCTGTCCTGGGTGTCTGTCTGTCTGTCCTGGGTGTCTGTCTGTCTGTCTGTCTGTCTGTCTGTCCTGGGTGTCTGTCTGTCTATCCTGGGTGTCTGTCTGGCTGTCTGTCTGTCTGTCTGTCTGTCCTGGGTGTCTGTCTGTCTGTCTGTCTGTCCTGGGTGTCTGTCTGTCTGTCTGTCTGTCCTGGGTGTCTGTCTGTCTGTCTGTCAGCCAGCACCTGAACCTATCTATCTTCTCTTTATACACCCTAGATGTCCCCGTTTTGATTTGCTTTATCATTACTTAGCCTCTCATCTTAGGCATGGCTTTAGCACCACACCTACATCAGCAGATACAGGCGGTCCGCCCGCTGCAATTAGACCAGCCTAGCGCTGCAGGTGGCTGGCACATTTGTCCTTGTCAGTTAGTCGGTTATGCCAATGACCTTCTGCCAAGTCACTTCCATGCCAAGTGCAGGTTTTAGACTAGCACAGGCTTTTAGCTTTTAGAAATGAACTTTTATTTTGCACCACAATAGAATCATACAGTGTACATTTTCTACTTTCCCACTCCCAATCTCCCACTCTCTTAATCTCCAAATCTACTAATCTCCCAATCTACTAATCCCCCACTCTATTAATCTCCCACTCTTCTAATCTCCCACTCTCTTAATCTCCCACTCTTTCAATATCCTAATCTCCTAATATCCTAATCTCCTAATATCCTAATCTCCTAATATCCTAATCTCCTAATCTCCTAATATCCTAATCTCCTAATATCCTAATCTGCTAATATCCTAATCTCCTAATATCCTAATCTCATAATATCCTAATCTCCTAATATCCTAATCTCCTAATATCCTAATCTCCTGATATCCTAATCTCCTGATATCCTAATCTCCTAATATCCTAATCTCCTGATATCCTAATCTCCTGATATCCTAATCTCCTAATATCCTAATCTCCTAATATCCTAATCTCCTAATATCCTAATCTCCTGATATCCTAATCTCCTAATATCCTAATCTCATAATATCCTAATCTCCTAATATCCTAATCTCCTAATATCCTAATCTCCTGATATCCTAATCTCCCACTCTCTCAATCTCCTAATCTCCTAATATCCTAATCTCCTAATATCCTTATCTCCTAATATCCTTATCTCCTAATATCCTAATCTCCTAATCTCCTAATATCCTAATCTCCTAATATCCTTATCTCCTAATATCCTAATCTCCTAATATCCTAATCTCCTAATATCCTAATCTCCTGATATCCTAATCTCCCACTCTCTCAATCTCCTAATCTCCTAATATCCTAATCTCCTAATATCCTTATCTCCTAATATCCTTATCTCCTAATATCCTAATCTCCTAATCTCCTAATATCCTAATCTCCTAATATCCTTATCTCCTAATATCCTAATCTCCTAATATCCTAATATCCTAATCTCCTGATATCCTAATCTCCCACTCTCTCAATCTCCTTATCTCTCAATATCCTAATCTCCCAATATACTAATCTCCCACTCTTTCAATATCCTAATCTCCTAATATCCTAATATCCTAATATCCTAATCTCCTAATATCCTGATCTCCCAATATCCTAATCTCCTGATATCCTAATCTCCTAATATCCTAATCTCCTGATATCCTAATCTCCTAATATCCTAATCTCCTAATATCCTAATCTCCTAATATCCTAATCTCCTAATATCCTAATCTCCTGATATCCTAATCTCCTAATATCCTAATCTCCTGATATCCTAATCTCCTAATATCCTAATCTCCTAATATCCTAATCTCCTAATATCCTAATCTCCTAATATCCTAATCTCCTGATATCCTAATCTCCTAATATCCTAATCTCCTAATATCCTAATCTCCTAATATCCTAATCTCCTAATATCCTAATCTCCTGATATCCTAATCTCCTGATATCCTAATCTCCCAATATCCTAATCTCCTGATATCCTAATCTCCTGATATCCTAATCTCCTGATATCCTAATCTCCCAATATCCTAATCTCCTGATATCCTAATCTCCCACTCTCTTAATCTCCCACTCTTTCAATATCCTAATCTCCTAATATCCTAATCTCCTAATATCCTAATCTCCTAATATCCTAATCTCCTAATATCCTAATCTCCTAATATCCTAATCTCCTAATCTGCCAACATCCTGATCTCCCAATATACCAATAGTTCCAATCTCCCCAACAGCATAGTTGAGCTGACCAGGAACCTCCTGAGGTTTTCAGTGCGCATAAAAGGTACTCCAGGGAGTGAGTTACCAAACTAACAGTTTGCCTACAGATAAAACAAAATTAAGGTGCCGTCAGGCAGGCTAAGGCTGGTTGCAGTAAAACAGTTAATTCTATTCTTGCTCGCTTAGATATTTGCTCGACCATTTTCGCGACATCCTCAAAGACCGCTTGCTCGCTCACTGCGGGTAGCAAGAAATTAGACTTATTTTCGTCCCTGTCTTGTGTGTCCTTCACCTTATCTGACTAGCCGGCTTAATGGGATCATGATTTGATTACTACTCGGAGTGGATGTCGGGACCCCATCTCCTCTCGTCTCCCTCGTTGATAGCTGTTTCTACATTTTACAAACGTTTTGCCTCTCCCCCAGAGGTGACCATTATTATTTTTATTCCCCGAGGATAAAGTTGCAATTGGTTTGTTCAAAATGTGCATGTCCAAACTGCTCTACTAACTAAGTAGAAATACTAGTTTTTTACTATAAAAACTGCTAAAAATGTTTTTACAGTTTCTTTACACGATTCAGCCCAGTGAAAATGCAAACGCGTCTGCTAGCTCGAGTTTTGAGCAATTGGCGAGCATCGCCCTCCTTCACCAGCAGCAGCAGCAGCAGCAGCGGGGGCGGCGGCGGCTTTGACACCTCATTTGGTTATGAGCAGGTTGAGCCGGGGCAAAAACAGAGCCGGGTGAATGAGGTGTTCAATCGAGTATCGGACAGCTACGACCTGATGAATGATCTGATGAGCGCCGGCCTGCACAGGTGCTGGAAACGCAGATTCGTAGCTTCGGCCAATCCCAGGCCAGATTGGAGAGTTGTTGACGTGGCCGGAGGCACTGGCGACATCGCGCTTGGCCTGCTGGCATGGAGCCGGAGACACGGCGGCGTGCCCGTGTCTCCCGGACTGGGCTCAGCGTCAGCCAGGATTGACATCAAAGACAGCAGGTAGAAATATCCCTAATCCAAGATCCCAGATGCTCTCGTACAGTTTCCAAATATCCCCGATTCAAAATCCCAAATCCTGATCCTCAGACTCAGCCTGTGGATTTCCTCCGGTTTAGTTACTTAGTGCCTAAATCCCTATCAAGTTTCCTTTTTTCCTATCCCCATTATCACAGTGTCGAAGCCTTTCGCGAAGCCGCGGAACGTCAGGCAGCCGCAGCTGAAGGCGCCGGTTCCGCCGCGGCCTCGCAGATTGCTGACGGCGCCAGCTGCCGGGTCACTGTTGTGGATCCCAGTGTCGGCATGATGCAGGTTGGTCAGTCGAAGGCTGCTAAACGCGGCGAGTCGTTTGCCAACGCAATCGACTGGCGGGAAGGTCGAGCCGAAGCGCTGCCATTGGACGACGCCAGCTGCCACCTGTACACCATCGCGTTCGGCATGCGCAATTGCACAGATCTGCCCGGTGTACTCCGAGAGGCTCACCGAGTTCTGAAGCCATACGGTCGCTTCGCCTGCTTGGAATTCTGCTCCGTTGACAACCCGTTGCTATCCGCCCTATACGACGAGTACAGCTTCAAAGTGATACCGCCAATGGGCCTGCTGGTTGCTGGAGACTGGGACTCCTACGAATATCTGGTGCAGAGTATTCGCCGGTTTCCGCATCAGGACACCTTCGCCGGCATGATGCGAGAGGCGGGATTCTCCGCCGTCAGCTACGAAATGCAATGGCCCGGCGTGTGCTGCATTCATTCGGGCTTCAAACTGCCTGCTTAGTAGATAAAAATCATCTTTACTTTTTGGGTGCGCAGTCGATTTTAAAGTCGATCTCTGATTGGCTGGCATTTTTGGGGTTGATTTCAGAGGGCTAGACAGTTTAAGATGCAGCTGGTCTCTGATTGGCTAGCAGTTATTGTTACTTATTGGGCAGTGAGTGAGATTTGAGAAATTTGAGAAATCTAAACTTAATTAGCTACGTTTGTAAGCTTATTCAGAGTTTAAACAATTTTTTTGCTCTTTTAAGTATAGAAATGTGTTTGTTCCTTTACCAGCACAAGGATTTATATAAAATACAAAATAAATAAATTTGGAATTAACGTAACTCTTTTTGCTACTCACAGTAATGTTATAAGTATATTTATATATAATGAGCATGATGAGTTCTTTTTGTAGCATCATTTGTTATTTGTGCGTTTTTACAGGCGGAAAATTACGTTTCCTACTGTCTGCAGAGCAGTAGTATAGTTAGTTATCTAAGTGGGTTGTAGCCTTGTGGTTTGAGCGTCGGACTCACGACTTCAAGGTCGGAGGTTCGATTCCCAGCTCCGCTGGAAAAGTTTGAGCCCCTTAGCAAGTCACTCAACTCCGCCTTGCTTCAGTTCAACCTGCTGTTAAATGGGTGCCAGCATCAGCCGGGGTAATTGAGGGTGGGTTAGTCATCCCACCAGTCCATGGACTGAACAGCCGTACGCAGCCTTCAGATGCGCCGCGCAATAGCTGCGGCTGCACATCTGACCCCCGACTGGGGCACGTGTTATTAATTATACCTGCCCCAATTAATAATAATTATTATAAATTATATATATATATATATATATTGAGGTCATATAGTTTGACTTTACTGAATCGGTCTCACACATTATTCTAAATCCTGAGAGATCCTAAATGATTTGATTTGAACAGCGAATAATATACGAGCCCGATAAATCAGTGTCCAAATCTCGAACTCAACTGTCACAGTCGAAGAAATATTAATATTCATAATTTGTCAGTACGACTCGCGAGAGTCTAATTAGGCAAATTAACCCTAGATATGCGTACAGAATCTCGAATATAAAAGTTTTAAGGGATCAACTGTGAACTATCGTTCCCTTAAAATATAATCGGTGTCGTGACTCGGAATCTGTGTCAGTTAAATTTTTCTTTAAAAAGCAGTTGGTTATCCAATTATTGTGGCTATCCAATGTACATCCTTGAGCATTGTTCAGATTCTAGTTATAGTTCCTGCTGCGATTCTGACTGTAGTTCCTGTTGCGATTCTAGTTCCTGCTGCGATTCTGACTGTAGTTCCTGTTGCGATTCTAGTTCCTGCTGCGATTCTGACTGTAGTTCCTGCTGCGATTCTAGTTCCTGCTACGATTCTGACTGTAGTTCCTGCTGCGATTCTGACTGTAGTTCCTGCTGCGATTCTGACCGTAGTTCCTGCTACGATTCTGACTAGTTCCTGCTGCGATTCTAGTTACGGGTACGATTCTGAAAAGTTCCTGCTGTGATTCTGACTGTAGTTCCTGCAGCGATTCTAGTTACGGGTACGATTCTGACCGTAGTTCCTGCTACGATTCTGACTAGTTCCTGCTGCGATTCTAGTTACGGGTACGATTCTGAAAAGTTCCTGCTACGATTCTGACTGTAGTTCCTGCTGCGATTCTGACTGTAGTTCCTGCTGCGATTCTGACCGTAGTTCCTGCTACGATTCTGACTAGTTCCTGCTGCGATTCTAGTTACGGGTACGATTCTGACTGTAGTTCCTGCTGCGATTCTGACTGTAGTTCCTGTTGCGATTCTAGTTCCTGCTGTGATTCTGACTGTAGTTTCTGCTGCGATTCTGACTGTAGTTTCTGCTGCGATTCTGACTGTAGTTCCTGTTGCGATTCTAGTTCCTGCTGCGATTCTGACTGTAGTTCCTGTTGCGATTCTAGTTCCTGCTGCGATTCTGACTGTAGTTCCTGTTGCGATTCTAGTTCCTGCTGCGATTCTGACTGTAGTTCCTGTTGCGATTCTAGTTCCTGCTGCGATTCTGACTGTAGTTTCTGCTGCGATTCTGACTGTAGTTCCTGCTGCGATTCTGACCGTAGTTCCTGCTACGATTCTGACTAGTTCCTGCTGCGATTCTAGTTACGGGTACGATTCTGAAAAGTTCCTGCTGTGATTTTGACTGTAGTTCCTGCAGCGATTCTAGTTCCTGCTACGATTCTGACTGTAGTTCCTGCTGCGATTCTAGTTCCTGCTACGATTCTGACTGTAGTTCCTGCTGCGATTCTTACTAGTTCCTGCTATGATTCTCACTGTAGTTCCTGCTGCGATTCTGACTGTAGTTCCTGCTGCGATTCTGACTGTAGTTTCTGTTGCGATTCTGTTCCTGCTACGATTCTGACTGTAGTTCCCAGCACATATTGACTACGATTAAGACTGTAGTTCCTGCTGCGATTCTAGTTCCTGCTGCGATTCTGACTGTAGTTCCTGTTGCGATTCTTGTTCTCAACAAATAACTGACCACTGCTGTACCAAGTTGCACACTGACCGATGTCCCAAAATCAGTTATCTGCCTGACCTCCGACTGCAGAAGTCACGCTATTGGCTGCCCAATCCGGTGTCATGGCCGGGACACAGGCTGAGGTTGGGGCAGGCAAAACAGCGAAAAATAATCAAGAAAAAGCAGCTATCAGTTGTAGGTCGGGCTCGAATCTAAATAGGCTGTTGCATCAGAAATTTGAGCGAGTCCCATCAGCTGCAACAGGAGAGAGCAGAGGCTGCGACCTTGCCCAGCACATATTGACTCCGAAATACCGCGAGAGTGAGAAAGACTTGAGACCGCGTGAGTCAAGGCGGCCATGGCGTGCAGACAATATCTGCCTACTGCCGTGGAGGCAGTCTGGCTCTGAATATTAATGACCTCTATGCTGTCCACGACCCTCGTCGCCTGTTTGACCCGTCTTCGTTAAAAGCGTCCAGCCGAAGTTCGCTTTCTGCGCAGCGGTCGGTCGGGTCGGGAGCGGCTGCTATACAGTTGAGGAGAATGCTCCCAAACAGAGGTCTCAGGCTGGCGTCAGTCCACGTTTTTCTGTTGCCAACGCTGCTTTTGGTTCTGCTCCTGTTGCTCTCCCCGCCTCCTCTGGGCTTGTCTGCTTCCAGCCAGGCTGTGCCGGCCTATCCGCTGCACTTCTTCTACGACATATCGGCTCCCACCGGCTCCGAGAAGGTGCTGCAGAACATTGTGGACGATCTGAACCTTCGCCAGCCTTGGCGTAGGCTGATTTTGAACGAAACCTTCTTGGACACTGGAGCTGGCCATGCCCTACTGGGACACCTGTGCCGAGCCACCCGACGAGGCGTTATCGCCATCCTGTCCTCGGTGCTGCCGGAAAATGACGACATCCTTCATCACTGGGCGCAGACGCACCGAGTTATTTACTTCACCTGGCAGCTGGAGCGGCCCAGCCAGCTGCACGCTGCCCTGGGAGGCGAGCCCACCTACAAGCTGAACATGCTGCCAGACCTGTTCCCGGCCTACACTCAAATGTTGTCCTACCTGAACTGGACACATTTCTCTTACCTGTACGCCACTAGGGCCGGATTTCATCGCGGAACCCGTCTGGTACAGCAGCTGCACCAGTTCCTAGGAGTGCCCGACGTCTACGTAGACTTCCGCCGAGTGATTCCATCTACCGAGCATCACAATCACGAGACGCTGAAGTCGCTGGATCAGCAGCTGGTTCAAATGTCGCATCGCCGAGTCGTCATCGACGTTGGCAACTCGCAGAATGTGCAGTTCATTCTCGACGACCTGCTGCAGTTCGGCATGAACCGCGCCGAGTATCACTATTTTGTCTTCTCTCTCGGCATGAGCGAGCTTTTGCTGTCGAAGTTCATTCACAGTGGCAGCAATATTACTGGATTCGAGCTGCTGGACAGCGCAAAGCACGTAGCAATGTCTGAGTACCTGAAGCTGAACCACACCATCTTCCTGCTCGAGCACGGCCAACCGGAAGCCAACCCGCCAACCTATGAGGTCTTCGTCATGTTCGACGCGCTGCGCAAGCTAACTCGGGCAGTGGACCGGATGCGTCTGCAACCGCGCAAGCTGGCCCTGCCAAGGCTTGGTTGCTATGGCAACGGAGCCGGCGTCAGTCCAGACTACGAAGAAGACGACGGCGCTATCAGCATCAGCCGGGCAAGCCGGCGGAGTCTGCGCGAAGCTCTGCGACTTCATCAGAGCTATCCGGGCATGTCGGGTGACATTGTGTTTGACACGGACGGCATGAGGGTCAACACCACCGTGCGGGTCATGGACCTGATGGGCATTCAGCGCTCGCAGCCCATCGGCTATTGGTCCTCAGACAACCGGCTCAACATCACAGTGGACAAGTACGGCCACAGGGTGAACAACAGCACAGAGACTCGCTTCGGTAACGGCACCTTCATCAAGGTTGTCACCATCGAGCAGGCGCCATTCGTCATGAAGAAAGCTCAGAACCTCAGCAAAGAGGAGCTGGACAAGATCCGCTCGGGTAAGCACAATTTTCAAGGCTTCTGCATCGACCTAGCCGAGATGGTCTTCAGCAAGCTGGGCGTTGACTGGGACCTGCACCTGGTCAAGGACGGCAAGTACGGGGCTACAAACACCAGCTCCGGCGAGAAGGTCTGGAATGGCATGATGGGTGAGCTGGCCTCCTTCGGCAATTCACTGAGATAACAAGCGACGAAATTTAACACTGATTTGTTGGGGACTGTGCTCAAGATGTGCTCACAATCTGCGGCATTCGATAAGGCAGTAGTGCCCACTTTTGCTTAGCCATTGGTCGAAGCTCCCAAATTAAGCGCCAGGCCTAAAACTTCCAAAGCGTACTCTAACCATCGCATCGCTCCCTAGTAATGTCTCTCCCCTGTCTCATGTCTCCTCCGAGTCATGCTTCCGCTGTCTCGTTTCTATTAGTTTATTGACCGTGGACAGATAAGACATACCCTGACACAGTCGTGTACAACTTCACACAGTTGAGTACACCCTCACACAGGCACATATAACCGATCTGAATTTACCAACGTAGATCGCACGGCAAGCCCCAAGCCCCAGCTGCACCACCAAAATTGAATGTGTCCTATCTGCTAGTTTCACTTCTAACTGATCAGAAAACAAATATTCAGTTGCGATGCGGATCGGAGCTTTGGAGCATTAAATTCCTGACATCTTAAGCCTCTTGACTGAATGGCACTCAATGAGGCTGACAAATCCTCTTTTATCCCTTCTGGCGGAGCAGGAAATGGCCCAGCAAAGAGACACTCTCTGGATTAAGCTGCGCCCCTTAGAGACGCAGTGGACAGGTCGGTACAGCACAAGCCGCCGGGTGAAGAAACGATGAATAAAATAAAACTGGTCTATCTGGTAAACTGAAATACCCAAAACGCAGGCAGACAATGCTTTCAGCTGACAGCAACACGCAGTCCAGAGCTGAGTAATATGCTCACTCGCTCAAATCCACCTTCGTCCGCTGCCCGTCATCCCAGTGAGCCCGGTGCGCTGCCTAGGACTCCAGTAGAAAAGAACTCAAAGCCGTTAGCCTGATTTCTCCTGAGGCCTTGGCGCGACCACCTCACAAAGCTGGCGTCTCTCTCTCTCTCAGTTTCTCTCTTTCGACAGCCCTGAGGGACGCCGAGTTGCCGGCCCGTGTGCCACTCCCAGTGAGTGGTTGACAGCACTTTGCAGCTCCGACTCACCGAAGGGGGAGTCTCATCCTACACCAGCCACCAGCCAGTCTGTCTGGAAGTCTCTCTGCCGAGTCTACAGGAGCAGAGATAGAAAGAAAAAATCGGCGTGGACTGAAGCGTGCAAAGTGCACCAAAAGCAGTCTTCCTATGCGGTCGCGGGTCGCATCCCCTGGCCGTTTCTATTCCTCTCCCCTCAGCGCTCCAGCCTTCCTCCCTACCCTCCTGGCGCACCAGCCAGCACAGTGGGCGACTAATTATGCGCCGAGCTGTGTGAGAGTCTTTGGGGAGCATTCTGGCGGTAGTCTCACTGATGTCCGTCTGGCCAGTGTTTTTGTGGCAACCATTCCCGCACTCTCGCTCTTTCATGAAGATTGAAATGCGCTAAAATTGTTAGATCGGATCGGTAAATAATTTATTTCTGAACGGAATTAATTTTTAATTTCAAAGGTCAGATATTTTTTGGTAGTTACGGGAGTCCATTAGCGTCTCCACTTCAAAGGGGGTGAGTGGCGGAGCGGTCAAACGCGTTTGCCTCTCGCACCAAGATCCCTGAGCTCGATTCCGTGGCGAGGCCACATTCATTTGGGGCGCAGCCGCGGAGAGAAGGCTTGGGGGCTTGTCGTGCAATTTACGCCTTTGAGGGCCAACCTCCAAGGCGCAGTGAGAGTGTACACTGCCTGACGATTAGAAAGTCAGGGCAGATGTACACACCTGTGTGAGTGTGTACCTGCGTACCGTATCAGTGTGCGTGTGTGCTCAGGAGTCAGCGAAATGGGCAGAATTGCCTCGTCACTGGCTGCGGGTCTAGTGTCACCAAATGATGTGTCATTGGCCGCAGCCCTCCTGAAATTATTATTTTTATTTTTATCTAAACTAAAAGGCTCATAAGATTATATTATCTGATGTCTCATTGTTCCAGGCGAAGTGATTCGGGGTGAAGCGGATGTCGCGATCGCCTCGCTGACCATCACCTCAGAGCGCAGCAAGCATGTGCTGTTCTCCGAGCCCTTCATGAACTTCGGCCTGTCGGTGATGATCAAGAAGCCGCAGAAGACCAAGCCAGGAATGTTCAGCTTCATGCAACCGCTGGAGAACCGTCTGTGGGTGGCCATCCTGCTAGCCACGCTGCTCCTGGCTGCCGTAATGGCCTTCCTAGCGCGCATCAGCCCTCTGGAGTGGCAGCTGGAGGAGCAGCTCATTGATGAAGATCGAATTCGAACCATTAGGCAGGACTTCAACCTGATCAATAGCATCTGGTTCAGCTTCGCTTCATTCGTACAGCAGGGCGTGGATCTGTCGCCAAGGTCAGCATCCACCCGGGTGATTGGCTCATTCTGGTGGGCATTCTCGCTCATCATCATGGCTTATTACACTGCCAATTTAACTGCCTGCCTCACCATTGAGCGGCTCATCGCTCCGATTGAGAGTGTGAATGATCTTGTCCATCCCGACACCAAGGTGAAGTTCGGCATGCTTGAATCGGGTGAGTACATACGTGCACATTTTAGATTAATCGTCTTTTTCTGATATCTGCGTATTTATCTGACTAGCATCCGTAGAACACAGATGATAGAACAGAGAGGGTAGAACACACAGGGTAAAACAGAGTGGGTAGAACATAGATGAAATCAATCAGATAAAATGAGAAAATAAGTTCTCTCAGATTCAGAAATTATCTACTACACGTTGTCCCCACAAATGAAAAGTCAGCTGAGCAAATTTCTCATCACTAGAAATTTATAAGTATGATTTTGTTGCCACACAGACTTCTCTCTCCGCTCTCCCTCTGCCCAATCTCCCAATCTTGTCTATCAGCGTGCAGCATTTTCTGTAATTTACTTCCCCTCCCCAATGTAACTTGAGAACAAATTGAGCGTTGATAACAGAGTCCCAGGAACAGTGACCCTCAGTTCCCTGCCCGGCCTCATCTCCAGCCTCCCAGCCCCTCCGTGACTTCCTCTGTCCTGAGCAAGCTGCATTTCTACCATAGGACTTAGCAGCGCTGGAGTGAAGTGCTGAGAAAACAGTAAAACGCCAAGAATTGTGTAACATCTCCATTCCTAGCGTTGCAGTCAAACCCGTTCTAGATTTCGTTGTATTTCTACATGTAGATAAGAATAAATATTGCAAGTCCAGTGCTCAGAGTATACAGGCTCGACAACCTCGTGTATCTCGCGGACAAAGACAAAGTCCAATCCAAGCTTTTCGCATTTAAAAGTGGGGAGATACTACGGCTAATAGATGAGGACACGAGAGAGATGAGACAGGGAGAGACGAGACACGGGAGAGATAAGACACAGGAGAAGTAAAACAATTTCAAATCGTAGCACTCCCAGTTGAAGCTTCGTTGTCCGTTGCAGGCAGCACGAAGGAGTTCTTCCAGGCAGCCGAGACCCACCCCTACAATAGAATGTTCGAGATCATGGAGAAGGACAAGTCCGTCTACGTCAACAGCGTCAGCGCTGGAATCAACCGTGTCATGAGCTCAAGCGGCAAGTACGCCTTCATCCTGGAGTCGATGATGAACATCTACACCAACAATAGGAAGCCTTGCCTCACCATGATGGTCGGCACAGAGTTTGTTGTCAATGGTTACGGCATAGCAATCAGCCTGGACAAGCCGGAACTTCGAGAGCGTATCAACGAAGCTGTCCTAGAGCTGAGGGAGAGTCAGGATCTGTCAAGAAAGTACAAGGAGTGGTGGATCGAGAAGGGCGAGTGCACGGAGGACACGAGCGCCAAGCTTCAGCCGCTCGCACTCAGCAACCTGCTGGGAGTGTTTGGGATTTTAATCCTAGGCCTAATCCTGGCCCTGTTGGTGGCATTGCTGGAGTTCTGTTGGCACAGGCACAGCGGTCAGGGCGAGCTGGCTTGCGTCAGCAGCTCTAACACGGCTGGCGGCTCTTCGAATGTCGGCGGGGGCATTGGCGAAGGCGGCGTTGGCGGCGGCGCCAGTTTCGGCAGCGACGCGAGCGGCATCGCCACGGATTTCCTTCTGGACGGCCTGCAGCTGCAGTACCAGCCTGAGCAGCAGTACTATCAGCATCACCAGCCGCCAGCCAATCAGATGAGCCGACGTCGCCGATCGATTCAAAACCGTCGGCGCAGCGTGGCGGCTGCGGCGCCCTTCATGGAGGAGGCTTTCGCTCAGCGCCTAGCGGCAATGGCGGCAGCCGCTGCAGCGGCGAACGCGGCAGCCGAGGAGTCGTCGCCGCTGGCCGCACAGTCGCCGTCCCAGTCGCCTACGTTTTTCAACGGCGCGGAGAAGTCGTCAACGAATGCCAATGCGAACTTCGTCAGCATTATTTGAGTCCATCTAGTTGAGAACAGCCATTCTCAGTGCTTTAAAACTTGCTTGTTTGACTCACGCAAAGACTGTCAAAAGCGTCTCATTTACTATCATAAGATTGTCGTTGATTCGTTCGTTTGATTTTTAGAAGGAAATTATGTGCTAATTATTCATATCCCTAGAAATTTTTCCGACAAACTATATAACAAACCTTCAGGCCACGAACCACGGAACCACAGTCGCTGTGCTCTAGTAAAATATTTATCCTCTGAATCTGAATGATTTTTTTACGTTGTTTGCTTTAAATGTTCTCTTCGATTAAATATATCCTTTTCTAGAATCTATTCTAGATTCCATCCAGCCCCAATCCTGGATACAAACTGCAACGTCAGTTATCAATGAGAAATGTCACTTTTTACAATGTCCACCCTCTGCTTTAACTTTACATTACTTACTTGCATGGAAATTTTCAATGGAGCCTAATTGCTAATGTGAATTTCAATGAAAAGTATTATAGTAAATGCTCAATGCTTCAAAGTAATTTTGCTTTGCGCTTAAATAAACTCAATAAACGTAAAATTGTCCAAGGTCCCTGAGCTCGATTCCGCGGCGAGGCCACATTCATTTGGGGCGCAGGGGGAGAGAAGGCTTGGGGGCTTGTCGTGCAATATTCGCCCTTGAGGGCCAACCTCCAAGTCACAGTGAGAGTGTACACGACACGTACTCGTACGGTATACGTGAGCATGTGATCAGGAGTCAGCGAAATGAGCAGAATTGCCTCCTCGGACTAACACTGTATTCTTTAAAAACTTAACAGATTAACCAGCCTTTTTGACACGGGAAAATGTTACCTTTTGATAGCAGTGCGAACAGGCCTTTGTGCTTGAGGAGCGTTACTAACGGAATTGACTGACCAGTTTCCTGCAGCCAGCGAGGAGGCAATTCGGCTTATCTCGCTGACTCCTGAGCACACACGCCTACAGATACCGTACGCAGGCACACGCTCACACAGGTGTGTACATCTGCCCTGACTTTCTCATCGTCAGGCAGTGCACGCGCTCTCATTGTGTCTAGGAGGTTGGCCCTCGAAGGCGTTAGTTGCACGACAAGCCCCCAAGCCTTCTCTCCGCGGCTGCGCCCCAAATGAATGTGACCGAGCCCAGGGGATCGAGCTCAGGGATCTTGGTGCGAGATATCCCTGGGATCTCACCCACTCACCCAGGGATCAGAGGGAAGATTTTCGATTTTAAATGTTAACTTAATGTGCCTATATATACAGACCAGACACAGTATCTATGCTCATAAGAATGATGTGTATGTGCGAAAGACTAATACTATAATAAAATTGTACTCGTACATTTTACAACCAAGTAAGGATCACAGTCTCGATTCAAACTCAAAGCGAAATCGAATCTCACTACTGCAGTATCTGCTAGCTCAAGCTCCTTGTTGTACTCAAAGCTCTGGCAGCACTTCAGCAATTACCTTGATGACTTGTGTCGTGTCTTCCCGTCAGCTCACGAGCTAGCTATGCAATATTCAGGACCGAGTGCTTTCGGAGTTAAGAACGCTGAATGCCCAAACTGTGTGCTCTGCTCTTCTCCGACTCGTAAGTAGAAAATCAATAAGCCCGAGTCTTCCTAACTTTTCTTTTTGGCTTCACCCTCTGATGACGCTTTCGGCTCTCAGGCAGCGGTCATCAGCGCACAGCGATGAATGTTTCCTTCGTCAGTAGGGCTCTGTTTGGAAGAAATGTTATTTGAAATTCAGCAGTTTTTCCTCGACTCGTCAGCCAACCGCAGCTAAATGAAGCTTCATTAACAAGAAAGCATGGCCGCGAACAACTTTCAGTTTGAAACAAAACATTTTTGATAATTTTCATGGGAACTTAATTGCGTCATGCCTTTAGTTACAATTCTTCAGAATCAAACGTAGACACGTCAACAGTACCCTGGGGCAAGTCCAGTGGATATATCAAAATTTTCCGTCAGATAATATACTTAACAATAATGGTTAAATGGTGAAATTTTGTGAGCAGAAACATTTTGCCTAAATTTGTGGTTTTTGCCACAAGATGTTTTGTAACGCTGGACATCGTCTTACCGGATAGAGCGGCAAACTAAAGCCATTGGTCTGGATTTGCATGACGATTGGTTGAATGTTTTGAGAGATACAGAAAAAAGAAATATTTGGGTATTTGAAACGTGGTATTTCAATTGTTAAAGTGCAGCTGTCCATTCCCGCTGACCCCTGTCACACAACTCACAAAGGTATGTACATCTGCCCGTCTCTCTGCGACTGCAGCCAAATTGAATATGGCCTGGCCGAGGAATCGAGTTGTTGACCTTGGGATGCGAGATGCAAACGATAAAATGTGAAAAATAGCGATTAAACGTGATCAATAATGAATGGCTCTAAGATGGTTGAGCATAGTGAAACTGCACGGCTCCATTCGCTGATCCACCTTCTTCTCTGGCCTCATATCTCCGTTTCTCTGACCCAGAAAGGGGCATAGCGAATAGCGACGGTCAGCGATTCAAAGATAAAAGGACTCAGCAGCTTCGGCTCGATCTCTTCATCTATTCTTCGGCCACGCGGGGATGTGAAGTCGCCCCCTTTCCCCCTAGAGACTGGCGCAGAGGAAGGGAATAGACTCACAGTCCAGTGGATAAGGATGAATGTTGAGTCTACATTAAGCATAAGCTCCTTCTGTCTCTTGATCTCTTGATACGAGAGTTTCTTAGTATGTTGTCACCGATGTTATAATCTTTTCGTCCAGAAACTTTCTGACCGCTTGAGCTAAACAGAAATTTATAAGAAAAAAGTGTGTTCATTATCCATTCGGTTGAATAGTTTAATTATCTATGGCATTTAAACACCTGCATCTTATTTAGCACCATATTCGATCAATAGATGAATTTGTTCGATTTTTAATCTACGTGTATATCAGGATCAGAGTTTATCATAATAAAATAAACAAAGTAAACATATAAACTTTATGTTGGTATGAGAAATGTAATTGATAGCGTTGGAAACTAAAGGGAAATTTCTAAAAATCGCGTTTAATATAAAACCAAATACAAAGGTCGCTCTAAAAGCACTTTTGCCACTTTGTTTCATACACTTTTTAAAATCACAAATTTATATTAGAAGTATTTTTCAATTCATAAACAATGCACGTGAAAATCATGCACTATTGGTATTATATACTCGTATTATACAGTTATAGCGGGAATCAAAAAACCTTTCACTTTATTGTCGTTCCCCTCAACCATGTCTTGACCATAGACAAAAGCCTTTCACTGTATTGTCGTTCCCCTCAACCATGTCTTGACCATAGACAAAAGCCTTTCACTTTATTGTCGTTCCCCTCAACCATGTCTTGACCATAGACAAAAGCCTTTCACTTTATTGTCGTTCCCCTCAACCATTTCTTGACCATAGACAAAAGCCTTTCACTTTATTGTCGTTCCCCTCAACCATGTCTTGACCATAGACAAAAGCCTTTCACTTTATTGTCGTTCCCCTCAACCATGTCTTGACCATAGACAAAAGCCTTTCACTTTATTGTCGTTCCCCTCAACCATGTCTTGACCATAGACAAAAGCCTTTCACTTTATTGTAGTTCCCCTCAACCATGTCTTGACCATAGACAAAAGCGCATCAAAAGCGGTCAGAAGAGCCTCATTGATGACCGCTTATTTTACATGACGGTAAAGGTAAACTTCAAATAAGGTATTATTAATGATGGTCAAGACATGGTTGAGAAGAACGACAATTAAGTAAAAGGCTTTTGTCTATGGTCAAGACATTGTTGAGAGTAAATTTTATTAATTGTTGACCGCTATAAGCCTGCAATATTTGCGAGTATATTAAAAGAGTAAATTCTAAATACAAGTAGCTATTCACCCAACTGTAGAACAGACATGGCAGAATTAGCTGGGGCGGAAGGAAGGGTGGGTGTGGCGGCCTCTCAGTCCACGGACTGAACACATGTACACAGCAGCTGTGCCACTGGGCTGTACTTCATTTGGAATAGGAGTCATTTCTATCGAATTAAAACTGGGCAATATCAGTGGCGTTAGTCATAAAATTATTAAAACTGTTAATAACTTTAGTTGTGTTAGAATGGAAATCCATCAGACACTAGCACCGCCAGCCATGATTGCCCCTAAAGCAGCCGTGTGACCAATCTTGACAAACTGCACGTCCATTGAGTCCTGCAATTCGGAATTGTGATGCAACTAATTTAAAAAACATCCAAATTTACATGCAGGTCTCCCAGCTTCACCATCCCGGCTTGCTCACAATGGCCGTGAACAGTTTCCCGGTTTTAATTAGTTCCACTCTGGGACTCTCGTGATTGAAGAAGCCACCGCTGAACCGAAGGCAGCGGACATTGTTGAAACCCGCCAGCTGGGTGACTGTGTAGATCAGGTTGGACACGAAGGTGGCCACGAGGGAATGCGTCAGATCTTCAGGTCGGGTGTCCTCGACTGTGTGAACAATGATTCAGGAGTCAAATCAGAGTCATTCTGTTTCAGGCTAACAGTATGGAGTGTGGCATAGTGGACCAACGAGTTTGCCTCGCACCAAGGTCCCTGGGCTCGATTCCGCGGAGAGGCCGCATTCATTTGGGGCGCAGCCGCGGAGAGAAGGCTTGGGGGCTTGTCGTGCAATTAACGCCTTCGAGGGCCAACCTCCAAGTCACAGTGAGTGTACACTGCCTGAAGATGAGAAAGTCAGGCCAGATGTACACCTGTGTGAGTGTGCCTAGGAGTGTGCGAAAGGGGAAAATTTGTCTCAGCACTGACTGCCAACAGCCCTCCTGAAAATACTATCGCCGTTATTTTAGATAGATATAACTGATACCTAACGCAGTGGCTGTACTGCCCGTGTCACAGCCGCAGCCATTGTATGGCGCTTCCAAAGGCTGTCCATGGACAGTAGCCCAGCTAATGGTGGCATAAATGTTGGATGAATTGAAAATATATTGTACTAATAGGCTTGATTTGTCGATACTCTCAGGAGGAGTAGAAGGACGGGAAACTACGTTTCTTAGAAAAAAATTTGAAGGCTGGTTTTAGCGAAAAAAAATACGCTACGGAGATAAGAAAATTTCAAATTTTTCAATTTAAATGGTGACTGCGTTTGACTGGAAGCAGATACAAAGCTGTTCTTTTGATATACAAGTAGCTTGGCTAACATGTTGCTCTACCGAATGTTATAAAGTTTTGAACATGACAATTTGATCGTCATGCGATTTTCTTTACTTTCAAGGATCCAATTCACTGACAATGTTTTTGCAGTTATTGTTTCATACTAATTCTTAATGAGCTGTTGCTTTTTTACTAGAATTTTATTTATTTAGCTAAACGAAGCAGGTCTCGTGAAGAAGTTAATTAAAAAAACAAATTTATATACAAAAAAAATAAAATTCGCATTGCTGTCTATTGAAAGTTGGAAGAAATAGCTAATAATTATTAACAAAATAATTAATTAATACCTATTTGCAACAGGAGGAACAAGTAAAAGGTTAAGCTAATTCGACAAGTTTGTAGTGTACTATTTCGCTAAAACCAGCCTTCACTTTTTTCTAAGAAACCTAGTTTCACGTCCTTCTACTCCTAGTAAAATCTCAGTTGGCCTTACACGCCACGTCGTGGTCAACCGCTTTGCCGAACGGAAACACTGGCAGAGACGGCGGCAGCCGTCCGTAAGGCGAGTTCGGAGTCCCGGCTAGCAGGTCGCGGACCTGCAGGTCGATGTTTGCCCGACGGCCCACAGCGGCCATGGACATTGCTGTGGAGTAGTCCTTAACTCCAGTGAGAAGCTGGGAGACGCCCAGGAAACTTTTTCCGGCCACGAAATGCGAATGCAGCTCAGTGCAATTGCCGTCCTCCTGAATCTTGACGGGGTCCAATTTTTGAGAACAATTGCGGTGATTGAGCAAGATGAAAAAATTTCAGATAAGCCAAATTCGTCATTGCTTTACTTCACCAAGCTGTGTAAATTGGGTTCCTGCATGAGCTGGTGAACAGTGCCGCCTCCCCAGTCCATGGACTGAGCAAGGACCACTAGGACTGTAAACTACGATTCTTAGAAAAAGTTCTATAATGTGGCCCAACTGGGCTGTGTCATTTTTAACTAGCCAATATTTAAAACATTGCGTTTATTCGTTTTCTATTGAAAGGACGATTTATTGGACCATTCGCTAATTCGCTGATTCGCTAACGAGGTTAATAATTATAAATAATATTAATAATAATAATAATTGCAGGAGGGCTGCGGGCAGTGGCACATCATTTAGTGACACTAGATCCGCAGCCAGCGAGGACGCAAATCGCTGACTCCTGAGCACACACGCACACAGAAGCACACGCTCACACATGTGTGTACATCTGCCCTGACTTTCTCATCGTCAGGCAGTGTACACTCTCACTGCGCCTTGGAGGTTGGCCCTCAAAGGCGTAAATTGCACGACAAGCCCCCAAGCCTTCTCTCCGTGGCTGCGCCCCAAATGAATGTGGCCTCACCGTGGAATCGAACTTAGGGACCTTGGTGCGAGAGGCAAACGCGTGAACCGCTCTGCCACCGACCACCTCGCCAAAGAGGTTTATACGGAGCAATGTTAGCTGTCCTTGTCACCAGGGTCTTCGACAAGAATCGCTGAATATCTCGACGATGCTGACGTCGGACGGCTTTGAAAGTTAGTTCATCGGAAAATTTAGATTCATATGGTGGAGTTTTTACGAAAATCTGTCATTCGGTTTGGGAAGTAGGCAGTGGGTGTTTGAAATTCCCCGTGGTATTTATACCATTGCGGATCTTGTGCGCAGTGACTCACCAGGAAGACCCGGCAAGTCGAGCCAAACACCGTCAGAAGGCAGGGAAAACGGCTGCCACCTGAACTCATTAAGTCGACCTGGGCTTCGGAGAATTTCTTGAAAGTCTCGCCCATATCCATCCCTGCGAATTCTGCCGGGTCGATGCTGGGCAGCGGGTGGTAGATGGCCGACTCGGCGCAGTGACGTAGCAGGAATGCGAATCCCCGGCAGTCGCACGACATCTCGCTGACGACTTCAATACTAAATTTAATCATAAATAGAATATTGGATTTCTTAATCTGCAACTTCCGAATAGAAAATATAATAGAGCAGGTTACCCTTGCATAGAGCAGCGCGACTAAGTAACTAGGACTGAAAAAAACATGCTTTAATTAGGTCAGTCAACTTACTCGGCTCCAAGGCGCTCTCTTAGTTGAGAGCAGATGGACGTGCTATTAGCTCCTGTAACCCGATATGTCCATGAAGCCTCTCTGTCGCCTGGGGCCTTTTTAAACTCGATCAGTTTGTCGGCCAAATAGCTCAGAATTGTTTCAGATTGCTTGCTTTCAAAGGTTACACAGTGAAGAGCCATGCTGCTGCTCACAGATGGGTGAACTATCTTTGTTCTCTCCGTGCCTTTAACATCCAATTGAATGGGGAGATACGGGAACAATACTCAATGCAAACCTGTTAGACTCGGAAACAATACTCAATGCAAACCTGTTAGACTCGGGAACAATACTCAATGCAAACTGTTAGACTCGGGAACAATACTCAATGCAAACCTGTTAGACTCGGGAACAATACTCAATGCAAACTGTTAGACATGGGAACAATACTCAATGCAAACTGTTAGACACGGGAACAATACTCAATGCAAACTGTTAGACTCGGGAACAATACTCAATGCAAACTGTTAGACTCGGGAACAATACTGAATGCAAACTGTTAGACACGGGAACAATACTCAATGCAAACTGTTAGATTCGGGAACAATACTCAATGCAAACTGTTAGACTCGGGAACAATACTCAGTGCAAACTGTTAGACACGGGAACAATACTCAATGCAAACTGTTAGATTCGGGAACAATACTCAGTGCAAACTGTTAGACTCGGGAACAATACTCAATGCAAACTGTTAGACTCGGGAACAATACTCAGTGCAAACTGTTAGACACGGGAACAATACTCAATGCAAACTGTTAGATTCGGGAACAATACTCAGTGCAAACTGTTAGACTCGGGAACAATACTCAGTGCAAACTGTTAGACACGGGAACAATACTCAATGCAAACTGTTAGATTCGGGAACAATACTCAGTGCAAACTGTTAGACTCGGGAACAATACTCAATGCAAACTGTTAGACTCGGGAACAATACTCAATGCAAACTGTTAGACACGGGAACAATACTCAATGCAAACTGTTAGACACGGGAACAATACTCAGTGCAAACTGTTAGACACGGGAACAATACTCAGTGCAAACTGTTAGACTCGGGAACAATACTCAATGCAAACTGTTAGACTCGGAAACAATACTCAATGCAAACTGTTAGACACGGGAACAATACTCAATGCAAACTGTTAGACACGGGAACAATACTCAGTGCAAACTGTTAGACACGGGAACAATACTCAATGCAAACTGTTAGACACGGGAACAATACTCACTGCATTGAAAAATTGTATGACATGGGAACAATAATTAGCGAAAAAGCTAATTTAAGTAAGAAAAAGTTTTCTTACCAAAATCAATTCCTATACAGTTTGGTATAATCGTATCCAACGCGTCAAATTCAATTGTGAAATTTTCGATCGGTGCTCGACAGTCCATTTGAGTAGCAAACAATTAGCAAATTTACAAATTATTAAACGCTCCTGCAGCAGTGAAATCAGCCAGAATTTTGTCAAAGTCTCAGCGCAGGCCTGTCTTAAATGGCGATTTTGTGTCATTTTGTGTAGCTTGCGCAGTTGGGAACATTGTTCGAGTTTTAGAATTTAGATAAGATTAGATTGCTTTTAGCTTATTCAATTATATTTTTAAGGCCTATGTGAGAATTCTGCAGTCTCCTATTTGACCTCGGCGCTTGAAAGCGCCGATAATTAAAATTTTAGCTATTTAAATTTATTTGATAAGAAACAGAAACGTGAATTTCTATGATTTACCAAAAAGTAAGCAAAGTTCATCATATTTCTACTTACTTAAGTAGAGAGATTAAAACATCGCGCATATTTCAGATTTTTAGGTTTTCGTTTTTCAAGTAAATTTAACAGTCAATTTGATTCTCAATTCTAAAATTGCTTATAGATAGCGGAAATCCGTATGAATATAGCGAGGCAAAAGGACCAAATTAGCTTAAAAAAGAGAGTATAAAAATAGTTTAGTGACATATTAGTATGATATTAATTATTAATATAAAATTTATGTAAGTTTGTTAAGAAGTTTTTTTGTAGAAACCTCAAGTGAAAACAAAGTAAAAAAAGTTGTAAATTGTCTAGTAAAACGGCCCATTTAAGGCATACCTGAATCGCATCTATCGGCTTAGTCAGGAACTTTGGCTTAGGAAACGACTTCTAAAAGCACGAGATGTGAACCTAAATATTAAACGAACAGATAATGGATTTTTTATGAAGACAGTTTACATCATGCGTCGGTAATGACCAATGAATTGTATAAAAGCAAGACTATTATTGGCAAATTTATTTATCATTTGTTGACGCGGGGTTTAAAATGCCGTTTCTTACCGATGTTAGGTAATTTGCTTGGGAGACCCAAATTTAATGCTGCTGCTGTTGAGGCTGGTCGTGTTTGTAACTTTAAATAGCATAAAAAAGAAACATTAAAGTCTTAAAATCACTGCAGTTAATAATAATAATACACTACCCAATAAAATAAATACATCTATGTTAATGATGTCACTTCCAAGTTCCATACTTTAATTTTACATTATATTTTCTTTAGAATTGATGGCATATTAGGTAGCTGGTAACCCTAATTCTTCTTGCTTCCAGTGGATGCATTTCTTGTCGACGAAAACTTTTCTGTTATGCCTACTGTTAAGTAGACCATTACGCACATTTTTCTTGAAATTCTTTCAAAACAGGCATCGTGGCAAATAAGAATCTTTGATGATATTAAAATATCGATCGTGCCGATTTTATCTGCTCTGCGCTGTATTTAATGCCACACAGATGCGTCATCCCTCTGCGTCTTATGCATTTTGATTCCGTGTGTTTTATTCACTTTACCGCGGCTATTTCATCGCTGGGTAAGTCTGCGCATGAAGATATAACTCATTTAAAAATAATTAAACTTAAAATATTCATTTACTTGGACTTCGAGTTCAAGATTATACACATTTTACAGAAAACAAATAGTGTCCATGGATATTTTCCAATGGCTACTAGCAAATCGTTCCTGATTGGCCAAGCATTAGCACATAAAGTATCAACAAAGAGTCATTGTATTTGTTTTGCTATCATAAAGCCTTGCCTCAAAGTATCATAAAGCCTTGCATAGTTATAACTATTAAAACTTTAGCTTGTAGTAGTAATTATATAAGTGCTTATCACTTAATTCCTTCTTTGTGGTTGTGTTTTGCTTGACACGAACGGCCCTTCTGACACATACATTTTGCCTCTAATTCATACTTAAATTTATTGGTATCCCTATTAAGGGCCGTTTTAACTACTCTTCACGCACCCTATGGCCTACCGTCTAGAACGCAACGAGCGTAAAAATATCGTTCGTCTAGACTAAGCTAGTAATGACGTCGGTGACTTATTACGGGATGAGTGAGCCGTGATGCATATCAAAGTATACAGCGAGTGCTTCAAAGCTTAACCAATAGGCCTACGTATCCGATATGTATCGAAAGGTATGTCTTTCTCACTAGCTAATATATAATACTCACACTCTCTTACTAAGGAGATAAAGGCTGTGAGGGCGATTGTCGATAAAGCCCGGATGGCGATTCTCAATGAGGCTAGGATGCTTCGATTGTCTGAGATTCAAGTGCAATTTCTACCGACCAAGAAACAAGGAGTGAACTGAAGACTTAAATGAACAGATTTAAAAGAAAAGACTGAAAAGCGCAGTCTTTAGAAACATACAGAAACAAAGTTCTGTAACAGTTGGTAGATCGTTTTGTGGCAATTTGGAATTTGGAATAGAGTTTTTGCATTTCCGAAGTTAGACATGAAACTCTACGAGCACAACTTTTTGTTCGACTTTGACCTGTGGAAGCACCAAGTTCTCTAAGCCAATATATTTTTTGAGTGGCAACTGACCTTAAAGCGCCCAGCGTATCTTCTTCAAGAGAGGCGTGACCCGAAATTGATTCCATATGCCATTGCTGGCCTAAGAGCAGAATCTGCTCATCCGATACGTCAAAGCGAGTGTCAATACAACCAGAATTTTTTATGACAGCCACTTCGCGCATTAGAGCTTAAATTTCGTTTTTAATTGCCGTAAGGGTAGTTGCAATCAATTTCAACCTTTGCAAACTATACTCACATGTGCATTTAAAAGTTGTTAAGCATTGAAGCTGTGTAAAATATGGGATATAGACAATTTCCTCCGATCATTCCGCATGTACTTTAAAAACTATCCATACGGTCTTCAGGCAGCCCAGGCTCGTTCAGAATGCTCACCGTCACACAAGCCAGCTCCCGGAGTAACGCGTACAGATTAATTCAGCTGACAGCTAGTTTTATGTCCAAGGACGTGAAACGCATTAACAGCACACATGCTACGGACATCAGCCCCGGACTGTGCAGCGATAGACTTGACCCGATTGGAGACACGACAACCTGAAATGGAAACGATTTCTAATATATTCGAGCAAGAAAACGTTTTATGCACTTTCAATATTTTTTTGGAAACTGTTAAAAAAATATTTTGCACGAAGTATGAATTATAATGATATGATCTAAACTGTACGAATGTTAAATCGGATTACTCAACAACATCATAAATAAACAGTATATTCTTTGACACTGGCGTCGTTTTTAAATAATGAAGCAGGCATTGCTCTGAATAGCAAAGACGCACTCCTGGAGTATATATAATACGCCCTGTCACAAGACTATTGTGTCTGCAGAACAGACCAAAGAATCCATAGACGTCCATAGGGATCCATAGGGATCGGCGTCGGCGTCGGCGTCGGTGGGATCGGCGTCGGCGTCAGCGGGATCGGCGTCGGCGTCGGCGTCGGCGGGATCGGCGACGGCGTCGGTGGGATTGGCGTCGGCGTCGGCGGGAGCAACGTCGGCGTCGGCGGGAGCAGCGTCGGCGTCGGCGGGAGCGGCGTTCCTGGGACCACGGAGTTCCTCCGACGCCGAGGACACAGCCAAGGCCGCCACTTCGGCAGCAGCCTTCGCCAAATACAGTAATATACACAGTAGTAAAAAGCATAGGGGACTCGGCCGGGCTCTTTTGCTGCATAAGAATCGCTATATAAAAAACCATAGACTGCACAGCCGGGCTGAATTGCCACTATTGCAATTTCAATAGAGAGACTGAGTGCGAGCGAGGAAAATATGTTTCATCGATGCCGAAAAAGGAAAAGCACAGGTCGTAAGCGAGCGCCACAAGACCCTGCGACTTGTCGTACTTACCAATGTCGGCTTCGAGTTTCTCCAAGAACTCGAGAACAGACGGCGGAGCAGTCTCCGAGAGTTTTTCCGCAAACTCCTGAGCGGACACATCGGTGAAAAGATGGACGCCGTCACGAAGGCAGGCAAGTAGTCTCTTCTTGACAATGCGAAGGAGTGGACAAAATATAGCGTTAACAGCCTTGCGGTGATGCACGATGGTCTGCAAGGCTTGATAAGTGAACGCCGCGTCGTCGTTAAGTGTCGGTTTCGGCTTCTTCTTGATCATGTACGAATACAAGTTGAGAGCCGTCTCGTGAAACGGAGCGTTGGCATCAATGACCTCAACGACCTTGGCAGGCAGACCCTGCAGCCACTCGTTAATGTCGGTGGCGGACAGCTGAATCGGCTCGCTGTTGTGCAGAAGTACCTTCTTCGGGTCGAGGCACTTACTGACCATAGCGTCGAACATGTCCTTGGCGAGAGATTTCGGATCCACGAACCCGGCCATGTCGGGCACGTTCCTGTTGCGCTTAGCGAGCGCGATCATAGACTCACGACCAGAAAAGTTTCGATTGTGCGGCATCTGAGTAGAAAGCACAGGCCTCATGGCCTCATACTGCGAAGCACGAGAGTTCATCTTGAGCGGATTGAAAGAGAAGTCATCCACACCGATCTCCAAGTCGGTGTTGTGGACTAACCACTCATCATGCGCTTGGCAGGCGCGCGAACTCAATGGAAAGGCCGAGTCGACGACGTGCTGCACATAGTCGGCGCCGAGGGTCTGGTCTCCATGGACGTCGACCTTCTCGAGCTTGATAGGTTCGGCCTCGAGCGCGACCATTTGATAACCCTGAAAGGACAAAAGACCCGCGTTGGCAAGGACGGTCTCAACCTAGCCAGCCAACTCCCCACCTAGCCAGCCAACTCCCCCACAGCTAGCAACTCCCCACCTTGGATCAAGTCGCCAGTACTTCATAAATGCACAGTTGCTCTAATGACCAAGTCGCATGACCAGACTTACCTAGGCCCCTGAGCCTCACCTACACTCACTGCAGCTGAAATAAAATAAATGAACAGTTGAAGACCAAAACATGCTCTACCAGAGCCCTTCTTAGAATGGAGGGGAGAATATTTATTTGCGCCTCAATGCACGAAAACACGACCGACAAAATTGAAAACAATATTTTATCGAGCACAAGACACGCAGCTATTTGCACTTTTTGCAATTGCACTTGCACTTTTTGCATCGGCATATTCAGCTGTTCCAATGCAGCATCCTACAGCCCACACAACTTGTACGTATCACCATATCACACTCATCACTAAATGCTCATCACTAAATGCTCATTGCTAAATGCTCATCACTAAATGCTCATTGCTAAACACTCATTGCTAAATGCTCATCGCTAAACACTCATTGCTAAATGCTCATCACTAAATGCTCATTGCTAAACCAAGGACTACTTAAGTAGAAGGACGCTGCACTCCCGAATGGTGTAGATTTTTTTGAAGGCCATTTTTCAAAATGCTGTTATTTTTAAATGGTTGCATGTAGAGGTCTAGTTTTTTCACGGGGTTGCTCAGAATTTATTCCTCTTTTAGATGAGTGAACAGTTTCGGCTGCAACTACATGTATTCGCGAGAAATGTACAGCAAGGTACTGTTACCCCCTTCTTTATTATAGAACAATAAAGCTAGGATATTTAAAGGATAATTCCGACAATTGAGCTAATGTAATCCAATTAAAATGAGATGAGATTAACAAAGAACGAAGCCCGTCAGTCTGTACTTTTCAAAAGCCATCCCTGATCTTTTCAACAATAAAATAACAAAGAGCAAAAGCAGAGAAACTGGCACAATGCCAGTGCTGATAACAATCGATGTATCGTTGTTGGACTGGAAACAAAAAATGTTGAACTGAACTGGTTGCTTGTTGCACAGCAGCTCATTGTACTTTAATCTCAATTGATAGCTACAGTAAGGCAAATATGTATGTAAGGCTGCAAATATAAGACTGTGTATAGTGTATAGTGTATAGAAACTGTGGCAACTATTGGGTAGGCAACAGCAGTAAAATGCAGAAACCAACTTATGAAAGCAGCAACAAATGTTTAAACCAACGTATGAAAGCAGCAACAGATGCATAAACCAACTTATGAAAGCATAAGCATATTCAATGACGTGAATGTGAATTGGGTCTGTATAAAACATGGACAACCATGGACTATGGGTCAAATTACATGCTCAATCAATTAACAATGTTCGCTTCAATTCTACGAGCTATGTTGCCTCCGATTTTGGCTTATTGCATTTTTGGTTGGATATTTCGATATTTTCCAGTGTCCACTTCGTTTGTTTAAATTAGAGGTGTCTAAGTGTACAATGGGTGTTCAAGTTTTATACGAACTCGGTGTGTTGATAGAATGTCACGGATTTCTCAAAAAGCGTACTAACAGCTCATAACTAACTTGATGCTAACTTTCGCAGACGCCGTCCACTGCCGGGCGTCTCTCGTACATGGTCCGAATCACGACGCACGAGTCCTTTAAAAAATGTGTTAGCTAACCTCCTGGAAATGCGGCTAACCTGAGCTGGATCTGAAACAGTTACATCCATGAAAGCTTTAAAAACGTTAATAAAAGATCGGACACAATAGTTGACGCAGTGGATCTTGACAGAGGAGAAAAAAGCATAGCACAGGCTGGAGAAAACTAAAAGCCACTCTGGCGGGTGCCGGAGCTTGCCACGAGATAGCAGCGATGTAAATTCGCTACCGCCAGGAAACTCAGTTGCAAATGCTTCAAAAACTTCTGGAAGATGCTCTTTAGCAGCAACGTAACCGGAAATATAGTACAAAGAAGCATTCTCCTCATCTGTATTGTGGCTGATCTTGTCTTGAAGCTGATCAAACACCTCTAGATCAGAGTCCTTCATCCCATCGGAACAGCATGTCGCCGGCTCATGAGCCTCAAAGCTGTTCTGAAGCGCTCCGTACAATTTCATTCGGTGCAGCCGAGCACTGGCCATAACTTGCTCGACTGTTATGTAGTAACACCCGCCGTGGCCCTGGCGGTAGAGAGCGAACTCGGCCTCCAATCTGTCTGATTGCAGTACACCTTAAAGACAATTTCGTGACCCATTAGATAGCCGTGACCTGCATCCCCACAATTCATTAAATTCATTCCCTAGCAACAATTATTCAAAAACTGATTGCTGCATGTAAATAATGCAAAGAACTCACCAAGAAGAACGTAAGAAAATCGATGGTTGGTTAGAAGGTGTCTGCTGAGGCCCACCAGACCTCTTGTTGTCTGGATTAAAGCGTTGCGCGTCTCTGTGGTGAGCGACCGACCGCGTCCCGCACCTCGTCCACCCGGCATGCGCTCCACCAGTGCGGAGAAATTAAGTAAATGTGTCAAGCTGCTAGATTCTTCCGACGTAATTGGAGCCCTAAGTTTGTCATTCAAGGCAACGTGTGATTCTGGTGATTTAACATTAACTATTTTCCAAAAGGTGACCACATGGTCCACAAAGTCGGCTGAGTCATGGCGACCGTTAACACGAAGTGCGGCAACCGTCTTCTCGTTGAAGATGTCGACAACTAGTGACACCTTTTGTCGCTCCAGTGGAGACGGATTGCACGCGACAGAGTTGACTGAAGTCGGGCGAACTACTTGTCCACGGGATCGCTCCTCGATTTCAACAATATCATTCCAGCGTGCTCGGCAAACACGTTCCTGCTTATCTGCTGATGGGTGAAAATCGATCTCCTTGTGCGCTTGAGTGAACCAATTATTTCTTATATTCTTAAACAAATGCACTGTGTCAAACAACAGAAACAATGGTTTCTCTGCGTCTGCAGGGTTTTCGGCAAGCCATGGTGTGTTTGTGTCGCAATGAAACAGTTTGAAACAGTTCTGGTTAGTGAAGTGATTATCGCAAATCAAGCTCACAACTGTACCACCACAGCCGTGGACAATTTCAATAAGTCGTACAACCTGTCTGTGTAAAAAAGCAGGCTGTAAACTATAGATTGGCACAAGTCTGGCAACAAACGCAGGTGCGCCCATAAATGGTTTTACCATAATGGCGAGAATAGTCCGAGCAAGCTTCTGTGGAACATCCTCAGCAAAGCCAACTACATGGACACCTTTGAGACGAAGTGAAGGTTGCACATACACTTCATCAAAGATGATTGAGCACAGGCACTGAGACGGTGTGTTGTGTTCGAAATTCGACTTGACAATTTGCTGACAGTCGGTGTCGGTTCCAATGCTGCCAAGTCCACCCAGATGACGTTTGAGAGTGTCTGGATGTGGTAGACAGGCGAACTCTCTCATTGCACGATAGCCAGCACGACTGGTGAAGTACATTCTGGCAGCTGTCATTATATCATTTGCAGCATACCGTACGCCATGATGCTGAACAACACTCAGTTGCAGCTGTCGAACATGTCGAGCAGCAGCTGTGTTGCTGCTGCAGTCCACCTGCAGCTCCACCAAATGCTGTTAGGGTGACATTTAACCCCCGGGACGCCCGACGCCCGACGTCTTCGTCAGGGGCGGCTGGGTCGGCAGCGGCGGCAGGGTCGGCAGCGGCGACAGGGTCGGCGGCGGCGGCAGGGGCAGCAGTGCGTCCTAGTGCACGCAATAACTGCTTGTGTGATCCTATTCCGTGCCGGAATAAGCAATATTGCTGTTCCGGAAAGTACTGAAGCACCTAAAGGAGAAAGGCAAGTCAAAGTTAAGGCTTTCACTTTTCAAGTCAAAGAAATCGAGGGCTTTGACTTTCGACAGCCAGAAGTCCAAGTTTAATTTTTTAAGTCTAAGAAATTTAGGGCTTTGACTTCTGATTGCCAAAAGTCCAAGTTCCACTTATTAAGTCTAAGAAATCCAGGGCTATGCTTCTAGGGCTATCCAGGGCTATACTACGCTGCGACTTTTGGAATTAAATGGAATTAAATTAAAATTCGTTTATATCCAATTTTTTAAAATAATAAAATTAATATTAAAATTAATAACTACAATAATAATAATAACATCAAAATGGTTGTAAAAAAAATTTACATTTCAAAGCAGATCAAATACAGACTTACAGCATCCCCTGACGTATAGGCCATGCTTTTGCCTGATGCGCCGGCAGCTTGGGTGATTCGGAGGCACGGGCAGAGCAGCCGCACGCAGTCCTTGGCCTTGCAGGTAATGAAGCAGGCACTATTTAATGGGCACGTTTGCATGGGAGCCAATGGGCGGCCCATAATTCGATCTAGAGGCAGCGGCCCCACGCGCAATACATCCAGGATGGTTGCCATGGCGATGCTGATGCTGATGCTGCAAACAAATAGTAAAACTTAATAGAGTATCTCCAGCCTCTTGATTTTGTGTAGCTAATATTATCAATATTACTTCTGATTGCCAAAAGTTCAAGTTCCACTTTTCAAGTCTAAGAAATTACTCTCAGGTTAATGTAATCTCCTATATGGATACTATGGATATAAGAATTAGATAACAATAAAAGACAAGAATGATTTTAAATATGATAGGGGCCTAAATGGGCCATGTTAGGAGCATAAAATCATTATACTACAATCAACCCTCTTCAAATATATCATTTCAATGAATCCCCCTTTGAATATTACAGCTGATGTAATAATCAGTTCCTGTTGAATACATTCAGGTCTAACAATCAATCCCCTTTTGAATAGTTGCAATTGCAATAATTTAAACCATCTACTGCACACCATTCAAAAGATGATAATTTCTGCAAACAAATAGTAAAACTAAAAGGAGTTATCACCAGCCTCTTGATTTTGTGTAGCATTTCATGCATAGCTAATATTATCAATTGCTTTTAATTGCTTTTAATTGCCAAAAGTCTAAGCTCCACTTTTCAACTCTAAGTTGAAGTCTAAGTCTAAGAAATTGCTTTCAATTGCCAAAAGTCTAAGCTCCACTTTTCAACTCTAAGTTGAAGTCTAAGTCTAAGAAATTGCTTTCAATTGCCAAAAGTCCAAGCTCCACTTTTCAACTCTAAGTCTAAGTCTAAGAAATTGCTTTTAATTGCCAAAAGTCCAAGCTCCACTTTTCAACTCTAAGTCTAAGTCTAAGTCTAAGAAATTGCTTTCAATTGCCAAAAGTCCAAGCTCCACTTTTCAACTCTAAGTCTAAATCTAAGTCTAAGAAATTGCTTTCAACTGCCAAAAGTCCAAGCTCCACTTTTCAAGTCTAAGTCTAAGTCTGAGTCTAAGAAATTGCTTTCAATTGCCAAAAGTCCAAGCTCCACTTTTCAAGTCTAAGTCTAAGTCTAAGTAAAAAAGCAACGTCTTTTAGCTCCAAATCCTTAAAGAATGATTTTAACTATGCTAGGAGTCTAAAGTTTATAGGTTAGTAGCATTCTATTTAAAGGTAGTCAATGGTAGTCTTTGATGTAGATAGACGTCCAAGATTTTATACATATTTTCTATAAAAATATTTCCATTTAAAATATGTTCAATAAAAACCAATTAGGATAATTGTTTACATAACAAAAATAATATATTTTTGTTATTAATATATTAGGTTCCACTAGTGAAATCTCAAAGCCATTTCTTATAGTTCAAGGTGCGAGTGGGAGTGATAAGCGAAGCGCGTGCGCAAGACAATTTAAAAAGCAATGGACAAAGCAAAGCAATGTCTTTTATTAACAAATTAAAACTTTGCTTTGCAAATTCGAACAATAGAAACGATATAAAAATATCAAAATGTAGTAGAAACAGATTTTAACTCAGAGAAAATTACACACTGCCTCAATTTGTTGGTAACTTAGTTTTTTACGCTTTTGCTGTGCAATATCCGGCTGCGCCAGTCCGGCACCTCTAGATGGTCGGGACAGAAAGTTGTGGCTATTTTTAGAATTCCATGAGTTTGACTTGTTATCCGTCAATGTCTTTGACTTTTCATAAAGTCAATGCTTCCTACATCCTTCTCGGGCCGATTCGAGACAGTTCCCGAGGTCCTAGGGAACTGATTTTGGTGTCGTTCGAAAGGCCTGGCGATGCTCTATAGATTCCGGTTGAGTCCCCCGAGATTTTCTTTTGGGAGCCAACTTGGGCTCTGAGCGGCTACCTAACTTGTCAAAGAGCAATATTAAGTCGAAAATTTGCCAAGGTCGAAATTTCAGTAATCCAATGGGGTCCGTCTGAAGAGGGTTTTGACACCTATAAGAATATTCTTATTATTATGCACATGAACACAACAGAAACTGAAGTGCATATAGTATGCCATATATGGAATCACCGACTCTGCAGCAAATCGGGATACTTTTGCTAATGATTTTATTCATAATTTTGTTACTATGATATAGTATATAGAATATAGTGCCTAAATAAGTGAGCGACCAAATCACACATCATATCCAGTCGATGGTTAGTTTTTGTGTAGAAACTATCAAACAAAGCCAGCCAATTAAGGGTAGAAATAGCACGCTATTTTTCCTCCAGGGGCAGATTTTCTTGAAAGTCCAGCATATGGATAAAACTTTTACGCCCTTTTCGATTAAATAATTTTCAAAGCCATCCAAGTCAGTATTACTCAGCAATTCTTGCCGAAGACCCTATTCTTTCGAAAATCGCATACGAAATTCAACTCGGGGTGGAGCTACAGAGAGCTATCCAGCATAAGAAGGCCCTCAGCATTGCTGCGGTCACTCTGAACTTTGCCGCTGCAATCATTTCTAGGTTCAGAATGGCCGCCATCATCAATTTGTTAATGCGTTCGTCTGAAATTTTATTAGCTAATTTTTTATCCTTTGACTGAGTTTCTAAAAGTAAAAAAGTTTTTGTTTTTATCAGTTTTTTTTTCAGTAATCCCCACAGAATCAGCGGAAAACCTATACGGTAATCCTAGGTAATCACCTATACAGTTTTAGTTTAATATCTCTTATACGGTTAACCCCCACAGAATTATTCTGAAAGGGAATAAGAGAAATAAGAGAATCTATTTGATATCTCTTATACGGGAATCGCCACAGATTCTATTTAATATCTCTCAAGCGGGAATCCCCACAGAATCTATTGAATATCTCTTATACGGTGAACCCCCACAGAATCTTTTTGATATCTCTTAAGCGGGAATCCCCACAGAATCTATTGAATATCTTTTATTTGCCAACTTTGCAAATTTGCCAACTGGGCAAACAAAATTGGCCCCTTCTGCCGGACCTATTAAGGCCATTTGTCCTGGGCCATGCATTAGTACATCTTCGACCTTCATTTTTTAATTTGAAAGCTGAAAGCTGAAATGGAAAGACGAATTAAGAGTTTCCTTATTGAACCTTTCGCAAGGGCTGCAATTGCCATAGACATCTTGCGTACGTAACGTACCACTAGCCTTCGTGATGATATTCATTGGTTATTTTATGAAATACACAACCCCACAGAATCCATTGAATATCTGTTATACGGGAATCCCCACGGAATCTATTTGATATCTCTAATACGGGAATCCCCACAGAATCTATTGAATATCTTTTATACGGGAATCGCCACAGAATCTATTGAATATCTTTTATACGGGAATATCCACAGAATCTATTGAATATCTTTTATACGGGAATCCCCACGGAATCTATTTAATATCTCTCCAGCAGGAATCCCCACAGAATCTATTTAATATCTCTCAAGCGGGAATCCCCGCAGAATCTATTTAATATCTCTCAAGCGGGAATCGCCACCGAATCTATTGAATATCTTTTATACGGGAATCCCCACAGAATCTATTGAATATCTTTTATACGGGAATCCCCACAGAATCTATTGAATATCTTTTATACGGGAATCCCCACGGAATCTATTTGATATCTCTCAAGCGGGAATCGCCACAGAATCTATTGAATATCTCTTATACGGTGAACCCCACGGAATCTATTTGGTATCTCTCAAGCGGGAATCGCCACAGAATCTATTGAATATCTCTTATACGGTGAACCCCACGGAATCTATTTGGTATCTCTCAAGCGGGAATCGCCACAGAATCTATTGAATATCTCTTATACGGTGAACCCCACGGAATCTATTTGATATCTCTTAAGCGGGAATCCCCGCAGAATCTATTTAATATCTCTCAAGCGGGAATCCCCACAGAATCCATTGAATATCTGTTATACGGGAATCCCCACGGAATCTATTTGATATCTCTAATACGGGAATCCCCACAGAATCTATTTAATATCTCTCAAGCGGGAATCCCCGCAGAATCTATTTAATATCTCTCAAGCGGGAATCCAAACAGAATCCATTGAATATCTGTTATACGGGAATCCCACAGAATTTATTGAATATCTCTCAAGCGGGAATCCCCGCAGAATCTATTTAATATCTCTCAAGCGGGAATCTCCACAGAATCTATTGAATATATTTTATACGGGAATCCCCACAGAATCTATTGAATATCTTTTATACGGGAATCCCCACGGAATCTATTTAATATCTCTCAAGCAGGAATCCCCACAGAAACTATTTAATATCTCTCAAGCGGGAATCCCCGCAGAATCCTTGTTGCTGAAGGTCCAGCTCGAGTTGGACTAGCAGATCCATACATAAATGCACCTTATAGCTACCTATGTAATGTCGATATTAAACAAGTATTTGACAAAATAGTTTTCTTGCGAATTATATTACCTCTGAATGTCTTTGTAGACTCAACTAGAGCCACAAATGTGCATGAAGTGCCAAAAGGAAGCCTGCCTCATATGCCACAGCTGCAGCTCTGGTTAGTACTTAGTACACCAGTGCTTATTTTTTTTAGTTTTACTTCTCTACTTTTACTTATTAGGATGTAGCATTTTAGTTTTTTAATCTGCTCAAATGTTCTCATTGCAGCTGATATATCAGTCATCCTGTGCTTGAAGTGCTATATCGGCTATCATGATTTTGAAGCACTCAAGCACAAAGCTAGCGTATTTTCACCTGATGTAAGTTCGTCTAGGCCGAGTTGTAAGTTTAAATCCTTTCCTATAGTGGCCTTTCTCCACATCCTGCTTTCAGGCGCTGGTAAGATTTTTTCTAGGACAACTAGATAAGATGCACTCACCCTCGCAAAGGAACAGATACAGGGTGTCCGTCGTTAGTACAGCAACAAATCCGTCGAATCCCGGACAGGTTCTCGTTCCCTTGCACAAAAGGACAATCACATTTGAACCTGAGGTGGGATTTTCCTTCAGAAACGCATTTAGTTTGGCCTGGACGTCTTTGCTAGTGCCATTTGTCTCCTGTTCCAGTTTAGTCACTTTGTAGACTGTCTCTAATGCAGAGCGCCTTGCACAAATATCTCGTGGCATTGTCATTCTGACGGCACTCGTCGCAGGACGCTTTCTGGCAGCTGGGGAATGAATTCCACTGCATAAAGGTCGGCAATGAAAAGTACCTTAGGATTTGATTCCGCATAGATTTGTGCTGCATTTCATTGTATTTTGAAGAAAATACATGAAGCACTTGCTTGTTGAAAACCGCACCGGAGGGAAACGCAAGAGAGAGCAGAAAGAAGACGAGATGCATATGAGCAAACGCAACACGCTCAAACACATCAGAAAAATCTTCATTGTTATTGAAAATAGTGCACACTGCTCACTAAATGAGACATGCTGTACTGTTCATTTGCTGGTAATAAACGTGAGAGCTGATGCATCGTCGCCAGAGCCTATTTAATATCTCTCAAGCGGGAATCGCCACAGAATCTATTGAATATCTTTTATACGGGAATCGCCACAGAATCTATTGAATATCTTTTATACGGGAATCCCCACAGAATCTATTGAATATCTTTTATACGGGAATCCCCACGGAATCTATTTGATATCTCTCAAGCGGGAATCGCCACAGAATCTATTGAATATCTCTTATACGGTGAACCCCACGGAATCTATTTGGTATCTCTCAAGCGGGAATCGCCACAGAATCTATTGAATATCTCTTATACGGTGAACCCCACGGAATCTATTTGATCTCTTAAGCGGGAATCCCCGCAGAATCTATTTAATATCTCTCAAGCGGGAATCCCCACAGAATCCATTGAATATCTGTTATACGGGAATCCCCACGGAATCTATTTGATATCTCTAATACGGGAATCCCCACAGAATCTATTTAATATCTTCCCGTATATCAAGCGCTGAAATGATATATATATATATTATTAATTTATATATATTTATTTATTACCATTTATTATATATATATATTATTTATATCTTTTTATATATTTATGTCTTAATATATGGCCAAAACATCGTTGCCATGATGCGCAAAGAGAAGCCGCCGTCTTCGAAGAAATCCAGTAAGCACCGCAAAAGGAAAGGGTATCGATACGGTGGCGGATGCGGCGCCTATAAAAAATGGCAGCCTGCTGCCGCAACCGGCAATCCTGCATTAGGAAAGCGTCTTAGTGCTGCCAAGGCCCGCGGCCTCTGCAAGGCAACCTTTGCTGCCACAACCGGCGCCGATCGGACTATTTGGATTGACGACCAAGCAACAAGTTCAACTGCAGCAGAATCAGCAACTGCAGCAACAGCAGTTCCAGACCTTCAAACTTTATCAGCTTTATCAGGGTCTACAAATCAAAGCCTTTACATCACACTGCCTTCCAATCACATGAAGCCTTTGAATGGTTAAAGCTGTATCTCGCTGTGCATACTACGAGCTAAATCATTATACCACTTTTCAGTGTGATCTGCAAAAGCGGCTGCAGTTGTGGTTAGTTTATTTTTATGCGGAGCATGGACTAACTTTTGTAATCATTGTGTTCAAACTAGCCTGCTCATTATCATATTTTTAAATAGTTTATGTGCAACAAAACTTGGCATTTGATAAACGATAAAACACATAGCATTTGTTCTGCTGACATCATTTTATTTTGTTAATTCTGCAACTCACACATTCTGCAACTCTCAACAATGGCTGCTTGTGTCTTCTGTGTATATATGTGCCTGTGTGTGAAGGAAGAAGACCGTGAGTCTTCTGTGTATATATTATGCCTGCCTGTGTGTGAAGGAAGAAGACCGTGAGTCTTCTGTGTATATATATACCTGCCTGTGTGTGAAGGAAGAAGACCGTGAGTCTTCTGTGTATATATATGCCTGCCTGTTTGTGAAGGAAGAAGACCGTAAGTCTTCTGTGTATATATATGCCTGCCTGTGTGTGAAGGAAGAAGACCGTGAGTCTTCTGTGTATATATGCCTGTGTGTGAAGGAAGAAGACCGTGAGTCTTCTGTGTATATATATGAGCGAGAGAATGAGCGAGTTACAGTAGCGAGAGAATGAGCGAGAGAATGAGCGAGTTACAGTAGCGAGAGAATGAGCGAGTTACAGTAGCGAGAGAATGAGCGAGAGAATGACCAGATCTACGCCCTACCCGATGGGCCTCTGCGTGCCCGACCGCCTCTGGTCCGCTGCTGCAGTCTGGAGGGCCTCCTAGCCATTGACGAGGACGCGGCGCGGCAGGAGATCTCTCGGCTTGCCTTGGAGCGGCCGGTGACTCTTCGGATTTCGAAAATCGACGGCTTGATTGAGAGTACCGGCGAGGCTGCCATCGTAGCCGAAGATATGCTGGACGATACTGGCAAATCAGTTAGCGAGCGGCTCCTTGAGCTGCGGTTGGTCAGGCGGTACAAGCCTGCCCGGCCCAGCCTGGAATCATTTGCAGAGCTCAAGATTGTAAACTCCGAAACCGCGCCACCTTGTGTCTAAGAGCAAGCCAAGCCGCTTGTCAACAAATTTCAACAGTCTGCGCTGTCCACCTACGAATCTAAGTTGCCCAGCAACGAAGCGAAAGTTCCTAGCAACGAAACCAAAGGTCCTAGCAATGGGAATATTCCGCCTAGCAACGAAACTAAAGAGCGCAGCAACGAGAATATTCCGCCTGGCAACGAATTCAAAGAGCCTGGCAACGAGAGCATTCCGCTCAGCAACGAAACCAAAGGGTCTAGCAACGGGAATATTCAGCCTAGCAACGAATGCAAAGGGCATAGTAACGAGAATATTCCGCCTAGTAACAAGAATCTTCCGCCTATCAACAACACTAGACCACTTAGAAACGAAGCTAAGCCGGCTATGAACGCTGGGAAATCTATCTACATCGGTGCCGTCACGATTACTGAAGTGCTCTCACCGAACGAGTTTTTTTGCATTCTGCCCAATGCACCACCTCCAGTTCTGCCCCTGTCACCTAGGGAACCAATAGGCCTCACAAGTCTGGCCGAACTTGATGAGTTCGACCTCAACGCCCTATACGTGGCCCGCTATTCGAGGGATCCTACTCGCCGCTACAATCGCGTGCGCCTGCTCAGCTTGAACCTTTGCAACGCCACGGCAACCGTGCTTCTAGTCGACTTTGGTCACGTCGAATCGACGAAACCACGTGGTCGAAGCCACGAAATATATCAAGTACCTACCTGTTGTGGCCTTCGGCTTTGGCGGTTTCGGCTGCTTCCGCTGGGGGGAGGGGCGGAGCGCGTTGGGAGTTCCAGTCTCTGCCGCGCAGTCGCAGTGCATTGCGTGAACGCCTGACTTAGACTGTCGGCAATCCTGCATTAGGAAAGCGTCTTAGCGCTCCTCCTGTGCTGCCAAGGCCCGCGGCCTCTGCAAGGCAACCTTTGCTGCCACAACCGGCGCCGATCGGACTATTTGGATTGACGACCAAGCAACAAGTTCAACTGCAGCAGAATCAGCAACTGCAGCAACAGCAGTTCCAGACCTTCAAACCTCAGTAAAAAGGAAATTGTAAAAGCTTTTATTTTTATTACCAAATTCTAAAAGCACTGAGTGAATGAAGATTGAGCTACGGACACCTTACCTGAGAGGGAGGTGTACTCTCAGCGAATCTGCTCATTTTTGTGTAATTTTTTTATCTTCGAGCGTGGGTACATTTTTTTAAATTGGTCGAGGGCGGCTGTATCAAAAGAAACAAGCTTTGATAATTCTGTGAAGGCACTGTGAAGGCATTTTACCTTGCTGCGCGGAAGGAATTGAGTTTTCTGCTAAATGGCTTGGTTAGCCTAATGCCCACTTTTTTGTAAAAATGTAACGATATATGATTTTCACTTTTTCAACCTTCACATTGAATGTTTTTAAACTAAAAAGTTGTAGAAATCAGCGCTCAAGAAGTGCTACTGCAAGTAGCAAATAGCAATTCAGCAAGAAGCCCCAGTTTGAATGTGTCTGCCCAACCAATGGCTGAATGACTCGCTTCTGATTGGTCCATGGAGGCGAGGGCTTTAGCTCTTATGCAGGAGGTAGAAAAGCCTATTTTTCGCTATAAAGGAGACACTCCACCAGGACTAAAGTAGAGCATTTACTAACAATGCTCTACCTGGAATGCAATGCTTGCCTTTTCCTGGCTTCCTTTTTCTTGCTTTTCTGTGCTTTTTGCTTTCTTCGCCGTTTTAATTATTTTCTTCGAAACAATTTATCAGCAAATATATTGCATGTGGGCCATAGACGGTGCCCTTCCCTCGTTCGCTCTCTGCTATGTCGCAACTGCTGTCTCTGTCTGCCTTCGTGTCTGGGAGTGTGGTGTTTACCTAGCTATGATTCTGGGCCTCATTCTGGGGAAATTTTTGCTGTAAAAAGCTCTTTTCTAAAGAATTGACTTTTTCTAATCGAGATAGAATGTGCTAGAGTACAATATTTCTCTAATTTTGGCATACTTTTTATATAGCAAATCATCTCTTATGACAACGAATAAATGTCCTCTTTTTATATCTATATTGTGGCGGACAGTCAACACGCGACCGGCCAGCAACAGTGCAGCCGCACCCAAACCCCTCAACCTCAGTCTAGTTGAGGTGGGGGTTGGTGCACCCAGCCAGCCGGCTCGCTAAGCCGGGTGTGAGAAGTCACGCCACCATTTCGCACCTCCCTAGGCCCCTCTATCTCGCTCGCGCGCTTGCTGTAAATATAAATATACGTGCCATGCAGCACACTAACTTCGCTGCCACTCCAACTTCGTCAACAAAAGGCCTTCCGCCTTATTGGTGAGCCCGACGTCTACAAAAATAAGTGCGTTTATTAGCTGTGTGTTGCATTTTCCCATTTGCATTATTTTTTATGTATCTGTGCTAGTTTTTTGCGTTTTTACTCAAACCGCTCAGTGTTACTAGCTGCAGTTACTTTAAATAAGCTAGTTTTTCTTTTGTTCTGTGTGCTCAATCTACCTGGTCGGCCCTGTGCGGTCCTGGCAGCCAACCGCCTTGGCCGACAACAGCAGCACAGCAGAACAGCAGCACAGCAGAACAGCAGCACAGCAGAACAGCAGAACAGCAGCACAGCCAGCACAGTCATAGCCAGCCCGCCGCCCGGTAGCCCCTGGGGTCTCGCCCGACGTCCCGGTCGCTATCCGGACGACGGCTACGATCCCCTGCTGGTGACGAAACTGCTGGAGAACTACCGCAGCGAAAGCGAGAGCGAAAGCGAGAGCGAAAGCGAGAGCGAAAGCAAGAGCGAGAGAGCGAGAGAGCGAGAGCAAGTGGCAGGGAAGGAAAATAATAACATAGGATAAGTATTTGCAGAGCCATTATATTTGCAGAGCCATTATATTTGCAGAGCCATTATATTTGCAGAGCCATTATATTTGCAGAGCCATTATATTTGCAGAGCCATTATATTTGCACATCTGTGCAAATAGTGTCGACACCTCCTGGCATCGTGGTCAGCCTATCAGGCCGCGGATGACCTCGGTTGGCTCGGACGGCCGCGCCTCGGCTGCGGCAGCCAAGATCGGCACATCAGGGACGAGCAGAGGACAGCGCAGCGCACGCCGTCGCACTGAGCCAACCGGCGTGGGCGACTTCGCGGTGCTTCAAGACGCCAGTTGCCCCCGGTCTCTGCCGCTTCTGAATCGGATCCCCCCGGGTGGCGCCGGGGACCGTGAGGCCCAACGTCATCGGGCCCTAGCCGTACCAGGTGGTCGCCTCAGGCTCGGCACGCTGAACTGCCGGACCCTGAAGGCCCCCTGGCGTCGCACTCTGCTCGTCCAGCTGGCCCACGACCTACAGCTGGACCTCATAATGCTGCAGGAGGTCTCTATTGTGGCGGAGCCAGGCCTTCAAAATGAGGACCTTGGAGCCGGATGGAGCCTCTTGTACACGTCGGCAGACGGCCGCGGGCGTGGCGGCGTCGGCGTGCTGATCGGACCGCGCCTTCGGCAGAGCGTGCACTGCGCCCCAGTTGACAATAATCCCCTAGTTGATGATGATCCCCTGTTGACAATGTTCCAGTTTTGTTGCAGTTCCCAATCTGATAACGCCTGCAGCTATGATCAAAAACTCTTTCCTATAGTTTTAGTATTGAATAAAACTTGCTGCTTCACTCGAAAAACTTATATTCTTTTCCGAGAGCGAGTACAGTAATAATAAAGCTAACAAATATCTGCTTCGACAGTAGCTAACCAAAAGCGCTTACTATTTATACTCGAACCAAAAAAATGGCCAATAAAAATACTAATAAACAGAAACTTACGGTTTTTACTGTTGATCATAGAAGATTAGAAGAAAAAGAAGCAGTAACAAAACTGATGCTGAAATTAGATCTGCATTCTGCAAAATAATAGAAGTACTTTATTTCGGAGCTAGATGAAAAGAAAGCGGCACAATGATCGAAGTCGAGATATTAAGGTTTGACAATAGAAAGGCTGCAGTTTTATGGATAGTAAGGAGGAGGAGAGGTCTCGCTAGCATTGAGCATCATAAAAGCCCAATCATGAAATCTGCTATGTACGAGATTACGTTTTACTTATTCAAATCAAATCACTCAATCAGCCAAGAGACAAACTTATGAACGCACGTACGGATCGAAAAGCAGTGACGCAATCCTATTCAATTGAGAGTATCGGGCCCTGTTCTGTGCGTGCGTGAAAAAGCACCGATGCAATCTAATAAAACTGACAGTGTCCGGACCTATTCCAATTCAACCTTGTTTGGCCGGATCAACACTTCGACATCAACTGACGAATTCATGTCTCTCCGGAGAGCTTCGACATCAACTGACGAATTCATGTCTCTCCGGAGAGCTTCGACATCAACTGACGAATTCATGTCTCTCCGGAGAGCTTCGACAGCGGCCTGTGTCTCATAGCATCTCCTAGCAGTCAGAGTCGCCAAATAGATGGCCGTCTGCAGGGATGCAGGGTCCAGGCCGCTTCTTCGCAGCCGGTTCTGCGTTCCGGCCATAGAGGAGCCCGGTTGGCCTAGGAAGCTGCCATTGTCTGTTGACAACGTTAAGTTAACGGACGGGTTGATATGTAAGTTTGTAACTAAGCAAGTCTATTTGTGAATAACCAATAAATAAGATTGTGAATGGATCAGTGAGTCTCAATGATTCAATAGTGAGTCTACAAATGAGTGAATGCAGAAATATTATTTTGAAACCTTACCATCAGCTACTTCCTGATGGACCGAGCTGCTCAGCCTGCTCGGTGAACGCTGAATGTCTGATGCCGATGGCCCCGAGAATTTTGGCACAGTAGTGGCATTGTCATGACCTGTGAATGTAAGCAGAGTGGTGGGGGGAATAAATTAGACTTTGAATCACTTTTTGTAAATACGCTAGTAATTGATTGAGAAAGTCTGAATGAATTGAACAGTGAGTCTGTGAGTGAATTGAACATTGAATTGTGAATGAATGAACCAGTGAGTCTGTGAATCAATAAATCAATGAGTTTTCGCGAATGGATCTTGACTTACTTGACTTAGCGGCAGGGGGCCTCCATGACGGACGCAGCGAGGAGGCGGCTGGTGCCGCCCATATCGCTAACCCCTGGCAGCCAGACGGCCTCCATCGAGGCGGTGCCGCTCAGGGTGGTCCGTCGGTCGGTTCCGCCGCGCGATCTTCCTCGCCATAGGCTGGGAAGAAATCAGCTCGGCCGGTATCCCGGAGGAAGTGGGCGAGCTGTGGGATGTTCTCGGGCGAGCAGGCTTCGGCAAGAGTCGGTGCCGGCCCGAGATGCTTTAGCCTAGCCCGGGTGAAGGCCGGGCAGTGGCAGATGAAATGTTCGGCGTTTTCACGTCCGGAGCAGCAGAAGGGACACGTTTCCTCAGGCACGTGGCCTTGGAGGTAGCGGTGTCTGGTGAAGCAGCCATGTCCCGAAAGGGCCATGGTGACTGCTCTCAGGTCTCTGCGGTTTAGCCTGAGTAAGGCCTTACGCAGGTTACTTGAGGGGGTTGGCACCGCAGCCCTGGACTGGCGACAGTTCAGGGTGCTGGACCACCTCCTCCGATGCTGGGTCTCCATCCAGCGGTTGATGCTGGAGTTGACAACAGAGGCGGGGATCGGGGATTCCGGGCCCGGGCCCATCAGGGAGCTGGCTGCTCCAGCCTTTGCAAGCTGGTCCGCCATCTCATTCCCTGTGAACCCGGCATGCCCAGGGATCCACATCAGCTCCACCTTATTAGACTGCGCCAACCCGTTTAACTGGGTGTTGCAGTCCAAGGTGGTTCTGGAGCGAGAGGTGCAGCGGCTGAGGGCCTTGAGGGCTGCTTGACTGTCGGAGTGAAAAAAGATCCTCCGACCAGCCAGCCGCCTCTGGCGCAGCTCAGCCGCACAGAAGCTGATGGCGAGCACTTCGTTTTGGAAAACGCTAGAGCTCTTGCCACAGTATTGGGAGTGGGTCCAGAGGACCTCACCACCCGAGGCGACGCACACTCCGAATCCCGATTTACCGTTCATCAGAGAGCCGTCAGTGTAACAGTGGACTGCCGGGTCATCCCAGCAGTCCTTTACCTCATTACGAGGGGAGATGCTGACTTTGTACCTGTGGCTCCGGAGTAAAGTGGCCGGGGCCCCGTCCGAAAGGATGGTGAGCCCTCCGCACTCGCCCAGAGTTTTCAGGCAGAGGTCAGAGTGAGGCAGAAGGGAGCGCTTCGAGAAGGCTCGCGAATTCTGGAAGTAGACACCCGCATCAAGAAGACGTCGGGTGGACTTTGCTGCTTCCCCCTTGACGAAAATGTCAATGGGTGTAGCGTTGAGGAAAGCATTCATGCCTTCGAAGGGAGTGGAGGGTGGGGCGCCCAGCGTCATACGACAGGCTCTGCCCTGCACCCTATAAAGCGCCTCCAGGTTTTTCTGGATGCCCATGGCGCTGGCCCAGATGAGGCCAGCGTAAGCGACGGACGGTCTAATGATCGCCGTGTAAATCCACCAAAGGTTCTTGGGGGTTAGCCCCCAGGTGACTTGCGCCAGTATGGCCAGGGCCCTCTGGCCTTTGTGGTGATGTGTGGGGTCCAGTTAAGCCTATGGTCTAGCACGAGACCAAGGCACCGGACCTGCTTTTCCATTGCAATATTCTTGCCATAGAGAGTCAGAGGCTTAATGGTCCAGAGCAGTTTGCTGGTAAACATAACCGCGACGGTCTTGGACTCAGAGAGTCGGAGCCCGCATTGGTCCGCCCAGCGCACCGCCCTGTTGATAAAGCCCTGAATGAGGTCCCTGGTGGTTTCCGCCGAGGGGCCCGCGCAGATGGCGGTCACATCGTCGGCATATCCCACCTTCAGGACTGGGTCTGGACGAGTGCTTTTCAGCAGCTCATCCATGACGAGATTCCACAGCAGTGGGGTGAGGACGCCGCCTTGGGGCCCTCCTTTTAGGACAGGTGCCGAGAGCACCATGCCTTCGAGGTGGGCCACCACGTGGCGATTCCGGATCATGTACATGACCCAGCGAACGAGGTGGGGGTGAGTGGCCCTGGAAACTAGGGCCTTCTCAAAGGCTTCGAAAACAACGTTATCGAAGGCCCCCTCAATATCAAGGAAGACAGCCAGGGCAAAACCGCTGCCCAGTACTGCCTTCTCTAGAGTCTCCACGATGCAGTGGAGGGCGCTCTCCGTGGACCGGCCCGCCCGAAAGGCGTGCTGGTTTGGCGAGAGCGGGGCCCGCCCTAGCTCTACAGTAAGAAGGCGCCAGAGCACCAGTCTTTCCATGAGCTTGAGGCAGGTGGAAGTCAAACTTATCGGGCGATAAGACTTGACCGAGCGATAGTCGCCTTTGGCGGGCTTCGGGATGAAGACGACCCGGGCTTCGTGCCACAGCGCTGGTACGTAGCCCAGCACGATGCAGGCCCGTAGAAGTCTGCAGAGGAGATGGAGGAAGCGGCCATTTTTGACCGCTTCATGCAAAAAGGCCGGATAAATACCATCTGGCCCAGGTGCTTTGAAAGGGTTTAATGACTTTGCCGCGCGAACGATGCGGTCATTCGGGACGAGTGACTGAGCCAGGCCCTGACCTCCACGTGAGTGGTCGTCTGGGCCAAAGTGCGCCGGTACACTCGGGAAGAAATGCCCTAGCATAAGCTCGAGCGTTTCCTCCGGGCGCTCCGTGATCGAGCCGTCTGGCTTTTTGATCGATGAGAGCTTGGAGAAGCGGTCGTTGGTGAGCGCCTTTACCACGCGGGCCGTGGGCCGCGAGCCCTCCAGCCCTTCGCAGTATTGTCGCCATTTGTCCGCTTTTGCCCTTCTGACCCGGCCCTTAAACTCATGGATGGCGCGAGTATAGGCCTCTTTGTCATCAGGGTCGTGCGAGGTTTTCAGCTTCCTCTGGAGAGCCTTAGCTCGGCGTCTCAGGACTCCGAGCTCGGGGTTCCACCAGGGGGCCGATTTTTTGCCTTTGTAGGCTTTGAGCGGGCAAGCCATTTCGTAGGCCTCTGTGATGGCGCCGCCCAGCAGGGCAGCCACTCCATCTAGGTCCTGCGTGGTTGCCATGGCCATGGAGGGGTCGGAATCCCGAAGGCCCTCATGCAGCTTTTGGCTGAACGCGGGCCAGTCGGTGTTTCTGACATTACGCCTCCAAATAGGCTTTTGCTTCTTATCGGGGGTACCGATGTTGAAGCGAATGAAACGATGGTCCGAGAGCGAGCTTTCGGTCTCCCATACCTCCCACCCCAGCACCCTTGGGAGGATGCCGGGTGAGGCCAGGGTGACGTCAAGCACCTCAGCCCACCGCCCATTGTCGAAAGTGGGCGTGTTGCCCACATTACAGAAGTTAAGAGGCGTGCCGCTGACGAAGGCCAGGAGCTCTTCGCCGCGGTCATTGATTTTTTAGCTACCCCAGTGGGTGTGATGCGAGTTTGCATCTCTCGCGAGGAGCAGCTCGAAGTTTCGTGCCCTGGCGAAATCACAGAGGGCGACGAGGGTATCGCTGACCACGGGGGCGTCGCCTGCCAGGTAGGCGGATGCCACGAGGGTCAACTTGTTAGGCACAATGTGTGCAGATTGGATGACGCAGATGTCCCCGTTAGAGAGATCGGGTCTCATCCACGCATTTAAGGCTTTTGCGGCATAGATCAGTGATCTAGGGCGGACAGAGTCTGCCATGCAGAAGCAGTCATAGCCAGCAGGAATGTTGCTTGGCTTGTTCTTTGATAACCAGGGCTCCTGCACAAGTACAAGGCCCGGCATCATGCGCTCTGTCGTGCGCATCAGATTTACTGATGCTGCCACGCAGTGCTGGGTGTTAACTTGCAGACATGATATTCCGGGGATCATCATGCAGGCAGAGGTCTACTTGGAGGGGGACTCAGCCAGAAGGCGGTCCTCCTCCTCCAGGTCGATGTCGGTAGGCATGGGCTCCTCCGTGCCCAGGCCCCGAGCCAGAGGCGGGAACTCGACGGGGTCACGCGAATGGATCAGTGAGTCTGCGAATTTATATGAATCTGTGAGTTTTTGAATACGTGTTTGCATGGATGGATTGGATGATTGAACCAATTTAGTCTATAGTCTAATAAACTCTTACAATCAACAATCGGAGATTCCATGGCGCTGGTTGAATGCAGGTGGTTCTTCTGGTCCTCCATCAGTCTTTGAGGTGTGGATGGGAATGGGATCAGTGTCGCGGTGCTGCTTAATCTCTGTAGCTGCGGTCGATCAGGCAGAGGAGCTGCTTTGGAGCCCACATTCCTCTGATTTATGGCCTCGGAAGCTTCCCTCTCGCTCTCCGAGGTAGTAATGTTCTGTTTTAATTTTAGAAGGAAATTAGAAGGAAATGTGATCATAGGCAGTGTAATGACTTGTGTTAGAAGTCAAATCGAACTCCAATTTCAAGTATCTCGGCTTTCACTGGAAGCAGACAGAAAAGGAGGAACAAAAGAGTGTGTGAAGCCCAACCAGTCAGGCTCAACATTATATTTGAGGGCTCTTGGCCTATGACAAAGCAGGCTACAACAAGCGCAGGGAAAGGCATGTGAACGTACAACGGGAAACTCGGTGCGCAGTGAGTTGAGAAGCGTACAGCGCCCATGAGTCAGTCAGTGGCCCCCATACTGAGTGCAAGCAGACAGGACACAGTTAGTTTTGTGCAGTCAAAGTTCCCGGCCAGGCGTGCAGACTGAGGGTCTGCAGCCCAGGCCATCACAGCAGTCTATGGCCGCGGGCTAGCCGGCCTCAGCTCATGCGTTTATTGTGCGCCTAGCCAGGGTGCCCTCATGGTGAGGTGAGCTGGGCTAGCCGATCGCAGCTCATGGGCCCAGCCCATGGGCCCAGGGTGCGCTCCTGGTGTGGGCCTCGGATATGGATAGGAAGGTGACGTTGGGCCAGCCAACCAAAAGCATGATTGCCATGCAAGACAAAGAGTTTTCCAAAACATATAGGCTATCCTACTGTATGTGATTCCTTTGGTGCTTCGAGTGTACTGTATAGTGCTGATATTTATGTAAATCAGCGTAAAACCGCTTTTTTTCTTACTCAGCCGGATTAAGAAATGAGTAGGCTTATATGATGTTCTTGTTGTTCTGCAAAACATATAATCATTAATTTAAATAAAAAATAAGTCGAACCAACGACCCGCAGTTGTCATGCAGACGTGCTACCAGTTTCACCACATGACATTGCCCATATACAACGAAGAATTACTATTTATTTGTATATTCTTTCGTTCGAATACTTTTGGCTGCAGGCTGCAGCTTGTGCTTACTTATTTTAAGCAATGGCTATCGTAGCGATCAAATTCGCAACGCATTACTAGCAACGCAAGCAAATATATCGCGAGCTAGCGAATCGCTCCATTTTCTAACGACGGGTCCAGCAGGTCCCCAAATTTTATCTGCAAAGCTTTAAAGACCAAAAGGGTGAACGTCAATATTACAAATACTCAGCAAAAGTCTAAATTATTAGCACCCGTAACGAAAGTCATCGATTTATCGTTGCACCAAACATTCTACTTATTTTTGTCATTACATGTAATTTCATAAAGCTTTAAATAAAGACCAGCAAGGCAAAAATCATTAAATCATTATTTTTAAAGCATAAAAGTAACTTAAAAGAAAGGTTGAAGCGAAAATAGTTCGCTAAAAGATTTTTTTAAACACATACTGCATCAAAACGGCAAAACAGCGTTTAAATTTTGTAGGGTACGAAGTGCAATGCCTTACTATTCCTCACACCAGTATCTAAATGTTTTACTTTGTTTAGAGTTACATAAAGTTTCCGGAACATATTACCTTTGCGACAGAATTCAACATGATAAATAATCGACCAATTTATAAATCTAATTAATGCAAAGTCATTGCATTCTGTCGCAAAAAGCAGTGTAATCGCACGAGTTCAACCTACTGAAACATCGATTTAGTTAATTCATCTACAAATATTATATATTTTTTTAATAAAAGTGTCTGAGCTTTCGTGTTCTGCTACAAAGTAGGGAAACCGTGAGACTTTCTGGTATATTAGGTCCTAATTTAATAATTCTCGAAAAACCAAGGTATTCCAAATGATTAGCTACGAAACACATTGTTTTCCTTTCTTGAAGATCGGCTCGATATTACCCGCAACTTACGTATGTAAACCGTAACGTACTCGTAACATTCAAGTTTAAAAAAACAAAATCGTAATAAAGGTATAGGCTACTAAATACTGCTTTGAAAAAACAAATAATTAAGTTCTTAAACATATACATAAAGAAGGCTCTGCAGATTTCTTTGGCGCGGTTTTAATAATTTCAGATGCATGTTCATCGGAGTTGTTCGCCATGTTGTATTTAGCTTTTTCAAATTTTAATTTTGATCTGAATTTTAATTAATTTAGTAATTTAATTTTCACTTTCAGTTGAAAGTGAAGTGAAAGACAGGTAAATCGAAACAAAAAAGTACAAGATTGTACCAATTGCAATCATTCCACATTACTGTTACATTTTCTAGATTATTTCCACTTTGGTAGCTAATTTCGTTCTTCGTAAATCGTAATTAAGGTTTAAAAGAAAAATATTTGTATTGTTTACTTCACTCTTAACTTAGTTTTGGACAAATCAGAGTCATTTGCACAAGTTTTAGCTGCGCCAGCAGGTAATTAAAAACTCGATAAATGTCTAAACAATGTCAGTTGGAAAATGACATATGTCAATATATGGCAAAATTACATGGTTAATATTATGTAATATAACATAACACTCTAGATAGCTAGTATTGAATAGGAAATATTATCTATCTTTGGCAGATTAGAAACTAGTTAACTCGGCAGTAAATCAGTACTATAGTTAGTGCCTATAAGCATTTACTCATATTTAGTTTACATTGAAGATAGGTTAGGCCTAATCCAAAATTTTGTTAGAGGTTGTGCCAGTGTGTATTAAATTAGAAACAGTTGTCCGACTATAATATTCACTTTTATTTGTTAAGTTCTGCTGCTAGTTTCTTTGTATTTCTTGCTTAACAGTGTACTAAGCTCTGCAACTTTTTATGAAGCAACACAGTCACTAATTTCATTTGGTCTTTAGACCTAGCCTCCTATGCCTAGCCTACTTCCAGAGTCAGAAAGGTGGCTCTGTGTGCCAGAAAGAAATTATAAACAATGTAATATGTGACATGCACCACCAATATAAGTAACTTTACCATTGAGTCAAGTAGGCTTTGGTAAATAGTTAATAGGGCAAGATCTCAAAAAACCAATGCATACTCTTTGCACAAAGGCTTCTTTCCAGTGGACCTTGAACTTGAGATCAGTATATATATTAATCAATCACTTAAGAGGGTATTAAACTGAGATTAGTGGCAATCCATTAGAGGATTAGAGAAGTCCATGCTGGTATCAGTATCAGACAGGCTGATCATCTAGGCAGAACAACTGCAGCTGGACACTGCAGTGTGTCTGGCAGAATAGCTGTAGCTGGACACTGCAGCATGTCAGTCTGGCCCTGGCAAAGCTGAGCAAACTACCACCCCGAGTGCTGCCAATCTTTGTCACATTCCATGGAGTCCATGGGTGGCAGAAAGTGTTAATTTGTGAGAGTGAGAAAAAGGGATTTGTGTGCAAGTTTTTAAGTAAATGTTCAATCCTTTATATTCAAGCAAGTGTATAGAAATGATGCCCAAGTGCAGGTCTGCAATCTCCACAGACTGTAGTTACATGACCACGATACTTGTGGGAATATATGTGGAATATAAGTGCTATGATTTCATTGTAGAATATATAAAACTTTATAGTATTAAATAGAAAACAGTTGTCTGTCTACAATATTAAATACTGTGGAGCAATTCTTATAAATTACTTTCTCATTTCCAGACAATGTATCGCGGCATCGAACTGAAGCGTGTTGTCAAAGCTTCACTGCAAACTGGCTGTCGTGGGCGACCCAGAAAGATTAAGACAATCATTAGCGGCCGAAATCGAGGCTCAACATCTCGGCACCCTGTTCTCCTAACTATAAATCACTCCCAACAACCAGCGAAATCCCGCCCAGACAGGTAACGATCAACCAACATAGACGATCATATCGTCCAGCAATCTTGGTCCTTGTATTGTGCCTATTGGCTACATTGCTGCCCGTTGCTATGTCAACCCCAACTGTGGCACCACCAAATCAAGAGGACAAACATGTACATCCATTGTATGTCGACACGCCAATGCTGTGTCCATCTAATATTCCGCCTAAAATCTTCACCATACCACAAGAAATCGAGTGCGAGAAGTTTCAACAACCTAGGCGACAAGTCACACCTATCCGCTTGGAACTCTACAGCACCAATCTTGATACGGCTTCTATATTGATTACGGCATGCCTCCGTGAGAAATTATCATTCTCTTGTACTAAATCATCCATAGTACGACGATGGAACGATGCCACTATCAAGATTACCCCTCAACCAGTCAGTCAACAAGACTGCCAAAGGTGGTCAGAAGGCAAGGTTTCACCTGAGGGTGTTCTGAAACTAAAAACGTCTCCAACCCAGACTCTTCGTCGTTACCAATCGGACATTAGCGACGCCATGACGACTGAATGCCTCGCAAATCGTCCCTTCGAAACGACAATAACTACAATAATACAGAACATCCCGGCATACGCTCAACCTCATGGTTTGATGGAGTCTTTATCATTTCCGGTCAAACACTGCAATTACACTACACATACTTGCATACTGGAGACTACTTTTGACCAAATGATTCGATTCAATTTGCCTCTTTCTATCTTGGCTGCTCCTTGGAAAGACCTCGAACAAAATGCCTTGTTAACGTTAACTACCTCTGGCAATCGTCAACTTCGACTCATTTGGACGATGCCAGAACTCTCAGATTGTCGTCTTAAAGCCTTCCGTGTGATGTCCGGACACCTAAGTTCTGGATTTTTTCTCAATGATGACCAGACACTTGGACTTACCTTCGTACCATCACCTAAAACGCACCTGTTAACATGCTCAGGATTGCGGAAGACTCTATACCTATCTACCCAAGGAATCTATGTCGCTGTTCTCGACAACCAAGAGAACAACTTCACTACCATTCTGCGTTCACAGATTACGAACGCTCCAGTGCTTACTCCGGCAAACCAGCCGACAGCCAGCGACATAGATACCGCCTCAATAAAATTAAGACTCAGGCGCTCATCCGCCTTGACACTTCCAACTCCACCGACTCGATCTCCGAATCCAAATAAACAAATACTGGTGACAACGGAGTCCCTGCAGTCAACTACTCCTTTTGCCGGTACCGAAAGATCTGATCCTACAACTATGATAATACCAAATTCGCTACCGACGACACATTACGACACAGGAAGCTCCGTCGCATCCGACCCACCTAAAGTTACGAACAGTCCACTTAAGGACATACCGAACTCCACATCTTCGATGAGTCCGCAAACGGTGACAACTGAACAACTGACAAGTCAACGGATGTCTACCACCACAGTGGCACCGACACATTTGGTGGTGACAAGCACGTCCGACACATCTACACCACCAGCAGAGGTTGTTCCAAGAACTACAGGCCAAAGGACAGGTGAACCTGTCGGCCCGTATCATACACCGTTCCACGAACCTTCTGAATCACTACCTGACCTACCTAACCTAAGAAGGTTAAAACGTCAGACGAAAGTAGCTCAGACAACCAACACCACCGATACAGTTAAAACTTCTCAATCACTTGTTTCTGCAGAATTGCTATCGGCACAATTACAAGGCGTCACAACAAAATTACATCACGATATTCAAGAGACTCACAACCAGTTGATGAACACGCAATGCAAGATGTACACTCTAAACTTAAAGTACAATCGACAGCTGTATTATACAAATCCTACACTTGCCGCACGAATATTACTACAAACTCCATTCGTGCATGCACGTTCCATTGCGGGATACATCTTTGTATATCAGTGTCAACCATTGCATAACTTTCGATTTGTACAACCGTACTATTCAACTGGAATGTGTTTTACTCGCCCACCAGTCTCTTTTACCGTTCAAAACCAAACTGCACTCGGTTTCCTCGATACGACAACTCGCATCGTATCCACTGCGAAACCTATGTTGATACCATGTCCATCAGTGTATCACTACTACCTCCCAAAACAGTCGATGCTCTTCAGAACGAACCTCAACTTCACCACGTTTACGCCGACTAGTTCTGATTTCACGACAGATGAAACGTACAAACTGGTGGACCTCCAGTCTTCCATTATACAGAGCATCTTCACCCCACTGGGAGACATTAACTACACGTCACTACGAAGTGCAATCACTATAACCGACCTAATGACACAATTCATACATACACGTGATTTCTTAGTCACCGTGTTTAAACTTAACAATACTGGCCAATTCAAACTCGGTTTTGATCCTATCAGTGGCCTCGACACACACTCAGCGCTTATGAATCTGTGGTCCAATTCCCTATTCAGCTGGGAACGCCTTAAGGCGAACCACCAGGAGAAATTTATATTCAGCGCTGCAGTCATTGTCTATGTTGCACTAATCATTTTTCTTTGCAACATTGGAGCCTCTGTGTCGCCTCCACGCTCCATTTTGGTAGCACACACCGTGTCGCCTTGATACGTCGCCTACCTAGTGAAAACGTTGAATCAACACCAGCGACAAATCGCAGGAGGACAACGTCGTTCACGTTACCTCGACCGCTCACCCCAACGGCGCCTCCTGTGGAGCTCCAAATGGAAGCGTTAATTCCACCACAAGGAAAACGACCAAAGCCACCACCACCAGCTATTCCACAGTGGCCAGCTTCCTACGCTTGCGTCGTCAAACATGTTACCACGGCAACAATGATCCAACTGTGGTGCCGAGGTACACAACAAACCCGATATAGATGCACAGCACTTATCGACAGTGGTGCGTCAATCTCTTGCATCTCCTCTGCATTCGCTAAACGACTTGGTACCCCGTTGCAGAACACCAATTTGAACGCAGTTTGTGCAGGTGGCCAACAGCTCTCCCTCAACCACAAAACTACTTTTCAAATGGAAATAGGAGATAAGGTGCACTCCATAACTGCCTTCGTGCTGGATTCCCCATCATCGGATTATGACCTCCTTCTAGGAGTAGAAACATTCAAGACACTCGGAATCCCACTACAATTTGACTATGCTAAGGCAATTGCCACACTTGGCAATGAAGAAATCGCCATGGTCAACGCACTCGCGCCTCAAAATGAGACATCAGCAATGTTAATGGAGAAGACAACGATTCCTCCGCAATCTGCCAGACGAACAACGTTGATGTTATCAACACACCACACACCTGGTCATCCTGTCTTCTTTGTGCCAAAGGACCACACTATACAGAAACACCGATTGATTATTTCATCGAGCTTACTCACCATTAATACAGACGGCAACACAATTATGGTTGAGATTTCTAATCCGTCCTTATCACCGGTCACACTACATCCACACCAAGTTGTCGGTAATCTCGCTGATATGCGAGACTATACTATTGTCGATACGGCTGCGACACTCAACCGCCTTGCCGTTTCGCCGACAACAGAGTGCACAAGAACACTAATTACATCTCAACTTCAAGAAGCCAATGCCCATCTCACACCGGATGAACAAGCTCTGCTCATCCCACTCTTGATCAAATATCGAGATGTCCTAGCTCTACTACCGACTGATATGGGCTGCACTACTCAATACACTGCCAACATCAGTGTACAACCACACAGCGAACCCGTCACAGCTCGTCCTTACCCAATCGCACATGGGCTTCAGGAACGATTCGATCAATTGATCGAGAACTTTGTCCAAAAAGGCATTATTAGCCCTAGCGAATCTGAATATTCCAGCCCTTGTCTGTTGGTAGAAAAGAAAACTCTGGACGACCACGGACGACGACAGCTACGTCTTGTAACTGACTATCGAAAATTGAATAAGATCATCAATGCTCCTAGTATCCGTCCGCCGCGAATTCCTGACCTGCTCCACCGCCTGAAAAGCGCAAAACTCTTTTCTCTTTGCGATTTGGCGGATGCCTTTTATCAAGTCAGGATTGACCCGGAAAGTACAAAATATACCGCATTCATAGCACCAAATGGCCTTCTTTGGGAATTCAACAGACTACCACAAGGCCTCAAGTCCAGTCCTGGCTTTATGTGCCGACTAGTGGCTCTACTTACCGCCGAATCCGCCAACCAAATCGCCTATTTGGACGACGTACTTTTAATTTCTCAAAACTTTCAAGAAATGCTGGTCGAATTGAAGCACTTCTTCCAAAAACTACGTCACCATGGTCTTCGAATTTCACTCAAGAAGTGCATCTTCGCCAAAAAGGAAGTTCAATACCTAGGATTCGTAGTCTCGGAACATGGGATCAAACCAACACCAAGTTTGATTAAGAAGATTAAGACGTTCCCTACACCGACGTCTGTCAAACAACTACAATCCTTCCTTGGTCTGGCTAATTTCTATCGCACACATATCCAAGGATATTCACAGATAATCCAACCTTTGTTGGTCGTGCTCAAATCATCGAGCAAGCCAAAGAAGTTTACATGGACCGACAGTGCTCAATCAGCTTTTGACGAACTTAAATCACTGTTAACCTCCGACATAGTACTAACGCATCCGGATCCGAAGAAGCCTTACTTTCTACACACGGACGCATCAGATACAGCTATTGGTGCCGTATTATCCCAATTAGACAGCAGAGGACATCAGAAACCTGTGGCATACATTTCAAAAACGCTCACGAGTACAGAACAACGCTATCCACCAATTGAACGTGAAGCGTATGCCATCTATTGGGCCATTAAGAAACTACACGTTTTTCTTTATGCCTCATACCTTCCGTTCCATGTCTTCACCGACCACCAGCCACTCAAGAGCATTTTTTCGGACAAACATCCTATTTCTCGCCGATTACAGAAATGGATATTACACCTCCAAGATTATAACTACACATTGGAGTATGTCAAGGGAAAATCTAATGTCGTCGCAGATTGTTTATCACGAATTCCAAAAATATGTGGCCTCCATTCGGTCACACAATTTGATAAACTACAAACTGCCATCGACGATGACCCTATCTTCAAGATCATCAAAGCGGCACTACTCGGTAAACCAATACAGCAAAAGATACCGAGGACAACGCAACGATTTCTTAGACGACAGTTAAAATACTTTTCTGTACAAAACAACACGCTCTATTACGATGATGACAATGGAAACATGCGACTCGTTATACCACACTGTTATCGAGATGCCTTGTTATCCTCGTGTCAGACTCTGCAGAGACTGACACGCTTCTACTACTGGCCCACTCTCTACAAAGACGTACAAACTTTCGTTAATGGGTGTACAATATGTCACCGCGCCAAATCTGGCCCACGACTGCACCCAGAAAGAAAAGCCGTCAAGTTCAATGAAGTCTTCTCACACCTGGCTATCGACATAGTTGGACCTGTACCTCCTGCAAACCGTGATAGAGACATTTTCAAGTACATCCTGACCGCTCAGTGTGGCGTCAGCAAGTTTCTCTTCACGATCCCACTATGCGATACTACGACAGCTACAATCTGCTCCAATCTGTTTCGATATGTGTTTTCTGTTGCCGGACTACCAGCCCATATCATCTCAGACAATGGTCCGCAGTTCATATCACAAGATTATCGCGACTTCATGAACACGCTAGGCATACAACTCATCTACACCTCATACTATCAGCCATCTAGCAACTTTGTTGAAAGAGCACACAAAACGCTCAAACAAACACTGACAGCATTTGTGCACGACAAACCCGAACTCTGGCTTGAATACCTTCCATCAGTTACGTTGGCAATAAATACAGCCGTACATGCTCATATGGGTGAATCTCCCTTCTATCTATTCTATGCTCGCGATTTCCTGCCACCTAATGCTAGAATCATAGAGCATCAAACTACGGCCTACATGGATGTGATCAAGCCCGTCAACATTACGAGTTCTGCCATTTTACTCGCACGTGATATCGCCATTCAACATCTACACTCAGCAGTTGATGCTCGTACTACACGACATAATGAGCAAATGTCTCAATCCACTCCGTTAAAAGTCGGCGCTCGCTGCTATCTAGATGTTTCCGCCACTAAGGCAACTAAATTCTCTAATCCCTACCGTGGTCCTATGAGAATACTCAAATGGCTATCACCGCAGAATGTGCTCATCAATGATGTGAACAAGCCTCATGAACAACCTATCGTGGTACATGCTTCAAAACTCAAACCTTGGCCGAACGATACGCCTCCTGAAGCCATGATACCTGAGTTCACACATTCAACGGCTCAAACACACACTAATCATCGAGCGAATCTTACTCGCTCAATTGCGTTGCAAACATCTCAGACGGACATCAAGCAGTATGAGACGGGTGCAGACCGTAATGCAACACCTACAAACAACTTGAAAGAAGAGCCTAGATACCAACTACGCTCAAGAGCCGTACCACGATGAGCAATTATTCGCGCTATGAACTCGATACGATCGACATTCTTTAAATTCGTACATGTTACCTTCTACGTTACCCATATTTTTATTTTTTGTTATAATTTCTTTCCCTTCTTCACCCTTGATGTTTGATATAGAATACCATCATTCCTCCACACATCTAATATCTATCTTCTATAGTGCACATTATATGCCTTGATATCACTTTTGTCAATCCAAAACACAAAAAACTACAAAAAATACCACTTTTCAATACACATTATTTAGTTTCTCGCTTATCCTATTTCTTTTCATAATTATAGATAATTTTATATATTACCTAAACTCGACATGCGGCTTCACCTATATTTATTCGCTACCTTTATTACCTCCTCATACATATATTACTCAGCTACGACTATTTCGAAGACAGACCTCTTCTCCTTTACACTTGTTCTAAACATTTTTTCCAATATCTTTTCTTTCTGTCCTTTATTCCACATTCGCCTCATTGAGGCTCGACCGTGTGACTAATCTGATGACCTGGCGATTGACTAACCTGATGACCTGGCGATTGGCTAACCCGATGACCTGGCGATTGGCTAACCTGATGACCCGAAGTCTCACCGAATACCGCTGAAGTCGACACCGTGGCCTACACTGACACGCTGTCATTCATCCAGCTATCGACTTCATCCCATACCGTCTTAGCGTTTACACCGACAGCGGCACAAGCGTCTCTCCCATCAATCAAGTCTCTCTGCCCGACTCCTGCAATTGCGATCTCTCGTGTCCGACACGAAGTAGAACCAGAAGCCTCATTTCAACGTGGTGGCCCTGAGAAGGGCCGTTTTAACGTTCACAATGGGCTAACATCATACTGTGCAGTCAACAAAGCGACCCCGCAGCGAAATCGGCACCGTCTAGAGCAACTGCCGGACTAGCCGACCGCTGCTCTGGATGATGGGTATTCCGCCGTGGATATCGACATCTGCAGCCACAGCAGATGCACACCCACACGACCAGACTGACTAAGATGAAGGCGCCTAACAGCGCCCACAGGCTAATCAGCTGCCACTCGACGATCTGCAGTCGCTTGTCGAGACGCTCGACCTGAACACCGAGATCTGTTAAAAGCCAGCGCAGATTTGAAATTTGGTCTTGCATTGCAAGTTGAGAAACAGTTTAACTTTTAGAAACTCGCTAGAAGTCAAATGTTGCACGCATAGAGCCCCACGTTTTTCTGTCCCTTTATATCACTTTTCGTCGCTTTAATCCAAACCTCTCCTTTCCTTTACTTTCTAACTCAATAAACTTAACTGGACATGTACATTACTCGCGCACATAGTCTATGGCACTTCTCTGCGCTTCGCTTTATCTCTACCCCACTCCCTTTGTGCACCCTCCTTGACCCTGTCTAAGGTCTTGTATATGCCACTTGTTTTGACACTCCTAATCGATCGTGTTTTTCTATCATATTCTTATACCAACTATGCATATAATCTTTTGATGTCACCTTACATTTAATGCTCCTTACAAATACTGCAATGCTATGCTACGTTTTAAATTTTTACGGAATGACCTTTATCTTTAGGCGTTTTGTCATTTTCCTATCTTTTGAAACCTGTTTCGAATGCATGCTATATCATTTTTTCTCCTACCCTACACTATTTTACCTAATAATTATCAACATTTTGTTTCTTGAGCTCGGAGGACCTTCGCTTCTGTAAAAAAGGGCTAATGAAGTGTTACAATTTAAACTATGCGATTTTTACATCTACGTGCGATTAGAATATGCAGCTCTCCTGCGCGAGGATGCATTTGCAGGAGCTCTAGGATTAGCCTAGAGACTCCTGCCCTATGGCAGCCTTTGACCGGATGAGTATAAAAGTTCTTGCACTGAGAGAAAGTAGCCCGACCGCCCCGCTCGCCCGTTCCTTCTTCGCTTGCTATTCAATCTCCTAGCTAGATCCGATATCTATTAGTCGCTAGCCTTTGCTATCCCTGGCTAGCCCCTGCAAGATCCAGATAATTAAGAATACCTTATTGAAATTGGAATTGTGACTCCTGGAAACTTCACCCAGATCTTATCTTGAACCCTTTTCCATATCTTGGTTACTGACTCAGGATCCGTGAGTAACAATCAAATACTTGTGCTTGGGAATTACCTTCTCTCAGTGATTGTAATAATTGTAATAATTTATAGTGAGTTGTCATCTTTTAATTGTTTGCCGTAAGACCAACAAAATATAATCCGATTGAGAGTATAAGACCGAAAGTGAGTGCAACATCAGGAAAAGATAGTCGATTTTCCACGCCTCCTCATTACTTAGAAATAGCCGTGAACGATTGGCTCTCGTCAAAGACAACTAGTAAAGATAATAAGAATACTCATTAAGCTAGACATTGATAGACCAGAGACGAATCTAAAATATTTCACTGTGTCCGAAACTACTCCTGTTCCAGTGGAAGCTAGCACTGAGAACGATGTCGGTATGCCTGAGTCTTTTGCTCCTCCAGTAGAAGATGTTGAATGGGTAGATTTTGACAGCTTTGCTGAGAAATACAGAGGCAGTTACGAGAAGCATTTTCTCTTAAATCTGTGTTCCTCTTGCTATGAGCACGAAGGTGTATATCGATGTGTTACTTGTCGACTTAGCTTATGTGCCAGCTGTAAGAATGAGACGCATAAAAAGTTTTCAGCCCACAAGTTTCTCATGGAATAAGGAGAGTCTAATGTTTCGGGAACTGGATGCTACTCACGATGCTTTTGAAATGTTTTGCTGCGCTTCTAGTAAATTGAATCTAAATGTCTGTGCGGCTACAAAAGTTGACCTTATAGATCTGGCTGGAAGCGTAAAGGTCGTTTTTATTACCTGCGACTCCTGTGATCTTATTGGTGCACTCCTTTCCCAGGGGTTCTTCCCTTGTTGCGAAGGGTCAAAGCCTGATTCAGATGGGTATGCATTCTTTTCTTTTACCTTTTTGTCCCTGCTAGACAGTTTGTGTATGACTAGGCAGTTGCCTGTTCACAGAGCGGTTAGTACACTGCTCATTGGGCCAACTCTGGGACAAGGTACATATAATTTGGCTCTTGTAAAAAGCACTTATCAACGCATTCAACGACATGATGTTTTGCTGCGGTTTCGCCACCTGCAAATGGCCTCAGCAAAATGGCCAAATAATTGTCTTCTCTGTCCAGATAATCACGCTGTGCGCAAAACTGTTGTCTGTGCAGATGCTCTATTTGGTTGGCAGCGCTTTAAAGCCAGGGGGCGTACACAACTGGAAATACCATCGCCTTTTGTGTGGCTCAAATATCACAACTGGTGGAGAAAAGTTTTGCTACCTGGAACAGTGCCTTGAACACTTTCTGCGAAACGTCAAAGTGTCTAAGGAATTACTTGTCGTATATGACGTGGGTAAGTTTATTATTATTTTATAAAATGCATACAATCTATGAAATACTGTTGCTTGTGTACAGTTATATGACAACATGACTTACTCTTTATCCCAATTCACAGGCTGTCGCGTATCCAGCCGGGTTACGTCCGCTGTGCAATAAACGCTTTTTATGCTCTTGGTCACCTGCCCAGTCGTCAAAAAAAGTTTTCTGTTCGCGTTACTCCAGGCGCAGGTCTCTGCGATGAAGAGAATACTGAGCGAGCCTGGTCTCAACTCAGGCCGTTCGGTAAGTTTTTAAAGTACATGCGAAAAGACCGACGAGCGCAATACATGGCGCATATTCTATACTTTTTTAATGCACAACAGCTTCTTAGCGCTTCTGGGTGGTTTACACAACGTATTAAGCTTATGGTAGGTGCGGGAAAAAGCATTCTAAGTGAGCTAAAAGAGCTACAAAGCCAGTCTGCGATTTTGCAGCACTCGGGGGTCCTAAATGACAGTCTGGTCATCTCTGAGGATGAAATTTTGGATTTAGGCTCCCAATGGTATGAAGATTCCCTCCGAGTAGCTGTACACAACTCGGAAGATGATATCCTATGTGAGCTACGCGCTTTTGCAGTGCACAGAGATCATTGGAGTAAACAGGTTGGTAAGTCGGTTGGCCAAAGTCAAACCAGAATGTGCTTGCGAAAGGTTAAAAGTTATGCATCCGACATGAAGAAACTCTACGCTCGTCTTCCAATTGAAGACAGAGCTTCTTTCGATGAATATAAAAAGCCGCGTAGTGCGAAATATGAACATTTGTCTGGAACCGATCTTTCCATCCGATTTCGTCAGCGGGCTATCGACGTCAGTAACAAGTATAAACGCCTAAAAGAAGAAGCGCATATTATTTCAGATGAGTGGGTTGACCTTCAGGTTAATTTGCAGAGCCTCTGTGATGACTTAGCGAATCAGCCGGGCTTAGCCGCTCAATTTCGGGATTTGTTTAGAAGACTGCTTGAAGTTTCAAGTAAAAGCGTGACTGATGCTGTAAAATATGTTCTTTGCGAATAAGTTCTCCCTAAGCACGCTGAGTCAGAGCGCTAATGAAGCGGTTGCTTCAGAAGATTCGGGGTCTTCTGATAGCGACTCCGATTAAGTATCCAACCAGTGTACTAATAATTCCACCTTTACTTGTGTTTTTAATTGAAGTCAAGCGCTGCCTTGTAAAGTCACTCTGCAACTACTTTTGTGTGGGTGCTGTGAAGCGTTAAGTTTAGGAGCGCTAAAATTAATACCAGTAAGCCCTAAATTTGGACACATTTCTTTCAACTAGCAAAATTTTTACAGGTCACTTTGCACATGCAATTCAATGTGCTGTGAAGCGCTACATTTTAAAGCGCTAATTTCATGAGCCCATGTGTCAGCCTTCTCGCGGCGGACTCGTTGAGCGTAAATAAAATCTGCTAATTACCGTGCGCTGCCAATCTTACCGTGCATGTTTGCACTATTCAGCGGACTGGCAGTGTACTCACGTTAGCTGTTTTTATTCGTGGGACTAATGACACTATTAAATTCGTTCATTTATCAGCTTTTCCGTTCAATTCCGTTTTATTATCATTATATAGCTCACAGTTTCATTGTCTGTCAAATAAATGGAGGGGCTCCTAAACAGGTTTCTCGTTCTTATTTTTTTCATTGCTTGCCGTGCTTGATAAACATGCTTTCCTTTTTAGCATTTACATACTTGTGCCTATATACGTCACCGATTTCAGCGAAACGCAGGCAACTTAAATAAACTTTAAAAAAATCAAAATTCAGATTTCAAATTCATAAGACAGCATGCCCACTGATAAGCTCGATTGTCCGTTATGTCTTCCTGGTTTATCTGCCTATTCGGCCAGACCTGACAGGCTCGCTCTGCATATTGAAACGCATCATCCAAACGCGAAAGGGAAGACGGAATGCATTATTCAATATCTACGTTGGTCGAAGAAGGCCGATGCAAAATTGTGCCAGCTATGCGATACATTCTATGTACATTTGCGGCAGCACTATAAGCTGATTCACACCATCGAATTCCGGCGACTTAACACTGCTGACAGGTCAACCAGCCATGCGACTCGCGCGAAAGCGTGGTGTTAAACGTTTTGGTGAAATATTCTGGTGGTTTGCTTCCAATCAGCCGTTGCCAAAGTATCCGTCCTCAGATGGTGACTGTTGGAACGCTGGAAGAACAAAGGTAATTAATTTGTGAAGGGCATGTCACGATCTCATTTAAAGCTTAGTTACATAAAATGCAAACTGCCTGTGCCATCTGTATTTTCTAAGTCTTGTCAACACTTCCCACAGGCGCTGCGAATCTTCTGCTGGCCAACGATCATGCATAGATGTCTACAGGAAAAGTTCAAATTTCGTCCCAGCCAAGGTTTTAGTGAAGCCTTCTGGTGAGAAGGGTCTCGGTATTTTTGCTGGTGAACTAATTCGAGCTGATTCATTCGTGTGCTTCTATGGTGACACCGTAATATCTAGAAAACAAGGACTCGCCAAAGAGCAGGAGAGGGCATCTAAAGGCGAGTCACCTTGTTTTGCGTTTTTCTTTTTTATGGCTCCCAATCGCTTTGCGAAGATGCTACTGATAGTTTTTCCCTTGGTCGGTTTATTAATCACAGTCGGTTGACTCCAAATCTAATGCCAAGGGCGATACCACCATGTAAAGAAATCGGACGGAACGTCTGCAGGATCGCTTTTTTTGCTATTCGGGACATTCTAGAAGGGCAAGAATTGCTCTTCGATTATTCTGAAACTGACGAAGAGTGTCTAAAGAGGTTTCCCTGGCTGCAATCTTAAAAGTTCAAAAAATTGTACAAACTAGTCACTGCTAATCATTTTGAATTTTTTGCACATGCGTCAGGCAAATTTCTTCAAAACTTGTCGCATAAAACATTACAGCAAGTCACTCTGCACCTACTTTTGTGTGGGTGCTGTGAAGCGTTAAGTTTAAGAGCGCTATTATTAATACCAGTAAGCCCAAAATTTGGACACATTTCTTTCAACTAGCAAAGTTTTTACAGGTCACTTTGCACATGCAATTCAATGTGCTGTGAAGCGCTACATTTTAAAGCGCTAATTTCATGAGCCCATGTGTCAGCCTTCTCGCGGCGGACTCGTTGAGCGTGGCGGTCAATTGTTGTCCGGTTGTCGTGCCGTAGATGCTGGTGGCGGCATCTAGATTAGAGGTAGAGTGAGAGGTAGGTAGATTGAGAAGTACAGGTAGAACTGACAAGTGAGAACTGACAGACATTTTTCTCACTCCACCTCACTCCACCTCTCACTCCACCTCTCACTACCTCTCAATCCACGTCTCACTACCTTTCACTCCACCTCTTACTCTGCCATACACTCCACCTGTCACTGACATATATATGCGGCATATATCGTAAAGCAAAAATGTGCATTCGATCTCACCTGGAGGACTTCAGCTGCGTAGACTCTGCCTGCATATTTGGCCGTGCATCGCCACCTCTCTTCACTGTCTCTTAACAGTGACAATTCAGAAACTGTCCGATTTTTTAATTCACATTCACCTACATCACTCTCATTTGCTTCGATAACCTGCCTGTCGGCTTCAAATACGACTAAAAACTTCATGTCTGCAGAATATGCTTGAAAATTTTGAAACTTTGAGAACGACAGGAGGTTAGGGGAGCGAAGATAAGCTAAAGCTTTACTTATATTTACTTAGATTGTCTGATTGTCAGTTGCGCTACTTCACTCATGTAAACAAGTATGAGATCTGAAATGTCCAGCTAGCGGTGTACTGCAGTATTAAATATGAATTGGGTTTTGTTTTTCTTGCTTTTTGATTTTAAGTGTAACACTACCTGTCCTAGAATAAATACACCTGTGTTGACAGTCATTTTTTAATTCACACGCTCGTTGCGAGGAGTTTTTTTAAGAACTAGCTAATTGTTGAGAGGTTCTCGAAGAAAATAATCTACCTTGTTTGTTTCTAGGCTGAACATGACATCTAAAACCACAGATAGGAATTCTAGAACAGAATTCATTTCACGAGTGAAGCGGGGATGCACATTACCCAACAATACCCTAGAAATCACATGATCCAGACAATGACTCAGAATTAAAGTACGGATTGTCCGATTCTCAGTTGCGTTACTTCACTCATGAAAACTATTTTTTCTTACGGATATGTTTTGTTCTGTTTTCTCGTGTTTTCTCATATTGCCCATGCATGACTTATCATCTGTAATTAAACCTTGATTTTGAAGACATGTAATTAAGACAGACTGTTTCCTATAAAAGTGTGAGATGAACTGAGATGAAGATGAACTACAAGTACATATAAATGCTATATAAATGCTACTTATAAATACTATAAATAAACTAATTGTTGCTGCACATTATTTCATAAAATACATCAAACAAAACAAAAAGATTATTCAACCTTGTTGCGAGCGCAGCCGTGGAACTCCATTGACATGACATGGAGTACGTGAAGGTCGCTGTCGTTATCTAACCTGCTAAACTCGGCCAGATACAGCTCGCCGGGATGCTGGGCCAACTGCTACTCGACGCTGAGTAGCTGACTGAATTAGAATAGACACTAATATCAATGTCATCCGCAGCTTCTGTTTCTTGACACGCCTGACCGTGTACCAGGCGTCAGGTGTTCATGGAGAACGTCTGGAAAAAATATGGAATGTTTCAGACCCAATTTACATATTTATCATTTGTCTATAACGATTGCCTGTAATCAGATGGGAAGCATGCGAATCTTTTAAGTGAGCTTTGCTTAAGGGTCGGAGTGTAAATGTTAGTAGCAGCTTAGTATAAATGTTAGTAGAAATGAAAAATGAACTTTTGCTACGAATTGTAGCAAACTCTTAGCTACAGGGACAGAGGTCACATGGGAAGCATGCGAATCTTTTAAGTGTTAGCCAGCTTAAGGGTCGGAGTGTAAATGTTAGTAGCAGCTTAGTATAAATGTTAGTAGAAATGAAATAAATGTACTTTTGCTACGAATTGTAGCAAAGCAGGCAAGCAAAGCAAGTGAGCAAGTGCAGGAACACGAAGCAAGGAGTGCTCGTTAAATATGTTGGTTATCATGCTAAGCTAAAGCTAAGAAGCTAAACATTTAGGCTGTGCATCAAGCTAATAAATAAATATGAGTGAAATAAAGGAAGACAACAAGCAAAGATGTATTCCAAAATATTCCTAATATAATTCTTAGGATTATAGGATCACCGAAGCCATATTCCTTTCATTTGAAATGCATCTGAAATGACGAAGCGGGAGGTTTCGAGGTGTGTTAGCAGCTCGTTATTGGACAGCATGAAGGTGGAGTGAGGGGTTATCTTCGTACGCAGTTGTTATCTGCTTCTTTAAATTTGCAGATAAACTTGCTATAGGGCTTGGAGGATGGCTCATGCAATTTTCTGGTTAAACATGAACACGACAAGACACGACATATGACATTATGGCTACAATCATATTGAATGTGAGTACATTTGCTTACGTTGTAATATTGCATTAGCATTGTAGTGTGACAATCGCATTTTGATAAATGGTGCTATAATGGCTAAAACTAAATATTGTTTTACCAGACTCAATGAAAACTTACACCTGCAAACGGGTATAATTGCACGCTTGGCTCTTATTTAAGGAATTAACGATTAAGGATTAGGAATTCAGGAATAAAGGTATCACAAACAGGTAGCTTAGACAAACCTTTATTTCTTCGCCGGTGGCCGGGGAGGGCACCGGGGCCTCGGCGGCGTGAAATTTGTGGCCGCCCGGCCCCTCCCTTCTCCTTCCACCACTGGACCTTGTTGTTGTTGTCCACCGTGGTGGGCAGCAGCGCCCAGGGGCTGCTGGGCTGCGGCTGCTGCTGTTGCTGCTGCCGTGGCTGCTGCTGCTGCTGCTGCTGATTATCCATGAAAATTCAGATTCAGGCAATTCAAATGAAAGCTTCAGATTCAGTGGCTACAATGTGGCTACAAATAATTAAAGAGCCTGAAAGGAATTAAGGATTTAAGAAAGTGAAAGCAGATAAAAGGATGGTAAAAACTTAGCAAACTGCAGTGAGGCTTAGTACATCTTAAATGGTCCTTATCACACAAGCTGGAATGGTGGCTTTGCTTGCTATCTTCAGGCTGGCATCTGAGAACTGGTAAGGCTTGGCTAATCATTTGTTGTAAAGTGTTTGCTAGATACCCAACCCAAAATTGTTGGTTAGCTCCTGCAAAGCAATAACAATTGATCCCAGTGTACACTAGAGTTCTTTGGTCTGGTACAGGTATATAACTTTGCTATGAAATTTCCTTATAATGACTATTTATTTATCAACTTTATTTTACCAGGTCTTTATCACACTGGCTCACTAGCTGGAATTGTGGCATCTGGTTGTCTTCACTCTCATGGTATAGCTAAGGGCATATGAGAACTAATCACATAGGATCAAAGGCTATGGTAAGTGCTTGAGTACATAATCATTTTTAGTGTTAGCCCAACCCAGCCCAAGATACCCAACACAAAATTGCTGGTTGCTTGAGCTCTCAGTTTTGATAATGCATGCACAGTAGTTTGCCTTGAGCTATTGGTTTTGAGACTGCATGAGCAGTAGTTTGCCTTGAAACTGCTGTTTATCAAATTCTCTCCTCTCCTCTTCTCTTCTCCTCTCCCCCTCCTCTACCCCCTCCTCTTCTCTCCTCTCCCCCTCTCCCCTCCTTTCCTCTGCTCTTTTTTCCTCTCCTCTTCTCTCCTGCCTTTATTCTCCTCTTCTTTTGTTTCTATAAGCAATATAAGTGATCCTAGTGTACACTAGAGTTATTTGGTCTAGTACAGTTATATAACTTTGCTATGAAATTTCCTTATAATGACTATTTATTTATCAACTTTATTTTACCAGGTCTTTATCACACTGGCTCACTAGCTGGAATTGTGGCATCTGGTTGTCTTCACTCTCATGGCATAGCAAAGGGCATATGAGAACTAATCACATATGATTAAAGGCTATGGTAAGTTCTTGAGTACATAATCATTTTTAGTGTTAGCCCAACCCAGCCCAAGATACCCAACACAAAATTGCTGGTTGCTTGAGCTCTTAGTTTTGATAATGCATGCACAGTAGTTTGCCTTGAGCTATTGGTTTTGATACTGCATGAGCAGTAGTTTGCCTTGAAACTGCTGTTTATGAAATTCTCTCTTCTCTTCTCCTCTCCCCCCTCCTCTTCTCCTTTCCTCTGCTCTTCTTTCCTCTCTTCTTTCCTCTCCTCTTCTCTCCTGCCCTTTTTTCTCCTCTTCTCTTCTTGTTTCTACAAGCAATATAAGTGATCCTAGTGTACACTAGAGTTATTTGGTCTGGTACAGTTATATAAATTTGCTATGAAATTTCCTTATAATGACTATTTATTTATCAACTTTATTTTACCAGGTCTTTATCACACTGGCTCACTAGCTGGAATTGTGGCATCTGGTTGTCTTCACTCTCATGGCATAGCTAAGGGCATATGAGAACTAATCACATATGATTAAAGGCTATGGTAAGTGCTTGAGTACATATTCATTTCTCAGTGTTAGCCCAACCCAGCCCAAGATACCCAACACAAATTTTTTGCTGGTTGCTTGAGCTCTCAGTTTTGATAATGCACGCACAGCAGTTTGCCTTGAGCTATTGGTTTTGATACTGCATGAGCAGTTGTTTGCCTTAAAACTGCTGTTTATGAAATTCCTCTAGCTAATGACTATTTATTTATGAACACTATTTTCCCCAGGTCTTTATAACACTAGCTAGAATTGTGGCATTGCTAGCTATCTTTACTGAGTTATCTGATGTACTAGAGTGTTCACTTGAGCTATCAGATCTTGTACATTTATGCTCAAGCCCCATACACAGTTCATACCAGCCCTGTATAATTACCTCAATTGTGGTCCTATTTAACCTAATATAGCTAACAATCCTTTATAAGCTCTTATCAGCCTTCTGCCCCTTCTTGCCTAGCTATAGATCTAAATACAAACAGCAAACCAACTGTCTCACCTCTCACACCTAACAGGACAAGGGGTCCCAAGAATCCTAGTCTGGTGTTGAAGCTGAATGGCCAACAATCAACAACAGCCTGTTGAGTGCCAACCAAAAAGACATGATTGACTAACTGTGAATAAACTAATCTTGTTCTGAATGCCTTTATGAATATTGATTAAACTGAGGCCCTCTTTTTATCCCTAGTTGACATTTCAAAATTTGCTAATATAGATAAACACAGAACTTGAGCTGCTATAAGAGACTTAAAGGTAAAATGGTAAAAATGTGCCTTCTGTAAAAACTGTAGCTACAGTGCATAAATATTTCAGAACCTATACACAAACTTCATAAGAACACACTTTGCTGCTGTATTCATATAACATACTCTAAGCACAAATGCCAACTCAAATAATTATGACATGGCTGAAATTCCTAGCAATTAAATGCTTGAAATAATAATTAGCTTTGCAAAATAAACTTTTCCTATGTTTTGTGAAGAAATGGCAGGAAAAAATCTCATGAGTCTTTGTATTTATTTCGTCTTGTCTAATTAATTTCAGTGTCAACTTATGTTTATCGGTTTGAAATTTCACACGTGCATTAGATTAACGGAGAAGTGAAAGTGAAAGTGAAAACAAAGGTTTGCAGTGCATTGCAGCTTAAAAAGTGATTTGCTCAAGCCAAAATAAATGTGAATTCTCAAATTCTACGTTTGAGAAATATGTGATATATGAAATATGTTTATGATTTTCTAAATATTGCTGTGTGACTGGCTTTTTGAAGGCAAAAACACTTTTTCACTGGCTGTTGTTAAGCCAAAGTGGCGTCAAGACTGACAATGCCGTAGGAAATTAGCGCTGTACATTATGAAAATTCTAACTACAACTGTGTAATGCTGCTGCAGTTCTAAATATCAATTCGGTTTTGGTTTTCTCGCTTTTTAATTTTATAAAACAAAATATTTTTACGAAGATCAAGCTGCTGGCTGCAGAAGTGTTCAGTCCATGGACTGGGTTACGCCATGCTGACCCTTATCTAAAAATTCTGAAGTTTTTTTTCTCAAAGGGAACAACGACTCAGAGAACTTAAAGCACGTCAGAACTTCAGAATAAGCCGCCTGTCCACCTGTGTTGACAGTCATTTTTTAATTCACACGCTCGTTGCAACGAAGATGATCTATCTTGTTTGCTTATGAGGTTTGTTTTTAGATAAGGCACATTTGGGAGAATCTAGGCTGAACATGACAGCTAAAACTGCAGAACATTCTAGAACATTCTGGAACAGAATTCATTTCACGAGTGAAGCGGGGATAGAGGAAAGGAAACAGGGGGTTGGCGGTGCAGGGGGTACTTATAAAATTATAAACTCGGCCGGTCGATTTCGAAATTTCGATGGAGCTCCGAATTAAAAAAACAAACCACGCGCCCAGTAGAGTTGATGGAGTATAGGAGAATCAGCAAGCAGGTGATGGAGCAGCAGCGCAGAGCCAGAATTAATGCCAGCTTGGACAGACTCAAAGAGCTGCTGCAGGCCAACAAGGTGATAAAACCGTACCAGATTAAGCGCCTAGAGAAGGCCGACATCCTGGAGCTGACTGTGGAGCTGCTGCTGTATGACTCAGCCAAGACTCAATCTACGTCCATGAGCTTCTGCTGCAAGTCTTCGGCCTCATCAACGGTGTCGGCTTTGTCTACTGACGAAGAATCTAGCCAGTCGATGGACCAGGAGGCAGCCCAGCCTGTGTGGCGTCCTTGGTAACCGGCCCCTGGCAACAGCATCCGGCATTCCAGCATAAGTCAACTTAGTGAATTAGTTTCGTTGTTTTGTTATTTAGTTGTCATGGACTGATTGTCCCCAAACTGAGAATCTGAGATTGTCACCAAACTGAGGATCTGGGATTGTCACCAAACTGAGGATCTGGGATAATTGTCATTAAACTGAGGATCTGGGATTGTCACCAAACTGAGGATCTGGGATTGTCCCAAACAGAGGATCTGGGATTGTCACCAAACAGAGGATCTGGGATTGTCACCAAACTGAGGATCTGAGATAATTGTCATTAAACTGAGCTTTAAATTTTTATATATTGTTGTATCATTGTATCGTTGTATCGTATCAATGTTTTATCATTGTTGTTGTGTTGTATCAGTGTTGTATCAAGGCTTAGTTCATTTCATTGTTTAAAACTTTTTATCTGGGGGATTATCACCAATCTGGGATTGTCCCAAACTGAGGATCTGGGATTGTCACCAAACTGAGGATCTGGGATTGTCCGAAACAGAGGATCTGGGATTGTCACCAAACAGAGGATCTGGGATTGTCACCAAACTGAGGATCTGGGATAATTGTCATTAAACTGAGCTTTAAATTTTTATATATTGTTGTATCATTGTATCGTTGTATCGTATCAATGTTGTATCATTGTTGTTGTGTTGTATACAAATCATTAAATAAATAAATCAATATATGCTCAGTTAAAGAGTGAATATAAGCATGCCAAACTTAACTGGTGCCTACGAGAGTCAGTTCCGATGTCGCCGCATTAGAAATCAACTAATGCGAAACAAAAAATTTAAATGCTTTCACTGTCGATCAATTCTTTTCTTTGATCTCTTTCTGACTTGCTCATGCCATTTTAAAGAACTGACTTACCTGTATTACGTATTACGTATTATGACTTACGTATTAACCTGGAAAGTCACCTAGAAAATTTTATCTTTACTCTGACTATGTCAGTACTATATGGCTGTCGTCGGTGTCCCAATAGATTTGAGCACAGTTTATCGAGTCGGATTCAATTGAAAATCAATCTAGAAATGATTTCCTACACGACTGAGTTGGTTTCATGATTTCAAATGATTTCCACTCGAACTTATTAACCTGGAAAGTCACCTAGAAAATCCCGGGCTCCATGAGCAATGGGATATTGCATGCATGCGACTTTGCCAGTGCTATTTTTAGAGCAGCACATGAACAAACAGAGCTGGGAATTGCCGTTCGAGCTGAGCATGACAGCTAGGACTGATAAGAAGTTTCTAGAACGGAAATCAGCGGAGCGGGGATAGAGACGTTTTCAAGCACCGAAAATGTAAAGGAAAGACATGCGTTCACGCATGTACATGTTGGCAATAAAGCTATTTAGAAAGCAGCGAAAAGTGACGTACTGTCACAGTTTTAAAGCTCACCAGAACTCTAGAGCAGTGTCTCGTTGGCACATTGAGGATCTGGGATTGTTACCAACTGAGGATCTGGGTTTTCATTAAACTGAGCTTTAAATTTTTACATGTTGTATACCGACTGAACACATGCGGGATGATGGCTTAGTTCATTTCGTTGTTTCAAACATTTTAATTAACTAATACAAATCTTTAAACAAATATATGTCTATAAATATATGGTCAGTTAAAGAGTGACTAAGCATGCCAAACTTAACTGGTGCCTACGAGAGAAATCAACTAATGCGAAACTAAAAATTTAAACTCTTTCTGTCTCAAATCTTTTCTTTGATCTCTTTCTGACTTCTCATGCCATTAATGGCATTAATGAAATTAATCGTAATTAAAATTTAAACATTCTACTACATCTCACTACCCCACTTCCCCTCACTCTACTGCATCTCACTACCACACTTTCTCTCACTCTACTGCATCTCACTATCCCACTTCCTCTCACTCTACTGCATCTTACTACCACACTTCCTCTCACCCTACTGCTCTCCCTCTCACCCTACCTGATCCCCCTTTCACCATACCTGCTCTCCATCTCACCCTACTGATCTCCCTCTCACCCTACTAATCTAGGGAATCTAGGGATTCTAGGGAAGGCACGGAATCGATTTTGGGACCTCCCTTAATCCAGATTGATCTCGACGAATTTTGAGTCCCTATGCTCTATGATAAATGTAGAGGAAACTGAAAATTAGAAGCAACCATGTTAATTTATATACTAGCTAGCTATTATACTAAGTTGTCATGCAGAGTCATATAATTTCAGTCTACATGAGCAGGTCTTTCGGAAAGAATGAGCTATAGGATATGACTGAAACAGTATCCTATCGTTTCTACTAATAGTAGCACATGGCGAATTAATCTTCCTGCAAATATTTTCGCATACGAAAAAAAGTTGGAAAATTTAGTAGAAAATTTCGAAAATGATGCAAACAATATTTCCAAATTTAAGAGCAACTAGACATGTTAAAGATGAAATAATATTTTTCTGCAACCATAAGTCACGTGTACTACACGAAAAGATAAAAAAACCGCGTAAAAAGTGATGTTTACAAAACCGTGCGCCTAGGCGGCGGGAGGCGTATAGGAAAATCACTATGCGCCCAGGCGGCGGGAGGCGTATAGCAAGGGCGTATAGGAAAATCACCATGCGCCCCGGCGCCGGCTGGGCGTATAGCGGGGCGCACGGCGCCCCACTCTGCGCCCCAAAAAGCTGTCCCACCGGGATTTTTTAGATTTTAGTTGAAATTGAAGGGAGTTGTGATTATGAGACATTGTTACGGTATGCTAATATTACTTGGATATACAGCTACATGCAAAGCTGCGGTCAGGAAGATCGGCCAGCTTGTAGTGTTAGTTATGAATATTTTAAGATGAAAATTCGGCTCAGATTTAGTCTACAGTCTGGAGAATATAGAAGTAATTCAAGATGGTTGCCATGGACGCGTGGCACTACCAGAAAAGTTAACGATCAACGCAAGTTGAGTTGTAAATTACTACTCATTACTACTTATATATATTAAACGTCCTGGGACATGACGTTAAACTGTACCGAAGTAAGGAGGATAGAGTGATTTAACGTCCTGGAGGCAAGACGTTAAACTGCACGTAGCTATAAAGAGCGAATTATGTACCGAATTACGTCCTACAGCATTAACTTCATCGATTAACCCATCTTTGCAAGGCAATGATTGCGTCAAATAAATAGGAAAATTGAGCCTTGTCTAAGTCTAAGTCTTAGTTCTGTTCGCCGTGCTTTGAGAGTCATGTACCAATTATTGTCTTGAATTTATCAGTTTCCGCTGTCAAGAAAACAGTGAAGACCCCTACTCTACTCTTTTAGGAGGGGGGTGGTGAGAGTGTGTCAAGTTCGATTTTTAGTTGATTTTTGCTGTGCATTATTAATTTTTGTCGCCGCTTCAGTTATTGTAAAATACGTTTATTTTCTTGATTCTATCGCGACCGCTACGCTAAATACGCTTAATTTCAAATTGCTTTTGTGAATTTTTTTCCCGGAATAACGCTCAGATATTTTTGTGAAGTTACTGCGTTCTTGTTTTGTTGCCGTGTGTCACAGTTGCATTGTCCCGTTGTTTGATGCTATTTGTCATTGCTTAATTTCTTTGATTGTCGTTGCCATGGTGTGTCATTATGGAATTTCGTTCGGATTTCTTTGTTATTTTTACTCGCCGCGTTGTTACTGTTTCGTCCGCCGTGTTCGATTATTGTTTCCTATTGTTAGTTGCTTAATTGGTCAGATGCATTGCTTAGATGTTGCTCTGTTATTTCCTGCTGTGTTTAATGATTACTGCTTATTGCTTAGTTATTACTCTGCCGAGTTGCGACTGCTTTGTGTTGCTATTGCTCAGTTATTATTCGAATTGAATTTGACTCCTGAACTTTTTCATATATATTTTTCCCGATTTTTGCTTACATAGTCGTAATACTTAATTTCGCACGAATTCAAAATTTTTCGCTACCAATCTCTAACGCGAATTAATTCCTGATTTCCCTGCTGCTATTGAAACGATTGGTAGGACACCGACCCCGGTGAATAGTGAATAGTCGCTGGCTTTAAATTCCTCACGCTCCAGCTAGGACATTCATTTTATTACAGTGGCGAGCGGAGGTGAGTGTGCACAGGAAACCGCAGACCTCCCTACTCCCAAGCCCTCCCACAGACCTAGGGCAGCACTGACTCCACAGATTGCCTGGAGGCTGCTCAGCAGACTGCAGCACATCATTCTCCTCCAGCTAAAGGATGACGGTCAACACCGGCTGGCCGTCAGCCGCACATAATCAACAACTCACGTAAGTACCTTTTTATTTCAAAATCAACAAACAGAAACATCAAGCTACAAAAAATTAAGATCAAGCAATTTAAACCACGAATCGAAGAAAACAAAACACACGAATAGAACAAAAGATCACTCATGGCGCGTACTGTATAAGAAACATCAGGCAAACAAAACGAAATAAAAAGGGCAGAGGTTCATAATTCGAACCGCGCCAGGCCA